>CM031241.1:555097223-555824168 GCA_018340775.1 Taxus wallichiana var. yunnanensis
CACTTCAAAGGGGACATGGAGATAGGATTTTAGGACACAAAGACAGATCTCAGAGCCCTTGACCGAGGGAGGATGATGCAGAGAGATGTAGGGGTTGATAGTCATCAACTCGCAGATCATATCTGGGAGATCTGGAAGCTACGTCCATTTAATTAATCTAGTGATACATGTGGTTGTCATGTAGAGGCTTGGTTAGTGAGCTTGAGTAGGTGCTTCAAGCTTTGCCCATGTACTAGAAACATGAAAGATCGTGTTGTGATTCATCTTCTGAGGGATGGATCATGTGTCTAGTGGAGGACTTAGGAGCATAAGCTTCACATAGACTCGGAGATAGTTACGTGGGAACTCTTTAAGGAGTGGCTCATAAGTAGATACTTATCCAAGTGGTTTATTCAAAGAGAGGATAGATGAGTTCCATGACCTGCATAAGGCATCCATGATAGTATTAGATTACGAGAGTCAATTTGTGGACTTACTTTAGTATGTCGACTATATATAGGATGAGAAGATCAACATTCATAGGTTCATCGGGCTGAATTTGAATTTCGAGGTATGGTGTGCATTCATTACTCACAAAACTTAGTAGAGGCCATTGAGAAGGCCTACATTTCAGAAGAGACTAGAGGGAAGACTCGGTAGGCAAGGGATAGAGTGCAGATCTGAATCCAATAGATGCAAGATAGCAGTCGATGGGGTTAGCTCCTCCTCCTCATGGAGGACATGGTTCTCGCACAATCTTCATTCAGCTACTGATAGTAGCAGCTTTCAGCAACAATGCAACAATGACTTGACCAAGGTTTAGACCTCCCAAAATATTTGGTGCTTAGAGGGGACAGAGTATGGGGTCTCCCAGAGGGGTCCCATTAGGAAACAGAGGGTGCACCAAGGGCTCAATCAGCGGTGACCACAATAGTCCATAACAGGATCATCAGGATCCACAACACAAACCACTAGAGTACCCTATGGATCCACATCTCATTAGAGAGGACTAGGCATTTGTTATGGATGTGGTGTTCTTGGACATCATTGGAGAGAGTGCCCACAAAACCCTAATAACAAGGGTAAGGCATCAATTTCATATACTACAATTGGCGACATGGGACGTAACCATCGGATCTATGCAAAGGTGGTTGAGAACCGTCACGCTAACCATCAGAACCGTGATATAGACTACATGTATCATTGGTGGTATTCCTACCTCTATTTTGTTTGATTATGGTTCATCTGATTCCATTATTGTACCATCTTTATTAGAGCATTTTCGGCTAGTGAAAGTTAGACAAGGCCTTAGTTGGGACGCCGAGATGGCTTCGGAGCCAAAATATCTATAGAATCCTTTGTTAAGGGGTGTGTAGTGGATTTGGGACACTTTACCACTACCTCGATCTTTGTATCCTTCAATTGGGTTCATGTGGAGTCATCTAGAGAAAGGATCGGTTATCTACACACAAAGCCAAAGTGTATTTTTACCATAAGAATATAATATGTACACATGATTTGGAAGTTTAGTTAGTGATATCTTGAGTAAGGAGACCCATTTCTATCCACACTATTTATGTTTTACATCTTAAGTGGTGTGTACGACGTGGGTGTCAGTTGTAAACTATTAATGTTAGTGAAAGGTTAGAGGATGGGGCTAGCGAAACTTCTCTTGATGATCACACCATCTTCCAGGAGTTTTCTGATGTCTTTCCTAGTGAGATGCCAAGGATGCCTCCCCCACGTGAGATAGAATTCCACACCGATTAGATTCCGTGAGTAGAACCTATCTCACGCGCTCCTTATAGGATGACCACAACTAAGATTTGTGAGCTCAATTTGTATCTGGAGGGCCTTCTTGATAAATGCCTAATCCGTCCTAGAGTATCCCCTCGGGGGCACACTAGTGATTTTTTTAAGAAGAAGGACATATCCTTGCGAGTTGTGTGTGGACTACAAAGACTCAACAAAGTAATGATCGAGAATCATTACCCCCTTCCTCTCATTGATGATTTTTATGATCAAATTAAGGGGGAAACAATATTTTCTATGATTGATCTTAATTATGAATACCATCGATTGAGGATTGCAGAGGAAGATATCCACAAGTCAACTTTCTACACAAGATATGGGCACTTTGAGTTCACAATTGTGCCTTTTGGATTGATGAATTCCCCATAGTGTTCATGATCTTGATGAATGGGGTGTTCATGAAGTTCTTGGATCACTCCATGGTCACGTTTCTTGATGAAATTCATATTCACTCATGTATGCGTGAGGAGCACCTTTGTTAGGTTCTACAGTTGTCTTCATGAGCAGCAACTTTACGGGAACCCTGAGAAGTGTGCATTCTTTCATTCAGAGGTGTAGTATTTTGGTCATATCATTTCTGGGGAAGGTATTGCAGTTGATCCTTCCAATATTAGAGCCATTATGGATTGGCCATCACCCACTAGTGTGACCGAGGTGCACAGTTTCATGAGTTTGGCGAGATACTATTGGAAAAATTTTCGGACTTTTCCTAGGTTACGCACCCCATCACTTCCTTCAACGGAAAGGGAACAAGTTCTTATGGTTAGATAGATGTGATCAGGCCTTCAGGACACTAAAGGAATTCCTCACGAAAGCACCTATTCTTGCAGTGAAAGGACCTTAGGGTGATTTCTTCATTTGTATAGATGCTTCTTTGGCAAGACTAGGAGGTGTGTTGATGCAAAAGGGCCGAGCGGTTACTTTTAAGTCTCACAAACTCAAGGAATTATGCCTTAAGCTTGTAGAAGTTGTTCATGCCTTCATTTGGTGGAGACATTTCATTCTTGGCTGGAGATTTACACTCGGGACTGATCACTTGAGTCTTCACCACCTCTTCACGTAGCTGAATCTCGACACTCGTAAGGAGCGTTTGATGGATTTTCTTTGTGAGTACGACATGGAGAGAGAGCATGTGAAGGGGAAGGAGAAATTGTTATAGATGTATAAAGTATATGAAGACATGTGGTTATGGTTACATTATTTGGTATAGATTTACGGAGTAGGATTTTGCGGCAGCAGCTTCCTCACGACAACTTCTACCTTCTTGCTGATCGGAGATCAAGTCTCGAGGGCCCCTCGGGTAAATTTGATGGATTTTCATTAGAGGTAGATGGTATTTCTAGGGATAGAGGTTGGATATATGTTCCTAGAGATGGAAGCTTGAGACAATTTTTTTTTCAAAGGCTCTGTTATCTCTCGAAAGTGCACCCTGTAGAGAGATGGCTACAGGTTTTCTAAGCTTGTAAAATTTGATCTCTCTCGTAGCTACAATGGAAACACCTCGTGCATCCGTGTGGTATACCTATTTCGAGTTGAGTCTCCGATATCAAGGTCGGTTACTTGTTGATGTATCCTAAATTTGATTTCTGGGGTTTAAGGGGAAAAGATGACTATAAAATAATTAAAACTAAGGTGATACACCAAATTTTTATGAGGGCTTTGACTGAGTATATGCACAATTGATATGTGAAAGGATTCTTGATGCATGAACCAACAATTTTTCTAGTAGAATGTTAAGAGAAAAACACTTCGAGGTATTGAGGGAGAGTATCACAACAATACTGCTAAGCTAAACATGCACATTAATATCATGCAAAAATTACTAAATTTTGCAATAGGGTAAGATGATTAATCATGGAATTTGCATTCACAAGACTAATAGAAACATACACAAGACTGAAAATGATTGGGAAGGTAGAAAATACTTCACACTCAGAAGGAAAAACCTGCAAAAATTACTTCAGTACTCCTATATCCAAAAAGTCCTCCCTTATGCTTTGCCAAAGCACACAATATATAGCAAAATTAAATTCATCCCCTTCCTAAAAATAGTCTAAGGCTTGTACTCACCCATGCATCTTATTTTTATCCTTTATTTAATAATAGATAAAGGAATAAAAATAGAACATGTAAATTACAAATAGGAATTAATAGCCTTGATGACAATACAGTCAAAATGAAGTTGAGTGTCCTATTTTTAAGAAAAAAAGAGTGAATAATTTGTTAATAATAATATTGCTTGCTGAGCAAGTCTCTTTCCTTGTGCATGTGAATTCGTCTCCTTGTCCGTTTTGTCCTCTTGTGAGACATGCAAAAATCAAGTCTCTGTTGGTGAGTAAAATAATTACAATAATTGCAATATTAACATCCACTGTGGGGACCACCTATCCATGTGCACATGTTCTTATATTGACATCTCTTGGCTTCTAATGGTCACAAGGGTGACATATTGCAAATCAACTTCAACCTCCTTGATCTAGGGACCACTTTTACACTTTGCCATGGTTTTGCCACCTTTGTGGACTTAGCAAACATAAAAGGGGCGACCATTTTACATGGCACATGCCACTATAGTCTTCATCACCTTTTGATTAATACATGTATGTGTATACTTTTTGGCCTTTGCATATTGGATAATGTATGTTTTAAAAGATCCACCTTTTTGGTGATCAATGTGGAATGATTTGGTTGGTACTTATATTGTTTTGACCATACACTATAGTGGGACTCTATTCGGTACTTGTATTGACTTGGATTTTAATGTGGTTGTTGGCAAGTGACCACGACGGTTTGCAGGTGAATGTGGAGATGGATTCTCATCCTTCCATCTTTGTACTTGTTGAATTCAGACTATTTGATCACTAACTTTAAATGAGTTAGGTTAAGCCAAGCTCAGGTGGGTGAGTTAAAACAACTCGAACTCCATCATTTTTGTCATTTCACATCTGGTTTTCTCACAGAGAGAGGTGAATCCCTAGAAAATTATGTGTAGACCGTCATTTCGAGTTGTTGAAGCTCAACTTTTGTTCTATTTGGTCTCTGCAAGTTGGAAACCTGGTTGGTCTTGCTTGAGAGTTCTGGAAGTGCTCAACTATTCATGTTTTCTGAATTCTTGTGTGAGCTCTTTAGAGGATTCTGTCATCATGAGTTCAAGCTTTATGTGGTCATTTGTGCCTTGGTTTTGAGCTCGGGTCTCTATACCACTTTTATGGCCACCATCTCTATTTGTTTTGAGCTCGGAGTTATTTCACCGTTCTACCTCTGTAGAAAATTTTATGTGGTCTGATTTTTTCTTCGTTGTGATCTCTCTATTAGAATCTTTCTTGGAAGTTATTGTCTTCCTTAGTTCAGGCCCTCTGCAACTTTGAACCGTGAATGCTGGAAAGGGTGAGCTTCTTTATCTTTGAACATGAAAATTATTTCATTTTCACTATTCTAGTGACCATGCATATACTAATACTTGTTTTCTACATCATTTTGTGTTTCTTGGTGACCGTGAGTTCAAAAATCACTTCATGACTTGTCATCGATCTTTGTACTTTGAGGGCTTGGAAAATTACGATTCCAACGATGAGTTCTCTTTCTTACTTTGATTATTTGCTACCCATTAATGGGTCTTCGTTTATTGGTCATGATCTCTACTTTTGATTTCCATTTGCTTTGGCCAAATCTGTATAAATATTCCCAATATTGTGTTGAAATGCCACTTTTGAAGGAGTTCAAACTTTGGATCTTTCTTGGGTAGATGTAGATTTCATGTACGCCCGTGGCTTTGTAATTAGAAAGCTTGATTTGGATCTTTAAAGAATGTTTCAGACCCATTATCTGTATTCCCAAGATCTTTTATTTTATTATATATGACTTTGATGGGTCATCTTGTGGCTTCCACTTTAGCTGGCTTCTAATAACTTTCCTTTCACTGGTTGGACACCATTATCTTGAGGATTCTATTTCAATCTCTATTTTATAAAAACTTTGGGTCTTGTTATCTAGCTCGTAATACCAAAACTTGGTATGTTAATCTAACTATCACTGCATTCTAGATTTTGCTCATTTCTTGAGCCCTGATTTAGTTTTATTTATATGGCTGAGCTTTGTTAACATTATTTATTTCATGCTGAGGTTCTGTTTTAACTATCATGAGGTTCTCATTTACAAAAGCTAGCTTTGATTTTATGGGTCGTGACAATGAAAAATCCTCTGTATAAAGTTTTAACAGATATCCTGGATCCTTAAGCATAATATTTTGGGGTTCTCTATGCTTTGAATTGTGCATTTATCACTTCGTAGTTTTGTTCTCATTTCAACTCAGATCTAGTTGTAAATATCATCTCGTTCATTAGTATTGTTGTCTATGACTAGACTCGGCCGTGTAGATATTAAAACTTGGTATGAACTTGCTTTCTCCTTCGAAACTGAGTAGTAGTACCTACAAATCCTTTGCATTTGATGTTTCAATATTGAATTTGCTTCACCATAGAGGTTTTTCTCCATTCACCTTTGATTTATCTGATTGGAACTCTGTACGGTGATGGATTTGCATCACTTCCTCTAGCTAGTAATTTCAGGTATGCTTGTTGAGAAATTCCATATGTTTTCTTTTGTCATGCAATTTTTTCATTTGTATTCTTCCATGAGTTTCTAAAATCCATTAAAATGGCATAGATGAACATGTAATAGTTATTTGAAAACATGTTGATTTCCATTTGATCTAGTTGGGATTTTGTTTTTACCCTGACTATGCAACCTACGTGCCTATTATAATAAAACCATGTAAATATTTTCTCTTGTTTATTGCTTCAGTTGAACTCATCTCCCTTTGCAACAACAAGTTGAAAGTAATAAGTGTCTTCATTCTGTATCATACTTCCTTGCATAGATAGTTGTGCCTCTTTGATATGGCAACATTTCTGATTTTATCGTTGCCCTATTTGGAAATTTGTAAGTGGCTTTCTGGAAATTACAAGCAGTTCTTCATTTGTTTCTGATACTATTTTTAGGCATAAGCCTTGATTCAAATGCTTTGTTAAGATCTTTGTAACTTGTTTCTTTTACTTAGATGCTTTATTTCCTTGATGGTAATATTTCTAGCATGCTGGAAAATTTAAATGTTGATTTTTCATGGCAAAGCCCTATAATTTTTTTCATAATTCTTTCTTCCTTCCATTTGTAGCTATAGTAGTTGTATTTTTGATTCAAAATACATAATATAACACTTTTGTTGAAGCTGATTTGGTAGTTTGAAACTAAAACATAATAACTGTTTATCTTGATCATGACATCCTTTTCTACTTTTCTGTATCACTTACTTGATTTAAATAATTATTTTAAAGCATGTAGTAGCTAAAACCACATGATGAGAAAGTTGTAAATGTCCATTTTACATGGCAAAGCCCTGTCAAAATTTTCCTAAAACCTTATTTTCATTTTGTTTCAGCTATAACCCTTTCTTTCCAGCTTACCTTCACTTCTTGAAATAGATTATTTTTTTGCATGCAAACTAAAAAGTATACTTCTATTTACCACCTCTTTCTTCTGTAACTTCTTCCATTTGTAGAAAATATTGAATTTGAGTTATAATAATCCTTCTTTCCAGAATGTACTTATGACTTGTCTATTTCTTCTTGGCTACAACATGTACCTACACACTTAAGAAAACAATTAGAAAATACTTAGGCTTTTTGGCCTCTCTTGTGTCCATGTTTCTTCTTTTCTTTTCTCTTTCTTCTTTCTGAGTGAGTAAAGCATGTATGTAGTTTGATATTCAAGTAAATTATATCTCTTGTTTTAAAGAGATTCATATGCATGAACTAGGACAATAAGGAATATGAATTGATCTCTGAGCTTGTAACTGATAGTTCATCTTTTCTTCTTTTCAGGTACAATGACTTCTACAATGAAGATGAAGAAGGAACAAAAGCTGGAATGGAGATACTTCGAACAACGAAGAAAACCCCAAGGCAATGATGGGTTCACTCATAGTCCTGAATTTATTTTTCATGCATGTGTACCTCTTATTTCAGTAGATGTACTTTACTTTCTAGTTACATCCCACACTTGTGTGGGAAAATTTTGAATTTCCTTATGAATAAAACATTTAATTCTAGAAATGAGTTGTGTATTTCTTTCTACATTTCAGCTTTCTGCATGGATTGTATGATGAACTAAATGTCTTAGTAATATAATTGAATGTTTTAATCATGAAGGAAAGAACATTAATGAGAACATGTAACATTTAGTAATGAACTCTGATTTTGCAATCTGTAATTATGTTTGTTGTCCCAAAACTCAACATTTCACCTATTCTGTAATTCAGTGTCTTCATCAAGACAACATAGCTGTCCTTCGAGGCCTTGTGTTCTTTTGTTGAAGATAGCATGAAATTGCAGACTATGTGATCTATTACATTTTGTAACAGCACACATAGCTACAGATTTCATTTAATCATTAACTAATTCAATAGTAACCAATAATATCAAAACTCCCTTAGCTTAGGTATACTTCACCAATTCCTTCCATTGTAATGAAAAAGTTTCGAGTTGCCTATTTTTGCATAAGTGCAAAAATTGTCAACATTTCTAGCGATCCTGCGGGGAAAGTTACCTGCTAGCTTATATACTAGTGTTTTTCTCTTTTCCATTGGGCATGGAGTGTAAACATGAAACCAAAATCTACCTTCCCGAAAGGTCTAACCCTTCCAAAATGAAACAAAAACTGGAAAGGATCTGGTAAACTAGATCACATGCACGAATGCACTTATTGAATTGAAAAACAATGCAATGTGCAGAAACTACACTTATTGAAGGGAAATCCAACTCTAAAAATCATTGTAAGATTTTCAATAACAATGTTTTAGAAACATACCATTCACAAGAATGGGAAGTTCCTGTCCATTCAGCTTTGACACCTAAAAAGCATTGGGTTCTTTGCAAGCTAAAATCATGTAAGGGCCGCTCCATTGTATCAAACTTTCTGTGTCTTCCTAGATTTGCATGATCAACATCCCACTTTAACACAATATCTCCTTCATTGAAGATTCTAAATTTGGATTTCTTATCAAAAGTCTTCTTCATTTGTTTCTTATTCTTTTCCATATTCAAATGGGCTTGATCTCTTAGCTCTTGTAATTCCATTAACTCTGCATAACAAACCTATAATGGTTCATTCTCAAGTAGCTCCATTTGATGTAACAAATCCAATGCAGGGAACTCAACTGAAATATGCATTCTTTCATCTTTTCTGTACACAAGTTTGTATGATGAATTGCCAACTGATCTTTTAGGAGTCACCCTATCAGCCCAAAGCTGTTGAATTCAACATCAGATGCCAAGCACTTTGATTATCTTTGAGTGTTCTTCTGATGATCCTTAAAAGGTTCTTGTTAGTAATTTTAGCTAAGTCATTACCTTGTAGGTAATAATTAGATGAAGAACGTAAGTCAATTCCATGGTTGAAAGCGAAATCTGTTATCTTTGCACCAAGAAATGCAAAAGCATTATCTGATATGATAGTTATTAAAACACCAAATCTGCAAACTATTCCTCCATAAAAGGATAGTATCGAAGCTTCATTAGCATCTTTCAAGGCTATTATTTCAGTCCATCGTGTAAAATAATATGTAGTTGTTAAGATCCATTTGTGTCCTTTTGATGAAGTCAGGTTTATCATGCTAATAAATTCAAGACCCCACTGCATAAAAGGTTGATCAACTGAAATAGGCTGTAAGGGCAGCGAAGATAAACATTCTTTTCCAACAAAGAAAGCACATTTTTACACTTTTTGATCCATTCAAAATAGTCCTTGAATATGCTAGGCCAATAGTAAAAAGCTTTCATTATTTTTAAGGCTGTGGTACGTGCTGAAAAATGACCTCCTACAGTCCTTCATGGAATTCTGACAAGTATTTTCTGAATTTTATCATAGTTAACACATCGCAACAAGATTTCATTTATATCTCTTTTGAACAACACACTATCAATAAAGATATAAGGTATATCTTGTAATCTGAAATACCTTCATTTATTTTTGTCCATTCCTTCTAGATAGGTGCCATGTTGTAGATAGTTAACCAAATCAGTCATCCATCTTGATTCCTGAATCTCATGAGTAAGCTAAGGCTGCTGATTTTCTGGTTGAACCATGATTTCGATTGCTGATACGCAATTTCAGCATGTTGTTTTGAATCATCTAGTTCTGTAGCTTGTTGTTTTTCCATATCAGCAATTAGATGTTCACATAAGCCTTTCCCTCAAATCGTCTTAGCAACCCGGATATCAACATCATATTCCATGACCTTTGTTATCCAATTTGCTCTTTTCTCATTCAATTCTTTATTTAGAAAGAATGCTTTCACACTTGGATGAGAAACAAGAACATGGATTTTATTGTTCAAAATCATGTACTTGAAATTCTTTAGTCCTCTGACTACTAAAAGTACTTGTTTTTCAAGGAAAGTGTACCTTTTTCATAATCATGCAAGCTTTGTCTAAAGAAAGTAATAGGCTGCTCAATATTTTCATCATTGACTCGACCTAATATAGCTGAGATTGTTTCACTCTTGGAAGTGCATACATTGTAAAATCTTTATCAAAATATGGATTTGCAAGATTAGGAGCTTGAGATTAGTTTCTTTGATTGATTCAAATCCTTCTCTCCATTCAATGGTCTAAGAGAAAGTTTTCTCTTTCATTAGCATGGTCACAATGGTTTAACCAATGCTGCAAAATATGGAACAAATCTTCTAACAAAGTGTATTTTTCCAAGGAAAATTTGTAATGCCTTCTTATGATGAGGCAATGATAGTTGTGATATCGCTTCGATTTTGAAAGGATTAATTGTTAATCCTTTCTTATAAATAATATGACCAAGCAATTTACCTTGATGTACTGAAAAGATAGACTTAAGAATATTCAAAGATATCCCAAATTGTCTGCATAGCTAAAAGGTCTGCCTTAGATGTATTAGATGTTCTTTTGGATTTTTTGAGAATATGGTAATGTCATGTAAATAAACTAGAATGCATATATTTAACAAGCTACGAAAATCCATGTCCATTACTTGTTGAAATGTTTCACCAACATTTGAAAGACCAAAAGACATCCTTTTGCTAGCA
The DNA here is from genome assembly GCA_018340775.1 of Taxus wallichiana var. yunnanensis. Taxonomy (NCBI): domain Eukaryota; kingdom Viridiplantae; phylum Streptophyta; class Pinopsida; order Cupressales; family Taxaceae; genus Taxus; species Taxus wallichiana. Next base: position 555,108,127 of record CM031241.1, read on the forward strand.
TAACTACCCAACTTGGTGGTAAAATATGTTTTATACCTATCCTCTTCTCAGACTAAAATCTGATTGTATCCACTATAATCATCCGGAGACGATAATCTCTCTTTCACCAAAACCATTCTTAAAATCTAATCCATATTTGGGAGTGGGTAATGATCTTTTAATGAAGCTTTATTAAGATCTCTGAAATCTACACATAATTTGATTTCACCATTCTTCTTCCTAACAGGAACAAGATTGGCTACCCAACTTGAATGCTTAACTGGAAAGATAATACCCGATTCAATCAACTTAGATAATTATTTCCTCATTAGAGGCTCTATTTTGGGATTTACAGGCCTTTGTTTCTATCTAACAGGTTTAGAATTTGGCTGCAATTTGATAGTATGTTGTGCTAAACTGGGATCAAACCCTTTTAGGTCTTGGTATTTCCAAGTGAAAAACATCTTTAAACTCCTTGCAAAGATTAATAAATGACTGTTTTTCAGTTAAGGAACATACCTTTCCAAGGAACAATTTTTTTCCTTCATCAACTGAGATCTCTTCATAATTATCAGCATGTGTTGACATCTTAGTCTTGACCTTCCTTAACTGATCGTCAGTGTTGAAGATGTCTTCTAATGTAACCAAACCTCGAGGAAGTTTATTTGTCTTTAAATGAACAATTTGGTCACCATATAAGTGTTGTAATTTATCTTGATTAACTACATAAAACTTAGCTTCTTGCTGCAAAAACCTATAGATTTGATCATCACTTTCAAAAACTTGCCAATTTGAATCATTATCAGGTATCAAGGGCCTGACAATTAGCTTAATATGAGGCTGAACATTGTTGTTCTCTATCTATCCCAAAGACTTCAAAACTAGCACCAACTGCTGCAAGTCTGTCTGCATGCTTGTTTTCAGTTCTAGGAATAGACTGAATGTTAATAGCATCAAAATCTTCCATTAAGTCTGAAGCTCTGTGTCTGTAAGATTTCATTAATGGATTATTACAAACATTAAAATTATTTACTTAATTGATAACCAACTTAGAATCACCAAAGATTTGTAATGTGCTGATATCTTTCTTTTTGGCCCAAAGCAAGCCATGAATTAATGCTTCGTACTCAGCTACATTACAAGTGCATTAAAATTGGAGACTCAAAGATGAGAAATACCTTTCATTTTTTGGGAAAGTAAGCATCAAACCTGTTCCCTGTCCTTTCTTGTTTTTAGCTCCATCGAAATGAAGCTTCTAAATCCCTTCTGCAGAATCTTCTATTTTGGACAACAAGGGAAGTGGTGTATTTTCTTCATGTATACAATACACACCAAACATGTGTTCTTCAAATTCCTTAAAAGGATCATGAGCATGTTCTTCCACTTTCTTTTCATCCATAAACATGTTAGAAACACCATGTAATGCTGAAACCTGAGATACCTCATCAAAGTCAGACTGATCTAAGGCTGAATAATTAGCCACCGCATTTGGAGAGTGAGGCTCAATGTGAAATCTGGCCAATGAAACTGAATTGATAGTAACTTTGGTGCCATAATGTGTGGTGAAAAATAAGGACCAATATGAAGAGATATAACCTCTTATCTTTGTTGTGAAGTCTCTAGATAAGCATAAAGCAAAGTATGGAGGTAAATCCACAATAGTAACATCTTTCAGAATAGAAACATTTGGGAAAGCATGTAACATTACCTCTAAATTTTTTAGTACACCAACTGTATTAGTTGTAGTTACATCAAGCTATAAGAAACTCTTTTCTATAGGATCATACTGCAGACCTAATTTTTCTACAATTGCTTTTGGCATAACTGTACTAATTGCGCCACTATCCACCATGCAATTATGAACTAGATGTTCTCCAATAATCAGTGATAAATAAAATGGTGGTGGCTTCTTGATGTCATGAGCATTCAAAAATTTCTGAACCATCCACTTAAATTCTTTAATGCGGTCTTATTCAAACGTTCCAAGGACCATGTCTACCTTCTAAATTTCCTTTTCTGTTGTTTTTGAAGAAATATGTAGCTTAGCTAGTTCATGAGAAAGTAAATCTTGTTGTCCTAGAATAATTAGAGCATCCCATATTGAGATATTAATGTTAATATTTTTCATTACATCAACAATGTTAAAAGAAGCAATGGTTTTAGAGACAGATTCAAATGTCTTAGCGTAGGCCTTTGCAAAACCGATTATGCTTCATCTCGCCTTTGATATATGAGGTATAAATAATCTTCTTGGGTCAGGCTGTAGTTGTCTTTACTGTCCTTTATCAACTGGAAAAATCGCTATTTTTTTAGGAACAACATGATTGTTGGCTGATTTTGGGACTGTGGATGTTGTCTTATCAATGACAAGATGGCGAGAACATGCCCATTTTGTTGTTTTTGACTTGTCAACAACTTTTCCTTGAACCCTAGTAGTGACCGCAATGAAATCCTCCTCAATGAAACTGACTAAATTTTTTTCAGGTGCTTTTTGAACATGAGTTTCTTGCTGCCCACTCTCCATTTGAGGCATGAACAATGCTTCATATTGAGGTTGTGTAAAAAGATTCAGATTCAGAAAAGCATTTGGGAAACTTACTGAGATGAATGATGTTGATTGCAAGGTTAGCACCACTCTTCTCAGAGCCATATTAACCAGAGTAATGCATTAGATGAACTAAGAGCCTTTGGGTCAAATTACCTTTGCTGATAAGGTTGCCTATAATATTTATTCTGCATTGGTAAGGCTGCCTATTTTGTTGATTTAGCTATTTTGTTGATAAGGGGCCTGATAGGGTCTACTAAGTAATACAAGCCTATTCTCAATTGAAGTCGGCTTATTTCCCATAGTCTGAAAATCTTTAAATACATCATTTGATGGGCTACAACAACAGGTTCTATGATTGTAATAGGTGAGGAATAGGTGCTAAATCTGCCAAAAAAGGCATTGAAGGCTTTGGTACTAATTTTCTAGCTTGAATAAGACTATTTTTCAGCTCGAACGGCGATATCATAGGCTACTAGGAGTGTATTTCCTTCCATTGACAAAATCATAGTTGAGATATCACTGTTTAATGCCCTAAGATAATAAAGGAAAGCGTGATCAACTTGAGGCTTGACACTTGCTGGAATTCTTTCCCAAGTTCTGGAAAAATGGATATTAAAACTAGACATAAATTCATTGGGAGCTCTTTTAATGGTAGACAATTGTTCTATGAGAGATAAATGATCCAAATTATCTTGAAATACTTTTAGTAATTTATCACCTATGTCATCCCAAGTCCTTATGCATCAAATCTCTAGATTTATATACCATTGCAAGGCTTGTCCTTTAAGAGATGCAACTAAAAGTCTTAAGGCTACATCCTCATGAGTAATATTATGAACTGCACATAAGGCTGCAACATCTTTAATGTGCTATGTAGGTGTCACCTGATTTTCATGAGTGAATGATGGAAATTTTTTCATGGCAGCATAAGGGATGTCATGGTAAACTAGGATTACTAATGGGCTACCATTAGTAAAGGTCACAAAATTCCTTGGTGGTTGAATAGCCATTTGAAAAATTGGGATATTATAGAGAAATTGATATGTGATGAAGGAATATAAAGAGGAGGGTTGTCAAAACCAGGTCTATTATAAGGTAAAGTATTACCAACTCTTCTCCTTCTAGTAGAATTTAAAGGTAAAGAACCAAACTCATGAGGAATTACTCTTGCTGATGATCTTGTAGTCACTTTAGGCATGGAACATGCTACAATACTGGTTTGAAATCAGCTTTATGGATTCACCAAAAGAACTTAAATTCTTTAGAATAAATTGTTGTAACTTGCTCCCAAAGTAACTTTTGTAATTGTTGTAAATCTTTTGTGGATCTGCTATGGATAGTTGTAACTTGCATGCAGATATGATTCATTTTCCCACCGGGTGTGCCAAAAACCTGTCACAAATCAAGTTGATTGTCCTATTTTTTTTAAAAAAAAGGTTGAATAATTTGCTAATAATAAGCTTGCTTATTGAGCAAGTCTCTTTCCTTGTGCATGTGAATTCATCTCCTTGTCTATTTTGTCCTCTTGTGAAGCATGCAAAAATTAACTCTCTTGATGAGTAAAATAATTACAATACTTGCAATATTAACATCCACTATGGGGACCACCTATCCATGTGCACATGTTCTAATGTTGACATCTCTTGGCTTCTAATGGTCACAAGGGTGACATAATGCAAATCAACTTCAACCTCCTTGAAGTGGGGACCACCTTTGCACTTCACCATGGTTTGGCCACCTTTGTGGACTTAGCAAACATAAAAGGGTCGACCATTTTACATGGCACATGCCACTATAGTCTCCACCACATTTTGATTAATACATGCATGTGTATACTTTTCAGCCTTTGCATATTGGATAATGTATGTTTTAAAAGATCCACCTTCTTGGTGATCATTGTGGGATTGATTTGGTCAAGATTACTTGTATTGTTTTGAGCATACACTATAGTGAGACTTTGGTCAATATTTCAATGATTAATTTGATTAATACGTGGGCTGGCCCCTTCTCCATGGTGACTCACCCTTCACACTTTACACTGGCACTTTGTCTTAAATACATTGGCCACTTTGTGATTGGCTATGGCCATTGATTACATCACTTGGATTCTTATGAACCATCGATCTTGCTTTTTGTTTACGATTTCACTTGGCTTTTAATATGGTTGTTGGTAAGTGATTGTGACAGTTTGCATTGAACATGGAGATTGATTCTCATCATTTGATCTTTGTACTTGTTGAATTCAGACCATTTGATCATTAACTCCAGATGAGTTAGGTTTAAATGAGCTCAGATAGGTAAGTTAAAACTACTCGAACTCCATCATTTTGGTCTTTTCACGTCTGTTTTTCTCATAGAGAGCGGCGAAGCCATAGAAAATTTTGCATAGACCACCATTTCTGAGTTGTTGAAGCTTGGATTTTGTTTTGTTTGGTCTTTGCAAGTTGGAAACCTTGTTGGTCTTGCTTGAGAGTTCTGGAAGTGCTCAACTATTCACATTTTTTGAATTCTTGTGGGAGCTCTTTGGAGGATTCTAACATCATGAGTTTGAGCTTTCTATGGTCATTTGTTCCTTGGTTTTGAGCTCCGGTTTCTATACCACTTTTATGGTCGTCATCTCTATTTTTTTCGAGCTCGGAGTTATTTCACCATTCTACCTATGTAGAAAATTTTATGTGGTCTAAGTTTTTCTTTGTTGTGATCTCTCTCGTTAAAATATTTCTTAGAAATTAGTGTCTTCCTTAGTTCGGGCTCTCAAAACTTTGAGGGTTACCGTGAATGCTAGAAAGGGTGAGCTTCTTTATCTTCAAACATGAAAATTATTTCATTTTCACTATTCCAGTGACCATGCATATACTGATACTTTTTTCTACAACATTTTGTGTTTCCCGTGATCGTGAGTTCAAAATCACATCATGAATTTCCGTCGATCTCTCGTACTTGAGGACTTGGAAAATTATGGTTCAAATGGTGAGTTCTCTTTCTTACTCTGATTCTTTGCTACCCATTAATGGGTCTTCATTTATTGCCGTGATCTGTGCTTTTGAGTTCCATTTGCTTTGGCCAAATCTATATAAATCTTCCCAATGTTGTGTTGAAACGCCACTTTTGAAGGAGTTCAAACTTTGGATCTTTTCTGGGTAGATGTAGATTTCATTTACACCTGTGGTTTTGTAATTAGAAAGCTTGATTTGGATCTTTGAAGAATGTTTCAGACCCATTATCTGTATTCCCAAGATCTGTTATTTGATTATATATGACTTTGATGGGTCGTCTTGTGGCTTCCACTTTGTCTGGCTTCTGAGAACTTTCCTTTCACTAGTTGGACACCATTATCTTGAATATTCTATTTCAATCTCTATTTTATAGAAACTCTAGGTCTTGTGATCTGAGCTCATAATACCAAAACTTGGTCCATTAATCTAACTGTCACTGCATTCTGGGTTTTACGCATTTCTTGAGCCCTGATCTAGTTTTATTTGTATGGTTGAGCTTTGTTAACATTATTTATTTCATGCTAAGGTTCTGTTTTAAATATCATGAGGTTCTGTTTACAAAATCTAGCTCTGATTTTCTGGGTCGTGACAATGAAAACTCCTTTGTATAAAGTTTTAACAGATATCCTGGATCCCCGAGCATAATATTTTGGGGGTTCTCTATGCTTTGACTTGTGTATTTATCACTTCATAGTTTCATGCTCATTTTAACTTGGATCTAGTTGTAAATATCATCTCGTTCATTAGTATTTTTGTCTATGACTGGACTCGGCCATGTAGATATTAAAAATTGATATGAACTCCTTTATCCTTCGAAATTGAGAAGTAGTACCTACAAAATCCTTTGCATTTGATGTTCCAGTATTGAATTTTCTTCACCGTAGAGGTTTTTCTCCATGCACCTTTGATTTCTCTGACTGGAACTCTGTACTGGGTGATGGATCTGCATCACTTCCTCTAGCTAGTAATTCCAGGTATGCTTATTGAGAAAGTCCATTTGTTTGATTTTTTCATGCAATTTGGACATCTGTATTCTTCCATGAGTTTCTGAAATCCATTAAAATGGCATAGCTGAACATGTAATAGTTATCTAAAAACATGTTGATTTGCATTTGATCTAGTTGGGATTTTGTTTTTACCCTGACTATGCAACCTTGTGCCTGTTACAATAAAACCATGTAAATATTTTCTCTTGTTTATTGCTTCAGTTGAACTCATCTCCCTTTGCAACAACATGCTAAAAGTAATAAGTGTCTTCATTCTGTATCATACTTCCTTGCATAGATAGTTGTGCCTCTTTGATATGGCAACATTTCTGATTTTATCGTTGCCCTATTTGGAAATTTGTAAGTGGCTTTCTGAAATTACAAGTAGTTTTTTATTTGTTTCTGATACTAATTTCAGGCATAAGCCTTGATTCGATGCTTTGTTAAGATCTTTGTAACTCGCTTTCTTTTACTTAGATGCTTAATTTCCAAAAATTGTCAATAGGCTCATTGTGCACCTTATTCAAATCCTTCCCATGGTGAAGAAGATGCATGCCACTTTTATACGATTGTAGCATTGTAGGGGTTTACGGAGAGACATAGCTCGGTTTGTTTGATGTTGTTTAGAGTGTCGAAAGTGAAGGCCAAACATCAACATCAAATTGGTCTTCTCCTCCCTCATGCCATACCGGAGTGGAAATGGGACACCATTTCCATGGATTTCATAGTTGGGTTACCAACATCAAGGTATAACCACAACGCCATCATAATCATGGTAGATAAATTGAGGAAATTGACTCACTTTTATGCGCAGTGAAGACCACCTACACAACTAGTGTAGTGACACTAGTATACCTTGATGAGATTGTTAGATTACACAGATTCTATGGGAGATCATTTATAACCGCAGTCCCTTGTAAACTTCTCACTTCGGACTACCATGTAACATGCTCTCAAGACGAAAATCAACTTCAGTACAACTTATCACCCAGAGACGAGATGGACAGACAGAGTGGGTCAATCTAGTCTTGGAGGACATGCTTAGGATGTACGCCATGGACTATCGATTGAGGTGGGAGGAGTACTTGTATTTGTTTGAGTTTTCCTACAATAAAATTTTTTAGAGCTCGATAGGAACGGATCATTTTTAGGATCAGTATGGTAGGGAGTGCAAGACACTGCTTAGTTGGGACAGATTAGAGGACAAATTTTCTCTTGGGTTGTCTTTACTATAGGATATTGTGCAGCGAGGTTGTCATGATCAAGAAAATATTATAGGAGGATCGGGATAGATAGAAGAAATATTCAGATCAATGGAGGATAGATCATAGTTTTGAGGTGGGCACGAAGGTTTTCTTCATGTCGGGCCTCATAAGAGGCCTATCCTTTATGGGAAAGGCTCTAAGCTTGCTCCTAAATTTTGGGTCGCTTTGAGATCTTGGAGCGTATTGGTCCTTTGGCCTATCATCTAGCATTTCCACCTAGCTTGTCTCACATCCATGATGTATTTCATGTTTCTATACTTAGGAGGTACATTCCAGATCCTTCTCATGTATTAGATTAGACCTCATTGTAGGTGTAAGATCAGGGGTAGATGATGGTCGAGACTGTCTATATTTTAGAGTGCAAGACCCTGGGCCTTCGAGACAGAGAGATTGATCAAGTTCACGTTTAATGGGATCGATACGACAAGACAACAACTACGTGGGAGGATACCATGCCTCCGAGAGCTTAGTTTCCACATTTTTCTAGTGACTTATCTAGAGGAAGTTGATTCTAAGGGGAGGGGGATGTAGTGCCCACTCCTCTTCGACACTTATATGATTATGATTATTTTTAGCATAGACTAAAGTTATGGAATTTTCTATCCCAATTTAGATATTGATAGATGGAAATTGTTATTTTGATTAGTTAATTTATAGACAATATGGATGTTAGACTTATGACATGATTTACAGGATGGATTATATGCATATTTGGATGTATCGAATTGTTGATTTTGAGCTTATATTAGACTAATGCATTTATTTCAATAATTATATGATGTTAGATGATGTATTTTATGTCGTGATGTTATTTCTATTTGCTAAAGTGATGAAATTGTGAACAATGGTAAATTACTTGTTTTGGTTTAAGTTGTGATAATTGATTATATGTATATGCATGTATTTGTATTATTTCGATGTTGTTAATATGGCCACAAGGAGATAAAGGTATTATCTTGACTTTTGCAGGTGTTCACAACACAATAAACCAAAGGGGGATAGGAGACCAACAATGAAAGAATATGGAGTATTGACAATAGGTCACGATGGCAACACGTGTATTCGTATCTTGTATGTTGTAATTTTTAGGAGGTCCCCATTGGGGGGCGACCTCAAAAGTGACCTTGGGAATGTTTGTAAATTTTCTTGTTGATTTTATTTAATTGTGAGTTATTTTTATTTTTATTTTCATGTGGATTTAATTTTATTAATTGTGTTTAGCACCCTCTTAAGTTAATTTAAAAGTCTTTACCTAGTGCTAATGAGGATGTGACAAAAGGGGGGGAAATAAATGTGAGTGGGTAGCCTTAATGTGTGTTGGCTTGGAATTAACTTAGTTTTGGTTTAGGGTAGTATGTACTCAATATCTCTTGTGAAATTCGGATTTTGACCTTCTAGGCTATTTTGGATACTTGTGGGACAAGCTAAGCTTGTCCCACACCTTTAAAGTCACCCGCCCACTTAGCCTATGATGTGAGGGACATTTTTTGGTACTATTTTGTTTTTTAATTAAGGAAAATCTCAATGAATTACACTTTTCTTACATGGGTAATTAATTTTTTCATAAGGGGTTTGGGTTGGGTTGAGTGTGTAAGAGGGTGGTCATTTCCGAAACCACCATTTTTTATGCTTTGGGGTTTGGGTTTGACCTTGGTGATGTGGGGTGGAGAATAAATGATGTGGAATCCTATATGGAGCCACATAATATCCCTCTTACTCTTTTCTATTTATTAGAATTTTTGTGATGTTTTGGGGGTTACTTGCTTGGTTTTGGATCTCTCATTTTGAAATGCTTACTTTTTGGAGTGCTTGTTGGAGTTGAAGATTTCTTGGAATTGCTTGAGCTTGGAGGATTTTGGGACTTTCTTGTGGAGTTGATTCTTTCTATGGCAAGATACGGTATCCTCCCTTGTTTTATTCTCTTGCTTTGTGTGTTATGTGTTGAATGAATGTGTTATTGCAAGATATTTTTGGGTAGTGAAATGTCCTTAGGATGTGGATGAGAAAGTGAAATGGGGATGAAATTTTTGTTAGGCATAAGATTTTATCTTGGGTATTTAGGAGGGAGTGGGTTGGGTGCCCCACCTTTTTCTCATCTTGTTATTTTGTTCATTGTGGGAGACATAAGAGAGACGGAGGCATAAGAGTGTCGGAGGCATAAGATATAATTTTATTTGTAGGGAGGAATAAGATATTTTTGAGGTTGATTCGATTTTGGAGGTTTTTGAGGTGCGAATCCAAACCCTTGGGAGGCACGAGGGTATCCCCATATTCCTTTATCTACTTGGCTTGTTTTAGAGCCAATGTGTGGGGAAGTTTATGTGTTGAAAAATGAATGTTTTGTGGTTATTTTTCTTGTGTGAATGTTGTGTGAAAGTAAGTGTGGAAGCCTTTTATTTTTTGCCATGATTGTCAAATATTCCTTATTGTTTTATTTTTTGGGGCTTAGGGGCCAATAAGGAAGTAGGCTTGACTTCCTCAATGGAGTAATGTTTGGGTGGAGAATGTTTCCTACTCCCCCATTTTTAGTTGTGTGTTTGATCTTTGAAGATGGTGGAGTTTAGATGATGAAGGATTCTAGTGTATTTGGAGAAAATAATAATGGTCTCTCTTGCAAATAATTACCATGTTGTCTCCATTGTGTATGGAGGGCTTGTAAAATTGTATTTTTTTGAGGTGAATTTTTAGTTGTTTTATTATCAAAATGTAATCTTGGTTGATATTGTAAATGAAGGCAAAAGTTTTAAAATTATTTCCTTACTTGTTAGAAATTAAGACTATTGATTATTAAGGAGAACCAAGTTCAAAAGAAAGTCTTGCATTGTCTTTTGATTATTATTGTAATATTGGAAAGGATATAAAGTTATATATATGGTGTTTCCCTCAAAATTTAAACCAAATCTTCTCTTGCTTGTATTTCTATTAGGTGATATGGATGAGGTAGTATGAAGGAAATAGTTTTAGAGTTTTCTCTAACAAAAAGTAATTTGATGTGTTTAAAATTTTATTTTTCCTATTTCAAATGTAGTAAGGAAGGGAATAGTTTAGTTTTACCTTGTATGGATGAAACCTACTTATTAATTGAACTAGAAAGAACAATTAATTTTAGAAGTTTTCTCAAATTGATATTTGAATGAAAGTGTGGGAACATCCAAATTATCTTGATCAAACTTAGAAAACCAAGGAAGTAATCCTAAATAGGTCCCTAAATCATCTTGTTATCATTTAGAATAATGGTTAAATTTGGAATTACACCATATAAGTATTTAAACAAAATTTGCCAACTTTTACACCCAATACTTTGAAATGAAGTTAGTTTAAAACTCTCACTAAATGGGTATGTTTCAAAAATCTATATGTAAGTATACTATATGTACAACTAGATAAGTATTTTACATAATTTATAATGCTACATGTTATCACCGAATCACAACACCCTCTCGCTTATACAAGTGCATATACTTGAACTTACGGTGTGATTGGATAACATGGGTACTATCTCCAAGTTGTGGGACTTGCTACTTGAGATAGACCTCCAGAGAAAGTTGGTTCTTGCTCCTAAACTACCTGCCACAATCTACTCTAATGCAGGGGAAAATAACTATTCTAATCTAAATTTCCAAGGAACCAAAGTGAGAGAGAATGCATAAAATGAAAGCCTACACTAAAGCGGTGATAGACCGTAAAAGGAGGGTGTGAGAATAGTCTTCAAATGCGTGAAATACGTATAAATTGCACACTAGAAGAGGTGATGACAGTTCTCCATAATCTAGCAAAACACATTCACAACAATATTTCAAACATACAAAATGATAATGGATCCCTGCATGAACATAATAATAGACACAATATTCTTGTAATCAAGGTTGAAGGGGCAAGAAGAATGCAAGAAAACACAGCAGGGGAATATATATCCACAAACTTATATTTTATTGCTTCATGATATGCATAGTTCAATCTATTACAAGATAAGGGCCTGGATCACCATGCAAAGAGTCCAAAACAAGGGCCTGTAACACATCTGCTTCACAAAGCAATTTTGGCAGAGCTTTACTACAAAAACTACCTCTTTTTACAATGAGCCCAACACTCCAATTTATAGAAAATCAAGGGAAAGAGAAGGGAAAATGGAAATCCCGAAATCTATCCTTCAACCACCTGTAAGTGGCATTAAATGGAGTAAAATTATTATATATTACTTGCAAAAGGCTCCCCATACTGTCCCAGGTGCTGCAGCAGAGAAAGAATGATGACCATGCCTCTTAATTGCACTCCCAACCACCAAAATAAAACACTGTTACGGATCCGGCCACGTTTTCTTAAAAATATCGATCAACATCTCATCAAATCTGGAATTTCTTGATTTCTTTCCATTGGACTCGGAGCCATGATTCCAACGATACCAATTTTGTGTGATTTTGTTGAGAAATGTAAAAGTTATGGCCTTCTCGAGTGCGGGCAAATATTCTCTGGTCTGCGGCATTTTCTGTCATTTGACGGGAATGAGCATTAACTGACTGGAGCCGAATATGTTTTTGTGGTGTAGAGAACGCGTGCTCATTCTAGAAAGTCTAATTTTCTGAAAATCGGGCTGGGAGTCAAAAGTTATGGCCGTTTGAAGTTTCACGTGTCAAACGTTGACTTTTCTTCTTTGCCTTGGTACCGCCGCCCTTTCGCGTCCCGCACGTACCTTTGTCCCAGATGTCCCGGATGAAAATCTCCTGCTTCGGCTGATTCAGGATTCCTTGTTCCTGTTTACGGTGAAGACACGTGGCGAGATTCCATTCGCTCTCGGCTCTTTCAGCTTTTTGCATGCCACGCGTACTTTTGTCCCAACCGTCCCCGGACTACCCGACAAATATCTCCGAATCGCCCGAAATGAACTGCAGCCGGCAAATCGCCGATTCAAGCGTCCCGCGTACTTTTGTCCCGACCGTGTTGCAAACCGCTGACTAGGACTTAGCCAATTTCTTCATTTTTTGGCCCCAAGCTTGGTATGCGAACCTCGTTTCAACCCGAATGGTACGACCCGAGCCCTTCTACCAAATGCCTCAAAACAGTCCTGCAACCTTTTTTTTGCATTTTTTCCATTTTTTCTAACTCGTTGGAATTTCTTCTTGGATGGGAGAGTTAGAAAAACCCGAGGGACCTCAAAAACATGATTTTGGGCCTTGAATCAATCTACTTTGCTTTCAGGATCGAATAATTTGATGCATGTTATCAAAATTACCTTGAGGAGTGAATTTTGGATAACACTACCTTTATTAATAAAATGCATGTTTTGCAATATTAAATAGAATAATAAATGTATTATTATTACTACTCATTAGATTATACTATAGATATAGTATTTATATATTTATAAATTATAAATATATAAATATTATGTGTATATATATATACTATATATATTATAACATATAAAAATGTTTACTAAAATTAATAAAAGAAAATATTAAAAAAGGACATTTTTAAATTAGGGTATGGCTTTGTAACCCGCGGCTTATGCGTGTTTGTTATTAGAAGGAAATGGTGGGGAGGGAGAGGGGGTCGGGAGGCGTCACCAACCCCAACCCCACTCCATATACTATGGTATGTGGGGTGGGGTCGCGACCTTCCCCATTAACTATTAACCGCTAACTTTCTATGCGCTGCGTACAAACAAAACCCAACCTCCGTATTCATTACTATTTTTCAAACAAGTGGCCGTTGTTTTCTTTGTTCTTTGCATAGTGAGCAAATCCCTCTCGTGGTGAGCATTATACATACATACATACATACATACATACATATATACACACACACACACATACATATATATACATACATATATACATATATATACACATATATACATACACACACACACACACACACATACATATGTCTATATATATATATATATATGTACACATACACATACACATACACACATATATAATAATCACTATATATTTCTTATTTCAGGTTTTATTTAAATATGTGATTTTATATATATCCTTTGAACCATGTAAATACATACACCATTCTACATATTTCACTAAAATAGGACAAATACCCATATGCCCAATAGGGAAAATACAAAAAGAATAAGTTAAACAAATAATAAATATAATTACAAACCCTAGATGAGGGTATAAATAGAAATCCCAATAAAAGAATATTTTTTCCTCCTTGAGCTTGAACTTGCCTCTCATAGCTTACACCTCGTTCTCCTCAAATATGCAAAACAAAAAAGCAACAATAAGTCAAAACAAAATAGGAAAGATATTTTCATAAACATGCTTGGGGTTATTTTTATCCCTAAATCTAAGGGACCCAAATGATTCCATCCAATTGATGAGATTCACCCCTACAAAAAGTAGGTGGGAAGTGGGTGAGATAAATTTCAAATTTAAAATGCACGGGTATGATTTAATTGGGGCCACTCAAGTAGTGTAGTGGGTGTTATTACTTTTCTAACCCAAATGTCTTGTTAGATAACTTTTAATTAATGCAAACCTTGACCCCTTTGTGGGTATAGTAAAACTTTAGTATTTAAATAATTAGACCACGGTGCTTTTGAAACTAATTTGAGCAAGTTTAATTAAGGTTGAATTAAATTATATTAAAATAGAAAGTAGGAGAGTCTAAGCCTTGCTTTACACTAATTAAATTATTAAATGATTTTGGAGAAGTTTTTTTTTTTTTTTAAAAAGGAGTTAATGGGATTGTAAACTCTCATTCATAAATTAATAATATTAAATTAATTTAATTTTAAAATGAGAAAGTGTGACCATAAATTTTAACCTAATGTTGTGAGTGAGTTTAAAAAAATAAAAATTATTCCATATTTTTTAGTTTAACCTATGTTTGTATTGGGTGAATATCACATTGTTATGGATCTAAAATTTAATATCCACCTTATCAACATGTTCCTAAATGTGTAGAACAAAAATATATAATATTTTTTTGCTAACTTGTAATTTAAATGTTAGATGGAATCATTATTTCTATTTGAAATAAAATAATAGCTCTAAAAAATTCTAGAAAATATGAGTGTCATTCATTTAATATTATCAACATCCGTAGAGATTATGCAGTCTATGGGATATGGATGGAATGCTAGAATAATGTGTAAATTCAATACTAGACATCTCTAGCTCAAGGATATGTTTAGAAGTAAGACTGGAATATTTTTGCCCAGCACAAATTATACCTTTACAAATAGGGAATAAATTATTCCTAAAAACATCACTAAGAGGAAGATCCTCGTGAATAAGACATAAAATAACATAAGAGACTTTGGGCTCAAATTTAGAATATAGTACCCAAACTATGGTATTAAGAGACATTCAAAGTTATCATGAATTCAAGATCCTTTATGCAATGTATTTCCAAAAACTAGTAATATAGAGATAATTATTTGGTAATAGAATTTTGGAAAGCAATTCTTTATAAAAATGTCAGAGTTCACCTCGAATGATTATAGGAAGAAACCAGTTGTAAACTAATTTTGTGAAACATAATGGTTCATCTATTAAAATTGATGAGTTATAAAAATAAAAGGTATATACGAGGGAAAAACATGTCTTTTCTTTAATTGCATAGCCAGTGAATCTACTCCCATGACAATATAATATCTCTTATTGTGGAAACTACCTTCATAAAGACAAATGGATTTGAGTTTAGGTGTTTCTTGAAAATATATCAACCTAGTATAGTTTGTTGGGAGATCACGAGAGATTGTGATCATTACAAATTAACTAATTGTAAAGCCTTCACCATCCAGTTTCAAGTAAGGCTTAACATTTTAGAATTAATTCCATATTTTTTTGGATATAAATGATCCCAATATTTTCACAAGAATAGAACCTTCATAAATAAGATGTTAAAAACAATTATTTTGTATTAGGTTTATTTATACGAACTCATACATCAATATAATGTATTATTAATGTCTTCACAAATTCATAATTTTTTAACATTTAAACAACCCATTTATAAAAACATACATTTTATATGTAAACATCAGTGATTCGCATGCCACCTTTAATCTAAGGAACAAAAACACATCCCATGCCACTTTGTTGCAACATTTAGCATACTTGGTGCTAATATAATTAAAAAAATTTAATTTCCTATCAATTTTATCATAAAATGATTTAGAAGGATCTCAAAAAATATTTATGTATAAATAATAATTTTGTCTCAAAAAAAAAAGAAAAAAAAAAATAGATCAAGAAAGTGTTGGCATATTTCATTTTCCGCATAACTCTCCGTCTCTCCCATATGACCCGTGACTAGTGCCGGATTTTGACATTCAATGTCAGATGTCACAATAATATTATTTGAGGGTCTAAAATTATATGGATGTCATGTGACGTTTAAAATATAATATGCACGTCAAATTTATTTTTATAATAACTATGACAAAATACAAAAAATTGAGTAAAATTTTACATCTACAAGATTGAAAAAATAACTTTAAATAAATCTCTAAAATGAAATTGAAATAAATAATATAAAATTAAATGCATATTATGTCTAGATATTTAGTAGAATATAAATATCATGTGAAATAAAACATCACTACAAATTTTATTTAGATAAAAGGAGTTTATCAAAGGGCTAAAACTTACATTGATCAACCATGCTTTCACAAAATATTTTGTGACCTTCTTTGTTTTTCCCCTCTCCAAATGTCATACACTTTCTCCCAGTCTATCATAGAAGGATTAGGTCCATTTAGTGATACTCGCATGAGCGCATCCAATGTTCCAATTTCTAACTTTGATCTTCTTATATCTTTAATCAGGTTTTGCTTTGAAAACCCTCGTTCACATGTTGTTGTACTTGCAGGAATCACAAGTGTACTCTGCCATAGTTTTAACATGTTTGGAAAGTTGGTTTGCCAACTTTTAGAAATACAAAAACCCTCCATGCTTCTCTAACAGAAAATCCCTCACACCCTGAGTGGAGTGTATCAATAAATTGATGCAACTCTTTTTTACAAGCCTCAATGTCAAATGATGGAATGTCCATCCCTTCACTACAAACAACCCACTGTAAATGTTGGAAAAGTTTTTCAAGCCAATGCATTGAATTATTTTCTCTAACCAAAACATCATGTGAATAGTGTGAGGGACTAAACAACTTCATTGCATTAAAAATAGAAAGATCAGAAACCTTGCATTTAGACAATCTACCAGTCTTTGAACATAATCTTTTGTAAGTTGTATGCAACTTTGTAATGTTCCATCAATACAAGGACTGAATCGGTGCTTTTGTGTATTAAGAGTATCACCATGTGCATTAGGAATAGATGTGTAAAGCAATTCATGCTTGTGAACTACTCCCTCTTTATCAGTGATTTGTAGATAACCAAACTGAGATGCCTCCAAAATTTTTGATAAGTAGCAAGCACCATTTGGAAATGAATTATTATTTAGAAACATTCTCCTTAAGAGTATTAATAGTGGCATCAATAGTAGCTCCAAGAGAAGTGACATCAATGTGCTCCACTTGAAATTCTTTGTTTAACTTATTAAGTTCACACAGAACATCAGCAAGAAACATGTGCAAACAATACTGAACAGAAAATATTCTTGCCTTGTCATACCATGATTCTTTCTTCTCACTTTTCCACAAAGTCAATATAGCAGGCATCAATGCCACTAGCCTTTCAATGACTTGTCCCCTAGATAACCATCTGACTCCATGAATCTGAAGGCACTGGAGAGTTTCTAGTTTCATAAGTTCCTGCAATGCAATGAGCTCATTAGTTCTTTTTGTTGAATTTTGAACCCATGAATACACTTTGTTTGCCACTTTCTCAACGAACACTAACTCTGGTATCATTTTAGAAGCATCTGATGCAGCTAATGCCTCACGATGAGCAACACAATGAACAACTATTAAATTTGGCACATCCCTTTTTAACAAGGTCACAAATCCATTTTCATTTCCCACCATAGAAGAAGCACCATCCATAGAAACAACTATCAATTTTTTGTTCAAAATCTTTCGTTCATTTCTTAAAGCTTGTAGTGCATCATAAATTGTTCTTCCTTTTCCATCACCAACACTAATAAGTTTCATGAATTGAGAGACTGACAACCCCAATCCTTGTGAATCCAGAAATGTTGCATAAACAACAAGATGTTTATCTAGGCTACGATCAGTGCTTTCATCTAACATAAAAGAGATATAAGGACTCTCATTCATCTTCAAGATCTGTATCTCTTCAAGATATTTAGATATAGAAAAAATAAATTGATTGGTTGCCTTTCGGTTTGTATATGTTGCATAGTCTTTATTCTTGGGCATACATGATGTATCTAATGACATGACAAGTGAACAAAGAGAGTCATATGTAGACAAAGATAAATCTTGTTTTGCAACCCAATATGCCAACTTCATGGTTGTGATAATTCTATGCTTGTTAGAATCATCAATTTGTGTTATATGTTCTGGAATAGATATCACCTTTTTCTAGCTTATCACATACCCATTTTGCCTGTGATAGTTTGTGAACATTAGATTTCTCATGGGTTACAATTACATCCTTTTGCATGCTTTGGTACAACCATTTCCAATTCCCCATGGACCTGGTGCTCCATATGTTTCACACCATTCACACTTCATAGAAGTTTTATCCTCATGCATAGTTTTTTTAACCATGTATACTTATTTTCCCACTCTACTCTGTAAACTCTCTTCAATTTATGTTTTACCTCTTTGCCAACAATATTATTTGTTTCAACCTCACCTCCCATAATTTCTATATCTTCATTCAAATCAATATTAGGTCGAAATTCAGAAATACCTTCATTTTCAAGATCTTGGGATGGAATTGACCATTTAAACATTTGGTTGATTGTCCTTTGTTTCTTCTTTCTTTATGACATTTTTCAAAACCTGCAAAATCAATTTAAATGTTAATTTCTTTATAATAATACATCACAAATTTTGTATCTAAAAATGAAAATCATTTTAATGTACATCATGAAAAAAATGAATGAAAAAAATTGAGAAGGGCCCAGAGAAAAGTGTTAAAACTTGTGTCTAATATTATAAAATAACATTCTATCCATGGGTAGAAGCATGGTAGACTCAAAATCCTTTGTCTAAAAGTATAAAAAAATAAATTAAAATCCCTTACCTTGTTTTTACATCATTATAATGATACATTCTAAAAATAATGAAAAATAAGGAAAACATTTAAACTCAAACACCTCCTAAATTCTAACGCCCTAAACAAGTGCCTAATATACTTCGAGCTTTATCCTCCCTTGATCTAAAAGAAATCTCAGTTATAAATAATATGATGCGAATGCAATGTAGGCATTTGGCTGGAATCAAAGAGTTTTGATAATATGGGTTTGCCACCACTACCAGTTCCAACCCGCTTCAAGGGAATTTGTGAATTAGGAGAGCCCAAAGGAATTCAATGCTTCCAAGTTCTAACTGTAACATGTTAGATTACAAATATTATCGACTAAAATGGAATGTATCGGTGTCCTGAAATTATAAACGACATTATAAATAGGACTAGGCTTGGAATAATTCTCTTTTTTAAAAACAATTATAAAAAGAAAATTTCAACATATTTATAATGAAATCTTCATAACCGTAGCAAATAAAACTCAAAATCTGTAATGAAAAAAAATCATTTTGATGTTTTCCCAAGTGAGAATCAAAAGGAAAATGATGTGACTCCGGTGAGGGTTACCTGGTGCTTGGAAATTGCCAAAGACCCTCAGTAATTCTGATGAGCAGATAAATCCAACACTTCCCTATGGCTCTGCCTCTAATATTTAGAAACACGTACACCTGTGACCTAATGATGTTGTTTTATAATCTATTAATCTTAAATTTTTGGGCTCTATTCTAATTAAAATTATGTCCTCAATTTATTTTTGTAATTTGCAGCCAGGAAAAATGGAACCGTGGAACTAGTTTCTAATTTTAATTTGTAAAAACTCAAACAAAAAATAGAAAGAGGTTATTAGTTTGCACTTGCAGTTTCTAACTTTCTCTTTCATAAAAGATAGTAAGATTATTATTTTTTTAATTTCCAAATTTCTATTATATTTACATGAATTTCAAAATAAATAAATATAATGTAATATTTAATTTAGTAACTTCATATATATATATATATATATGACGGTCAAATTTGTAACATACATGTCATTTTGACGTTTAAATTATAATCTAGCCAGACAATCATGACGGTCATATTTTAAAAGTGACGGTATTTTGACATCTAAAATGAGTAAAAATGTCTAAACACCTTGCAAAATCCAAGCCTGCGGGCCGTGACCTTCTAAGTCCTCACGTGTCACTTGATTTATCCCTACGCTCATTCCATTTGTATATGTTCAGCTATTTGGTGTTGATTTATCATCTAATTAATTTTATTATTATCTAATTTTGTAGACACTAGTATCACAGAAATTCATTTGTTCCCCTGAGACTTGTGAATAAATCAGCGGTGGTTTTGGTGCATTTCTTTCTTTGGTGTTTAAGATTTCAAAAACTGTGACTTGTCAGACCTGTTCCTGACATATAAAAGGAACTGTTGTGTGGATATTTGGAGTGGCGCTTCAGAGATAGTGACCAGCGACCATCCATTCTTGGCTCTTGTTGTTTCTGTTTCTTGTTTCATAAAGTGAAAACATATACCTGTGACCTACTCCTCCTACCAAAGACATGTTATCCTCTTTTTGGTGCGTGAAGGATTGTTTCAAACAGAGTAATTGCTGCATAAGAAGAAAATCCATGAAGAATCTTGAAACCTGTGTGGTAATTTCTTCCTTTGTTTTTTGCGTGTGTATCAATTTTCATACCTGCATGGCAATATGGTTGTGGAAAGTGTGTGGGATAGACAAGAAAATATATATTTGTGGATTAGGACTTTCACCAATGAATCATGCCATATGATTGTTTCATAACAACATTGAAAATTTAAAATCTACATGGAAAACTATGTTTTATACTTAGCGACAATTCAACGTAAGACCATAGGAGCAAGTTGTGAGTAACAAAACAGAGAGAAGCATGGAAATATTGTAACACGAGTATAAGTATGAGTATTAATAAACATTTTATAATTTTTAGAACATGAGTACCTAGTCTATAAGGAAAATCTTATAATTCTCCACAACAATTTGATCACATTTTAATCTTGCCAAGAGATTCCAAAATCATTACAAGTAACCATGATTTTGAGAGACCAAATTCAAGCCCCGAGAGCACTAGTTTCTACTTTGCATTTATTGAAATTTCTCACAATATTTGTAGCTTGCAATTTGAGGAAATAGTGTGTCAACGACTACTTGAGAATATTTGTGGCAAGATTGAACAAGGCTATGATGGAGATGATGAATGTGAGATAAAATTCCCTCAAAATTGTCCATGTCTCACTACACAAGCATAATGAGCTCACTTACATTCTCTTCTTCATTTGTATGATATTAATTTTTTTATTTTATTATTTGGCATCATGTCTACCCCCAAATTGTTATTATCTTATGAGTAATTGCTCAAAGGATAAAACTATGCCACCTCCAAGATAAATATGCGCACAATTTTCAAGTTCAAATATTTATGGGAAATCATCGATGACATGATGATGTATCCAACCAAAGCTTATGAAAGAATGAACTATGACAAATCAAATGAAAAATATTTGATGTTGATCACTTTTGGCATCTCCGATGAGGATCAAACACATATAAGGGATGTGAAAAATCAAAGGAAACTTGGGATACTCTCTCCACTATCAATGAGACAAAGCGCCGATGAATATTCTCCATCTCTAGAAAAATATCCATACATTCAAAGATGAAATACGGTGAGAAAGTATAGGAATTCTCATGTTCGGTAGTCGTGTTACGAGTAGAGTTATCAAGCACTTGGTGAGAAGGTAAAGAATTTTTGTTTTATCCTAATCATTTTGAAATATCTTCCTTCCCAATTCGATGTTTTTCGTGACTTTGAACATCACCAAACTAGTGGTTTTAATTGAAGAACTAGTTAAGTTTCTTTAGTAGGAAGAATCTATCTAAATATTACACAAGGAGTTTGAAGACACAACACCGATCTCTAGACAAAAAGGACTCACAAGTCTCGAACGAGACAACACCGAAGAAACCACAATAGAAGAAGAAAGCATATTTTTAGCATCCCATTTACATAAAAATACACATGAAACTATTAAATGTTGGTATAATGGCTTGACTAGAGCAATTCTCGACAAAAAGAGCAAATCTAGTCACAACGATTCAAAGAATTTGAGACATAATCCTTGCCAAAATAAGTAAAAAGACATGTCGTCATACAATAAGATGATGAATCAAAATAAAAATATGACGATGATGATGTTTCAATGATAATTTTGTAAAAAGAAGGATGGAATGTTGGCATATTTTAATTTCCTCGCATAACTCTCCCTCTCCTACATAACCTATGTACTTCAAGGTCCTCAAGTATCTCTTCATTTACCACCATGCTCATTCCATTTGTATATGTTCAACTTCTTACTATTGATTAATCATCAAATGCAATTTTTACTCTCTCATTCTACGAGACATCACCAAGAGGAAGAGACTCGGTGAATAACACATCAAATAAAATATGTTTGTTTGGGCTCAAGTTTAGAATCTTGTACCAAAATTAGGGTATCAAAAGACATTCAAAGTTATGAATTTAAGTTCCATTAGGTATTGAATTTTCCAAATCCAAAGAATATAGAGTTAATTTTTAATAATGTAATCTTGTAGATTAATTCTTTACAAAAATTTCACAATTCACCTTAAATGCTTCTAGGAAGAAACAATAGGTCAGAACATGAGTTTTAGAAACATAATATTTCATCTATTAAAGCTATTGAATTATCAAAAGAAAAGGTATATACTACTTTGAAAAACATGTATTTTCTTTAATTACATAAAAATAGACTATATTCTCTTGATGATATAATATCGCTTATAGTGGCAATGACCTTTATAGAGAATGAAAGTGATTGAACAACCTTGTTATAATTACTCAAAATTAAGAGAAAAAAACTTTAAAAAAAAAAAAAAAAAAAAAACCCTTAGCCTCATTAAATGCCTTCAATTATCAGAACTACCACCAAATTTAATCCAACATGAAATATAGTTTAAAATCCATCTGATAGAAACTTAACCATGAGTAGGTGTAAAGGTCAATTAGATTTACCTAATCCATTTTATCATCACTCTATCTGAGTGTGCATAACTTGTATGCTATTTGTTAACCTATCCATTTAGGTTTGAGGACCGATACATTTCCTAAGTGCCTATCTAGAAATTTGTTAACTAATTTTTAACCAACATCTCACACTATTAGATAGGAACTCAATGAAATCATAATTTTCTCTACTATTATACTACTTAGGCCAAATTATTTAATATATGATTTGCATGGTTAGTTTTGTGATCGCACATAATCCAAACTATACATGTTCCATCACCACAATTCCATCTCTATACAGCTTATTTTGATCTTGATTTTTAATTTTAAGTTTAAGTTATTGTATTAAGAAGGTATAACATCTACATCTTGCCTCTTTACTCGAGAGTATGCTATAAGTCCTAGCTTAGTACCCCTATGGGAAATATATTGATTACTTAATGAAAATTGTCATTAAATAACTATTAAACCTTTCCAGAGCCATCCTACGATGATATGAATAAAGTTCAATAAAACGGATAGGTGAGACTTAGAGTCCTTGGTTTAATAATACACCCTATCCTAATACAAGGTAGATGTAGTGCCCACTCCTCTTCAACACCGATTGAACCGTGTTATCAATTCCTTTTTGATTAAAATCTCAAACTTTGTTGTTGTACTCTAGTTAGCATACAAATAAAATGTGGGACATCATGATTACTATTTTGTTTTGGTTATTATTTTCATTATATGTCATACTTGTGGACCTCGTTAGGCATTTAAGGATAAGATGTTGGTGTGAGTTATCCTATGTGTCCTCCTCTCATATTGGAGGGTCATCTCACATGGGTTAGGTTTAGGGTTAGGTTTAGGGTTTCATGTGTGTCATGCACTAGGGTTACTCAACACCCTATATGTACCCCTTTACTATTCATTTATGAGCATGCCAAGACACTTCGTTGTCTTTCCTCTATGCAAGCTTTGTTTCTATTGAGCAAGTTCTTCCATTACTAATCAATTCTTTCTTGCAATTGTTGGAGCTATCACAATTCCATTGGAGTGCAACTACTTTGTGGTGCCTCGTTTCCGATTCAATTCTTGCAAACTCTTTTCATGGTATCAGAGCCGCAGGCGGTTAAGCGCGCCAGCCCCAGAGTAGTGCTGAGATGGGTGACCTCTCGGGAAATTCTCGGTGTCACTGCTTCTAATGTTGTTGGGCCTGATTGGGTGTATACCCGGCTCCATCGTGCGGGAGGGTGTTGGCGTAGCAGCTGAATAACATGATGAGATCCCTCTCCACCATCAGTTCGAGCTTTTGGTGTGACGGAAAATCATACATGGTATCAATTTTTGTCACACTAAAAGCTTGAACTGATGGTGGAGAGGGATCTCATCGTGTTATTTAGTCACTACGCCAACATAAGACAATTAGCTAGAACGGTTGCATTGTCATAAATTGATTATGATAGCATTACTCTTTGATATTTTTTTGTTGTATTTAGTTTATCTCTATGATTGGACACATAGACACTATTGTGTATTATTACCGAAGATATTAATAAACGAACAAATTTAAGTCATTGTGATATGGAAATCGAAGGATAGACATTACTATAATCGAACCGATTAACTTCGATAGAAATTGAATATGGAAGCTAATGATGTGTCACGCTTATATATATGTTGATATTTTGAATTATTTTCGTATTGATTTTATTACAATGTTAAAATTTATTTTGTGATTTATTTGATATTGGAGAATTGGCAAAATTGTGAATGAGTGAAAGTATTGCCTAAATTATATGATTCAATACCATTTATGACCTAAGTTGCAAAAACCGATGTATGAGTAGAATTGAAATGTTGAAAATTGGAGTAATTGTTGAATTACTTGGTCTTAGCAATAGTAGTTATGATATTTGATGTTGAAATTGATATTTAGATATAAGTGTTTTATTAGTTCGACATCATTAATATGGCCATGAGGCCAGAGGGGTATTGTGTGATTTTTGTAGGTAATTATATCACAACAACAAACTATGGGGGATAGGAGACCAACAATGAAGGAATGTGGGGTATTGGCAACTGGTCACCATGGCAACTTGTGTAATGTTGTTGTCTTGTTATTTGTTGTTAGGGGTTCCCATGGGGGATGACCCCAATTGTGACCAAGGGTTTGTGTGTAGTTCTTTTCCTTTCTTTTATTTAATTTTGGTGTATGTGATTTAATTTGTGATGTAATTCCCTTTTATCATTAATTGGTTTATGTGTCTTAATTAAGTGAACTAATGATATTATTAAGCTAATTATGGATGTGACAAAAATAAGTCATTTATCGATTAGATGGTTATTTCATTTATGTGTTTTAAGTTGATTGTAAGTAACTTGTGTGTTGTACACTCTACCTATAGTGCTTGCTTCCCTTTGACACATTTTGATACTCGATCATGACACTTTATTGACTATATCATGGATATTATTATAGTTTTAATTTAGTATGATGTTAAATATTATAGCATAGATTATTGTTGACTCGGATTCATTTATGATGTATGATGATTATTAGAGACATTTTATATATTGATGTTGATATACTTGTTTGATCGGGTTATATTATAGATGTTGCTTGATATGTGGTATTTGGATATTTTGAGTAGACATAGAAAATGTAAATTATTTGATGATGATATAGTTGTTGATAAAATTACAAATGATATTGTTGTTTGCCATGATGTTGTTTTGATTCATATATATATATATATATATATATATATATATATTTTGGAATTGTATTTATATTCATTTTGGATGTCTGATGTGGCCACGAGGCCGAAGGAGGTAATTGTATTTTACATGTTAAAAATATCACAACAAACATCGGGGTTTCGAGACCAACCACATTCGAATTCTAGATGAATTCAACAAGGTCGCCATGGCAACTTGTATTTGTTTGTGTGGAATTGTTTTTGTTAGGGATTCCTATGGGGGATCACCTTCAATTGTGACCAAGGGACTTTGTGTATTTATTTTATTTGGTTCCTTTGTTTAAGTTAGTATGTGTTTTAAAAGTGATGTGTTTCCCCTTTCTATTTAATTAAATAAATTGTGGTAAAGTATTGTGAGTAATCATATTGTTAAAATTAAGTAATCAAATTGGGTCATAAGAAAGTAATTATTAGGGTTGTTGGCTCTTGTTTTAAATGTTGTAAGAAATGTGTAAGTGATGTGTAAGAGATATGTAAGTTGATTTTGGAGTATGAAACACTCCACCTTCTTTGAAATTCGAATTTGTCCTTGGAGGCTGATTTTGAGGCTTGTGGGACAAGTTAAACTTGCCCCACACCTCTTAAATTTATATACCAACCTTACCTATGGTTGGAGAGTTAAAATTAGACTCTTATTATGCATTTTTGTAAATCAAGCTATAGGTTTTAATTGCACTTTCTTCATGTTTTAAATTTCAGTACTTATGGGGTGTGTGCTTGATTTGAGTGTGTAAGTAAAACTGTAATATTATTCACCTAATTATTTATTATGCCTTGGAGATTGAAGTTGAATTTTGTGTTGGGGTGGAGGAAGTGTGATGTGGCATCCTACATGGATTCATCTCATCCTCTTCTCTTCCCTCTTCTGTAAAATTCAAATTCCTTACCTTGTTTTGGGTTGCTTCACTTGTGGATGCATCATTTTAGGGCGACTTCTTTTGTTCTTTTAAGCCCTTGCTTTTGGAAGACATGGGGGATTCTTTTTGAACACTTGTGCTTGGTTGATTCACCTTTGGATACTTCATTTGGGCGAATTTCTTTTTGCTGTTTGAGAGCTCTTGCTTTGAAGAAGTTTGAAGATGATTGAATGCTTGTGGTTGGTGGATTTTTTGATTGCTTGCATTGGAATAAAACTTATGTTTGGAACTTAGAACAACTCCATCATGGAGAGGTTCGAGCTCGATCTTTAAATTATTCTATTTTATTTATGCAAATGTTATTGTTATGAATATTTTGGCATGTTTGTGGGTTATTGGGTAGATGGCCTAGGAATGGTTGTTGTCCATGTCAAGGTTTTGATATACTATATTTTGGTGGTTTGTAATCGTGGTGGTGATACCCATTTACCTTTTGGGAGGCATAACTAGCATCCCCATAGTTTCTTCCTTTGGCTTGCTTGTTGAATCCCGAGTATTGTTTGTGTTTTTATCTTGTGGTTGCTAAAACTGCTATTTTGTTTTGGACTATGTTTTAAATATGAAAATTACATGTGAAATATTGCCTTTGTGTTGTGGAAGCCTATTGTTGCCATGAGTTGAGTCACATTTCTTATTGCAATGTGGTTGTGGTTCAGGGGACACCGAAAAGGATGGCTTCTCTTTTCATTGGATGTCTTGGTTGGGTGGAGAGAATTGCCTTTCCTCCTATTCTGTTGTGATCAAATTGGAGAAGGATGGAAATTCCTACTGCTGTTTTGGAGCTGAGAAAGAAGATAGTTTTAACAGTCCCTTGTGAAATTTATATTTGTAAAATTATATTCCACTAGAAGTGGATGAAAATGTAATATATTTTATCCTGAAAAGTTACTATGATTTAGAAATGAAATCCCCTTGATTGTGAAAGATATATACTCGCATTTTGTCTTGTAAAAAGGAATGTAAAGAGAAATATTTATATCATTATAAATTGTATTGATCATGGTAAAAGAGAAGTTGTAAAAGAAATCATTTCAACTGAATAGATGTTGTTTTACCTTTACAAAAGAAGTTACTATTGTTCAAACCTCGCTTTGAAAATATTGTGCAACTCTCTATTTGAATGTGGAAACCGTAAGCGTAACTATTACACCCTCTATGTTTAAAAAGCACATTTTTGAAAGAAATAGAAATTGCATTCTTGTTTTAACCTTTTGATTAAAGGAAATAGAACATTTTAGTGATTGGATTAGAATGAATTCATAATTTTAAATTGTTAAACGCAAATGGATCAATTCAAATTTGAAGTTATAAAACTCTATTAGAGAATTTTCAAACTGAAATATTTTATTCAAAATGTACATAATGACCCCTGCAACAATGAAAAATAAAATGAAACATTAAATTGAACTTAATATGATCAAAACGACCCCAAATAGACCTTACCACTTAAGAAATTTTCATAGAACCTTTCAAATCAGGCTCAAACCTTTTCACAGTCATTTTTTTGTCGATTGATTGAAATTTCAAATTTATTTCAAATCAAACAAATTAACCCTTGCAAATGATCCTAAATTTACATAAGTGCAATCCTCCATGTCTGTTTGGCATGTTGAGAAAGAAAGAATATTGGATTAGATAAAATCTTATAAGTTAAAAATACCGGTTAACTTTCTAAGTGACAGAAAGACATTTTATCAAAATTGACCCTTCAAAATTTATCAAAATATTATTTTATCATTCCCGTAAAGAAGATGTCGAGAGCTTTCCAAAAAGTCCTTGTTTTCCAAAATATGAGTTCCCTATCAAAATTTATGGCCCTCTAAATTTTTTACTTCATTTGGCTTCAAATAATCTTATTGTCAAAATTTAATTGAATAAAACATTCTTGGGTGGACCCGCGGGCTAAATATTTCCTTTTGTGCTTTTTCCCAAAAGCGCTAAAGGCATGAAGTTCCCACCGCTCCACCGACCCGCAAACCTTCTATTTTTTTCTTCTTTTCTAATCTAAATTTCATGAGGAAAATTTGGGAAATTTTCCCCACAGCCCAGTCGTCCCGCCTTACATTGGAAAATATCTTTCGCGGGCACGTGGGCTCGCACTAAAAAAATTAACCTAAAAACAAAATTGTAAATTTTCCTAAGATTTTCCATTGGCACGCCTCCCCACAGACCAATGATTTGCTAACACGTGGCTTCATGAGGTGTTGATGGAGGAGCAATTTACTTCTTATCCTTTGCACTTTTAACAGTCTTAAATTCAAATTTCTTCTCGTGCCCTACCTTTCCGCTCGGGAAAATTTTTTTCCGCACCTCGCCTTTACATGCTTGGGAAAAAGTTCTTCCCGCACCGCGTCCTTCATACTGTATTTGAGAAAAATTCTTCTTGTGCCCCACCTTTCTGCGCTCAGAAAAATTTCTTTCCGCACCATGCCTTTCCGTGTTTGAGAAAATATCTTCCTGTGCCCCGCCTTTCCACCTAGGCATGGATGTTTGACATGTGTCCTTAGTGGACCCTAAGTTTGAAATTTTCCTTTTGGGTGCGAAGCCCCACCTCGGGCATGCGGAAGTGAAATGCATTTTTCACCCAAGAGTGCTACGGCAAAATTTCTTCAAGAAGCTCATGCAGACCACCTTCGAGGAAAAGTTTCCTCCCAAGGCTCGCCGCCCAAAACTTGAAAAATATGAGGAGTTAAAATGACTTTCTTATATCCCTGGAAAGGGGAGGAAATTTCCTATCTAATGGGAATGTTTCCAAGAAGTTTTGAGTGCATTATTAGTGAGAAAAATTAGGTTGAACCTTATAAGCTGGTTAGAGAGTGGGTCAGTGAGAAATTGCCTTTTTGTTTAAAATGATTATTTTAACCCTATGTTTTAGACCTTGTGAATTTTATAGTTGTTGTGATGGGAAAACTTTAGTTGGTAAATATATTTTGACCTTGAATCTTGTTGTGGCTACTGTATTATTGAAGCCCACAGTTGAAGGCGCTTTAAACAAAAAAATTATTCCATAATTTTTCTAACTAAACCTAGGTTGTTCCTTGGTCTTGAGTGGTTGTTTTTAGATGGGCGTTACACTTGGTATCAGAGTGGTGGTTCAAAATCTTGGACCCTTGGGCACACTAGAAAACTTGAGACATGAACTTTAAACCTAGTACAATATTAAACTTAGCACACTTTTAAATCTAGAAAACAACTTTGTGTGGAAATTGCATATTTTAGTAAACATGGAAAACTGAATAAAAACCTAGGATAATGAAGTGACTCTCACCTTGGTCTTATGCAGGAGGCGCGGACAAGATGAGGGGTAATTTCACATATACCTAGACTTACCACCACCAAATCATGCTGTAGCAGCTATCCTACCACAGATTTTATAGACACTTCAGGATGTTAATGCTACTCTACACAGAGGGACCATAGGAGCACAATCAGTCGGACATGATAGGGTGACATCTATTAAGGCTTGTGTATCTCCTCGAACATTGAGAAGCATAGAGGAGAGAACTCCCACAAGGAATCAATTAGAGAAGAGTCACCGTAGAGGGGAAAAGGGACCGAGTTTTAGGTCACAAAGATAGGTCTCAAAGCCCTAAGCTTAGAGTTGATCCTGGAGAGAGGACTAGGGGTAGTCGGACTATACATAGCTACAAGTCATATTAGGGATATCCTGAAGCTATGGCTAGCTTATTATTCTGGTGACATAGGTGGATTTTAGGAAGAGGCCTTATTGGTGAGCTTGAGCAGATTCTTCAAGATCTGCCCTTATTATAGCAACAAGAAAGCTCGTGTTGCAATCCATCTACCGAGAGATGGAGTTGGTGTCTTGTGGTAGACAGAGGAGCGTAAGATCCATTTGATTATGAGATAATTACGTAGGAGCTCTTTGAGGAGCAGTTCAGAGTAGATATCTATCACGGAGGTTCATACGTAAGAGGGTTGATGAGTTTCATGACCTCCGACAAACATCTCTTACAATAGTAGAGTATGAGAGTAGATTTTTAGATCTACTCCAAAGGTATGTTAGTGCAGATCCTTAGGTTTATCCAGGGCACGAATCTTGACATTGGAGGTGCATTTCAGATCCTTTGTCCACGGACATTAGCTAAGGCTGTTGAGAAGGCATATATAGCAGAGGAGACTCAGGGGTAGACCTAATAATCTAGAGATCGAGTGTGGAGCCGTATACACCACCGATGCAGGACAAAAGATCAATGGGATCAATACCTCCTCCTTGTGGTGGACAAGTTTCAACACGGTCATATTTTAGACCACGCCAAGCGGCCTCACCCACCTTATAGATCTCCACAGAGATATGATGCACTATGGGATCGGAGGATGGGGCCTCCTCCTAGGGGTCCCATTAGGACACAGGGCACACCTAGAGCTCAATCAACGAGCTCACCAAAAGAGACCTCGGTAGTCTACAAATCGGGTCATCGGGATCCACAACACGGACCTCTAGGGCACCGAGTGGAGCTGCTACTCATGGGTGAGGATCAACTAGATGTTTTGGTTGTGGCATTTCAGGACATTTTTGGAGAGATTGCCCACAAAACCCTAATAAGAAGGGTAAGACACAGATCTAAGAGCCTATTGTTGGTGACATGGCGTGAAGTCATCGGATCTATGCATCAGTTGAGAACCACCAGGCTGAGCATCAAAGTATAGTTATTGAGATTACAGGTAGCATTGGTGGTATTCCTACATCCATTTTGTTTGATTCTAGTTCTTCCGATTGTTTCTTGCACCATCTTTAGTAGAGAGATGCGAGGTTGGTGGCGATTAGGTAGGGTCTTAGTTGGGATGTTGAGATGGCTTCAGAGCCAAGATCTCTGTAGACTCCTTAGTCAAGGAGTGTGTAGCGGATATGGGACCTTTCACCACTACCTTAGATCTTCGTATGGATTCCTTGTCTCGCACACAAGGCCGGGATGGATTATTACCACAAGACTATATCTTGTGTAGATTATCTAGGAGTTGAGTCACCGATTTCATGGATTAGGATACCTATTTCCATTCACACCGTCTCCACTATGCATCTTAAGCGGTGTGTGACAGAGTTGTCGGATGTATGCTTGTTATAATTAATGACAGATCGGAGGATGGGTCTAGTGGACCATCTCTAGATGACTATCCCATTTTGAGAGAGTTTTCATATTTCTTTCCAGGGGGTCTACTAGGGTTACCACCCTCATGTGAGATATATTTTCATATAGATCTTGTCATGAGAGAAGAGTCTATCTCATGAGCACCTTATTAGATGACCATGCCACACCTCTTTGAGCTCAAGTTGCAGCTTGTGGGCCTCTTGGAGAAAGGCTTAATCCATCCTAGTGTATCCCCTTATGGTTGTGTATTGATTACGCTTGATTGAACAAAGTATTGATCGAGAATCGCTACCCCCTTCCACACATTGATGATTTGTTTCATCACCAAGGGAGCCATAGTTTTCTCAAAGATAGATCTTAAGTCAAGATATCATCAGCTGAGGATTACGGAGGTGGATATTCATAAGATTGCCTTCTATACGAGATATGGCCACTATGAGTTCACAAAGTGGTGCCTTTTGGTTTTTTTAATTCCCCAGGTGTTTATGAGTTTGATGAATGGGGTATTTAGGAATTTCTTGGATTGTTTCATGCTAATCTTCCTTGATGAAATTCTGATTTACTCACATACACGTGAGAATCACGAAGGGCACCTTCAAAGCAGGTTCTTCAAAGTGTCTTTGTGAACAACAACTTTATGGGAACTTGGAGAAGTGTGTTTTCTTTCGAGATAGAGGTATAATATTTGGGTCACAAACATCTCTAGAGAAGGTATCATAGTAGATTCTTCTAAGATTAGATGTATTTTGGATTGGCCACCACCCACTACTATGAATGAGGTGCGCAGCTTCATGGGATTAGCAACATACTACAAGAGATTCGTTCAGGACTTCTCTCAGATTACACACCCCATCACTTCCCTTCATCGAAAGGGAAGAATTTTGTTTGTCAGAAATTTGTGAGAAGACCTTCAAGACACTAAATCAATGTCTCACTACAACACCTATCCTTGCAGTGCCGGATCCACAGGGTGAGTTTTTTGTTTACACGTATGCTTCTTTAGCAGGGCTTGGAGGTGTGTTGATGCAGGAGGGTAGGGTGGTGGCGCGTTTGAGTCTCGAAAACTCAAATATTATGAGCTTAATTATCCGAATCATGAATTTGAGCTTGTGGTTATGGTTCACGCCATGGTTTGGTCAAAGATTCACACTCAAGATAGATCACTTGTGTCTTCGCCACCTCTTCATGGAGCCCAATCTCAATGCTTGTCAACAGCATTGGATGGAGTTGATTTTGAGTATGACATAGAGATAGAGCATGTGAAGGGGAAGGATAATGTGGTTGCAGATGCTCTCAGTAGACAAAGACATGTGGTTATGGCCACTTCGGTGGGCAAATTTATGGAGCAAGATTATACAACACCTTCCTCTTGACAACTTCTACAATGTAGCTAGATCATAGATCAAGTCTTAGACCCCATGAGGGTAAGTTCGATGGTTTTTTATTAGAGGAAGATAGCCTTCTCGTGCACAGAGGTTAGATTTATGTTCCCGAGACAAAGGATTGAGGTAGGACATCTTGATAGAGGCACACCATGCACCCTATTCAGCCCATCCTAGGCTGAAAAAGATGCACGCTACCTTGAGATAGTTGTATCTCTGGAGAGGACTTCATAGAGACGTGGCTCATTTTATGTCACACTATTTAGAGTGCTAGAAATTTAAGGTCGAGCATCAAATTCAAACTAGCCTTCTCTTTCCTCATGTGATGCCGGAGTGGAAGTGGGACACCATTTCCATGGACTTCATTGTTAGGCTACCAATGTTAAGATACCACCATGATGCCATCATGGTCACGGTGGATAAATTGAAAAAAGTGGCTCATTTTTCTCTGGTGAAGACCACCTATATAGCTAGTAGAGTGGCACAGATTTATCTTGATGAGAGTGTAAGGTTGCACGGGATTCCACGGAAGATCATTTATAACCGTGATCATTTGTATGCTTCCCATTTTTGGACTACCATGTAGTTTTCCCTCGGGATGAAGATCAAATTTAGCACAATATATCACCCCGAGATGGATGGATAGAATGAGCAGTGATTCATATTTTAGAAGACATGCTTAGGATGTATGTGATGGATCATCAAAGTAGATGGGAGGAGTACTTGTGCTTGGTAGCATTTTCCTACAAAAATAGTTTTTAGAGTTCTATAGGTATGGATACTTTTAGGATTTGTATTGTAGAGAGTGCAGGACACCGCTTAGTTGGGACATGTTAGAGGACATGGTTTTTCTTGGACCATCTTTGTTAGAGGACATGGAGCAGCAGTGGTTATTATCAAACAGAGACTGCAGGAGGTATAGAACCGACGGAAGAAGTATGTAGATCAGCACAGATGACCATAGTTTTGATGTGGGCATTAAGGTGTTCCTTTCTATCGGGCCATATAAGAGCCCTATCGTTATGGAAAAGGTTATAAGTTAGCTCCTAGATTCATTGGTCCTTTTGAGATCTTGGAGTGTATCAGCCATTTGGCCTACCGTATAGCATTTCCACCTAGCTTGTCTCGCATACATAATGTGTTTCATATTTCAGTGCTTAGGAGATACATTGCAGATCCTTCTCATGTGTTGGATTGGACCTCATTGTAGGTGCAAGATTAGGGGCAGGTGATGGTGGAGCTCATTTGAATTATAGATCGCGAGGATCTTGAGCCTTCGAGGCGAGCAGTTGACTCGTGTCCAGTGCAAAGTGGGACATGTATGATGATACTGCGGCTACATGGGAGGATGTTACTTTACTACGAGTTCGGTTTCCATATCTATTCCAATGAATTCGAGAGGAAGTCGAGTCTAAGGGGACGGGGATGTAGTTCCCACTTTCCTTTAACACATTTTGATACTAATCATGACACTGATTGACAATATCATGGACATTATTATAGTTTTAATTTAGTATGATGTTAAATTATGAGCATAGATTATTGTTGACTCGATTCATCTATAAATGCATGATGATTATTAGAGACATTTTATATATTGATGTTGATATACTTTTTGTATGATCGGGTTATATTATAGATGTTTTTCATATATGTGGTATTTAGATATTTTGAGTAGACCTAGAAAATGAAAATTATTTGATGATGATATAGTTGTTGATAAAATTACAAATGATATTGTTGTTTTCCATGATGTCGTTATGATTCATATATATACGATTATTTTTTAATTGTATTTATATTCATTTTGATGTTTGATATGGCCACGAGGCTGAAGGAGGTAATTGTATTTTACGGGTTAAAAATATCCTGAAAAACATTGGGGGATTAGAGACCAACCACATTGGAATTCTAGATGAATTCAACAAGGTCGCCATGGCAAATTGTATTTTTTTGTGTGTGGTTGTTTGTTGTTAGGGATTCCCATGGGGGAATCACGTTAAATTGTGACCAAGGGACTTTGTGTATTTATTTTATTTGGTTCCTTTGTTTATGTTAGTATGTGTAAGTAATGTGTTTCCCCTTCCTTTTAATTAAATAAATTGTGGTAAAGTATTGTGAGTAATCATATTGTTAAAATTAAGTAATCAAATTGGGTCATAAGAAAGTAATTATTAGGGTTGTTGGCTCTTGTTTTAAATGTTGTAAGTAATGTGTAAGTGATGTGTAAGAGATATGTAAGTTGATTTTGGAGTATGAAACACTCCACCTTCTTTGAAATTCGAATTTGTCCTTGGAGGCTGATTTTGGAGGCTTGTGGGACAAGTTAAACTTGCCCCACACCTCTTAAATTTATATACCAACCTTACCTATGGTTGGAGAGTTAAATTTAGACTTTTATTATGCATTTTTGTAAGTCAAGTTGTATGTTTTAATTGCACTTTCTTCATGTTTTAAATTTCAGTCCTTATGGGGTGTGGGCTTGATTTGAGTGTGTAAGTAAAATTGTCATATTATTCACCTACTTATTTATTATGCCTTGAGATTGAAGTTGAATGTTTTTGGGGTGGAGGATGTGTGATGTGGCATCCTACATGGATTCAGCTCATCATCTTCTCTTCCCTCTTCTATAAAATTCAAATTCCTTACCTTGTTTTGGGTTGCTTCACTTGTAGATGCATCATTTTGGGGCGACCTCTTTTTTCGTTTTGAGCCCTTGATTTTGGCGAGACATGGGGGATTCTTTTTAACACTTGTTCTTAGTTGCTTCAGCTTTGGATTCTTCATTCAGTGAATTTCTTTTGTTGTTTGAGAGCTATTGCTTTGAAGAAGTTTGAATATTGTTGAATGCTTGTGCTTGGTGGATTTTTTTATTGCTTCCATTGGAATAAAACTACTATTTGGAACTTGGAACAACTCCATCATGGAGAGGTAGGAGCTTGGCTCTTGAAATGCTCCTCTTTTATTTATGCAAATGTTATTGTTGTGAATGTTTTGGCATGTTTGTGGGTTGTTGGGTAGATGGCCTAGGAATGGTGTAGGAGAAGGCTATGGGGTATATTTTGTGGGAGGCATAAGTGTTTTGGGGAGGTATAAGTGTGGAGGGAGTTGGGATTTGGGTTCCACCTTGTAAAGAAATAACTTGCATTTCTTTACTCATTATGGGGTGCCATAAGAGGTTGGGGAGGCATAAGAAAATGTGAGGAATAAGGGGTACTTAGGGGAGGCATAAGGGCATGTCAGGGTTTTGATATACTATATTTTGGCGGTTTGTAATCAGGTGGTGATACCCTTTTCCCATTTGGGAGGCATAAGGAGCATCCCCATAGTTTCTTTCTCCTTTGGCTTGCTTGTCGAATCTTGAGTATTGTTTGTGTTTTTATCTTGTGGTTGCTAAAAAACTGCTATTTTTTTTTACTTGGGTCTTAAATATGAAAATTGCATGTGAAATATTGCCTTTGTGTTGTGGAATACTTTTGTTTCCACGAGTTGATTCGCATTTCTTATTGCATTGTGGTTGTGGTTCGAGGACACTGAAGAAGGATGGCTTCTCCTTTTCATTGGATGTCTTGGTTGGGTGGAGAGCATTGCCTTCCCTCCTATTCTATTGTGATCAAATTAGAGAATGATGGAAATTCCTACTATTGTTTTGGAGTTGAGAAAGAATATAGTTGAATAAATTCCTTGTGAAATTTATATTTCTAAAATCATATTCCACTAGAAGTGGATGACAATGTAATATATTTTGTGCTGAAAAGTTACTATGTTTTGGAAATGAAATCCCCTTTGATTCTGAAAGAGATATACTCTGTATTTTGTACTATAAAAAGGAATGTAAAGAGAAAGATTTATATCTTTGTAAATTGTATTGATCATTGTAAAAGAGAAGTTGTAAAAGAAATCATTTCAACTGAATAGATGTTGTTTTACCTTTACAAAAGAAGTTACTATTATTTGAAACCTACTTTGAAAATATTGTGCAACTCTCTATTTGAATGTGGAAAGTGTAATTAGAATTATTGCACCCTCTGTGTTTGAAAAGCACATTTTTGAAAGAAATAGAAATTGCATTCTTGTTTCTACCTTTTGATTGAAGGAAATATAACATTGTAGTGATTGGATTAGAATGAATTCATAATTTTAAGTTTGGTAAATGCAAATGGATCAATTCGAATTTGAAGTTGTAGAACTCTATTAGAGAATTTTCAAACCGACAAATATTTTATTCAAAATGTAAAGAATGACCCCTGCAACAATGAACAATAAAATGAAACATTAAATTGAAATTAATATGATCAAAACGACCCCAAATAGACCTTATCACTTAAGAAATTCTCATTTAACCTTTCAAATAGGGCTCAAATCTTCTCATAGTCTTTTTGTTGTCAAATTGTGAAATTTTGAATTGATTTCCAATCAAACAAATTAACCCTTGCAAACCATCCTAAATTTACCCAAGTGCAATCCTCCATGTCTATTTGGAATGTTGAGAAAGAAAGAATATTGGATTAGAACAAATCTTATAAGTTAAAAATACCAGATTCACTTTCTAAATGACAAGATACGTTTTCTCAAAATTGACCCTTCAACATTTATTAAAATCAATTTTTTATCATTTCTATGCAGAGAGGACATCGAGAGATTTCTAGAAAGTTCTTGTTTTCCAAAAATGAGTTCCCTATCAAACATTATGGCCCTCTCAAGTTTTTACTTCATTTGGCTTAAAATAATCTAATTGTCAAAATTTAATTGAATAAAAGATTCTTGGGCAAACCCACAAAGCTAAATATTTCCTTTTGCACTTTTTCCCAAAAGTGTTAAAGGCATGAAGTTCCCTACCACTCTGCTGAACCGGCAAACCTTTTGTTTTTTTCTTGTGTAATCTACGTTTCAAGAGGAAAATTTGAGAAATTTTTCCCCTTGTCCCCGCCACCCCACCCTATGTTGGAAAATATATTTCACGTGTGCATAGGCTCGCGCTAACAAACTTAACCTAAAAAAAAATTGGTAATTATTTCTAAGATTTTCCACTGACCTACCTCCCCGTAGCCAATCATTGGTCGACACGTGGCTTCACGAGGCGATGACGGAGGAGTGGTTTACTTCATATCCTTTGTGCTTTTAACATTAAATTCAAATTTCTTCCCGCACTCTACCTTTTCATGCTCGGGAAAAATTATTTCCACACCCCCGCCTTTTTTGTGCTTTGGAAAATTTTCTTCCCACGCCTTGCCTTTCTCGCACACGGAAAAATTTCTTCTCATGCCCCGCGTTTCCGCTTAGGCATGGATGTCGACATGTGTCCTTAGTGAACCCCAAGTTTGAAATTTTCCTTTTGGGTGCGAAGCCCCACCATGGGTGTGCGGAAGTGAAATGCGCTTTTCACCCAAGAGCGCTAAGGGCAAAATATCTTCCCTAAGCCCGTAGGACGCCTTGGGGAAAATTTTCCTCCCAAGGCCCGTCGGCCCATAACTTGAGAAATATGAGGAGTTAGAAGGACTTCCTTATATCCCTGGAAAGGAGGAAATTTCCTATCTAATGGAAATGTTTCCAATAATTTTTGAGTGCTTTATTAGTCATAAAAATTAGGTTGAACCTTATAAGCCGGTTAGAGAGTGGGTTAGTGAGAAATTGCCTTTTTATTTTAAATGATTATTTTAACCCTATGTTTTAGACCTTGTGAATTTTATAGTTGTTGTGGGAAAAATTTAGTTGTTAAATATATTTTGACCTTGAATCTTGTTTGTGACTACTATATTATTGAAGCCTGGTTGTAGGCACTTTTAAACAAAAAAATTATTCCATAATTTTACTAACTAAACCTAGGTTGTTCCTTGGTCTCGAGTGGTTGTTTTAGATGGGAGTTACACTACCTCACCTTGGAAACTCATATTTTTCCGTAAGGGCCAATTATGGAGGCTTGTGGGACAAGATAAGCTTGTCCCACACCTCTTTTCTTATACCAACCCTACCTATGGGTTGGTGGGTCAAAACTAGACCCCATTATGTGTTTTGGAAGGAAAAAGGTGAGTTCTAATTGCACTTTCTTACATGTGTTTAATTTTTTTCCTTAAAGGGTGTGGGTTGGAGTGGTGTGCATAACAGGTTTGTCATACCTCTCAACCACCCATTTATTATGCCTTGGGGTATGGGTTTGACTTGGGTTATGTGGGATGAAGAAGAAATGATGTGGCATCCTACATGGAGCCACATCATCTCCCTCTCCCTCTTTTCTATTTATTGGAGTTTTTGGGAAGTATTGGGGGTTACTTACTCTTTTGGGGAATGCTTGTAATTTGGGAGATCTTTCTTGAGAATGGAGCTTGGAGTGGATGGTGGTTGCTTAGGATTTCGAAAGGGTTGTAGCTTATTGTGTATTTATACTCTTCATTTTTAAGGTAGATCTCCACCTTTGTTTTTACCCTGTTATTTTGTTGTGCTCTTATGTGTAGACATTGATTGCTATATTGATTAAGATTATGGGAAATAGAATTGATTCTTAGGTTGTGGGAGAAATGGAAATGGGGTAAAAACTTGAGGAAGGCATAATATAAATGTTTTGGGTGTTTTAGGAGGGAGTTGGGTTGGGATTTCTGCTTTGTTGATAAATATGATTTGTGTTTATCTTGTTATTTATTAAGGGAGGTATAACAAAGGTTGATTTCTTAAGGCAGGAATAAAAGTGGTGTATCTTCTTGGAGGGAGGAATATGACTATTATGTGTATTGTGATGGTGTTTTTGGAGGCTCATAGGTGGAAACCCAAGCCCTTGGGATTCATAAGAAGAACCCCATGTTCCTTTCACCTCCATGGCTTTAGCATGAAGCCTTTTTGTTTTATTATTTGTTGGTTGGTGTAAAGAAATTGGTATTGTGTTATTTCATTATTTTTCTTGCTTGAATGGGTGTGTGGAAGCCATTTTTCTGATTTTCCATGGTTTTCTAATAGATCTCATTTCTTCCTTGTTGGGGATCGAGGGCCAATGAGAAAGAAGGATTCTCTTCCTCACTAGAATATTTGGTTTGGTGGAGAGTGTTGCCTACTCACCCATTTTTGTGTGTTTGACTTGATGAATATGGTGGACTCAATGGATGAAGTGCTCTTGTTGGAGAAAGACATATGGAGTTACAACTTGTGCTACTATTGATTTTACAACGTATAAATGTTACCAATTGAACATTGGGTGTAATCTTGTATGTTAATGGTTAGATCTTGTAAATGAGTTATTGGGACTTGCATTACTTAAAATTTTACGTAGGAGGTATTGTAAATATATTTTAAGGATATAATATTATTGAGTGGAAAGTGAAATTTGATCCTCTTGCATTATTGGCAATGTTGTTGAATGGGAAAAGGAATTAAAAAGGCTTATAATCAATCCTAGAATCGAGCCCTTATTTATTTGCAATAGAAAAATTGCCTAAGTAGAGGAATTTAAAACACTATTAACTATACACTTATATTGTTCTATAAACAAATTTAAAGTAATTTTTTATT
Source organism: Taxus wallichiana var. yunnanensis (assembly GCA_018340775.1). NCBI lineage: Eukaryota > Viridiplantae > Streptophyta > Pinopsida > Cupressales > Taxaceae > Taxus > Taxus wallichiana. The sequence goes on from CM031241.1 coordinate 555,148,750, forward strand.
TGAAATTGTCCAAGGTATAAATTTGCAATCTTCCACATTTATCAAGGTGTACATAAATTATATCTTTATAAATTTATAAAATCAAATTTATCCTCTCACACTAAAGTACAACCTCATATATTAATGGAAAACTTATCCAATAAGTAAATATATATCTTAATATATTACAAGGATATAATATATATATATATATATATATATATATATATATATATATATATATCAATTATATTTTAAATTTACAATATCAATGTATAAATATTATTAATAAATAATATTATATTCTTATTGTCTTAGCAAATATTAATATATATGTAATTATATAAATACATTATAATTGTATATATATTAATACGTAATAATAATCTAAATTAAAATTAAAATGTGACCCATTTGAAATTCGGAAAAGGAAAGGCAAAATATTCTAATAAAGTTTATTAAAAGAAAAGACAACGAAAAAAATGCTTTGTGTGTTGGTTGGCACTTTGGGCTGTGGCCTGAATTTTATTAAAAGTTTGTTTTAGGCTGGGGAGGGACGTCGACCCCACCCCAACCCATATAATATATGGGGTCAGGGGGGGTCAGCACCCTCCCCCTAGAAATGTAACCCTACCTATTACAAGCCCTACCTCTGTGAATAGCCTCCAAATCATGTGCCATGCGGTCTGCATTTTTAGTGTAACTCGCTGCGTCTCAAGAATTAAGTCATATATATATATATATATATATATATATATATATATATATATATATATATATATATATATATATATATAAAAAAGAGGAAATGACTTGAGTCTTGATCCTCTCGCCGACTAGAGGTTTTTATTATGGGCTTATAGATTGTGTTAGAATTGGATTAACTCTTAATTGACTATAGATTTTAGTGGATAATTTTTTGTTTAGTAGTGATGTTCTATGATGGCATGCTAAGTTTTACCATGTTTTCCTTGTTCATCATAGAAAGTATTGGTTGGAGGATTGTATGTATCTTGGTAATTATGGCTAGAATTAAGCCCATTCGGGAAATGTGGTTTATTAAGTGTACTTGGTTGCTCTCGCTGACCCATAAATAAGTCTACCATTGTCTTAAATCATTATGACTCGTTATAATTACCCTTATATAACCTATTAATCAATGGGTTACGTGGATACTCGTATGGATGTATGTTTGCATTTTGGACCTCTTTTTAGAGATTTTAGTTTTATTAAATCTTAATATATTAATCGCAGTTGTGTTTATGTTGTGCCCTTATTTTAAAACTTCAACTCTTGGTGATTGAGGCCATATTGGGTAGACTAGTTGATTGTCCTCTTGTATTTGATGTCTTCTAATGAGAAATATGGTGTCCATGGAGTAACATTTTCCTTATCATCTTGTTTCTTGGTTGGTGGTATCTTGTTGAAATACGAGTGTTGATTAGAAACGTCCCCTGTCTTATTATGTGAAAACAATTGTGAGACTAAATGACAAACATTGCTAAACCTCTTAAATTTGTAAAAGTAAATATGCATCTTAAAAAGACTTTTTTATCGTAACTTCCTTGATACTTGTGGAGAACCACTTGGAGTGCTTCAGTGATGTTTGTCATTCTTTGGTAAACCCTTCAAAGTTTTTGTGGCACATGTTGGTTGATTGATGCCTAGTTCTTACAAAATTACTGATGTATTTATTTATGTTGAATGTCTGTTGTTCCTTTAGAATTAAAAATGTGATATGTTGATTTATCTCTTATTCATATAAAGGTAATAATGTGATAGGTTTTACTCATCCTTCCCATTAAAATATATTTGGTAAAATGATTAATTGATCCTAATAAAACCCTAATTGAGGGACTTGGACTTGAATCTTGACAAGTAAACTGGAACATTAGGTAAAGGTAAATGGTTCCTTGTTATAAGTTTGGTACAAAGAATAGAAGAAATAAAACTATGTGAAAATAAAAAGAAGACTTCTACCATTTAACTTCGTAGAAGTGAAAATAATTAATATTTCTACCTATATAAAAGGCGCGATATGATGCTAACATTAGTAGTGCTTCTAAATGATGCAAACATGTGATGTCATAATAGAAGGAAGATTTTAATTAGGAAAACTTGTAAGAAGAGTGCTTAACAAGTGAAACTATAACTTTTGAATTAATAGTTGATTTATAAAATGAGTAATATTTATGTGTATTAAGGGCAATGTATAATTGAACCCTTAGTTTTTCCGCCTACCAAGAATTGTGAAACACCTTGTTGTTAGTGATGTGTTTTAATTGCGTACTACTCCCTTGTTCATAGAAGTATGTGATTTTACCTTGTAGGCATTTGAGCCGTTGTACCCTTGTTGCATCGGAACTCGACAAGTGTGAGTTGTGACATTTTAGTATTGGGTTTTATCTCTTGATTTTTTTATAGAAAAGGAACCTTCTTGTGTGCGTGATATAATCCTTGGTGAACTAGGTTATTTATAAATTTAAGATAACATATGTTAAGGATATGACATAATTTTGGGAAGTTCTCCTTTCCTTCTTACTTTCTTAAAACACCCCTTTGTGGTTGTTCCCTTTTTCATTAGGAGAAGAATGTGAATTTTTTTTTGTAAGTTATTACTCACATTTCGATACGATGCAATTCTGGATTGTATTTGGACCCCTCTTGTTACTTTTTCTTCTCTCTAGGTCCCTTGAGGTCTCTTTGGTGTTACGATTTATGTTTGTTATCTCTTGATGCTTATTTCGAGCTTGAGCAGGATTTAAGATAAATAAATCCCATTGTGTTATGTAGAGTGAGTGGTGTCTCTTGTATTGATATGTTAGTTTCTAATGGAAACATTATCTAAATGTTTGACATTTCTAAATCATGTTAATGTTGTGTGTTCAATTTTGAGTGCAAATTCAAGTTATGGGAAAACGTATGGTCATGAATTTTCTTCTCATCAATAGTTTTCTTACGTGTTAACGTATTTTGCAATTCTTGTGTCTTGCTTGTTGTTAGACCCCGTCTTGTGTGATCTCCATTTGTGAGGCCTTTGAGTAGACATGTTTTCTCGTACAAATTGATGGTCATGGTTGATTTTAGCTAGCCTTGTCTTGATAACGAACTTTGAAGCATAAATCAACCTTAATGGAAGCATTAACTTTGTTATTGAATTATCTTGTATCCATGGGAAAATATATGGTCATATTCAATTCCCGAATTCTCCTTGCTATTCCTTTACTTGGTGGTTATTCTTGAGACTCCTTTGACCATTTCATGTTTTGATGTTATGTGTTGTAGTTTGGTTGATCACGTAGAGTTACTCTATTGAATTAAATTTTTGCAACCTCACTTGAAGAAAGTTTAGCACTATGTCTAGCATTCTCCTTTCTCCTTGTTTAAATTGCATTGGACCAGACTTGGGTTCTATAGACCCACACTTGTTTGAAGCAAAGAAATTCCACAAAGGGTGTGATCCTATTTATTTTGCATTGTTCCCTACCTCTTTCTCCATGAATTCTGGGAGGAATTCAAATCTAAGGGGAGGGGGATGTAATGCCCACTCCTCTTCAACATTGATTGAACTATGTTATCAATTCCAAATTGATTATAATCTCAAACCTTGTTGTTGTATTCTAGTTAGCATACAAATAAAATGTGTAGGACATCATGATTACTATTGTGTTTTGGTTATTATTTTGACTATATGTTGTACTTTGGACCCTTTTGGGCATTAAGGATAAGATAATTAGCTATAACGGTTGCATTTTCATAAATTGATTGTGATAGCATTACTCTTTGATATTGTTTTGTTTTATTTAGTTTATCTCTCCGATTTGGACACATGTAGACACTATTGTGCATTATTACCGAAGATATTAATAGACAATTTTTTTAACTCATTGTGATATGGAAGTCGAAGGATAGACATTATTGTTACTTCTTGAATTGATTAAATTTTGATAGACATTCGGTATAGAAGATAATGATGTGTCGTCAGTTTAGATATATGTTGATATTTCAAATAAAAACCGTATTGATTTTATTACAATGTTCAAAGTTATTTTGTGATTTCTTTGATATTGGAGAATTGGTGAAATTGTGAATGAGTGAAAGTATTTATTAAATTATATGATTCAGTTTATTTATGATCTTAGTTGCAAACTGATGTATGAGTAGAATAGAAATGTTGAAAATTGGATTAATTGTTAAATTACTTGGTCTTAGTAATAGTAGTTATGATCTTTGATGTTGAAATTGATATTTAGATATAAGTGTTTTATTACTTCGTAGACACCTAAAGTATGCTTACACTTAGCATTTCATCCAATTCAACCAATTGACAACACTTTGTTAATTCACCCTTCTTCACTCCACTCTCAGATGCCCATTCATGACACCTTTTCGGTCGTATTCCTCTTATAATCAACTTATTTGGCTAATCTCTCTCTTATTACCTAATAATTCCTCCTTTTGACCATTTAGAACCTCCCCCTAGTTCTTTCTAGACCACTTCTATTGGCTTCAGTAGGCTATCTATCAGTCATAATTGGTTATCCAGGACCCCTCTCAACTTGCAATGAGTCTCTAATCACTTGATAATCAAAGTTTAACTAGCCTAAACCCTAGTTAAGTAGCCTAAACCAAGCTTAGCTAAGCCTAAAGCATGTTTATCCTAATCTAATCCTGAAGTGCTTTTTAGAATTGTGTCCCACATGCATCCAAAGTTCAAACTTTTGCATTTGTTAAACTATAAATATAAGGCTAAGCCTACCCATTCAAACACACAACTTTACATAACAGAAAACCAAAATAAGCCTAAGAAAGCTTAAGAGCTCATTTGTATTATCCACGTTAATAAGGCATTTGATCTTGGGTCATCCACCATTAAAATAGCTTCATCTTGCACCCATGTTAGGTTAGTAATGGAATAGCTAAACTTGGCCATGTAGCCATTTAGTGAGATTCATTCACCCTCATGGAGTAAACAACAAAACTGATTGCTTAGATCCTTATTAGGCTCATTTTATTAAGCTTTCAAGAATAGAGGTTAATGATATTTGCTAGATTTCTTGTTTATTTCAAGTTTTAATACATGCAAATAGGATTCCTTGCTCATTTCTTATCATATGGTCCATTGAGGGACTTTGCACAAAGCTTTGGGGTCTTGCCCCATATCCATAGCTCTTTGTAAAATCTTTCATTGAACACAACTTCGACATCATAATATGGCCATGAGGCTAGAGGGGTATTGTGTGATTTTTGTAGGTAATTATATCACAACAACAAACTATGGGGGATAGGAGACCAGTAACGAAGGAATGTGGGGTATTGGCAACAAGTCACCATGACAACTTGTGTAATGTTGTTGTCTTGTTATTTATTGTTAGGGGGTTCCAATGGGGATGACCCCAATTGTGACCAAGGGTTTTTGTGTAGTTCTTTTCCTTTCTTTTATTTAATTTTGGTGCATGTGATTTAATTTGTGATGTAATTCCCTTTTATCATTAATTGGTTTATGTGTCTTAATTCAGTGAACTAATGATATTATTAAGCTAATTATGGATGGGACAAAAATAATTCATTTATTAGATTAGATGGTTCTTTGGTTTATGTGTTTTAATTTGAGTGTAAGTAACTTGAGTGTTGTACACTCTACCTCACCTTGGAAATTCGGATTTGGCCTTAAGGGCCAATTTTGGAGGCTTGTGGGACAAGCTAAGCTTGTCCCACACCTCTTAATTTCTTATACCAACCCTACCTATGGGTTGGGGGGTCAAAAATAGACCCCATTATGTGTTTTGGAAGGAAAAAGGTGAGTTTTAATTGCACTTTCTTACATGTGTTTAATTTTTGTCCTTAAAGGGTGTGGGTTGGAGTGGTGTGTGTAAGAGGTTTGTCATACCTCTCAACCACCCATTTATTATGCCTTGGGGTATGGGTTTGACTTGGGTGATGTGGGATGGAGAAGAAATGATGTGGCATCCTACATGGAGCCACATCATCTCCCTCTCCCTCTTTTCTATTTATTGGAGTTTTGGGAAGTATTATGGGTTACTTACTCTTTTTTATGTAATTCTTGTAATTTTGGAGAGCTTGCTTGAGAATGGAGATTGGAGTGAATGGTGGTTGCTTAGGATTTTGGAAGTCTTGGAGCTTGTTGTGTATTGATACTCTTCATTTTTGAGGTAGATTTCCACCTTTGTTTTTACCTTGCTATTTTGTTGTGCTCTTATGTGTAGATGTTGATTGTTATATTGGTTATGATTGTGGGAAATAGACTTGATTCTTAGGTTGTGGGAGAAATGGAAATGGGGGTTAAAACTTGAGGGAGGCATAAGAGAATTGTTTTGGGTTTTTTTGAGGGAGCTGGGTTGGGATGTCCATCTTGTTGATAAATATGATTTGTTTTTATCTTTTTATTTCTTGAGGGAGGCATAAGAATGAGGGAGGCATAAGAGTGGGTTGATTTCTTGAGGGAGGCATAAGAGTGGTGTATCTTCTTGGAGGGAGGCATAAGAGTGTTGTGTGTATTGTGATGGAGTTTTGGAGGCTCATAGGTGGACACCCAAGCCCTTGGGAGGCATAAGAAGAACCCCCATGTTCCTTTCTCCTCCATGGCTTTAGCATGAAGCCTTTGTGTTTTGTTATTTGTTGGTTGGTTGTAAAGAAATTGGTATTGTGTTATTTCATTATTTTTCTTGATTGAATGTGTGTGTGGAAGCCATTTTTGATTGTCATGGTTGTCTAATAGCCCTCATTTCTTCCTTGTTGGGGTTTAGGGGCCAATGAGGAAGCATGATTCTCTTCCTCATTTTAATATTTGGTTGGGTGGAGAGTGTTTCCTACTCCCACATTTTGTTATGTACTTTACATGATGAAAATGGTGAATTCAATGGATGAAGTGCTCTTGTTGGAGAAATACATATGGAGTTATAACTTGTGCTACTATTGATTTTACAATGTATGAATGTTACAAATGGAACATTGGCTATAATCTTGTATGTTAATGGTTAGATGTTGTAAATGAGTTATTGGGACTTGCATTACTTAAAATTTTACTTATGTGCTATTGCAAATCTGTTTTAAGGATATAATGTTATTGGGTGGAAAGTGAATTTGATCCTCTTACATTATTGGAAATTTTCTTAAATGGGAAAAGGAATTAAAAGGATTATAATTTCATGTTTTACTTTCTTGTATCCAAGTGATTGAGTAAAGATACTATAGATTCAATCCTACAATCAATTGAGCCCCATTTTATTTGCAAAAAGAAATTTTCCTAATTAGAGGAATTTATAACACTCCTAACTATACACTTACATTGTCCTATAAATAAATTTAAAGTAATGTTTTATTTGAAATTGTCCAATGCATAAATTTGCACTCTTCCACATTTATCTAGGTGTATGTAAATTATATCCTTATAAATGTATAAAATCAAATTTATCCCCTCACACTAAAGTACAACCTCATATATTAATGGAAAACTTATCCAATAAGTAAATCTATATCTTAATATTTTACAGGATATATTAAGAATAAATATATCAATTGTATTTTAAATTTACAATATCGGGGTCTAAATATTATTAATAAATAATATTATATTCTTATTGTCTTAGCAAATATTAATATATACATAATTATATAAATGAATTTTAATTTTATATATATTAATATGTACTAATAATAAAAATTAGAATTAAAATGTGACCCATTTGGAATCGGGAAAAGAAAAGGTATAATATTGTAATAAAGTTTATTAAAAGAAAAGAGAACAAAAGAAATTGTGTGTTGGTGGCACTTTGGGCTGCGGCCTGCATTTTATTAAAAGTTTGTCTTAGGTTGGGGGAGGGGCATCAACCCCACCCCCAACCCATTTAATATATGGGTTAGGGGTGGGGTCAGCTCCTCCCCGCAACACTATAACCCCACCTATTACAAGCTCTACTTCTTTGAATAGCGGCCGAATCATGTGTCATGTAATGTCTTTTTTAGTGTAACCCGTGGCTTCTCAAAACGAGGTCATTTCCTCTTTTATATATATATGTCTACATGTATATGTATGTATGTATGTATGTATGTATGTATTTATATATAGATATATATATATATACTCTCACTCCAATGTTATATATATACAAGCCTCTAACTAAAATGTTTATATGAACAAGAATAAAATGGATAAATACCCACAACTCGAATAGGGTAGAAAAAATGAAATGAGATAATATAAATGATAAATAGATCTCATATAAACCCTAGGAGAGGGATACACACAAATCCTTATCTTGTGTGTATCGATCATTGATATTTGAACAATAATCGATGGATTCATCTTCTTATCCTCCTTCCTTAACCTACAAATAAAACAAGATAAAATGAGAGAATAGGTTTAAGAAACGAATATATGGCATTCCATAAGGATATCTAGGGTTACTTTTTTCAAACTAGATCTAAGGGATGAGAAAGATTGGATCTAAGGGTGTAGGATGAACCCTATATCACTTAAGTGATGGGGTATTTAGTTCTTGGTGTGGCATTTGATCTAGTTTTGTGTTAGGAAATAAGAGATAAAATATGTGGAATAATCCTCATACGTAATCGCAATAGTAGAAACTAATATGCAAAAAATATTACAGATCTCAAATAAAAGTGTAGAATAAATAACACAACATAGAGAGACAATATTTAAAGTGTTTCACCCAATATGGGCTACATCCACCAAGAATCACTTGCTCAGATTTTATTACAAGCCTCCACTCTCTCAATACAATACCTGATCCATTTGGAGCTATGCTCAACAAACTCTACAGAATTCACACTCGAATTCAAAGCACATGTCCAATACATTTGCTTGTCTATCTATCATATGCATAAGACCATATAAATAGAAAATTTCTTAAGAAATTTGATACAAAACCATGGGTATCAAAACCATGGGCAAAACCATGGGTATCAAAACAATGGGCAAAAAACGTGGTATCAAAACAATGGGTACCGAAAAACCATGGGCCCAAAAACAGCCCTAACAAGCTTACCCATTACCCATGGGTTGATAAACCACCCATGAAAATTTGCTTGGGGCTTCACCCCGAGCCTTGATCAATCGGGGCTTCACCCCGAACCCCCCTGACCCGCTCACCGATGAGCGGGACTACCGTAAAAATACCCGAGTGTAACACATAGAAGGTGTACCACACTCTAACATGAAAATAGGCTCCACAAACATAACAATCTCCCACTTGGAGACTGATTTCCACTGAGCAAGTTTCTCAACCCTTCACTGTCATCCATGAAGGCCAACCAAAGCTGAACATAGCTTTAGTTTATCCCTTGTGACCACCTTGGTCATCATGTCTGCAGGATTATGACTGGTATGAATCCTCTCCAACTTTAACTTATCTTCCTCCAAAGCTGTCCTGATGAAGTGATATCTCAATTGTATATGCTTCATCCTGGAGTGGAAAGCAGAGTTCTTAGCTAGGTGTATAGCACTCTGACTATCACTATGTAGCTTACATTCCTCCTGCTTATGCACCAACTCCTCAAGTAATTGTTGTAACCAAATCGTCTCTTTGCTTACCTCTGTGGCAGCAACATACTTAGCCTCCATGGTTGACAAAGCCACCAACTTCTGTAGTCATGAAATCTATCTCACTACTGTCCCACCTATAGTGTAAATATATCCTGTTGTGCTCCTCCTACACAAAGTGGTGTTTGATCCGTTGTAGCACAAAACTATCCCCATGGTCCCTCGCAAATACCGAAGGATCTACTTTCTTGCCGCCATCAATGATCTCTACTTGGATCACTCATAAATCTACTCACCGCTCCCACTGCATGGGCAATATCAGGCCTAGTGCACACCATGGCATACATCAAACTACCAACCGATGAGTAAGGTACCTTGGACATTTGGTTTCTTTCTGCTCTGTCTTGGGACACTGCTGTTTTGATAACTTAAAATGGCTCACAAAGAGTCCCAACCAGTTTAGCATCCTATATGTTAAACCTATCCAATACCTTCTTAATGTACTCTTCCGAGATAAAGTTAGCTTCCGTTTCTTTATATCCTAAGTTATCCTCATACCAAGGATTTGTCTAGCTACCCCCAAATCCTTCATATCAAAGGATTCACTTAATTGTTTCTTGAGTACTTTTATTTCCTGCATGTTTTTACCTCGTAACCAACATGTCATCAACATACAAACACAAGGATAATATAACTTCCATCCTAAAATTTCTTACATGCAATGGTCGAATGACATCTAATATAACCTTTCTCCATCATGAAGCTATCAAACTTCTTATACCATTGACGTGGAGCTTGTTTCAAGCCATACAAGTTCTTCTTCAGTTTACACACCATCTCCTCTTTACCTTTGACTTCATATCCTTTTGGTTGCTGCATATATAGCTCCTCCTTCAAATCACCATGGAGAAATGCAGTCTTTACATCTAACTATTCTAAGTGCAAGTCTTCTGCTACCACTATTCCAAGAATAGTTCTGATAGAAGTCATTTTTACTACAGGAGAAAAAATCTCATCAAAATCTATACCTTGTTTCTATGCAAACCCCTTCGCCACCAATTGGGCCTTATATCTTTTCTTTCCTCCTTCTTCTTTAACTCTGTACACCCACTTGTTCTACAATGCTCTTTTGCCTTCTAGTAGCTTCACCAAATCCCAAGTCTGGTTTTCCATGAGAGACTTATGCTCTTCATCCATGGCTTTCTCCCAATTCTTACTGGCATCTACCTGCATTGCTTCATCAAAGCTCTCTGGCTCTCCACTATCAGTGAGTAATAAATAATAAAGAGAAGGAGAAAAACGTTCAGGTTCTTTTCTTACCCTAGAAGACCTCCTCACTGTAGGAGTTTGGGGTTCCTATTGAGTAGGTTCCTGAACTGATTCATGGGTCACTTTCCCATCTAGAAGATCCTCTACCACTACATATTCTTTCTTGGATTCTTCCCTATTTTCCTACAACTATTGCTTATACATGACTTTCTCATTAAAGACCACATCCCTAGACCGAATGATTTTCTTGTCTTTAATACTCCAACATTTAAATCCAAATTCATCACCACCATAACTAATGAAAGTACATTTTTCTTATTTAGCCTCTAGCTTGGTCCTATCATCCTTGTCTATATGAACAAACACCTCACATCCAAAGACTCTAAGAAATGAATAATCAACTTTCTTACCATACCAAGCCTCCTCAGGTATGCCTCCATCCAAGGCACTTGAGGGTCCTCTGTTTATCAAGTACACAACTGTGCTCACCGCTTCTACCCAAAAAGAAAGAGGTAGTCCTGCATGTAACCTCATGCTCCTAGCACGTTCCATTATTGTTTTGTTCATCCTTTCTGATACCCCATTTTGCTGCAGAGTTCCTGGAACTGTCTTTTGCCTGCAGATTCCATTCTTAGAACAGTAATCATTAAATTCATTGCTACAATACTCCCCTCCATTATCTGACCTGAGACATTTTAGCTTAAGACATGTTTCATTCTCTACCAAGGCTTTCCATTTTAAAAAAGTGTCAAATACATCATGTTTGTTTCTAATACAATAAACCCAAACTTTCCTTGTTGCATCATCAATAAAAGTAACATAATAACTTGAAACCCCAAGAGATGATAGATGAGCCGGCCCCACACATCAGAATGTACTAGCTCTAACTTACTCTCTTTCTTCGTAGGTCCAACCTTGAGAAACCTTACTCACTTTTGTTTCCCATATATGCAGTTCTCACAGAAATCCAATCCTATTTCTGTATATCCAGGAAAATTCTTCTTTATGATGTTCATGCCCTTATGGCTCATATGACCGAGCCTATAGTGCCATAATGTTGTATCTGTATTTGAAGCCACAAGATTACAATCATTAGTACTATCAGTGGTTAAATACAAGGTTCCAACCTTCTTACCTCTTGCCACCACAAGAGCACCCTTGGTAACCTTCCAAGAGTTAGTCAGTAAATATCACAAAGACAACCATCACTTCCCAATTTCCCTGCTGATATCAAATTTCTCCTTAATGTAGGCACATGTCGACATCCTTCAATAGCCATGTAATCCCATTCTGCATCTTAACATGAGCAGAAGAAGATTTTCCAACTATCTTTGCAAGGCTCATCATCACCAAGAAAAACATGCCCAAAATCCCCTTAAACATAATCAACAAAATAATGCGTATGTAGAGTAGCATGAAAAGAAGCCCTGAAACTAAAACCCAAGATTCAGTAATATTATGCAAAGAAAGAATCAAAGCATCCTGACATACATTACCCGATGCCACATTTTCCTCCTTGTTTTCTTCTTGTTGTTTCTTTTTGTCCCAAAGCTCCCAACAATCCTTCTTTGCATTCCCAGACTTTCCACAGTTCCAACATACAATCTTGCTCTTGGATTTTGACCTTGCCCGATCTTTCGATTTTCCACGATTTCCTCTATTCTTTTGTCTCCCTCTAGTTTCCACTATCAAAGCATTCCCTGAAGTAGAAGATTCCCCAGAGCTTTTTCTTCGCATTTCCTCACTTAGAATCACCCCTACAACATCCTCAAACTTCAAATTCGAGTTAGCTGAACCGAGTTGCTTACTGCCATTACTAGGCTATTCCAACTTTTAGGTAAAGAGCACAGAATTAATAAAGCCCTAACTTCTTCATCAAATTCTATTGTAACCAAAGCTAGCATATTCACAACCATTGAAATCATTTAAATGATCTACTACTAAACTATTCTCAGACATCTTCATATTAAACAAATTTTTCATTAAAAATATCTTGTTAGAGGCAGAGGGTTTTTCATATAACTTCCTAATGCATCCATTAGATCTTTTGTCATCTTTTCCTTTGAAACATTAAATAATACCGAAGATGCAAGACACAGCTAGATCGTTCCAAGTGCCTTCCGATCCAACAAATCCCATTCTGCATCTATCATACTTGAGGGTTTGTTCACCTTCTTAGACAACAGAGTATAAAGATCCTTCTGATAAAGGTAATCTTCCATCTGCATCTTCCAAAGACTGAAATTCTGCCCGTTGAATTTATCAACCCTAGATCTTCCATCATCTGCCATAGCTCCCACTTAAGATAAAAATTTCCCTGTGATTCAACACTTCAGCAAACCAAACCAGGCTTTGATACCAATTATTAGGAAATAAGAGATAAAATATGTGGAATAATCCCTTACAGAATCGTAACAGTAGAAATTAATATGCAGAAAATATTACATATCTCAAATAAAAGTGTAGAATAAATAACACAACACGAGAGAGACATATTTAACGTGGTTCACCCAATATGGGCCACATCCACTAAGAATCACTTGCTTATATTTTATTATAAGCCTCCACTCTCTCAATACAATACCCAAATCCATTTGGAGCTATGCTCAACAAACTCTATAAATTCACACTGAATTCAAAGCACATGTCCAATACATTTGCTTGTCTATCTATCATATGCATAAGACCATATAAATAGAAATTTTCTTTAGTAATTTGATACAAAACCATGGGTATCAAAACCATGGGAAAAACCATGGGTATCAAAACAATGGGTACCAAAAACCATGGGCCCAAAAACATCCCATAACAATTACCCATTACCCATGGGTTAATTAACCATGGGACCGCCATAAAAATACCCGAGTGTAACACATAGAAGGTGTACCACACTCTAACATGAAAATAGGTTTCAAAAACATAACATTTTGCATACGTGTTCTTAGAAGCGAGCTCGAGGTATAATACCTATTGATAATTTTTACACTTGTGCAAAAATGGGCAACTCAAAACTTTGTTACGATGGATAGCCTTGGTGAAGTATACCTAAGCTAAGGGAATTTACATCAGATTATTTTGTTACTTTGCTGATTTGTGAAAGAGATTAAGTGAAATCTATAGCTATGTGTGCTGTTACAAAACGTAACAAATCACATAGTCTGCAATTTCATGAATATCCTCAACGCAAAAGAACACAAGCCCCGAAGGATAGTTGTGTTATCTTGATGAAGACACCAGATTGTAGAGTATGTGAGGTGTATAGTTTTGAACAGCAAACATAGTGGTAGTTTTCAAGTAATTAGATTCACGGTTATTATCTTGGTGCCTATCAAATTTATTGCTTTGTGTTCATTAAAGTTGTTTGTGATTAATGAGATTACATCCATCTAAACTATCATAAATGATTTCAACCCGACTCTCCTTTCATACTACTTACGTCAAGAAAATAGTGACAAACAAATGGTGACAATAATGTCTAAATGTAAGTAGCAGGAAGGAGTCAAGTTGAAAGGTATAGGCTAAGATAGTTAAACAACATACAAGGAGGCACATTTCATTCAATGGTTATCCAGTAGAAGTTACAGGTATTCATTTTAAGATTATCCCTTATGTTAATTCATTTTATTGAGATATTGAGTTTCCTACATCATTGTACAATAAAAGGAAAATTGAATGCAGAAAGAGATAATCAACTCATTATTTCAAGTTAATGCTTTATTCATAAGAGATCATAGGTTTTCCCACACAAGCCGTGGGATATGACTAAATCATCATATACATGGAAATGAGAATATTGCATGTGCTAAAGAACAAGAGTAGAGGAGTAAAAAGGAACCCATCATTTCCTTTTTGTCTTCTATCCCCACTCCTCATCATCTCCATCTCCATCTCAACTCTTCCATCTTCTGCTTCCATCTCCATCTTCCTTCACCTACAAAACAAGAGCAAAGATTCAGCAAAATTTTGAGCTCGGGGGTGCAATGTTATTCTAATACTCATGTTCTAAAGAAAATACAAATTCTAAGTTCAATGTATCTAATGGTACTTGAAGGAAAGAAATACATAAATGCATGACACAGGATGAGAAAGAGATACAGATAGGCTGGCAGCAAAGGAAAAAGTAGAGTACATAACATGAAATGAGTGGTAAGAGAAAATCAAAGAAGCTAAGGATTGGGTTAGAAAGGGTAGAATCTAAAGTAGTTGGAAAAGAAATACTTGTGAAAGATAACACATGAAGGAAGTTGGAAAATAGCTTACGAGAAGAATGAATGAAGAAGAAATAAACCACATGGATAGAAGAGAGGCCAAAAAGCCTATTTATTTTTAACTCGGTTAAGAAGGAAGCGATTCTTAAATGAGGATAAAATATCATTTTCGATGGTTTATAGAAGAAAGAAGCATCATAATGGGTCAAGAAAGACATATTTTGCAAACCAGATTGGAAATCTAAAAAAGGAGAGAGAAAAATAGGATTTTGGAAAATTTTTGCGAGTATCCCCTTGTAAAATGGACTTTTGATTTCAAATAGAATTGAAATACATGCTTTTAAAGCTACTACATTCCTTCTAAGCTATTTGAGCTTCGTAAGAATAAAAGCATCAACAAAAGTACATGTTTCATCAATTTTAAGTTAATATCATGATTAAATGAAACATACAGGTATTCCATAATTTCATCATTCTATAGCTATTAAAAGTCTCTTTTAATTTCCAAATTCAAGTGTGAATCAAAAGGCAATTACTTCATAATTTTCAGAATATGTAATTAATCAAGTAAAGCTAGCATGGATAGCTCATTAAAGTGATCAGACAAGCAAGAGAGATGTTTATATCTTTTAGAATGGACAAATCACAAAAATATGGAAAGAGAAGGATTCTAGAAAAAAATTGCCAGATTTTCCCCTTGCAAAATGGACTTTTCCGGAAAAAAGAAATGATATTTTATTGCAAAAGTTGAACATAATTGCTACTATGACTTCTAAAAAGGAAAAAGTCATTTCAGAAAAAGAGACTAAGTATTTTCTTCATTTTCCAAAAAAGAAGCATTTATTTCATTACACAGAATGGGATGCAATTATGTTTGCAACAAGGAAACAACATACAACCTCCAGAGAGTCATTATTCTAAATTGAAGAAATAAACTACAAAGCTCAACAAGTATTCAATCAAAGCAGGCTTTCCAGAAATGAGTTCAACAAGTCAAGCATGCATTTACAGGAAGGATGGAGTGAATTCCAATACAAATTTGACAAGTGCATAAGGAGCTTCTACAGCCAAGTTTACAATAAAATGTGTTACATCTACAAAGAGAAGAGGAAACGTGACAGGTCTGCGAACAAATGGAGAACTTATTTTCAAGTTTACAAATGCCCAGTTGGATTTTACCAGTCTACACAGAAATGAAAATGATTCACAAACTACCAAGTTTACAGACAGAGTTCAACAGATAACAAAGTATGCTCTACAGGAAAGAAGAACAGAATACAAGTATCTATCAAATAAGGAACAAAAGGGTTAATACTTCAAATATGCCAAACCAGGTCAAGGGTTTACAAATGAAATATCAAAACTCTAGCACAGGAAAAGCTTCAATGAATCTCAAGGTGACTAGTTAGGCTCGAAGGCTCACTTCAGAAGAAAAAAAGACTGAACCCACAAAATATTTTCAAATATTTTACTTGATATTTCCATGTTTCGGAGTTGTAGAGCTAAAAATCGAGCTCAAAATGAAAATAGAAAACAGTTAAAGAACTCACCGTGCCCAAGGACGAAGACAAAATAAACAAGAAAAACAATGGTGCAACTTCCTCTATAGGCTTGTCTTGAGCTCATTGACAACTATCAAAATCACAAAATCCAGACACAAAGACTAGAAGCAGAGATTCATCATATTCCATGAAGAGGATACAAAGTAGAATGAATAGATCTAAATGATCTATTAATCATATACGAAAGAAAGTCGAAGCCATAGGAAACCGAACAAAATAAATACCTCTAGGTTCATCAAAAAATGCATGCAATAGTCATAACCGTGGTGTTGAATACCTCTAGATCAAAATGCAGGCTCAGATACTTCCAATCTCCATGTTATTCATCAAGAAATCACAGAGCTGAAAAACAATTGCCAGGGCTTCGCCCGCAAAATGAAAAAACTGAATGAAATGACCAAGTGCGAAGCCCAAGTGTATAAACCTTCCATCAAACTAGGGTTTCAAAACCCTAACCCATGGTTAAGGATCAACCGATCACCAAATGCCAAGTGGAGGATTGAACGGCGATCAATAAACACGGGTTTCAAAGTGATAAGCCTCAGGTTAATGTCACTGACGTTAAATAAATGCCAGGGGTAGATCCTAAACCATGGTAAAGAATCAACGGTGGCAGAGAAACCAAGGACGAAGATCAAGGGCTGTAAGAGCTCACAAAAACCAAGTTAACCAAGCCTAGTTAGGGTTACCACCGCCTAAGACCACAAGGGTCGAGTCATCGTGGAGGGGGCCAGCCCACGTGGACAGAGCAATAATAATTTTCCAAGACTTTACAAAGTCTAAAGTATGCATGCTACAAAATCAAACATCATTATATGCCAAAAGTCTTGAAAAGGTAATGTTTGTATTATGTGCCAATGACCAAGGGTGGTGAATAATATACATGGTGGGCTAGACAAAGGGTGGTCCCCTTTTACCAAAACACATACAATTACCTAAGTCCACAAGGTGGCAGCTTCCAAAATTCACAAACCAAAGGTGGTCCCCACTTCAATTTTATTGTGCAAATATTGCTAAAGGTTGCATCATTTTGCCTACACACAGAAGATAATGAGTTTGCATGTGCAAAGAAAGAAGACTTGCCTAGCAAGCAATTTGTAATTTTAGCAAATTATTCACCTTTCTTTCTTAAAAATAGAATAGTCAACTTCAGTTTGACTATATTGTATCTAAGGCTGATAATGCCTATTTTTATCACATGCTTTAGTTTGTATTATTTTATTCCTTTATTTATTATTAAATAAAGGGTAAAATTAGGATGCATGGGCGAGTACAAATTTTAAGCTATTTTTAGGAAGGGGGTGAACTTTTGCTATATATTGTGTGCTCTTGCAAAGCAAAAAAGGAGGGATTTTTCAAAGAACTTTCCTTGAGAACTTTTTGATATGAGTACTGAAGCAATTTACCGGTTTGCCCTCTCGAGTGTGAAGTATTTTATGCCTTTCCAAGTTATTTTGCAGTCATGTGTATGTCAACATTAATCTTGTCAATCAATATTCCCTAATTAAACACTTTACCCTACTACAAATTTACCATTTTCTCTAAATTTCATTGTGCATGTAATCTTACCAATACTGTTGTGAATTTCCCTCGGTACAAAATTAAGTGTTTTTCCCTTATATTATACATAAAGTATTAATTGGTTCGTGCACCTAAAGAATTCTTCACAAATCAGTTGTGTATGTCACTCAGTCAAGTTCTCATCTCAAATTTGGTGTATCACCTTAGTATTATTTAAATTTATAGTCATCTTTTTCCCTTAAACTCCCAAAAATAGTTTAGTGAACACCAATAAGGAACCAGCCTTTTAACCCCGGAGGTTCACCTCAAAATAGGTATACCCACAGACCTGAGGTGTCCCCATTGTATCTACGAGAGAGAGAGATCTATTGCAGACTTAGAAAACCTACTGCCATCTCTCTGCCGGGTGCACTTTCGAGAGATAACAATACCCCTATTTGTGGCCATGAAGGGCTACGAAGTGATTGTGATGTTGACTTTCTATATTTTACATTCGTAAACTTGTGTTATTTTATCAAGGACCAACATCTTATTTTATGATTTGATTGAGAAGCTCTAATGATTTTATTGAGAAGATCGAGGTTATTTTAGTTATTTATATTTTTGTGAGAAAATTTAGACATTGCAGAATGCTGCATTGGCTACTTAGACACTTTCCTTGATTTCGATAATTCTTGGATTTTACTTTGATTGGTGACTCAAAGATTGTTTATTTTGTTACATACTTAGCTAAACGTTACATGATTCTTTCTTACATGTTGTTGAGTTGGTTCTACGCAGATTCATTTTGTGGCATTTCATCATATGGGGTACACCCTAGGTGCCTTGAATGTCTTCTTAGGTGTTTTAAGTTATGCCTTAGTTTTGGGAGGAAGAAACCTTGAGTGTGTCTAGGATCTTAAAGTGACTATTTCATTATTGAGTGTTTCTAGAAATATATTTCATTGTTTCATATGGTTTAGTTGGCGCTTTGATATCGGTGGTGGTGATTCTCTTGTAATCTGGTAAGATCTTGATCCTCATCGGAGTAGAGGTGTCTTAATATGGGCTTAAGGATTGTGTTAGGATTGGAATGACTCTTAATTGACTATAGATTTTAGTGGATAATTGTGTTTTTGGTAGTGATGTTCCATGATGGCATGCTAAGTTTTACCATGTCCTCCTTGTTCATTATAGAAAGTATTGATTTGTGGATTATATGTATCTTGGTAATTATGGCTAGAATTAAGCCCATTAGGGCAATGTGTTTAAATAAGTGTACTTGGTTTCTCTCATTGACCCATAAATAAGTCTACCCTTGTGTTAAATTATTATGAATGTTGTAATTACCCATGTATAACCTATTAATCATTGGGTTACGTGGAGACTCATATGGATATATGTGGGCCTTTTGGACCTCTTTTTAGAGATTTTAGTTTTATTAAATCTTAATATCTTAATCGCAAATGTACTTATGTTGTGCCCTTCTTTTAAAACTATAACTCTTGGTCGTTGAGGCCATGTTGGGTAGACTAGCTGATTGTCCTCTTGTATTTGATGTCTTCTAATGAGAAATGTGGTGTCCATTGGGTAAAATTTTCCTTGTCATCTTGTTTCTTGGTTGGTGGTATCTTGTGGAAATATGAGTGTTGATTAGAAACTTCCCTTGTCTTATTATGTGAACAAAATTGTGAGAGTAAACAACAAACATTGCTAAACCTCTTAAATTTGTAAAATTAAATATGCCTCTTTAACGTAATTTTTCGTTGTAACTTAATTGATACTTGTGGAGAACCACTTGGAGTTCTTCAAAGATGTTTGTAATTATTTAGTAAACCCTTGAAATATTTGTGGGCACATGTTGGTTGATTAATTCCTAGTTCTTACAAAATTAATGATGTATTTATTTATGTTGAATGTCTCTTGTTCATTTAGAATTAAAAATGTGATATTTTGTTTTATCTCTTATTCCTATAAAGTTAATAATGTGATAGGATCAAATCCTCCTTCCTATTGAAATCTATTTGGGAAAATGATTAATTGATCCTAATAAAACCCTATGTGAGGGACTTGGCCTTGAAACTTGACAAGTAAACTAGAACATTAGGTAAAGGAAAATGGTTCCGTGTTATAAGGTTGGTACAAGAATAGAGGAAATAAAACTATGTGAAAATAAAAAAGAAGACTTTTCCCATTTACCTTCCCTAGAAGTGAAATAAATAATTTTTCCGCCTATACAGAAGGCGAGATATCATGCCAACATTAACAAAGGTGCTTCTTAATGACGCAAACATTTGATGTCATAATAGAAGGAATAGTTTAATCAGAAAACTTATAATAAGAGTGCTTAACAAATGAAACTATAAATTTTGACTTAATAGTTGATTTATAAAATGAGTAAGATTTATGTGTATTAAGCTCAATGTATAATTGAACCCTTAGTTTTTCCGCCTATCCGGATTGTGAAACACCTTGTTCTTAGTGATGTGTTCTAATTGTGTACTACTCCCTTATTCATAGACGTATGTGTTTTTCCCTTGTAGGTATTCAGGCTATCGTACCCTTTTTTCCTCGGAGCTCGATGAGCATGAGTTGTGACCTTTTAGGATTGGGTCTTATCTCTTGTTTCTTTTATAAAAGTGACCTCCTTGTGTGTTGTTTTAGTCCCTGGTGACCTAGTTTATTTGTAATTTTAATGCAACATATGTTAAGGATATAACATAATTTTGGGAAGTTCACCTTTCCTTCTTCCTTTCTTGAGACACCCCTGTGTGGTTGTCCCCTTTTGTCATCAGAAGAAGAAAGTGAAAGTTTTTTTCGTAAGCTATTGCTCGCATTTTGGTATGATGCACTTCTAGATTGTAGTTGGACCCCTCTTGTTACTTTTTCTTCTCTCTAGATCCCTTGAGTTCTCTTTTGTGTTACAATTTATGCTTGTGCTCTCCTTATGGTTATTTCGAGCCTAAGCAGGATTTAAGATAAATAAATCGCATTGTGTTATGTAGAGTGAGTGGTGTCTCTTGTATTGATATGTTATTTTATAATGGAAAAATTATCTAAATGTCTGACGTTTTTAAATTAGGTAAATGTTGTGTATTTAATTGAGTACAAATTCAAGTTATAGGAAAACTTGTGGTCATGACTTTACTCAATTTTACCCTAAAAATTTAATTGTACCCTCTCAAGTTATACAAGTACTTCCCATGAATAGTTTTCTTACTTGTTAAATTATTTTGCTAATTTTGATGTCTTCCTTGTTGTTAGACCCTCTCTTGTGTGATCTCCATTTGTGAGGCCTTTAAGTAGAAGTGTTTTATCGTGCATGTTTGATGGTCATGGTTGTTTTTGGCTAGCCTTGTCTTAATAACGAACTTTGAAGTGTAACTCAACCTTAGTGGAAGCCTTAACTTTATTATTGTAGTAATGTTTATCCATGGGAAACTATGTGGTCATATCAAGTTCACGAAATTCTCCCTGCCATTCATTTACTTGGTGGTTATTCTTGATACTCCTTTGACCATTTCATGTTTTGATGATGTGTTATAGCTTGGTTGATCACGTAGAGTTACTCTATTGAATTAAATGTTTGCAACCTCTCTTGAAGAAAGTTTAAAACTATTTCTAGCATTCTCCTTTCTCCTTGATTAAATTGCATTGGACCAAACATGGGTTATGTAGACCCACACTTGTTTGAAGCAAAGAAATTCCAAAAAGGTGTGGTCATATTTATTTTCAATTGTTACCTAACTCTTTCTCCATGACTTCCGGAGGAAGTCAAATCTAAGGGGAGGGGGATGTAATGCCCACTCCTCTTCAACACTAATTGAACCGTGTTATCAATTCCAAATTGATTATAATCTCAAACCTTGCTGCTATACTCTAGTTAGCATACAAATAAAATGTGTGGGACATCATGATTACTATTGTGTTTTGGTTATTATTTTGATTGTATGTCATACTGTGGACCCTGTGGACATTTAAGGATAAGACAATTAGCTAGAATGGTTGCATTGTCATAAATTGATTGTGATAGCATTACTCTTCGATATTGTTTTTTTGTATTTAGTTTATCTCTGTGATTGGACACATAGACACTATTGTGCATTATTACCGGAAGATATTAATAGATGAAAAAATTCAACTCATTGCGATAAGGGAAATCATAGGATGATAGACATTGCTTTGTAACTAAACTAATTACATTTTGATAGATATTCAATATGGAAGATAATGATCTCATGTAAATCGCTTTAGATCTATATTGATATTTCAAATTATTTTCATATTAATTTTATTATGATGTTCAAAGTTATTTTGTGATTTCTTTGATATTGGGGAATTGGTGAAATTGTGAACGAGTGAAAGTATTTCTTAAATTAGATGATTCAATTGGTTTATGATCTTAGTTGCAAACTGATGTATGAGTAGAATCGAAATGTTGAAAATTGGAGTAATTGTTGAATTACTTGGTCTTAGCAATAGTAGTTATGATATTTGATGTTGAAATTGATATTTAGATATAATTGTTTTATTAGTTCGACATCGTTAATATGGCCATGAGGCCAGAGGGGTATTGTGTGATTTTTACAGGTAATTATATGACAAAGACAAAATTTGGAGTTCAGGGAGACCAACAACAAAGGAATGTGGGGTATTGGAAACTAGTAACCATAGCGAACTTGTGTAACGTTGTTGTCTTGTTATTTTTATCGGGGGTTCCCATGGGGGATGACCCCAATGTGACCAAGGGTTTGTGTGTAGTTCTTTTCCTTTCTTTTATTTAATTTTGGTGTATGTGATTTAATTTTTGAAGTAATTCCCTTTTATCATTAATTGGTTTATGTGTCTTAATTCGGTGAACTAATGATATTATTAAGCTAATTATAGATGGGAAAAAATGAATTTATTTATTAGATTAGATGGTTCTTTGGTTTATGTGTTTTAAGTTGAGAGTAAATAACTTGAGTGTTGTACACTCTACCGCACCTTTAAGACTCGATTTGGCCTTAAGGGCCAATTTTGGAGGCTTGTGGGGCAAGCTAATCTTATCACACACCTCGTAATTTTTAGGAAATAAGGGGTAAAATATGTGGAATAATCCCTCACGAGAATCGCAATAGTAGAAACTAATATGCAAAAATATTACTGATTTCAAATAAAACTACGAGAATAAAATAACACACAACACAAAGAGACGATTTAACATGGTTCACCCAATTTGGGCTACGTCCATAAAGAATCACTTGCTCAAATTTTATTACAAGCCACCGCTCTCTCAATACAATACCTAGATCCATTTGGAGCTATGCTCAACAAACTCTACAGAATTCACAGCAATTCAAAACACATCTGCAATGTTTACATTATATCTACCATATGCACAAAACCATATAAATAGACAAATTCTTAAGTAATTTTACAAAACCATGGATATAAAAGCCATGTGCCAAAACCACCCCATAAACCTATGGGTCAAAAAACCCGCCTAAATGAGAAAATCACGTTTCCCGATATATCGGGCACATTTTAAGGCCAAAAAAAAAAAAATCCTCGGAGGCTACGCCCCCAAACCTTGGTGAGACAATTGTGGAAAGTGTATAGTACTCTTAGTGTACATTCTTCAACACTTTCTCACATGAAAAAACACTTCACAACCTAACAATCTCCCACTTGGAGACTAGTTTTCCTCTAAGCAAGCTTCTCAACCCTTCACTAGTTTCTATGAAAACCAACGAAAGCTGAACACAACTTCAATTTTTCCCTTGTGACCACCTTGGTCATCATGTCTGTAGGATTCTGACTGTATGAATGTTCTTCAGCTTCAACTTCTTTTCCTCCAAAGTTGTCTGATGAAATTGTACCTTAATCAGTATATGCTTTGTCCTAGAGTAGAAAGCGATTTCTTAGCTAGGTGTAGAGCACTCTTACTATCACTATGCAAATTTCATTCCTCCCGCTTATGCCCCAACTCCTCAAGTAATATTTTCCTTGCTTTCCTCTGTGGTAGCAACATACTCAGCCTCTGTGGTTGACAAAGCCACCAACTTCTGTAGTCGTGAAATCTAGCTTATTGTTGTCCCACCTACAATGTAAACATAACCTATTGTGCTCCTCCTATTGTCTACATCTCCAACCATATCTGAATCTACATAACCACACAAAGTGGTGTTTGATCCACTGTAGAACAAAATTGTCTCCATGGTCCCTCTCAAATATCGAAGGATCCACTTTACTGCTTGCCAGTGATCTCTACCTGGATCACTCATAAATCTACTCATCACTCCCACTGCATGGGCAATATCAGGCCTAGTGCACACCATGGCATACATCAAACTGTCAACTGCTGATGAGTAAGGTACCTTGGACATCTGGTTTCTCTCTTGCTCTGTCTTGGGACACTACTCCTTTGATAAATTGAAATGGCCTACCAAAGGAGTCCTAACCGGTTTAGCATCTTGCATATTAAACCTCTCCAAGACCTTCTTAATGTACTCTTCCTGAGATAAAGTCAGCTTGTGTTCCTTCCTAGCCCAAGATATCCTCATACCAAGGATTTTTGGCTGCCCCCAAATCCTTCATAGAAAAGGATTCACTTAGATGGTTTTTGGTTACTTTTATTTCCCGCATGTTTTAATCTGCAACCAACATGTCATCGACATACAGACACAAGATAATATAACTGTCATCCTCAAAGTTCTTTGTATACACACAATGGTCGAAGGACATATAATATAACCTTGATCCATCATGAAGCTATCAAATTTCTTATACCATTAACGTGGAGCTTGTTTCAATCCATACAAGATCTTCTTCAGTTTACACACCATCTCCTCTTTACCTTTGACCTCATATCCCTCTGGTTGTTGCATATATAGTTCCTCCTCCAAATCACCATGGAGAAATGTAGTTTTTGCATCAAGCTTCTCTAAGTGCAAGTCTTATGTTGGAACTATTCCAAGAAAAGTTCTAATAGAAGTCATTTTTACTACAGGAGAAAAAATCTCATCAAAATCTATACCTTTTTTCTGTGTAAACCCCTTGACCACTAACTAAGCCTTGTATCTTTTCTTGCCTCCTTCTTCCTCTTTGACTCTAAACAACCACTTGTTCTGTAATGCTCTTTTTCCTTTGGGTAGCTTCACCAAATCCCATGTTTGGTTCTCCATGAGAGCCTCGATGCTCCAATCCATGGCTTCCTCCAACTTCTTCCCGACATCTACCTACATTGCTTCATCAAAGATCTCTGGCTCTCCACTATCAGTGAGTAATAAATAATAAAGAGAAGGAGAAAAACGTCTAGGTTCTCTTCTTACCCTAGAAGACCTCCTCAATATAGGAGTTTGGGGTTCCTGTTGAGGAGGTTCCTAAACTGATTCATGTGTCACTTTTCCATCCGAAATATCCTCTACCACTGCATATTCTTTCTTAGATTCTTCCTTGTTTTCCTACAACTATTGTTTATACACGATTTTCTCATTAACGACCACATCCCTAGATTGAATGATTTTCTTGTCCTTAATACTCCAACATTTATATCCAAAGTCATCACCACCATAACAAATGAAAGTACATTTTTCTGATTTAGCCTCTATCTTGGTCCTATCATCCTTGTCTCTATGAACAAACACCTCACATCCAAAGACTCTAAGAAATGAATAATCAACTTTCTTACCATACCAAGCCTCCTCAAGTATGCCTCCATCCAAGGCACTTGAAATTCATCTATTTATCAAGTACACAAACAGTACTCACCGCTTCGCCCAAAAAGAAAGAGGCAGATCCCCGCATGTAACCTCATGCTCCTAGCACATTCCATTATTGTTATGCTCATCCTTTATGACATCACATTCTATCAGAGAGTTCCTAGAACCATCGTTTTCCTACGGATTCCATTATTAGAACAATAATCATAAAATTCATTGCTTCAATACTCCCCTCTATTATCTAAACTGAGACATTTTAGCTTAAGACCTATTTCATTCTCTACCAAGGCTTTCCATTTAACAAAAGTGTCAAATACATCAAATTTGTTTCTAATACAATAAACTCAAAATTTCCTTGTTGCATCATCAATAAAAGTAACATAATAACATGAGCCTCCAAGAGATGATACCCGAGCTAGGCCCCACACATTAGAGTGCACCAACACTAACTTACTCTCTTTCTTTGTAGGTCCAACCTTGAGAAACCTCACTCGCTTCTATTTCCCGTATATGTAGTCGTCACGTAACTCCAAACCTATTTTTGTATATCCAGGAAAATCCTTCTTTATGATCTCTATGCTCTTACGGCTCATATGATCAAGCCTATAGTGCCACAATGTTGTATTTACTCCTGAAGCCACAAGATTACAAACATTAGTACTATAAGTGGTTAAATACAATTTTTCAACCTTCTTACCTATTACCACCACAAGATAACCCTTGGTAACCTTCCAAGAGTCCACTGTAAATATCACATTACAACCATCACTTCCCAACTACCCCGTTGATATCAAATTTCATCTTAATGTAGGCACATGTCTGACATCCTTCAATAGCCAAGTATTCCCATTCTGCATCTTAACTCCGAACAAAACCTTTTCTAACTATGTTGTAAGGCTCATTATCACCAAGAATAACATACCCAAAATCTCCTTGAACATAATCAAAAAAATAATGCCTATGTGTGCAAAGAAAGAATCAAAGCATCCTTACATACATTACCCGTTGCCACATTTGCCTCACTTTTTTCTTCCTGTTGTTTCTTCTTATCCCGAAGCTCCCAACAATCCTTCTTTGCATGCCTAGACTTTCCACAGTGCCAACATACTATCTTGCTTTTGGATTTTGACCTTGCCCGATCCTTTAATTTTCCACGGCTTCCTCTATTCTTCTATCTCCCTCTAGTTTCCACTTTCAAAGCATTCCCTAAATTAGAAGATTCACCAAAGCTTTTTCTTCACATTTCTACACTTAGAATCACCCCTACAACATCCTCAAACTTAAAATTTGAGTTAGCTGAAACCGAATTACTTACCACCATTACTAGGCTATTCCAACTCTCAGGTAAAGATCACAGAACTTATAAAGCACTAACTTCTTCATCAAATTCTATTGTAACCGAAGCTAGCATATTTATAACTATATTAAAATCATTTAAATGATCTCATTCATCAACCATTCTTAGATAACTTCATATTAAACAACTTTTTCATTAAAAATATCTTATTAGAGGAAAAGGGTTTTTCATACAACTTCCCTAATGCATCCATCAGTTCTTTTGTAGTATTTTCCTTTGAAACATTAAATAATACTGAAGATGCAAGACATAGCTGAATTTTCCCAAGTGCCTTCCTATCCATCAAATCCCATTCCACATCTGTCATGCTCAAGGGTTTTTCACCTTTTTAGATAACAGAATATAAGGATCCTTCGATAAAGGTAATCTTCCATCTGCGTCTTCCAAAGAGTGAAATTCTTCCCGTTGAATTTATCAACCCTAGATCTTCCATCATCTCGCCATAGCTCCCACATAAAACTTTCCCTGTGATTCAACACTTCAAAGCAAACCAATCCAAGGCTTTTATACCAATTGTTAGGAAATAAGGGATAAAATATGTGGAATAATCTATCACAAAATTGTAATAAAAGAAACTTATATGTAGAAAACATTACATATTTCGAATAAAAGTGTAGAATAAAATAACACAACACAAAGACACAATATTTAACGTGGTTCACCCAATTTGGGCTACATCCAAAAAGACTCACTTGCTCATATTTTATTACAAGCCACCGATCTCTCAATATAATACCCAGATCCATTTGGAGCTATGCTCAACAAACTCTATAAAATTCACAACCAAATTCAAAACATATCTACAATGTTTACATTATATCTACCATATGCATAAAACCATTTAATTAGAAAATTGCTTAAGAAGTTGTATAAAACCATGGGTATCAAAAACATGGGCCAAACCCGTCCCATAAACCTATGGTTAAAAACATGCCCATATGAGAAAATCATGTTTCCCGATATATCGGGCACGTTTTAAGGCCGAACCTCGGTGACATAATCTGTTGAAAGTGTACAAGTACTTTAGTGTATAGTCTTCAACACTTTCACACATGAAAATAGGCTCCACAACCTAATAGTAATTTCTTATACCAACCCTACCTATGGTTTTGGGGTCAACAATATACCTCATGTGTTTTGGAAGGAAAAAGGTGAGTTTTAATTGCACTTTCTTACATGTGTTTAATTTTTTTTCTTAAAGGGTGTGGGTTTGAGTGGTGTGTGTAAGAGGTTTTTCATACCTCTCAACCACCCATTTATTATGCCGTGGGGTATGGGTTTGAATTGGGTGATGTGGGATGGAGAAGAAATGATATGGCATCCTACATGGAGCCACATCATCTCCCTCTCCCTCTTTTCTATTTATTGAGTTTTTGGGAAGTATTGGGGGTTACTTGCTCTTTTTTGGGGAATGCTTTTAATTTTGGAGAGCTTTCTTGAGAATGGATCTTGGAGTGGATGGTGGTTTCTTAGGATTTTGGAAGGCTTGGAGCTTGTTGTGTATTGATACTCTTCATTTGTGAGGTAGATCTCCACCTTTGTTTTTACCTTGATATTTTGTTGTGCTCTTATGTGTAGATGTTGATTGCTATATTTTTTATGATTGTGGGAGATAGACTTGATTCTAAGGTTATGGGAGAAATGGAAATGGTGGAAAAAATGTGAGGGAGGCATAAGAGAAATTTTTGGATGTTCTTGGAGGGATTTGGGTTGGGATGTCCATCTTGTTGATAAATATGATTTGTGTTTATCTTTTCATTTCTGAGCGAGGCATAAAAGTGAGGGAGGCATAAGAGTGGTGTATCTTCTTCGAGGGAGGCATAAAAGTGTTGTGTGTATTGTGATGGAATTTTTGAAGGCTCATTTGTGGACACCAAAGCCCTTAGGAGGCATAAGAAGAACCCCCGTGTTCCTTTATCCTCCATGGCTTTAGCATGAAGCCTTTGTGTTTTGTTATTTGTTTGTTGGTTGAAAATAAATGGGTATTGTGTTATTTTAATTTTTTCCTTGATTGAATGGGTGTGTGGAAGCCTTTTTTTTGAGTTTTTATGGTTGTCTAATAGCCCTCATTGCTTCCTTGTTGGAGCTCGGGGCCAATGAGGAAGAAGGATTCTCTTCCTCTTTGAAATATTTGGTTGGGTGGATAGTGTTGCCTAATCCCCATTTTTTTGTGTGCTTTAATTGATGAAGATGGTGGACTCAATGGAAGAAGTGATCTTGTTGAGAAAGACATATGGAGTTACAATCTTCTCGCTACTATTGATTTTACAATGTATAAATGTTACAAATGGAACATTGGGTGTAATATTGTATGTTAATGGTTACATATTGTAAATTAGTATTGGGACTTGCATTACTTAAAACTTTACTTGTGAGGTATTGCAAATCTGATTTAAGGATATAATGTTATTGGGTGGAAAGTGAAATTTGATCCTCTTGCATTATTGCAATGTTGTTAAATGGGAAAAGGAATTAAAAAGGCTTATAAGTCCATGTTTTACTTTCTTGTATCCAAGTGATTGAGTAAAGAGACAATAAAATCAATCCTACAATCAAGCCCCTATTTATTTGCAATAGAAAATTTTGCTAAGTAGTGGAATTTAGAACACTCATAACTATACACTTAAATTGTTCTATAGATAAATTTAAAGTAATGTTTTATATGAAATTGTCCAAGGTATAAATTTGCACTCTTCCACATTTATCTAGGTGTATGTAAATTATATCCTCATAAATGGATAAAATCAAATTTATCCCCTCACACTAAAGTACAACCACATCTATTAATGAAAAAATTATCCAATAAGTAAATATATATCTTAATATATTACAAGGATATATTAAGAATATATATATCAATTGTATTTTAGATTTACAATATCAGCGTATAAGTATTATTAATCAATAATATTGTATTCTTATTTTCTTAGTAAATATTAACATATATGTAATTATATAAATACATTATAATGTGTGTGTGTGTGTGTGTGTGTATAGATACACACACGTAATAATACTCCAAATTAGAATTAAAATGTGATCCATTTGGAATCGAGAAAAAGAAAGGTAAAATATTTTAATCAAGTTTATTAAAAGAAAGGAGAACGAAAAAAAAAATTGTCTGTTGGTCGATACTTTGGGTTACAACCTAAATTTTATTAAAAGATTGTTTTAGGTTGGGGGAGTGGCACCAACACTAAGTCCAACCCATTTAATATATGGGGCGGGGTGGGTTCGATGCCCTCTAACCAAGACTATAATACCACTTATTATAATCCCCACCTCTGTGAATAGTGATCAAATCATGTGCCATGCGGTCTACATTTTTAGTGTAACCCGTAACTTCTCAAAACTCAGTGCCATTTCCTCATTTTTTTAATATATATATTTAAAATATTGATATATGTGTGTATATATATATATATATACTCTCACTCAAATGTTATATATATACAAAGTGTATATATACAAGCCTATAACTAAAATTTTAATATGAACAAGTATAAAATAAGTAAATACCCATAACCCGAATAGGGTAGAAAAAAATAAGAATGAGATAATAAAAATGATAAATATATCTCATATAAACCCTAGGAGAGGGATACACACAAATCCTTATCTTGTGTGTATCCATCATTAATCTTGGAACAATAATCCATGGCTTCATCTTCTCCTCCTCCTTCCTTAAACTCCAAACTAAACAAGAGAAAATGAGAGAATAGGTTTAAGAAATGAATATATGGAACTCCATAAGGATATTTAGGGTTACTTTTGTCAAACCTAGATCTAGCGGATGAGAAAGATTTTATCTAAGGGTGTAGGATGAACCCTATATCACTTAAGTGATGGGGTATTTAGGTGGGAATGTTTTAAAAAAATATGTGTGTATTTAATGTTAAATGGGGCCTAAGGGGTTAGACTAAGTTGTGCACCTTGCCCCTTTTAGAATAATGAACTTATTATAAATTGCATGTATTTAACAATGCAAGATTATTATCCTAGTATGATTTAATATAAAATTGATTTTGTACCTTAAATAAATTATTTTAAAATGGATTAATGGAGTTAAATAATGAAAAGATAAATAAGGATTATTTTAACTTGGGTTAAAAATATTAGTATTTATTTATTTTTAGTCCGATTCTCATATAATTGTTTTAAAAAATTATAATTGGGATTTAATTAAAATCCTAGCTAAGGCCTTGTAACCTTAAAAAAAAATTCCATAATTTTTCATGTTTGCTATCGGGTGGCTCAGGGGATTTATGTGGGAAAAATGTGGGTGTTACACTTGTATCGAGATGTGGGTTCAACGCTTGACCTTGCAGACCGAATTCAAACCCGAAAACCGGTTGACAAAATTTGAGCCTTAATGGTTAAAATAATAATAAATAATAAAGTTGTTCGAATTATTGTACTCATCTAGTGGCATTTTTGTCAAACCCGGGTAACTATAAATGTTGAATAAGATTGATATTCTTGCAAACTTATGGTGTAGCAGGAACTTGATTCTCCCTTGAAAATATGTTGTTTGATGAGTCCTAACTCTTGCTTTAGTCATATGATGCAATAAACCCATTGAGAATCTTCCTTGTTGGAATGATAAATTTTATCATTGTGATTCTTGTAGTTTAGCATTATTGGTTGTGTTCAGGGAGTCAAAAAGAGTAAGTAAGAAGTTGTTTGGTCCCATAAAGCTCCCCTATTTCCTTAAAAGGTTAGACGAGTTAGTTTTGGTTGCCACTATGGCAACTTAATCCCCGTATGAGTTAATGTATATTAGGTTTTTGTGTCACATTTGATCCATTTTTATGTACATGTTCTTAGAACTGAGCTTGAGGTATAGTACCCCTATTGGTGGCCATGAAGGGCTACAAAGTGACTGTGATGTTGACTTTTTGTATTTTATATTTGTAAACTTGTGTTATTTTATCAAGGACCAACATCTTATTTTATGATTTGATTGAGAAGCTTTAAGGCTATTTTAGTTATTTATATTTTTACGAGAATTTTTAGACATTGCAATGCGGCTACTTAGCCACTTTCCTTGATTGCTGATATTTCTTGGATTTTACTTTGATTGGTGACTTGGAGCTTGTTTATCTTGTTGGATACTTAGCTAAATGTTACATGATTATTTCTTGCATGTTGTTGAACTGGTTATACGATGTTTGTATTGTGACATTTCATTATATGGGGTACACCTTGTGCCTCAATGTCTTCTTAGGTTTTTTAAGTTATGCCTTGGTTTTGGGAGGACAAAACCTTGAGTGTGTCTAGGATCTTAGAGTGACTATTTAATTTTTCAACCTTGCTAGAAAGAGATTTCATATTGTCATGTGGTCTAGTTGGAAGTTTGATATCAGTGGTGGTGATTCTCTTACAATCTGGTAAGATCTTGATCCTCATTAGAGTAGAAGTGTTTTATTATGGGCTTAAGCATTATGTTAGGATCAGAATGACACTTAGTTGACTATAGATTTTAGTGGATAATTGTTTGTTTGGTAGTGATGTTCCATGATGGCATGCTAAGTTTTACCATGTTTTCCTTGTTCATTATAGAAAGTATTGATTGGTGGATTGTATGTATCTTGGTAATTATGGCTAGAATTAAGCCCATTTGGGTAATGTGTTTAATTTAGTGTACTTGGTTTCTCTCATTGACCCATAAATAAGTCTACCCTTATCTTAAATATTTCTGAATGGTTATAATTACCCATGCATAACCTATTAATCATTGGGTTACATGGATAATCTTATAGATGTATGTGGGCCTTTTGGACCTCGTTTTAGACATTTTAGTATTATTAAATCTTAATATATTAATTGGAGTTGTACTTATGTTGTGCCCTTCTTTTAAAACTACAACTATTGGTCGTTGAGGCCATGTTGGGTAGAGTAGTTGATTGTCTTCTTGTATTTGATGCCTTTTAATGAGAATTGTGGTGTCCTTGTAGTCAAATTTTCCTTTTTATGATGTTATTTGGTTGGTGGTATCTTGTGAAGATATGATTGTTGATTAGAAAATTCCCTTGTCTTATTATGTGAACAAAATTGTGAGACTAAACAACAAACATTGTTAAACCTCTTAAATTTGTAAAAGTAAATATGCCTCTTTAACGGACTTTTTCGTCATAACTTCCTTGATACTTGTGGAGAACCACTTGGAGTGCTTCAGTGATGTTTGTAATTCTTTGGTAAACCCTTGAAATTTTTGTGTGGCACAGGTTGGTTGATTGATTCCTAGTTCTTACAAAATTAATGATGTATTTATTTATGTTGAATGTCTCTTGTTCCTTTAGAATTAAAAATGTGATATGTTGATTTATCTCTTATTCCTATAAAGGTAATAATGTGATAGGATTGACTCCTCCTTCCCATTAAAATCTATTTGGTAAAATGATTAATTGATCCTAATAAAACCCTAATTGAGGGACTTGGACTTGAAACTTGACAAGTAAACTAGAACATTAGGTAAAGGAAAATGGTTTGTTGTTATAAGCTTGGTAGAAGAATAGAAGAAATAAAACTATGTCAAAATAAAAAGAAGACTTTTCCAATTTACCTTCCCTAGAAGAGAAATAAATAATTTTTCCACCTATAAAGAAAGGTGAGATATCACACCAACATTAACAATGCTTCTTAATGACCCAAACATGTGATGTCATAATAGAAGGAAGATTTTAATTAGGAAAACTTGTAAGAAGAGTGATTAACAAGCAAAACTATAATTTTTGACTTAATAGTTGATTTATAAAATGACTAAGATTTATGTGTATTAAGCGTAATGTATAATTAAACCCTTACTTTTACACCTACCCGAATTATGAAACACCTTGTTCTTAGTAATGTGTTCTAATTACATACTATTCGCTTGTTCATATACGTATGTGCTTTTCAGATTTAGGTGTTTGGGCCATCTTACCCTTATTTCCTTGGAGCTCATTGAGTGTGAGTTGTGACCTTTTAGGATTGGGTCTTATCTCTTGTTTTTTATAGAAAAGAAACCTCCTTATGTGTTGATTTATTCCTTGGTGACATGTTGGTCCCCAAAAAGACTTATGAAGAACAACAGTTAGGGGATAGAAAGTCCCTCCTCTTTAATGGGAGAGGTTCCCTTATTTAAAGGAAAAACTTATTTACACATGTACAGTGTATAGTTTTAATGGGGAACTCGGATATCATGAAAGTGTTAAAATAGAACAGATCATCAATACAAAAGGATAGAAGAATTAAGTAGTGGAAAGGGGTAGAAAGGCACTCTCAAGAAATATAGATAACAAAATAATTCCTTAAGCATACTAGAAAGAAATTATTTGGAACAGTAACTATTTGCATTTGAGACAATAAGATGTTCTTTCAAAGACACAAAGTTCTATAAATTACATCTAATGGAATACAAAGCTTCTTGAAGTAACACAGATAAATGATTCAATAATATTTAATAGATAGAAATGAAAGAACAAGACCAGATAGACATAGAAAGAAATATCTTTTTATATTGATTGCGTTTTACTCCTTAACACTTTCAAAAATAAACCCAGTTCCAGCCCCTTTGAATGGCGTAGAGAGCCCATTATATAACCTACAAATTAGTTACACTCCAGAATCGCTTCTTTTAACTAAAATGTTAGTTAAGAAGATGCTCGACACAAAACCCTTAACTAATTACAATAAGCCCAATTTGAGAAAAAGAAGGAAGGGAGAACTCCGAACAGATCATAAATAGATCGGATATCATGAAAGTGTTAAAATAGAATAGATCATCAATACAAAAGGATAGAGGAATTAAGTAGTGGGAAGGGGTAGAAAGGCACTCTCAAGAAATATAGATAACAAAATAATTCCTTACGCATGCCAGAATGAAATTATTTGGAACAGAACCATTTGCATTTGAGATAATAAGATGTTATTTCAAAGACACAAAGTTCTAGAAATTACATCTACAGAATACAAAGCTTCTTGAAGTAACACAGATAAATGATTCAATAACATTTAACAGATAGTAATGAAAGAACAAGACCAGATAGACATAGAAAGAAAGATCCTTTTGTATTGATTGCTTTTTACTCCTTAACACTTTCAAAAATAAACCCAGCCCACTTTGAATGGCGTAGAGAGCCCATTATATAACTTACAAATTAGTTACACTTGGTAACTACTTCTTTTAACTAAAATGTTAATTAAGGAGATGCTTGACACAAAACCCTTAACTAATTACAATAAGCCCAATTTGAGAAAAAGAAGGAAGGGAGAAGTTTGGAAGGGAAAACAACTACCTATTGCTGAGGAGGGCCCACCGACTTGAGGATTTGTTTCCTAAACTTTTTTAATGCTTCCGCTATGTCTCTACCTCATGGGACTGATGTGTTGGCAGTAGCTTGAGTCCAAGTACCTAGGCATTTCTCCATCTCCTTATCAAACTCAGTGTGTGCATGGTATTATTTATTAGCCTCTTCAATAACAAATTGAAGAGAAAAATCTCCTTTATCTTCTCTTTGGTAATTGATTCTTCCTTGAACAAGTTTTCTTTAACAAATGCCCTGAATTGAGTTTTAATTTCTTGGAGGGAGAAAGGAACACCTGAAGTTTCATCATGAAGGTGACAATGAATATCTTTGAAAGTGGATACAACACAAGTTTTGAAGGCTTCTCCTTTCTGCCAACTGTTCCTCAACTCTCCTAAAGCTTCCTCTAGAACTTTTATTTTCCATTCCATGCTGAAAACCCATGACCTTGATAAATTATCTTTGGCATCATCAAAAACCTTGTTGGCCATCAATATATTTTCATCAACCTGTCCCATCAGGCGAAGATCCACTATGCAGCTACTCCAAAGTTTAAGTTCTTTATCCATGGTCCCAATTGCAGAGGAGAGCTTTTGTTGTAGATTAGTCACCTTCTCATTGAGTTTGAAGGCTTCTACAATGAAATTCAAACCTACAATGATCATGTCATCCACCATGGCTTCCATAGCTCTCTCGTAGATGGAATACCTGTGTATGTATTTAATGCTTTGAACTTCAGCTTGACTAAGAATCATAGGTGGCGGAAGGGTAGACAATGGGGTAGGATCCAAAACCTTGTCCTTAGATAATAACGACTTGATGAAGCTAGAAAGAATTTGAGCTTGTTCCTCTAGCTGTTCTATAGTCTGTTTACCTTTTTCTACTCTCTCAATAACTCTGGTTACTATTTCCTAAAGGTTATACACCTCAGTCTCAAGGGTATATTCTCCCATTGCAATCCTAGAAAGATTCAGATTAGAGACTAGTAGATCTTGTTCTACCTTATCAACCTTAGGTTTTGCTACCTCAAAAAATTACTGGCCTTAGACATCTGTCACTATCCTTGAAGTTGTTTTAGCTCTCTTTTTTTGAGCAGGAGTAGTGCCCAACAAGGTGTAACACCATCAAAAATTGGCCCTACCAATTGAGAGGAAGGTTTCCTCTTCCTATTGTCAACTTAGGGATGTACCCATGATAAAAGTGGAGGAAGAAGGAGGAGGAGAAAGAGATCTGAGAGCAAGAGAACTCATGGCACTTAAAGTATTTGCTATTTTTGCTTCCAGTAGAGATGTGAGTGGAGTATCTAGAACTTCTTGGGCAGAGGAATCAGTGGTACTTGGAGGTTCAAGACTATGCACTTCCTTCTCTTTATCCATTGCAGCTTCTGAAGTTCTTGCAGGGACTGGCACTTCACTATAATCACTTTCATTGAGAATAATGACGTTCTCTTACCCCAAAGTGGTTCTGAATGCTTTAACAGGGGATCTTCCTCAATCGGCTCCTGTTTAACCTCTTTCACCTTCTTTTGGTATACTTGAGTAGATGAAGAAGGGGTGGATGATTTAGGTTCTTTATTTGAGGAAGGAGGAGGAGTTTGTGTAGGTACCTCCGAGCTAGGTGTATGTGACTCCTTCCTAGGGGTTGAAGTATCTTTGGAGGAAGATTCTCCTAGATTCTTCTTAAGCTCTCGACCTTTCTATCAAACTAGACCTTGGTTCTTACAAGGACAAGGGCCAGAATCTCAGCCAAGTCATCCTTCTCCCTCTTGTACCAGTCCAGATCCTCCAAGGGAGTATGCTTGATCACTGTATCATATTCATATGACAACAGGTCTATATAATCATCTTGAAGCCCTTCAGGAATTTGATATAGATTGAGCTCCTTTATCAGCTGGAGAGAGAATCTACCATAATGCCTTTGCCTTGCTTCAAAGTCATCTGCACAATCAGCCCAGTAGTCCTCAGTATCTGATCTGTGATGATAATTAATTCTGAGATTTAGCTCAATGAAATTCTTCAAATCAAAATAGGTCTTGGGCCTGAAGAAGTGAACAATGATGGGAGCAAGGGCCCTTTCTATGTTTTGAGCATCCAAAGTTATTTTACATGTATAATTACCCAAGGATATAGGGAAGTGTAGCCTAGACATTTTCTTGTCTCTGCAAGTTCTATGTAACTTATCTAATTGCCTGCATACTTCAATCAAAGCCATCTTATCATTACAAAACATAGGGAGTTTAAGAGGTGTGCTCTCATAACTCGCTAACCTGATATATGAAAACCTTCGAACCGAATGAAGAAACCTCCATATTTTTCTATCAGGTTCATAACCGCATCGGAAAATCTTCTGGTAGTATCACTTTCTAGAAGCCTCACAATATACATGGTAAAGGCATCATTCACCCTCCTGAAGTTATGGTTACTGGTTTCAAGGGTGAACTGAGGGCAGTATGCATAAATGGGTTCATCCTTCCGACCCTCGATGTATGTGAAACCAAACCATTGCCAAGATGCTGCTAGGGTATACATAAGATAAGAAGTCATATAGAACTTCTTGGTCTGTTGCACACTGGACAACTATTCTGTCAAATTCATGCAAATGACTTCTGCCCAATTTATGCTCTGACTACCTTCACAGACGATATTGATGAGCAGACACATCCAAAAGTGAAATTCATTGGTGGAGGGTAATCCCATGACACGAGCTAACAAGATGATGAAATCAAATAGTTCTTCGTTAAAATCAGCCCTAAATAGTGCCTTGGAAAGTCGAGATGATCCCTTTTTAGGGTTCTTCAACCATGACTTTGCTATCCTCACTTTGTATTTATCACTATCTTTCTCAAAAAGAGTCTGTGCTTGAGCTTGAGAGATAACAACGGATTTTTCAACTTCTGGGATCCATAGAGCAATAGCAATGGCAACAACATCTAGTTTGGTGATCAGTTCCCCATGCACATTAGATAATTCATTCGTGTCAGGGTTGAAGTGAGCCCCGCAGGCGGGCACAGTGTTGGCACATTGTACTAAGATCGGGAAACCCGCAGGTCAAAGCATATAGTTGTGTCCCACTTTTTTGTAGTTTTTGTACTTTCAGAAAACTATGTCTAACAACCAAAACATGACCAAACACATATAAAATGACTAAACATGCATTTTTAAGAGGCTATAAATACCAAGGTGCAGGGCATCCAGAATTTACTTGATTTTTTAAATTTTTATAGTATTTTATAATTATTTATTTACTAGTCAGATTTTAAAATATTTATGGCCACAAAGTGGGA
This sequence comes from Taxus wallichiana var. yunnanensis, assembly GCA_018340775.1. Lineage (NCBI taxonomy): Eukaryota > Viridiplantae > Streptophyta > Pinopsida > Cupressales > Taxaceae > Taxus > Taxus wallichiana. The sequence continues at coordinate 555,187,422 of CM031241.1, forward strand.
CACACTTGTATGCTTTGACCTCGCAGCAAATGCGAAGGCCACTTTCATTTATCATTTGCGCCATGGGAAAAGGATTAGTGTTAGTCAACCTACTCCAAAAATCACCAAAATCTAGGTGATGAACCTCACTATCCCCAATATTGGGAATAGAAGATTTGAGTGGCAAAATGTGTTCCTGACCTTGAAATTTTATCTTCATGTTGGTAGCGTAGCGAGAAACAACCTTCATAGCTTGAATTCATAATGAAAAATGCAAAGGGAATGGGAGCATGAGCAGACGGTCTTAGTTGCTTGGATTTGAGCAAATGGTAGTAAGTAAGTAGTGTTTAAAATGTGTAGAGGGTATTCCCATTAAATATCCATTTTAGGAGAGAGAAGGTTATAAATGCACATTAAATTCATATGCACTAACTCAAAAAGGAAAGCATTGGGAAGAGTGGAAAAAACTAGCTTGTATGGTCTTTGGAACATTTGGGACATGAGGGACGTGAAGACGCGATCCGCCAACGTGATCGATGTGGGTAATGCGGGCCAAAAGAGCACGAGATAGTCTAGGAACTTAGAAATGCAAGGGACGCGAAGACGTGATTCGGCCGATGTGCACGATGCGGGAAAAGTGGGGATGGAATGCACAAATGATTTTGGGATAGATAAGACAAAAGTACGTGAAGGGCCCAATGCAGCCGACGCGAGTGATCGGGGAATAGAGGGTCTGATGAAACTTGGGACATTTGGAACAAAAAGTTCTGACATAACCGAAAGTTAACAGATTTTTGGGAAAAGCGCCAATCGGGGAACAGAGGGTCAGCAAAACTTGGGACATATGGGACAAAAATGTCCAACAGACCCGCAAATCACTAAAATGACTCAAAAACATGAATTTTCCCTAACTCCTCAACTTTTCTCTTCACTAGAACATCATAAAAAGGTGTTAACTCAAAATTTTCAACTTTTTGACTTTCAAAAGAGGGGAAATTTTGAGAGGACAACAGTTGGCTCTTTCTAGGGATGACTTGGCTAGATTAAAAGAATGAGACAAGGCAAGAACTCTCTGAAAGCTAGGGGAAGAAGACCAATGCCTTATCCATTGGGCCATGGAGTCAAAAGCAAACACATACAGAGGACAACACCCAAACAAGGAAAGGAAACACACCAAAAGCAAGGGAAAGGAAACACACCCTATACATAATATACAAAAAGACTTCCTATTCACCTAGGATTTGAACAATTTTAGGTATTGTCCACTATAAGGCAGTGGGAGAGAGGAACCATCCATGTAATCAAGATAGAAATAATTCTCACCAGCAAAGTGTCTAATTCTGAAAGGACCAAGCCAAAGAGAATCAAACTTACCATGGCTTCCTCGAGGCTCATGCCTTTTATCCCACAACAAAACAATGTCTCCAACTTTGAAATCTCTGGACTTGGCCTTCTTATCAAACAAAGATTTTACCTTCTACTAGTGAGTAGATATTCTATCAACAACCTACAATCTGTCTTCATTCAACTTATGAAGATACATGATCCTTTTATCTAAAGAATCATTGAAGCTGGTGTCTTCAATGGCCTTCATTAAATATAAGGCTGGTAGCTCCACTGTTACTGGTAATTGAGCTTCCACGCCATACACCACTTGAAAAGGGGACATCCCAATAGCTCTTTTGGGTGTAATTCTATCTTCCCATAGAGCATCATAAAGTTTCTTGTGCCAGTTCCTCTGAGATTCATTAACCAATTTCCTTACTATAGCCACCAGATTTTTGTTTGTTGATTCTGCCTGTCCATTCCCTTGAGGATAATAATCTGAAGAGTGAGCCAGGGAAATGCCATATCCATAACAAAAATCCATCATCTCAGAGAAGAAAAATTTGAAGCATTATCAGTCACAATCTTGTTTGGCACACCAAACCTCACCAAGATGTTTTCTTTGATAAAATTACATACTACTTCAGAAGTGGTACTCTTTACTGGGATGGCTTCTACCCACTTAGTAAAATAATCTGTGGTAGTCAACACATGAGTATGTCTAACACTTGAATATGGATTAAGTGTTCCAATAAAATCTAAACCCCATTGTTGAAAGGGCTCTTCAATCACAACTGGTTTAAGTGGCAAGGCAGCCAACTTGGGTCTGCCCACAAAGGTCTGACAAGCTTCACATTTATCAATCCACTTTGATGCATCTTTGAACAAGGTAGGCCAATAATATCCTGCATGAAGAATCTTGTGAGTAGTGACAGTAGATGAGTAATGGCCTCCACATGCTTGATCATGGAAATCTGAAAGAAGCTTCTTCTATTGCTCTTTATCAATGCATTTCAGAAATCTTCCATCCATCCCACGTTTGAACAAAGCATTCTCCCATAACACATATTGGGTTGATCTTAACTTGATAGCTCTTTTCTCCTTGGCAGTCAAATGAGAGGGACATTCTCCATAGGTGAGAAAATGTGTGATATCAGCATACCATTCATCAATTGACCTAAGAAAAAGAATAGTAGGAACATCAACTTCATCCTTAGGTAACTCATGGCCAGCTCCTTCAGCAATGAGTTCACACAAGCCTTTACCACGGACTAGTTTGGTTGGTCTGATGTCAATATCATATTCTTGAACCTTCGCCACCTAGTTCCCTCTCTTAGTTCCAAACTCTTGCTGCGTGAGAATAGACTTGATGGTTGTGTCAGGCACAAGTACTGTGGAGTGAGAATCAAGAATATAAAAATGAAACTGCTTGACATGACTTTAACCACTGTAAAAGCATGTTTCTCCATCATTGTGTATTTCAACTCATGATTTTTAAGAATGTAGCTCATGAACACAATTGGGATTTCATGATCACTAGAATCTTTCTGAGTCAAGACAACAACCAAGGTGTTATCTGTGGCATAGCAATAGATAATAAAATCTTGGCTAAAATTTGGACATGCTAAGATAGGATTTCTAGCGATATCCTTTTTAACACCTTCAAAGGCTACTTTCCCTTGAAGGCCATTCAAATGTTTGTTTTCCTTTCATCATTTGGGAGATATCCAAAGTTAGCTCTACAAAATCAGGGATGAATCTTCTCAGAAAGTTGATCTTACCGAAGAAAGAATGCACTCCCTTCTTGCTGGTTGGAAGAGGAATCTGCTGAATAGCATGAACTTGTTCAGGATCAATTTTGATTCCATCTTTAGAGATAACATGCCCTAACAATTTTCCTCTCGTGACACAAAAGACAAATTTCTTTGGATTCAAAGAGATCCCATGTTCTCTGCATTTCAAGAGAACTTTTTCCAAATGCTGAAAATGATCTACTCTAGTTTTGAAAAACACGGTCAGGTCATCTAAATACACATCAATACATTTCCCTTTCAAGCTTCCAAAATCCAAGTCCATAGCCCTTTGAAAAGTGGCACCAGCATTAATGAGTCCAAAAGGCATCCTCTTGTAGGCAAAAGTACCCCAGGGGGTGGTAAAGGTTGTCTTGTGCTGATCTGTGGTATTGAATTCTACTTGATTATACCCTAAGAAGCCATCAAGCATGGACAACATTTCAGACACCGTAACAAATTACAAAACGTAATCCATCATGGGTAGAGGGTAGTTGTCTTTCAAAGAAGCCTGATTCAGATTCTTGAAGTCAACAGATATGAATCTCACCATTTTTCTTCCTGATAGGCACGATGTTGGCAATCCATGTCGAATGGTGAATGGGAAAAATAATTTTAGCTTTCAAAAATTTTGTGTTTCCTAAAAAATAGTGTCAACAATCTCTGGATTGTATTGCCTTTGCTCTTTCTTGAAAATTTTAATCCAGAAATTTAAGAGGGATGAAATTTTGCATCTCCTTTAGCTGGAAAGCCTTTAGATCCTCATATGAATATGCAAGAACATCCTTATACTTATTTAAGAGGTTGATCACCTTCTTCTTTTCTTCTGGCATACAATATTTTCCAACATTCACCATCTTGGGGTCAACAGAGCTCCCAATATTAATCTTTTCATACTCAGCAGATTGTTGCACTCCAGTAGAAGCTTTAGACTTAACATACCTGTCATGTTTATCAAACAATTCCTCTAAACTCACCAGCCCCTTAGGAATCTTGTTACCCTTGAGTTTGATGCACCCATCTTGATCTATTTCCTCTTTGACACCCTCTTCGTTGGAAGATACACTCTCACGAGGTAAATTGTCACTCCCTTCGAAGTACAATTGTTCAAAGTTCTCCCTGAGCTCCAAGAAAGAAAGAAATTTTTCATCATCACTGAAATCTTGCCATTGCTTGCATTATCGTGCACACCGGGTCTATGGATCATCTCAATGGTAAACTTATCTTGAGAGAAGTCAAGATGAGGTATTAACAACGATCCTGAGACAACTAGTGAATCAGCCCTGGTGTTCTTTTCCCTTGAGATCACTTCAATGGAGAAGGTGTCAAGAAATTCAATAGAATCCCAAACTTGATTCCTGTAATGCTTCAACCTTCTATTCTTTACTTGAAAAATGTCTCTGACTTTTTTAACAACTAGTTCTGCATCTCCATGAGCTAGAAGATTCTTCACACCTTTTTCTTTTGCCACATTAAGTCCAAGAATGAGAGCTTCATATTCTATTGTATTATTGGTATTTTCAAACTTTAGTTTGAATGAGAAAGGATGAACCTTTCCCTCAGGAGATATCAACACTATGCTAGCTCCAGAACCAACCGAGGAACAACTTCCATAAAATTCCAAATTCCAAACACCATTAGGATCATGAAGAACTTCTTTGGGAAGTTGAGTTTCCTCCGAGACATAATCATATAGTTACCATGCCCAATATCCTCATAAAGTATTTGTGCTTTGGATCATCTTAATTTTGTACAATATGCTCAGATTGCTTCTCAGGAAACAAATTTTTCATTTTTCCATTAACTAGTATGAGGGCATGTGACCAATCCATTTGAATTTCTCCTCCCACATTCTTGTAGAAGTTCCTACTTAGCAGCATACCATATGAGGGAGTAATATCTACTACTAGAATAGTAGCCAAGACTTTTTCTCAAGTAAAGTATTAAAAGGTACTTCTGCATTGTTAATTCTTCCAACTAGGGCATCTCCTTACTCTCCATGGAATAGCAAGACCCATAAGTGTGTGTGAGAGTTAGACCCAAAGCATGGGCTACACAGTTGCTGAGTTTATGGCTTGCTATAAGAAGGGTCACATAAAATAGTTTTATCTTCTCATTAGGTGAGGTGACTCAAGTGGCTACAAGGATGGGTTTGGGTGTAAGGAACGGAGTAGGCAAAATGCCTTTAGAGGTAGTTTTGGAGTGGGAATTGACAAAGTGAATTATTTTGGCAAAAGCTTTAGGATGAGTTTGATAATACTCAGCCTCTGAAATTTGAACATTTGTCTTTTAAGGTGATCAATGATATTGAAAGACCAAGAGGTGGATGGGCTATCATCACTAGGAATCTTAGGCTTATCAGATTTAGGAGCCATGTTGAAAATAAGAAGTTTTAACAGTAGAATTAGGAAGAGCAGAATTGGTAGAACTCACCTTCTTCATGGATGTAGTGGGAATAGGAGATCCTCTTTTTGCAATAACAAGGATAGTCATGGGATGCTCCTTGGATCTTTAAGCAGGCTGTATAACTATCTCCCTTTTATTTGTCTACTATTGAGTCATGACAACGTATGATACACTATTCATATCTACTAAAACTTCATCATAATCATATTCTTCATCAACACCCTCTGTAGTGAAGAAATTAACTCGAGATCCCTCAAGTTCCTCTATCTCTTCATCATCTTCTTCCTCTAGTTCTTCACAATCTTCATTAACCTCTTCATCTTCAGGTTCTTCAACCTCATAGGTTGTATTAATAGGGACCTTGATGGGTGGCCCCTCAAGTGCTAGCCTTGTCTGAGAAGCAGGAAAACAAATTCTACGCTGAAAATTCCTCCTTGGAACATCCGCATAGGCGGCGTGGCTTTGAGCTAATTTTTTTTTCGATGGCAATGAGATCATTAGCAAGATTTTGTACAAGTGGAAAAGGATGAAGAAGAAGCTATAGTTTTAGAAGGTTATCTTTTCAACTCACCAAACATAATCAAATCATCTTCAACGCTAACAGCTAGTCTCTGATCCTCAGCCAATGTTGCGAGATTGGCTCTTCTCAATGCATAGCTAAATTCAGGTAATTGAGCATTCAAGAAGAAATATTTTTGAATTTGATCTACAGGTGAGTGTCTGGTGGGATTTTGTTAATCAACTTTTTGAATCTAGCCACAAATTCCCTCATGGGTTCTTGTGATTCCTTCTTTATTTGAGAAATTTGGGCCAGCAAAGCATGTACATCCTCTGTAGGTTTGAAATGGTTCTCAAATCTTGTTCTCATTGTGGTCCAACTGGTAATGGCCCTAGCAAGAAGGTGATATAATCAATCTGCTACATTATCTTGTAAATTCTTTACAAAAATCCTCACCGAGACATCTTCATGTTCAACTCGAGGACTCCACATGCAACTATGAAGCTCGTGATATGTTCATCGATGCACCTTGCCATCACCTCTCGAACTTGGAGAAGTTCTTCCTATTACCCTGTGTAACTCATGCGCAAAGGCCGAGGAATGGTGAGAGGCCCAACATGATGGCTTCAAGGTAATGGGACTAGCATCCTTGGAAAGACAAACTTTACGGTGAATTAAAACACTAGCAAGAATCAAAGTGTGAAGATTAGGGTTGAGTTGCTCGGAGGGATACCACTTACAGGGGTTCTATCTTCAACAGGAGGAGTGCTTGTTGAACGAGCTCTTCTATTTCTTCCTGTTGAAGGAAAAGGGAAACCTTGCTGCTCCAAAAGCTAAAACTAAGAATCTTCAATACCAAGGGCCCTCCTTCATGAGTAAAATGTAGAGTCATCAGATCAAAGAATGATCAAGAAATTGTTCATAAAAATGGAATACATTAGAATGATTCCACAAGAGATTCGCCAAAAACTATTGGTTTCCAAAAAGGACTTATGAAGAAGAACAACGGTCGAGGACAAAAGTCCCTCCTCTTTAATGGGAGAGGTTCCCTTATTTAAAGGCAAAAACTTATTTACACATGTACAGTGTATAGTTTTAATGGGAACTCGGATATCATGAAAGTGTTAAAATAGAACAGATCATCAATACAACAGGATAGAAGAATTAAGTAGTGGAAAGGGGTAGAAAGGCACTCTCAAGAAATATAGATAACAAAATAATTCCTTACGCATGCCAGAATGAAATTATTTGGAACAGAACCATTTGCATTTGAGATAATAAGATGTTCTTTCAAAGACACAAAGTTCTAGAAATTACATCTATAGGAATACAAAGCTTCTCGAAGTAACACAGATAAATTATTCAATAATATTTAATGACAATGAGTAATGAAAGAAAAAGACCAGATAGACATAGAGAGAAATATCCTTTTGTATTGATTGCTTTTTACTCCTTAACACTTTCAAAAATAAACCCAGTTCTAGCCCCTTTGAATGGCGTAGAGATCCCATTATATAACTTACAAATTAGTTACACTTGGTAATTACTTCTTTTAACTAAAATGTTAATTAAGGAGATGCTTGACACAAAACCCTTAACTAATTACAATAAGCCCAATTTGAGAAAAAGAAGGAAGGGAGAAGCTGGAAGGGAAAACAACTGCCTATTGCTGAGGAGGGCCCACCGACTTGAGGATTCATTGCCTGAACTTTTTTAATGCTTCCGCTATGTCTCTGCCTCGTGGGACTGATGTGTTGGTAGTAGCTTGAGTCCAAGTACCTAGGAATTTCTCCATCTCCTTATCAAACTCAGTGTGTGCATGGTATTCTTTATTAGCCTCTTCAATAGTAGATTGAAGAGAGAAAATCTCCTTTATCTTCTCTTTGGTAATTGATTCCTCCTTGAACAAGTTTTCTTTAACAAATGCCCTGAATTGAGTTTTAATTTCTTGGAGGGAGAAAGGAACACCTGAAGTTTCATCATGAAGGTGATAGTGAATATCTTTGAAAGCGGATACAACACAAGTTTTGAAGGCTTCCCCTTCTGCCAACTATTCCTCAACTCTCCTAAAGCTTCCTCCAGAACTTTTATTTTCCATTCCATGCTGAAAACCCATGACCTTGATAAATTATCTTTGGCATCATCAAAAACCTTGTTGGCCATCAATATATTTTCATCAGCCTGTCCCATCAGGTGAAGATCCACTATGCAGCTACTCCAAAGTTTAAGTTCTTTATCCATGGTCCCAATTGCGGAGGAGAGATTTTTGTTGTAGATTCTCCTATAGATGGAATACTGTGTATGTATTTAATGCTTTGAACTTCATCTTGACCAATAATCATAAGTGGCGAAAGGAAAACAATGGGGTAGGATCCAAAACCTTGTCCTTAGATAATAACGACTTGATGAAGCTAGAAAGAATTTGAGCTTGTTCCTCCAGCTGCTCTATAGTCTGTTTACCTTTTTCTACTCTCTCAATAACTCTGGTTACTATTTCCTGGAGGTTATGCACCTCACTCTCAGGGGTAGATTCTCCCATTGGAATCCTAGAAAGCTCCAGATCAAAGGCTAGTAGATCTTGTTCGCCTTATCAACCTTAGGTTTTGCTACCTCAAGAAATTGCTGGCCTTGGACATCTGTCACTATCCTTGAAGTTGTTTTAGCTCTCTTTGCTGGAGCAGAAGGAGTAGTGCCCAACAAGGCTGCCACAACATCAAAATTTGGCCCTGCCAATCGAGAAGAAGGTTTCCTCTTCCTGTTGTCAACCAAGGGTTGTACCCATGTAAAAGTGGAGGAAGAAGGAGGAGGAGCAAGAGATCCGAGAGCAAGAGAACTCATAACACTGAAGTATTTTCTCTGTTGTTGCTTCAAGTAGATATGTGAGTGGATTATCTGGAACTTCTTGGGTAGAGGAAATAGTGGTACTTGGAGGTTCGGGGTTATGCACTTCCTTCTCTTTATCCATTGCAGCTTCTGAAGTTCCTATAGGGACTGACACTTCACTATCATCACTTTCACTGAGAACAATGATGTTCTCTGGCCCCGAAGGTGGTTCTGAATGCTTTAACAGGGGATCTTCCTCAATCGGCTCATGTTTAACCTCTTTCACCTTCTTTTGGTATACTTGAGTAGATGAAGAAGGGGTGGATGATTCAGGTTCTTTATTTGAGGAAGGAGGAGGAGTTTGTGCAGGTACCTTCGAGCTAGGTGTATGTGACTCCTTCCTAGGGGTTGAAGTATCTTTAGAGGAAGATTCTCCTAGATTCTTCTTAAGCTCTCAAACCTTTCTGTCAAACCAAACCTTGGTTATTACAAGGACAGGGGCTAGAATCTCATCCAAATCATCCTTCTCCCTCTTGTACCAATCCAGATCCTCCAAGGGAGTATGCTTCATCACTGTATCATATTCATATGACAACAGGTCTGTATTATCATCTTGAAGCCCTTCAAGAATTTGATATAGATTGAGCTCCTTTATTAGTTGGAGAGAGAATCTTCCATAATGCCTCTGCCTTGCTTCAAATTCATCTACACAATCAGCCTAGTAGTCCTCAGTATCTAATCTATGATGATAATTAATTCTGAGATTTAGCTCAATGAACTTCTTCAAATCAAAATAGGTCCTAGGCCTAAAGAAGTGAATAGTGATGGGAGCAAGGGCCCTTTCTATGTTTTGAGCATCCAAAGTTGTTTTACATGTATAATTACCCAAGGATATGGGGAAATGTAGCCCAGAGATTTTCTTGTCTCTGCAGGTTCTATGTAACTTATCCAATTGCCTGCATACTTCAATCAAAGCCATCTTATCATTACAAAACATAGGGAGTTTAAGAGGTGTGCTCTCATAACTAGCTAACTTGATATATGAAAACATTTTGAACTAAATGAAGAAAGCTCCATATTTTAAAATCAGTTTCAAGGTCTAATCGAGACAATCTTTTGGTGGAATCACTTTCGAGAAGCCTCACAATATACATGGTAAGGCATCATTCACCCTCCTGAAGTTATAGTTGCTGGTTTCAAGGGTGAATAGATGGTAGTATGCATAAATGGGTTCATCCTTATGACCCTCGATGTATGTGAAACCAAACCATTGCTGAGATGTTGCTAGGCTATACATAAGAAAAGAAGTCATATATAACTTCTTGGTCTTTTACACACTGGACAACTATTCTACAAAATTCATGCAAATGACTTGGGCCCAATTTATGCTTTGACTACCTTCGCAGACGATATTGATGAATGGACACATCGAGAAGTGAAATTCATTGGTTGATGCTAATCCCATTACAAGGGCTAACAAGATGGTGAAATCAAATAATTCTTCGTTAAAATCAGCCCTAAATAGTGCCTTAGAAAGTCGAGATGCTCCCTTCTTAGGGTTTTTCAACCATGACTTTTCTATCCTCGCTTTGTATTTATCACTGTCTTGCTTGAAAAGAGTTTGTGCTTGAGTTTGAGAGATAACAATGGAGTTTTCAACTTCTAGGATCCGTAGAGCAGTAGCAATGGCAGCAGCATCTAGTTTGGCGATTAGTTCCTCATGCACATTAGATAATTCATTCGTGTCAGGGTTAAAGTGAGCCCCATAGGTGAGCACAATGTCGGCACATTGTACTGAGATTGGGAAACCCATAACAAATGCAAGGCCACTTGTCATTGATCATTTGTGCCATGGGAGAAGGATTAGGGTTAGTCAACCTGCTCTAGAAATCACCAAAATCTAGGTGACGAACCTCACTATCCCCGATATTAGGAACAGAAGATTCGAGCGGTGAAACATGTTCCTGACCTTGAAATTTGATCTTCATGTTGGCAGCGTACAGAGAAACAACCTTCACAACTTGAATTTGCAATGAAAATGTAAAGGGAATGGGAGCACGAGTAGATGGTCTTAGTTGCAAGGATTTGAGTGAATGGTAGCAAGTAAGTAGTGTGTAAAATGCATAGAGGGTAGTCCCATTAAATAGCCATTTTAGGAGAGAGAAGGTTATAAATGCACATTAAATTCATATGCACTGACTCAAAAGAAGTGCATCAGGAAGAGTGAAAAAAACTATCCCGTATGGTCTTTGGTACATTTGGGACATGAAGGATGTGAAGATGTGATCCAACTGATGTGGGTGATGTGGGTAATGCGGGCCAAAAGAGCACGGGAAGTCCAAGAACTTAGAAACATGAGGGACGTGAAGACGTGATGCGCACGATGTGGGAAAAGTAGGGATGGAATGCACATGCAGATGCTTTTGGGATAGATAAGACAAAAGTACGTGAAGGGCCCGATGTGGCCGATGCGGGTGATCGGGGAACAGAGGGTCTGTGGAACTTGGGACATTTGGAACAAAAAGTTCCGATAGAACCAAAAGTTAATAGATTTTTGGGGAAAGCGGCCAATCAGGGAACAGAGGGTCCGGCAAAACTTGGGACATCTAGGAGAAAAATGTCTGAAAGACCCGCAAATTACTAAAATGACTCAAAAATGTGAATTTTCCCTAACTCCTCAACCTTTCTCTTCACTAGAGCATCATAAAAACTTGTTAACTCAAAATTTTCAACTTTTTGTCTTTCGAAAGAGGGGAACTTTTGAAAGGACAACATGACCTAGGTTATTTGTAATTTTAAGGCAACATATGTTAAGGATATGACATAATTTTGGGTAGTTCTCCTTTCCTTCTTCCTTTCTTGAGACAACCCTTTGTGGTTGTTCCCTTTTGTTGTTAGGAGAAGAAAGTGAAAGTCATTTTCATAATCCATTACTCACATTTTGGTATGATGCACTTCTGGATTGTATTTGGACCCCTCTTGTTACTTTTTCTTCTCTCTAGATCCCTTAAGTTCTCTTTTGTGTTACGATTTATGCCTATTCTCTCCTTATGGTTATTTTGAGCTTGAGCAAGATTTAAGATAAATAAATCACATTGTGTTATGTAATGTGAGTGGTGTCTCTTGTATTGATTGTTTAGTTTCTAATGGAAAAAATATCTAAATTTTTGACATTTTTAAATCATGTAAATGTTGTGTGTTCAATTTTGAGTACAAATTCAAGTTATAGTAAAACTTTTGGTAATGAATTTGCTCGGTTTTACCATGAAAATTTAATTTTACCCTCTCGAGTTATAAAAGTGCTTCCCATGAATAGTTTTCTTACTCATTAATGTATTTGTCTAATTCTATTGTCTTCCTTGTTGTTAGACCCCGTCTTGTGTGATCTCCATTTGTGAGGCCTTTGAGTAAACGTGTTTTATCATACAGATTGATGGTCATGGTTGTTTTTAGTTAGCCTTGTCTTAATAACAAACTTTGAAGTGTAACACAACCTTATTGGAAGGCTTACCTTTGTTATTGTAGTATGTTGTATCCATGGGAAACTATGTGGTCATATCAAGTTCAAAAAATTCTCCTTGCTATTCCTAAGTTACTTGTTGGTTATTCTTGAGAATCATTTGAACATTTCATGTTTTGATGCTATGTGTTGTAGCTTGGTTGATCACGTAGAGTTACTCTATTGAATTAAATTTTTTCAACCTCTCTTGAAGAAAGTTTTGCAGTATGTCTAGCATTCTCCTTTTGCCTTGATTAAATTGCATTCGACCAAACACGGGTTCTCAGAGACCCACACTCTTTTGAAGCAAAGAAATTTGACAAAGGGTGTGATCCTATTTATTTTGCATTGTTCCCTACATATTTCTCCGTAACCCTAATTGATTATATTCTCTATAACATCCGCAAAAATGACGTTCTAAGAACACACTTCAACCTAACACTTAACCCAAAAATGTGACTGATTTTGTTTTGTTTAAGTTATAAAGAGGGTTACAAGGGTGCTTAACCTTTAGGGTTCATTAATTTGACTTACACTACTTAGCTCAGCTTTACGATTGAAGAACCAGGTCTAGTTAAAAATTACATGTTTTCAAATTTTATCTCTATGGTCCATTAATCAATTATTTTATAGGAAGGTAACGAGGATCAAATTATTTAATTAAATATTTTCTTCTCTTTAAATATTGTTCAATTTTAATATGGTTAACCACATGCTTGATTACTTCTAGTTTCATTATCCTAATAGTTTAAAAGTATATTTATAGAATTCCTAAAACATACTAAGGATTAAAAGGAAATTACGCCCTAGGTAAAAAAATGTGGCCCCACTCACCCATCTACACATACGCTTAAGGATTTTAAATTAAACATTAAAAATACATTTCTACCTAAAAAAAAGTAGGGTCAATCCTCCATCCTTGGATCAAATCCATATTGGCCACTAGATCTTAGGGTTCCAACTTAGCCCTAAAATCCTAATGAAATTCTATTAAAAACTTTTTCCATTCTATTCTTGTCATTTGGTCTATTTTTCTTTTGTTAGATTCGCATGTTAGAGAAGAGGAAGTCGTGGAAGCACAAGAGGAAGAACCATGGAGGATTCTCTATGGAGATCTAGTCTAGGCTTAGTTTATTTTTAGTTTTATTTATGTAATCTATCTTATCTAAGGATTGTGAGGGATTTCCTCCATTAATTTGGTTTTTATTTCAAGTTATTTGTGTATTGGGTTTTAAATTTGGGGAAAACCCTACCCCATTGTTATAAATAAGAAAGACTAGTTTTAGATCCACCATTGTACATTTTATTGTTCCAATCCATGGTATTTCTCATTGTTTTTCTTGCTGGTAATTATAGGTTAAATTTTACAACTTAGAAATTTGAGCAAACGGGTTAAATTTCATGCACAAACGTAGATCCACGAAATTCTCATAAGTGACGAACCATGCCTGAAGCGAGCACCGGTGGTCCCGAGACCGCCGCCACGATGGGTGAGAAACCATGGACCACCTCCCTACTGAGTGGTGGTTTTGAGATCACCACCTTATCTTGAGGGGCGGTTATGGGACCACCACTCTCCACAGGGTGGAGGTCCTATTTATGAAAAATAGAACCTTTATGCCGAGAATTACACAAAAACTTAAAATTATTAGAAGGTGTAAAAATGCATTCTGAGTTGTCTTTGTTCATTTTAAAGTTCCAGATTTGAGATTTATTGCTCTTTTATTCATTTCTTAGTTAAATCTACTCATTTTAAAGTGTTTTCAACTCTAATAAAATTCATCTACTTACAAGAATAATTTCCATTTGTTTAACTAGATTCTTCTTTCCATTACAAGAGCAAAAGGAATTTAAATCTATTTCATTACTTTTTCATTTCCTTGCTATAAAATCAACATTTCTAAATACAATATAATCTAGCTTATTCTCTCTTTCATTTTACTACAATGTACATACATTCAAAATAACTAAAATAACTTTTTTTTCCATTCAAATTTGTTATACAAGAAAGCTCAACTTCTAACAATTTCTACATTTTCTTCTCTCTTATTTACAACATCACAACTATTTGAATGCAAACTCTCATTTTCACATTGTAACTTCCAATTAAACTTTTGCACTATATATCCATTTTGGTCATTTATTTTCCTTATTACATATTTACAATAAAACAACTCTACAATGAAAGTAAGCTTTATTTTCCATTTCAAAACTAATTCACACAAATATTTCTTCTTTCTTTTCAATATATAATACACTTCCATAGCCACAATGAAATGCAATATGTTTCTTCACAAGATCAATACAATGTTCTCCACTTGATGTGGGAAGTCATACAAAATGTAAATACAAGAATGAAATACATTATTACAATTTCTTCCACTCTAAGTGGGTAAAAATACTAAGGAAGTTTCACATGGTCACCAACAAGACTCCAAGCTCCAAACACCAACAAGATAGCTCCTCCAAGAATTTTCTTGATTCACAAAAAATAGGGGAGAGGCAACGCTCTCCACCCAACCAAGATATCCAATGGAGAGGAGAATCCATCCTCTCCATTGTCCCCTGAGCCCTAACCACATTACAATGGGAGAAGATTTCAACTCATGGAAACTACAAGCTTCCACAATACTTAACATATAGTTTTACATTCATTCCATTATCATTCAAACACACAACTCAAGCAAGAGGAATAAAAAAACAACAATATAACAAGGCTTATCAAGAAAGCCAAAAGAGAAAGACCTATGGGGAGGCCACTTATGCCTCCCAATGGGAATGGGTGCCCACCTAAAATCCTCCAATGCATATCAAAAATCCCCTACAAACTCTTATGCCTCCCTCAATCTCTTATGCCTCCCTCATAACAAGAAACAAGAAGAAATGCAAGCATTCCTCATACTAGGTGGGGCACCCAACCCAAACTCCCTCCACAAGAAAGTAAAATCTTATGCCTCCCTACAAGAAAACTCCCCATAGTCTCCTCCCACTCCAAACTTAGGCAATCTACCCATACCCAACAACATTCCAAAGGGAAAACAACACACAACACAAACATATGAACACAAAATAAAAAGAACATAATTTAAACTAAGGTGAAGCTCCTACCTCTCCATGGTAGAGCTTGTTCCAAGTATGAAGTTCCAAGATCCTCCAAAAACCAAGCAAGCATCCACAAAGCTCCAACAATCCACAAGCTCTCCCAAGAAACTCTAACTCTCCAAAATTCAAGAGACAAAAATGATCAAGTAACCCCCAAACAAGTAAAATGATTTCAATAAATAGAAAAAGGAGAGAGGAGGATGATGTGGCTCCAAGTAGGATGCCACCTCATTTCCTCTCCACTCCACATCACTTGGTCAACCTCATATTCCAATGCATAATTAATAAGTGGCTAGAGGAATGACAACAACCTTACACACTCCATCTATGCCCACTCCCCAAAAGAACAAAATTAAATATTTGAAAGAAATTGCAATTAATATTTCACTTTTTTATCTTCCCAAAACACCTAATATGGTTTAAATTTTACCCCCAACCCATATGTAGGGTTGACATAGACATTTAAGAGTTGTGAGAAAAGTTTGACTTGTTCCACAAGTTTCCAAATTTGGCCTCTAAGGCCAAATTCGAGTTTGCCATGAAAGGTAGAGTGTGTACCACACTCAACACCGAAACATACAACACTCAAAAAAAAATCCAAGAGTAAATCAAGTCTAATAAATGAACTCCTTTTTGGTCACATCTTTAATCGAGTTCGAACAAATTTAAATTAGCTTAATTAAGACACTACAACCCATGAATAATAAAGGGGTAAACATATATCCAAAAATCTAAATAATAAAACAAGTAAATTTCATTACTAAAAGAAAACACATACTAACATTATTAAAAAGGAAATTAAAACAAAACAACACATGACCCCTAGGTCACAATTTTCCCTAACCAAATAATTCTAACACACACACAATTACATGTTGCCATGGTGACCCTAGTTGAATTCTTCTCGAATTCCGATGTGGTTAGTCTCCAATCCCCGATGTTGTTGTGAATATAATATACCTGCAAAACAAAGAATACCTCCTTCAGCCTCGTGGCCACATTAAAACATCCATGCCAAAATATACGATATAAATCTAAAATCAACTATGTACGAATTAATATCATCTATGCAAATATGATACCACTTACAATTTCTAGCAAATTTCTATTCCACATTTCATCCATGTCAAAATAATCGCAACATTAATAAAATTATCAAAGGTCTACTCAATATGACTAAATATATCACATGTCGAATTATAGCTAAATAACCATGTCAACAATATATCAATATCATCATCAAATGTCTCCATTGGTCCATATGCATAATTAGAAATTGAATCAAAAACAATTCAAGTATCTATGATATCTACTAACATGCTAAACCAAAGAGCTATAATATATCCACAAGGCGATCAATATCAAAACCAATAATACAAAAGGTGTCGAAGGGAAGTGGGAACTACATTCTCAAACCTTGTTGTTGTACTCTAGTTAGCATACAAATAAAATGTGTGGGACATCATGATTACTATTGTGTTTTGGTTATTATTTTGATTATATGTTGTATTGTGGACCATGTTGGGCATTTAAGGATAAGACAATTAGCTAGAATGGTTGCATTGTCATAAATTGATTGTGATAGCATTACTCTTCAATATTGTTTTGTTGTATTTAGTTTATCTCTGTGACTAGACACATAGACACTATTGTGCATTATTACCTAGTAGATATTAATAGATGAACAAATTTAACTCATTGTGATATGGAAATCAAAGGATAGACATTACTATAACTAAACTGATTAACTTTTGATAGACATTCATAAGGAAGAAAATGATCTGTCATTAGTTTAGATATATCTAGATATTTCTACTTATTTTTCATATTGATTTTATTACGATGTTCAAAGTTATTTTGTGATTTCTTTGATATTGGAGAATTGGAAAAATTGTGAACAAGTAAAAGTATTTCTTAAATTAGATGATTCATTTGGTTTATGATCTTAGTTGCAAACTGATGTATGAGTAGAATTGAAATGTTTAAAATTGGAGTAATTGTTGAATTACTTGGTCTTAGTAATAGTAGTTATGATATTTGATGTTGAAATTGATATTTAGATATAAGTGTTTTATTAGTTTGACATCGTTAATATGGCCATGAGGCCAGAGGGGTATTGTGTGATAATTGTAGTAATTATATCACAAAGCAACAAAATACGGGGATAGGAGACCAACAACGAAGGAATGTGAGGTATTGGAAACTAGTCACCATGGCAACTTGTGTAATGTTGTTGTCTTGTTATTTATTTTTAGGGGTTCCCATGGGAGATGAACCCAATTGTGACTAAATGTTTGTGTGTAGTTATTTTCCTTTCTTTTATTTAATTTTGGTGTATGTGATTTAATTTGTGATGTAATTCCCTTTTATCATTAATTGGTTTATGTGTCTTAATTAAGTGAACTAATGATATTATTAAGATAATTATGGATGGGACAAAAAGAAGTCATTTATTAGATTAGATGGTTCTTTGGTTTATGTGTTTTTAAGTTGAGTGTAAGTAACTTGAGTGTTGTACACTCTACCTCATCTTGAAAATTCGGATTTGGCCTTAAGGGCCAATTTTGGAGGCTTGTCCCACACCTCTTAATTTCTTATACCAACCCTACCTATGGGTTGGGGGTAAAAATAGACCCCATTATGTGTTTTGGAAGGCAAAAGGTGAGTTTTAATTGCACTTTCTTACATGTGTTTAATGTTTTCCTTAAAGGGTGTGGGTTGGAGTGGTGTGTGTAAGAGGTTTGTCATACCTTTGAAGCACCCATTTATTATGCCTTGGGGTATGGGGTTGACTTGGCTGATGTGGGATGGAGAAAAATGATGCGGCATCCTACATGGAGCCACATCATCTCCCTCTCCCACTTTTTTATTTATTGGAGTTTTTGGGAAGTATTGTGGGTTACTCTTTTTTTGTGGAATATTTGTAATTTGGGAGAGCTTTCTTGAGAATGGATCTTGGAGTGGATGGTGGTTACTTGTGATTTTGGATGGCTTGGAGCTTGTTGTGTATTCATAATCTTAATTTTTAGGTATATCTCCACCTTTGTTTTTACGTTGTTATTTTGTTGTGCTCTTATGTGTAGATGTTGATTGTTATATTGGTCATGATTGTGGGAGAAATGGAAATGGGGGTAAAAACTTGAGGGAGTCATAAGATAAATGTTTTGTGTGTTTTTGGAGGAGTTGGTGGGATGTCCACCTTGTTGATAAATATGATTTGTGTTTATCTTGTTATTTCGTGTGAGAGAAATAAGAGTGGGTTGATTTCTTGAGGGAGGCATAAGAGTGGTGTATTCTCTTGGATGGAAGAATAAGAGTGTTATTTGTATTGTGATAGAGCTTTTAGAGGCTCATAGGTGGACACCCAAGCCCTTGGGAGGCATAAGAAGAACCCCTGTGTTAATTTATCCTCGATGGGTTTAGCATGAAGCCTTTGTGTTTTTTTATTTGTTGGTTGGTTATAAAGAAATTGGTATTGTGTTATTTCATTGTTTGTCTTGATTGAATGGGTGTGTGGAAGACATTTTTTTTAGTTTCCATGGTTGTCTAATATCCCTCATTTATTCCTTGTTGGGGTTTGGGGCCAATGAGGAAGAAGGATTCTCTTCCTCATTAGAATATTGGGTTGGGTGGAGATTGTTTCCTACTCCCCCATTTATTTGTGTGCTTGACTTGATGAAAATGGTGGACTCAATGCATGAAGTGCTCTTCCGGAGAAATACATATCTAGTTATAACTTATGCTACTATTGATTTTACAATGTATAAATGTTACCAATGGAACATTGGGTGTAACCTTGTATGTGAATGGTTAGATCTTGTAAATGAGTTATTGGGACTTGCATTACTTAAAATTTTAGTTAGGAGGTATTGCAAATATATTTCAATGATATAATGTTATTGGGTGGAAAGTGAAATTTGATCCTCTTGCATTATTGGAAATTTTGTTAAATGGGAAAAGGAATTAAAAGGCTTATAAGTTCATGTTTTACTTTCTTGTATCCAAGTGATTGAGTAAAGAGACAATAGAATCAATCCTACAATCGAGCCCCTATTTATTTGTAATAGAAATTTCCTAAGTAGAGGAATTAAAAACACAACTAACTATACACTTACATTGTTCTATAAATAAATTTAAAGTAATGTTTTATTTGAAATTGTCCAAGGCATAAATTTGCACTCTTCTATATTTATCTAGGTGTATGTAAATTATATCCATATAAATGTATAAAATCAAATTTATCCCCTCACACTAAAGTACGAACTCATATATTAATGAAAAACTTATCCAATAAGTAAATATATATCTTAATATATTACGGTATATATATATATATATCAATTGTATTTTAAATTTACAATATCAGCGTATATATATTATTAATAAATAATATTATATTCTTATTGTCTTACCAAATATTAAGATATATGTAATTATATAAACATATTATAATTGTATATATATTAATACATAATAACAATCCAAATTATAATTAAAATGTGACCCATTTGAAATTGGGAAAAGGAAAGGTAAAATATTGTAATAAAATTTATTAAAAGAAAAGAGGACAAAAAAAAAAGTGTTTACGTGTTGGTGACACTTTGGGCTATGGCTTGCATTTTATTAGAGGGTGCCACACCACCCCAACCCATTTAATATATGGGGTGGGGGTGGGGTCGGCGCCCATCCCCAAAGATTGTAACTTCACTTATTATAAGCCCCATCTCTATGAATAGCACCCAAATCATGTGCCATGTGTAGTGCGTTTTTAGTGTAACCTGCTGACTTCTCAAAACTCCTGCAATATATATATATATATATATATATATATATATATATATATATATATATATAACATTTAATATGATTAAAAATAGGTAAGAGCAACATATTAAATACGTATATAAATACATATATATTTGTAAAATATAGTATGTTTTTATATATATTAATACTCTCACTCAAATGTTATATATATACGAAGTGTATATATACGAGCCTACAACTAATATTTTATATGAACAAGAATAAAATGGGTAAATACCCACAACCTTTACCCATTTTATTCTTGTTCATATAAAATATTAGTTATGTAAACTGTATATATACACTTAGTATATATATAACATTTGAGTGAGAGTATTAATATATATAAAAACATATATATCTATATTTTACATGTATTCATATAATATATATGTTGCTATTCATATTAAGTATTTAATATATATATATTATATTTTTAATCATATTAAAAATGTTATATATATATATATATATATATTTGTAAAATATAGATATATATGTTTTTATATATATTAATACTCTCACTCAAATGTTATATATATACGAAGTGTATATATACAGCCTACAACTAATATTTTATATGAACAAGAATAAAATGGGTAAATACCCACAACCCAAATAGGGTAGAAAAAAATAAGAATGAGATAATTCAAATGATAAATTTATCTCATATAAACCTAGGAGAGGGATACACACCGGTGGTATCCAAATTGATTCTCCCTTGGAAGCCGAGAAGAATCATAGATTTAACAAGACACTTAGAGATAGATGAATCATAAGTCGTTTTGTAGCTGGGGAAGGGATTTAGTTGGCTCTTTGTCACTTGGTCGTTAGAGAAATGGATAGCACCCTCATCAAGTATTTGATCTATCCTCACTACTTTAGGTCGTTCCTTTCGACCAGGGGAGAGGACCCATTTTGTAACCTCTGTTGGTGAAGGACATGAAGAGATCCTTCTTTGCACAATTTTCAGGGGAACCTTGAGAAAATATGATCAATGCACCACAATTTAACTCTCACGAGTTGTCACATCTAAAGAGTGGAGATATTTTTGAACACGGTTCAGGTTACTAAAGACACTTAAAACCTACTTGCTTCTGTATATTTTGGTAGTATAATTTGTTCATTTGTGGATACACAACATAAACAGGGGTACTTTGGGTAGGATTGATGGTTATTTGAATTTTTTTGTGGGAGATTAAATAAGATGAAGTTTATTTCACAAACAATTTGAGAACCTTTATAACAATTAGACAAATTAACAACAAATCTTTAGAATAGCCAAAATATTCCTTCAACTAGAAGTTGTGCATCAATGGAGCCCCGATCTTTATGGTTTCATACTGATCTTTGAGAATTCAACATGAAGCCTCGAGCTAAAGACTCAATTAAACATTAACAACCCCTGGTTTCTCAAGCCTAACATACACTCAAAGGCTTATAGACAATCTTTATCAAAAAAATGACAGTAAAGTGATTTTAAATTGTTTATCTCATTACAGGATGAAGGCTCTTCTCATAATGAAATTGTTAATGCCACTAAACTATCACAAGGATGAGATCCTATGTGATTTGGAGGGATTTTAACATAAGATTGCAATAGGAACATCAAAACCATTTGAAAGACATTCTGAAATAAAATTAGACACAATTTTGCCCAAGATCAACACAGATTAATTCGAGATCTATTAGATTTATCAGTAGGGGAAACTTTCTTGAACAATCTCAGAGATTGTCAATGGCTATACACTTGTAACCATCTTGACTCGATCAAATCTAAAATAAAGATATTAACAGGTTTCTCGAGATGGTCTCTCGGAAGATGTGATTTCTCAAATTTTTCTCATAAGAATTAAACCCTCGACATTTTTCAAGACTATCCTCATTGCATTTATAGAATTCACTAGCTCACTCATCCCAAATTTTCCCCAAAAAGAAGAATGTTCAAGGAATCCTTTGCTTGTTAACAATTTGTCTCGAGAAAGTGATGTTTAACAAATTTACACCCGAAGTTGCTAAGTGGACAAATCATGAATTGATCATGTTTCTCAAACCTTCATGATGACTGGATGCGATGCCATAGTCAGACATTGTTCCTTCTAATCATTCTATTATTCTCATGTCATGTGAGAAATCCTCATTTTAATCATTTTCAGGTGGCTCTGTATAACTGGATCTGACAAGCAATCCTTTTCACTGTCGAGGAAACACCTTAAGAAATGAGTTCCCTCACATGGATTCTGTAGTCGTGCCTCTCGAAAATGAAATTTAGTGCATGGGTTATTCCACATACCTGTGTTGCGAGTCTAAGTTGACCAAGTACAAAGAGGAATCAACGGAATCCTCCATGTGTTTCCTTGGTACAACTGCAAAGGTGAAGTACAGATGAAATTTCTCAAACAAGAGTGGGCCTTCCACGTGCCCTAGGCCCAAGAAAATTACCTTTTGGCCTTTGAAAAAGTCTCAGTATAAAAAAGATCCAGTGGAAGCCTCGACATGTCTCTTTGGTGCTCAAAAGCAAAGACCCTAAACAAGTGCAGGCTCACTACCTGTCTTAGTCTAGAAAAATTGTTGAAAGATTTTAAGGACTAGCGGAAGTCTCCATGTGCTTAGGGTCCAAGAAAGTTTTATCAGCAGTTGAAAATTTCTAAGTATAGGCAAGATCCAGTGGAAACCTCCACATGTCCCTTTAGCACTTCTTAAAAAGTAAAGTACAGGGGCGAGTCCCCAAATAGGCGCAAGCCCTCCATGTGTCCCAGACCTTAGAAAGTTTCTTGAAAAGTTGAAGTATAGAGAGGAGCCAGCAGAAGCCTCCACGTGTTTCCTTTATGCAACTATTAAGGTAGGACCTATAGGTGGATCCTCAAATGAGAGTCGGCCCTCCATGTGTCCAAGCTTTGAGTTGAAGCGGGCCTTCAAGTTTTAAAATGCCCTGCCAACCCACCTTTACGCATCTAACTTGAAAAGGCATCACGTGTCCTTCAGTAGGGTCAAAGTAAGATTTTTGCCCTTCCGCTTCATGTTTTTGATTAACCAATTAGATGCTTTATCGAGGCCATGGGGCCAATTTGGTATTTTTACAAATGTGACAAAAGTGGCAATTTTCACCAAAAAGACCCGCCGAGCCGCATCCAATTAGAAAGGACCACGTTTCCATGGATATTGGGAAAAAATTGATAGGGAAAACATGACTGTGGAAAAACAGAAGGAAGGGGAAAACCTAAATTCACGCCCAAATTACAACTTCTTCCTCATGGATAGAGAAACAGAAAACAATATCTAGACTTAATGTGATCCTCGACCAAAGGAAAGGACTGATCATGGAAACCAAATGAATGAAGAAGATTTCATGCATAAATATAGGGAGACAGAGAAAACTTCAAACCATGTGGACTGAGACATTTTTGAATGAACAGGGCGAGATTAAATTGAGCACCAACACACACAAATCCTTATGTTGTGTGTATCCATCATTAATCTTGGAACAATAATCCATGGCTTCATCTTCTCCTCCTCCTTCCTTAACCTCTAAATCAAACAAGAAAAAATCGAGAATATGTTTAAGAAAATAATATATGGCATTCCATAAGGATATCTAGGGTTACTTTTGTCAAACCTAGATCCAAGGGCTGAGAAATATTAGATCTAAGGGTGTAGGATGAACCCTACATCACCGAAGTGATAAGGTATTTAGGTGGGAATTTTTAAAATAAAACATGTTTGTGTGTGTGTGTGTGTGTGTAATGTTAAATGGGGCCTAAGGGGGTTAGACCAAGTTGTGCACCTTGCCGCTTTTAGAAAAATTAACTTATTATAAATTGCATGTATTTAACAATGCAAGATTATTATCCTAGTATGATTTAATATAAAATTGATTTTGTACCTTAAATAAATTATTTTAAAAGGGATTAATGGAGTTAAATAATGAAAAGCTAAATGAGGATTATTTAAATAAAATATTTAAGTCTAGAAGAGGAAGAATTAAATCGTAAAATTATTTGAAATTGGATTAAAAATATTAGTCTCTATTTTTTTAGTCGATTGCCATATAATTGTTTTAAAATTTCTATAATCGGGATTTAATTAAAATCCTAGCTAAGGCCTTGTAACCTTTCAAAAAAAAATTATTCCATAATTTTTCCTATTTTCTATCGGGTTTGTCGGGGATTTATGTGGGAAAAATGCGGGTGCTACGGTAGAATTCATCGTCTAAATTTTAACCCAACTTATGTGTTTAAAAACAAGATGTATAATAACTTACTAGTTACCATAATACAAACTATCTTAATTTCATACCGTCACTTTACAAATTTCAGTTTAGAACCATTTTTAGTTTAACCATGCCTTTTCAATTTCATAAAAATATAATCCCATTTATATTTGATCGTAATACCTATAATACCACCAAACTATTAACTAACGTTAATGTATATCTTTAAAAAAGAGATATAATATTGTAAGTACAAAGACAAGATTAATATTTCTAATATTTGTAAATGTATCATTCACATTTCCCTTTATCATCTTAATTCATATTTTAAGTTATAACACTTTTGGTTTTAAGTCATCATTATGTCATTTTTGTATGTTGTTGTCATAATGTACAACTTGTGGCAACTTACTTTTTATAGTTGTACTAATTAATAAATTAATTATTTAGTCAATCATATTACAACTAAGTTTAAGAATAAATTTCTTTATTTTATAACTTTATTTTTTTGTTCATAAGAACATTATTCATTTAATCTCATTCAATTATACTTTTTGGAATTTTTTCAGAAATACACACCGATATTAAAAACATTCAGTATATCATTATCACAACACATATGAGTTATTCAAGTAATAAAGTTAATTATTTAACTCTATAGTGACGAATCCTTATATTATTCGATATTAAAATAGTTACAAATTAATACAATGAAATCAATTACCATATGAAATTCAGCAAAACATTGTTTCACTTTTTAATAATTACAATAATCCATAGTGAGAATTTTCAAACATAATAGACCTCTAAAATCAGATGATTGCAATCGTTACATGATGATAATGCATGAACACTATCTAATTAATAACATTGTAATAATTATTCCATCTTGCGATTAGAAGGATAAAATAGAATAAGATACATGATCAGTTCATCGAACTTGTATAGATTACTAAAACTTATTCATTTTTTAAAATTACCAATCAATTAAACATATAAATTTTTACTTCTCATACTTATTAAAATTATAAATGTACTATATTAGATAATAATAAGAATAACCAGTGGAGAGATATAATGATGCTTACATTGTTTCCTTAAATAATAAACATACATATCATCAAGAAGATCATTGTGTCTACACAAATAAACTACTTTTTCAAACTTCACTTTCATAAAATAAAAAAACCATTCATTTTTGTTAAACTTGACTATGAAATTCCTCATATACCTTGAATCCCAATCAATCTTATTATACCTTTATAAGACTTGAATGAAGAATACAATTCTTTTCATAAGATAATTATTTACTATCATGCTTCTAAACACATAATGGAAAATTGATAAAAAGCTATATCATTATATTTGAAAAATCGTGGATATCTTTCAAAAATAAAACCCATATTACGAAATTGGTTGATATATTTAGCATGTCGAGCCTTAATATTTTACCTTGTTACATTAAAAAAAACGTTTAACTTTCATTCCTTTTTATGAAATACTTTAATCACAGATTAAATCATAGCATTATAACCTTCTTATTTTTCCTAACTATTGAAATCAAACATTCATACCTAAAAGTTAAAATACAACTCTCATGAAATATTTTACGCACCAATACTTCTTAAAACCAAGTTTCACAACATACAACCGTGTATAGAGCCCCGAACACACGTTCTAAAAAAATCAATCTCGTAGTGGAAATCCAATAAGTCTAGTAACAAAATAAAGCTACGGTCCCGAAATATCCCACAACAATCCATTTACAACAAGAGAATTCTACATAACCGTAGTTTCTAGTTGTGATTTATGAATCCAAAATCTATAGGTTAAAATAACCTCATGTAACTAGTTTCCACATCTATATATCAATTGTTTCATTTATAGTGCCAACACATTTATAACAAGATAGTTCTACATCGAGTAGTTTCCAGTTGTGATATATGAATAAAAAAATCTCTAGGTTAAAATAAGCTCATGTAACTAGTTTCCACATCTACATATCAATTTTTTTTTTTACCCTCCGAGTCTCTTCAATTATTTGTTTTAAAAATTTTAGAAAAAAAAATATTGAGCACTATTAATTTTTTACTAGAATTGTCACATTTTAATAATGTTATTTTCAAATTACTTATTTAACTTAAATATTTTCTAATTTCGAGAAGAAAGTGGCCACTTGTTACCTCCTTTTGGCTCGTAATTTTCATGCACATGTCCCTAACATTCACTCTTTTATGAGTTAAAGTTCTACATGGCAGCTATCTATAATTAAGTTTTGTGTTGTAATGATGATTATATGATATATATTGTATGCTAACATCATATATTTTTAAATGAATGTTTACATTCTATCAAAAAACTCAAAATTTGAAGAATTTAGAGGGGTTATTATGAGAGTGCTAATATAATTCATGAAAATAGGTAATATCATACTATTATGGAAAAATCACGACACCGTGATTACTCACAAGTGAATGATTGAGGTAGTCAATGTGATTTTTCAAACATGGAGTCATCCCAAAGTGGGGGACTTTGAAATTGGGATAACCCTCAAGATAAGGCCGGCTTCCTATCCTAACCTAGTGCCAACTACTCCAAAGTATAGAGATGCAAATTTGAACCTAATCTAATGTTTTCCTTATGAGACAAAGTTAGAAAGAATGGATGAAAATTAAAACCTACTCTAACGGAAGGTGATGCACCAAGAAGGAGTCTTTGAACAACTTGGCACAACACTACTAGAATCTTGTATTAAAAAATACAATAAAAAATAACCTTACTGCAATGAACTATTAAAAGGTTACAATATAACATAGAAGATATTTTGAAACATCCACATATATGATTTTATTACTCTCAAAGTTGACACAATACATCAAATTTAGGTCCAAAGGCATGGATTTTTATTACAATGTTCATAGGGGTTTTGAGCTCTAGAAATCTCTTACAGACAGGAAACAGGGAGGGACATATACAAGGTGTGCAACCTTTTGAAATGAGCCCCTCCTAACAATATATAGGAAGAATAATAGAAAGGGAGAGAGAAGGAATTGAAAATATTGCTTCAACCACCCTAAAAGGAATTAAACTCACCTACAACAATGATGGGTGCCACTTCAAAACCCATACCTCCATGTACCTTCCTTGTTGGAGAAGAGAAGAGGGCTATACTTCATCAATTTTCATGGTTGAACCACTTCCAACTCTTCCTCTAAATGTTGGATTGTATTTCAAAATTTTAAACTACTAAGCCTCATTAAATTGCTAAGCCTTATTGTTGCATAGAGGACACTAAGAGATTTCACAAAAGTCATATTTTGTGCAAATCTGAGCTCCCAGTCAAAATTTATGGCCATCTAAAGATGAGCATGCCATACTTCGATAAATATGAGTGGTTTATCTAATTTTTTAGGACCTTGACAATACATCACATCATCCGAAATCAAAAAATTCATAATTTTGGGATTCAGAGCTTCATGTATTTACAATTCGAGAGATCGATGTCACTATTCATCTTATGAGCTAGCTTAAGAGTTCCAAAATGTCAAACCTACGAATTTTGAATTTCAGATTTTGGAGTTCAAACTTTGAGCTCATTTTGTGGCACTGCTCATTCGGTTGGTTGGCTGAAATTTCCTCCAAAATCCAAAATGTTTGAATTCTGAAATTTGGACTTCAAAATTTGACACCCTTCGGACCTTTATGTTTCGGGTTTCGTTGCACTATTCATCTACCTAAGAGCCAAAATGTTCGGGACCGAAACCCAAAAGTCCAAAATTTAGACTTCAAGTTTTAGACCTATGTGTCTTTGGGCTCATGGCACTATTCACCTACTTGAGTCCATAAAAATTCTGAATCTCTAATATCCGAACTCTAAAATTCGGAGTTCGGGTTTGACTTCATCTCCCTTTTGGGCTTCTTTCTTCCAAGTCCCAAAATTCACCTCGGCTACCTCCGAACGTCCTCATATCCAAAATCTAAAGTCTTGAGAACTTAGAACTCCTTCATTCCCCAAAATAGCCCGAACTTCCGAGCTCCCTTTGATGAATTTGGCCTAATTCATCGACTTGCTTACTAATTCGAGCCTTACTTCGTTGCTCGACTCATGACCTCTCATTTTAAATACCCCAGTCATGCCAAAGAAAAATGTTAGATCCACCTATGATGGCCTAGTTCAGCTTAGGTCTACTCCTTTCTCATTGTCCATTTTTCCCGTGGTAGGAAAATGGACAACACATACTACATGAACATAGATATAGATATGGATAAACATTTGGCTTAAAACATCAATTTAATAAAAAACCATTTAACATAGGACAAAAATGGCATATGACATTGTTCATAATGCATCGCACCATGTTTGAGTGATTACAATATACAATTAAATAAATTTTAAAAATTGCATGTTCTTCATAATTATCTCATACAAAGCGAGGGATAGGTACATAATTTTTATACAAAATTTGTTTTATCATATGTCGAATGCAATAAGAACAACCTAGGGTTAACTAGAAAAAATTATGAAATACTTTTTTTTTTAAAAGAGTGCCCACAAAAAGGTTTCGAAAACCAGATTGCTACATTAACGTTTATACGCAATTAAATTTAATGGATAATTTTTTTTCCGCTATAATAAATATTAAATCCACATTAAAATCTAATGAGAATAATTAGTCTAAGCATGGTTAAATTCTCTCTAAGTGTTAATTTAATAAACGATTAAATTGCTACTATAGTTAAATATTCCATATTTAAATTTAAAGGGTTAAAGGGGCCAAAATAAATAAATACCCAAGGTATTTAATTCCACAAGGCTTAAACAATTAGCAAGGTCCCCATTTTAGATGGGGTTAGAATAAACATTCTCTTACCCCATAAAGTGACCTCTTAAAAAGTCAACCCATGTTTTTTGAGATTAAAACATTTAATTAAAAGGTAATTTCCACTTACCCACTCTCCACCTACTTTTTGTAGGGATGTAGGGATGAATCTCATCCCTTGATTCATTAGAACCCTTGAAGAGGGAAAATGCCATCTAACCCTAAAGCTTGCTTAAGAAAGCCACTTTCTCTCTTTCATTTGGCTCATTATTTCACTTTTGTTTGGCAGGTTGTTGGAGGAGGAGGAAGCCATTAGAGGTCATTCCAAAACTTTTGAAGAGGTTTACATTCTTCATTTATTCTCTTATTTTTCTTATACCCTCATTAGGGTTTTAAAAGTATTTGTATATTTTATTTAACTCATTATTTCTTGGATTTTCCCAAATGGGCTTGTGGGTTTTGCCCCATTTTAGTTAAATAGTTTGATTTGGTCCATGTTTCCATTTGAATAACATAATATATACGAATACATATGTGTGTGTATATCTATATCGAAAATTTTAATTAAATAAAAGACAAACTGACATAATTATAAAAATAAAATTGAATAAAGGATAAACCCGAAATAATATATACAAAAATTCTAGAGATCTTTTCCATGATATATATTTATAAAACAAGGTTCACCACACAAATACCACACAAGATGTAGTGAAAAAAATGCGCAGATTTTGAAAAAAAACAAAGTGGTTGAGGTTTAATACATTATGGGGACATATACTCCCACCCTCATAATCAAACCAACCACAAGAAAACCACAGCTTATCTTTTTCCATGGCTGCACTTTTTGGTTGGTAAAGAATTTAATATACTTTTGTTAGTACATTTGATAATAGTTATTAATACGGTTTTATATATATATATATATATATATATATATATATATATATATATATATATATATATATAGTAACTACAAATGTTAATATTTTATTATTACTATTATTATTTAGAATTTTAATAATGTTTAACAAATATATATTACTATTATTATTTATAATTTTAATAATGTTTAACAAATATATATATATATATATATATATATATATATATATATATATCTAATTTTTGTCTTTTAATAAGAAAAGAAATTCCTTTTATAATTACGCCCGAATGCGTTACCCTCTATGGGAAAAGGTTTTGCGGTATTCATGGGGTGTGCCAAATTTGGCAAGATAAATGACGGTTTTATTTTTTAACAATTTTGTTTTTGCTATTTTTAACAATTTTACTTTTTTGCTTTTCTACTAATTTTGCTTTTATTTTTAAATTTTATTTTATAGTGCATACATTAACCTTTGCTTTTTCTATTTTTAACAATTTTGTTTTTTTAACAATTTTGTTTTTTGCTTTACTAACAATTTTACTTTTATTTTTAAATTTTATTTTATAGCTTTTACATGCATTAACCTTTGCTTTTGCTATTTTTAATAATTTTGTTTTTTGTTTTTCTAACAATTTTACTTTTCTATTTTACATCTTTGCTTTGAATTTACTTTTAATGTGAAGGTTTTAACATATTTATTTTTTTATTTTTTAAAAGATATTTTTAACTTTTCTATTTTTAACAATTGCATGGTGAATGTTGCGCATTTATATAGTTGAAAGCTACTCAAAAGCTTGCTTTGTTATTTGAGGATGATAGTTCCATGGAAAATATAATTAATGTTCAAAAGATTTCAACTCCCAAATGATTATGACACATAGCTAAAGCCCTTGAATCAATTATTTTTGGTTTTATCACAATATAATAGCCAAAAGTTTTATCAATTAAGATACATGTAGGAAAATGCGGGGATGTAACCGTCAGGAAGGCGAGAATCGAAGATAGGCATATGCAAGACCAATGCCAAGAAATCCTATTTTTTTGGTTTTATCACAATATAATAGCCGAAATTTTTATCAATCAAGATGCGGTAGGAAAATGCGGGATGTAATTTTCGGAAGGCGAGAATTAGAAGATAGGCATATGAAGATCAATGCTAAGAAATCATTATATTCAACTATTAAATAACACCTCCACTTTGCTCTAGGCAAAGAAAAACACGAGAATACCACTCTAGATTCCCTCCATAAATTATCCAAAGGATGCATGTTCTGTTCGGGCATGATGGCTATTGATACCACATTGGGGTAGGTAGAGGAGACGGTAAATGGAAGATGTGTTTTAAGTTTTTAGTTAGCTGCATGTAATTTGAGATGTTTTTTCTAAATATTCTCTTTTGTGTCTAACTAAAAGAGAGAAAAAGGCAAGGGATACAAATAGGGCTGCTGTTATTCAAAGACAAAATGCAAAAGCCAGGATGGATTTTCTAGCTCGATGTGTAGAAACATACTTGTAATAGATATTCTATCTATTCATATTGCAATGTATTGTTTTCCTCTCCCAATTCATTATTTTCCTCCTGTATGTTTCTTCTATTAACTTGAATGCTTTGTATTTTCCAGGGGTGATTTTAGTGGCTAATATTGGTTCGTTGGCTATTATTTCCATTTTCTCAAAAAGGTATTGGAAATTTGAAAATGAAAATTTGCCTCAATTTCTATAACATATATATTACTTACGGTAATCCTATATTAGGAATCCAATGTTAAAATACTAATACTAGAGATGGTAAGTTGGCATTTGAATGGAAGGAACCTAATGCTGCTAAGGTGTTTTGATTATTTTTACATGGAAAATAGTTCCTTTTATTGGATATCTTTTCCTAGTTACTTTTAATCCTAATATCCAAAAACCCTAAAAAATGAAAAAATACATTTATTGATTTTTACATTGTATGCAAGTAAAACTCTTAATTTTTTAAGGAGTTGGTCAAGTTTAATCAACCTTATCTAACCTAAATGGAATTATTTTGAATTTAATTTCCCTAAATTGGTATTTCTATACAAAGCAAGTTCTACATGCTTTGCAATGTTTGCTAGAAAAAATTATGTTGTCGTTTTTACTTGATTTTTCTATAATTTTTTCCCTGGAATGTACTTTACATGCTCTACATGGGCTAAGTGTTTTCACTATTGAAGGAAAATCAATTCGACTTAAAAGTATTTTGATTCCTCTTGACTGACATGAATATTTGCAAGTACATAGTTAGCGAAAACATCTAATCCATCCCTATTTGTGGTTGATATTGAGAAAAGACTAGGAATGATTTTAGTGGCCAATATTAGCTAGTTGTCTATTTTCCATTTTTACTCAAGTATTGGAAAATGGAATCTTAATTCTTGCTGAGGTATTTAAGGTTATGTATATGATTTTTATTTGCATATTTTAACTCCACAATGTTTCTCAATTATATGTCTTCAAGCCTTGTAATGAAATTGAAAAAATCTCCTATTTGAAAGAAACCACATTATTTTATTTTCTAGAGCCATGTGAACAGAACTCTCTTATTCCTCAAGGTTATTGATCTACATTTCTTAAACTCTAATTGAATTTTCTTTTTATTTGAAAGTTATGAAGTTTAAAATTGGCTTTCATCTTTAAATTCAAAAATGAAGTCAATTAAGGTTAAATAAATGTAGATTGACATTGACCCCTCTCTCGAAAAAGAGTTTTCTTTAAGGAGCTGAAGAAAATGAAAAAAAGGTGGTTTTTGCTTAGTATAGAGGGGTTTTGCTACTAGGATTAAAACCTGATATCCTATCTAATTTGGAGGTTTTTCCCACCATGGTTGAAACTCGATATCCTTTATATTAGACATACAAATAAAAATGAAAATGCATATTGCAAAAACTGTGTAATTTATATGTCGAAAGAACCCAAAAATCATGTTTAATCCAAAAGCCAAACTATCCCCTTTATGTGATTTCTAGGTCAAGAGAGCTCGTGTTTGGGTGGTCTTGCAATATTAAATTTTCCACGAAAACAAGGAACAACCAAAGCACAATTTTAATTCGGGTTGTCTTCTCCACATGTGAGATTCAACTCGTCTTATTGAGGACTGAGAACTCCCAATGTCTCGCACCAACTCACACCTAACTCAGTAGGAGCTCAACATATACCATTTTGTGTTTGCAAAATGCCTCAAATAAATGTGATCTCATGGAATGCTATGATTGTAAGACATGAAAAAAATAGCTCTAACAATGATGCTCTCAAACTCATTGAGGTAATAAAGAAATTTGGAATGTCAATAACCATTTCAGATTTGTTTATATATAATTGCATATTTTGTCTCATTTTAGTTTTATGCGAGATAATTTGTTAAAGCATTTAGTCATTCTTTCAATATACTTTGACAACAACACTTCACATTCACTACATTCTTGAGAGTGAGTATTAGCAAACTTACATGTCTCACTTGCATTTGTATTCAATTATTACACAACTAACTATTATCTAACATCCCTTCTAATGTATTTTACAACATTTGTTTTGGCTTTAATAGAAAATCAATATTGTCAATCACACCCCTTATCAACATCAACTACAAAAGTAATAATTGTCTTTCTAAATCTAATAACATATACCATTCGACGTTCACATTACATTGTACACATGTGATTGCTAGTTTAATAAAATTTTAGAAGATGATTAATTTAATCCAATTTGCACTAAATGTCACTTTTGGTGATATTGGACTTATAAGAATCGTACAATAACTTAATAATAAATCTATACATTTCAAAGAGGCTAAAGCCTAAGTTGTGATAAAGAAATTTCCTTTCTCCACTAGTATTAGGAATTAAATTTCTTTTTTTTAACACATAAAAGACAATTAAAAATTTAGATTATTTCCATCTAAGCATACATAGTTTTGCTTTCTTTCAACAATGCAAATAAATGAACAAACTAGGCTAACTCTTCCTTTACATGCTTTCAAGTGCTAAAATAAACTTTATTATTCCTTAACTTTTCACAACATACAATTTTACCACCATTTCACAACAAACTTTACAAAGTTTCCATTAAGTTTTAAAATTGAGGAACTACTAACTTTCCAATCAAATCTATACTCTTACATGGGGCTACAAGCCAAGTGAAAAAGAGGAATAAGTTGTCTTTCCTACAACTTCATTTCCATTTATGAAAAAAACTAATTATATATAACAAATCTATCTTTAACAATCATTACAAATTTTCTTCAAAATGATGAGTACAAGGTCTTCCACTTCAAATGGAAAATTTTACAAAAATGAAAGCTAAAAGGAATACAATATTACAATTATTCCACCTAAGTGGAGATAACAAGAAGGTTTTCTCACAAGGAAGGATTTCTTGAGGACACCAACAAAGATCAATTCTTCATATCACCAACAAGATAGATCCACCATGATTCATTTGATCACAATAAAAATGGGGAGAATCACCACTCTCCACCCAACCAAGAATTCCAATGAGGAGGAGAATCCATCCTCGTCATTGTTACAGTGCCAACCACATTGCAATGAAAAGTGTATTCAACGCATGGCAAGAAAACAAGCTTGCACATCACAATGCAATGTTCTACAACCATACTAAAATACAACAATGCAACAAAAATCACAAGAAGGAAGCAACAAATACACAAGTCTTCACCATGCAAAAGCCAAGGGAGTAAGATCTATGGGGAGGTCACTTATGCCTCCCAATGGGAAATGGGTGCCCACCTACAAACCCTCCAATAAACATCTTAAACCCCTACACACTCTTATGCCTCCCTCAAGTACCTCTTATTCCTCCCACATTCTCTTATGCCTCCCTATAAATCTCTTATGGCTCCCTCATAAAATAAAAAAAGTAAGAAATGTAATCCATTTCTTGTCCAAGTGGGGCACCCATCCCATCTCCCTCCAAAACATGAAATAAGCTCTTATGCCTCCCCACATGTAAGTTCCCCATAGTCCCCTCCTACACCACACTTAAATAATCTACCTAAGCACCTAAAAAATCATACCAAAACAACCAAAAACATGCACATATACACAATATAAAAGAAAATATTTTACAAGAGTATAGCTCCTACCTTTCCATGGTAGAGATTTATCCAAGAGTCCCACACCAAGTTTCTTCAAGCCCAAACAATCACCAAGAATCTCCAACAAATCCACAAGCACTCCAAAATCCTCTAACTCCCAAAAATGCAAGAGCACAAAGAAATGAAGTAACCCCAAAACAAGCAAAAGAACTTGAATAAATAGAAAAGGGAGAGAGAAGGGTGATATGAATCCATGCGGATGCCACATCACTCATCCTCAACTCCACCTCACAATTCAAACCTCAAACTTCAAAGCAAAATTAATAAGTGGGTGAAGAAATGACATTTTACTTACACACACAATCCAAGCCCACACCCCTTAAGGACTAAAAATAATTACATGTAAGAAGGTGCAATAAAACTTACAATTTGTCTTCCCAAAACACATGATTGGGTCTAATTTTGACCCCCAACCCATAGGTAGGGTTGGGATAGCAACAAGAGGTGTGGGACAAGTTTAATTGTCCCACAAGCCTCCAAAATTGGCCCCTAAGGACAAATCCGAATTTCTAAGGGGAGGTGGAGTGTTCAACACTCAAGGTTACTTAGACATCACTTACAACACATAAAACCAAAGAACCATCTAATCTAATTAATGAATTCTTTTGTCTCATTCTTAATTAATTTAGTAAACTAATTAATTTACTAATCTAGACATAAATCAAGTTATTAACAAAAGGGAATATATCACTATAATATCACCTACAAAAATTAAATAAAGGAAACTAAATGAAAGAAAACACATAACCCCTTGCTTAAAATTGGAGGTGATTCCCCCATGGGAACCCACCTAAAAAATTTTAAACACATACATATAAAAAAATACATGTTTCCATGGTGACCTTTGTTGAATTCATCTAGAATTCCAATGTGGTTAGTCCCCAAACCCCCAATGTTTGTTGTGACAAGTTTACCTGCAAAAATCATAACACCACCTTCGGCCTTGTGGACGCATCAAAACAACCAACTTAAATATACAATATAACTCCAAAAGCATCTATATATGAATCAAAACATAATCTATGTAAGTAACGATATTATTTACAATTTCGACAACATCTCAATTTTACATTTCATCAATATCCAAATGATCATAAGATTAGTTCAATTGTCAGGTCTACTCAATATGACGAAATATCACATGTCCGTAATATATAATTATACCCATGTCAACAATATATCAACATCAATATAAAATTTATCTAATAATCCACACGCATCATGTATGAATTGAAATCAACAACAGTCCAATATCTCTAACATCTAACATCATGCTAAATCAAAAGCTACAATAATATCCATAAGTATAGTCGATAGTAATGAAATCAATAACAAAAGGTGTCGAAGGGAAGTGGGCACTACAATTTTGGTAGCCATTGAAAAGTCTAAGGACTTTTAAAAAATGAGTGTTGATGAGATGATGGGTTATTTGTAAACTCGTGAATAAAGGATGATTATATCGAGACTCTTTGCTTTAGTGAACAAGCCTTCAAGACAAATACAAATATTAGAAGTAGGGAGAGAGGAGAATACACTATTGGAAGAGGAATATTTAGCAAACACTAAGAAAGTGGAATTCATAACCACTATCAAGAGCCACAACCAAGAGGAATAGGTAGAGGAAGGAGCAAAAACACTTCCATAGGTGGTTCTATACAAAGGTATGAAAAATCAAATGTCCAATGATATTATTGCAAAAAAATTAGGCATTATACTAGTGAATGAAAAATAAATATTATGCTATGAGAAATCATAATCATAATGAAAGAGTCTCTAATGTAAAATAAGCTGAACCAGAGAAGAATTAAAAGGGTGGAGCCTTTCTTTTAACTACTGATGTAGTTGTGCAAAGAAAGAAGAAAGTATGGTACTTGGATAGTACTTGGAGTAACCATATGTGTAGAAATAAAGAAATATTTAGTAATATAGATGAACCAATCAGATTTAAAGTGAAGATGTGAACATAACATTTCTTTTGATGGGTAAAGGCATTATATCCATTCTCACCAAGCAAGGAGATAAGAAGCATATACATAATGTTTTCTTTATTCCAAGATTGAAGTATAATCTTCTCAGTATTGGGCAACTTGTCCAAAATGGATATAAGGTGAAGTTTGAGAATGGAGAATGTGTTTTATATGACAAAGGTGGAAGCAATAAGTTGATTTCAATAGTGCAGATGACACATAATAGAATATTCCCTTTGAGGATGGAAATTATAGCAAGAAGAGCATAGTATTCAAGATAATAGCGATTGATCAATCCACTCTCTCGCATCTCAGGTATGGGCAGTTGAGTTATGGTGGATTACATTTTCATTATAATAAGAAAATGGTTAAAGTATTATCTTTTATTGAACAATCAAACAAGGTTTGTAAGGCGTGCATATTGGGGAAGCAACATAGAAATGATTTTTCCTCAGGTAAATACTAGATAACAAGCTAACCACTTGAGCTTATACATTACGATTTATGTGGTCCTATGAAAACTACCTTCATGTCTAAAATTTTATATTTCATAACTTTCATAGATGACTTCAGCAAAAAAGGACATGAATTTATTTCTTGAAAAAAATCGAAACATTTATAGTATTCGAAAAATTAAAGGACATGGTTCGAAGCATAATGGTCATTATATAAATACATTGAGAACTTATAGAGGTGGAGATTATATATAAAATGAGTTTTTGAACATCTGTAAAGAATACATGATCAAGAAGCAATTCACAACAAGGTATACACCCGAACAAAATGGTGTAGCCGAGGGGAACAATAGAACCATTCAAGAAATGGAAAGAACTATGATGAAAGAAACAAAAAGGTTATGTGATTTATTTTAACAATATGTCTTTGATTACATTATCTAAAAATACGCTTTTCATGGTAGAAGCAACCATATTGGAATGAGATATCATTTTATTCATGAATTGGTTAAGAAAGGAGAAATTGAGCTTAATTTTTGCAGGTTGGAGTAGTAGCTAGCTGAAATTTTTTCCAAACCTCTCACAAAGGAATGGATTGCGTATTTAAGAGAAAATTTGGGCATCATACATTAATCGTCTAGCTCAAGAAATTAATTATCAATTGTTGTTTGGCTCAATATTAAGGGGGGTGTCATAATTAAATGTAGAATAATCTTGAGCCGCATGCTACATTTAAAAACAACTTCTCATTCCTTTCCAACCACTTTATGATTAATATGAAATGTTTTGTGATGGTTATTATTTTGGTTGTTGAAATTTTTAACCCCTTGCCAAAATACGTTTCCACATGGAGTCATGCTTGTGGAATACTTTCCTCTCTCCTCCCCATGGACTTCAAAGTCACGGGATTAATTTGATTTAAATTTTAATTCAGTTTTGGGTTTCTTTTTAATGGTATGTTATGTAATGCCCCCAACCTACCTTGTCGGTCAGCTTTATCTCCTTGGTGTGGAGGGTGGAGTCATTAAATCTTGGCATGTTGAACTCTTCTGCTGGTGGCCGACACTTCCTCCTGCATTTATTATTTTTGATTTGCAAATATTCCTTGCTTCTTGTTGACTACCTGCATAATCCTCCTCTCGGACCGTGTGAGATCTTTCCTTTCTACGTCCTACGACTTCGTCCCCCTTGTTGGCTCAAAATGATTTTTTTTAGGATCTGTTTTTTTTGGAAGACATGAACAGGGTTTTCAGTCCATACTCGGATTCATTGGTGCAGAAGAGGGATGTATTTATGTTTGGTTTAGCCTTCGCGGATAGGGACTTCTTCTACATCATCACGCAAGTGAGGACCAAGTTGGAGCTCTCGCCCTGTGATACGTGTTTGGCGTTGTCATCTAAAGCGTCTCAGTTGGCTGTATTTAGGCCGTTTTGAGCGCTTTCAATAGGTAGGCTTTCTAGCTATGTTGTTATCTGTTCTATTTCAACTGCATCCTCAAATTCAGGATTCTCCTTCAAGATATTTGTTTCAAAATCGACTGTGATAGTGAGAGAGAGTTAAGTGCGGCAGTGCCAGTGGCGATCCCAAGGAACCGCTGGTGGTGTTGATCCTAATGTTCGTTTGCACGCGACCACAGTCATGATCAGTTGTTGCAAAATCTTGTAGCCGTAGTAGAAGAACGAGATAAAGTTTTAGTTGAGCTGTCCACTGTGAAAACAATAGGGTGATTCATCTTGTACTCGAGAATTCTCACCTCACAGGTCCGATAGACTCGTTAGCTTTGAAGGGGAATTCTTTAAATGGTACCATGCCAAATTTGACCAAGTGGAGGAGCATGAAATTGTTGTTTCTCTCATACAATAACTTTTCTGGTTCCCTGCCTTCATCTATCTCATTGTTGGATCGGTTGTGGAGGCTCGATGTTTCAAACAATTTCTTCATTGGCCAGATACCATATTCTCTGAATTCTCTAAGCCATCTACTCACTCGAGATTTGAGAATAATGTATTCACTTGGTACAATTGCACAATTGAACATTACCAGTCTTGGGACTTCAATGCATCCGGTAATCATCTCACCGGCCATCCTGGATCTTTGTCTAAGTTTCCGGCTTCCGCTTTTGCCAATGTGGTTCTCTGCAAAATCCATTGCGAAGTTGTAAGAATATTATCGCAATCCTACCACTCATGGAGGTATCGTGAATTCCAATCCAGTAACACGAGATCCTAGCGTGGTGCCCTCCGGACTAAGTTCAAATCCCGAATCGTCTCAAAGCACAAAGAAGAACTCCAATAGATTAAGGAGGGGTGCTTATGATTCTTTATTCTTTGTGGGGACTTTGCGGTTCTTTTGCTCATTGCTTGCTTTTTCATTTGGTATTACTTGAGAAAATACTCTAGAAAAATGGTGGATGGGAAGCCGTTAAAGAGATTGGAAACAGAGAAGATTGTGTATTCATCAAGCCCATATCAACATCCATCTAGTTCTACAGAGAAGGAAAGCTAGTTTTCTTTAAGGGAACTCGACAGTTTGAATTGGAGGATCTTCTTCGAGATTTGGCGAAATGCTTGGGAAAAGTAGCTTTGGATCTGCTTTTAAAGCCGTATTGGAAGATGGTAATGTTGTTGCGGTGAAGAAGAGATTAAAGGAGGTGTAAGGGTCACGTAAAAGGGATTGTGAGCAGCATATGGAACTTGTTGGAAGCTAGCAAAAGTCCTAACAGAAGACGAAATATGTAGGCCTCTTCAAAGCCTTCAAGATCTCTTACCAGTCTCACTCGTGTCCGTACAAGACGAGGTTGTTCAGTAAAAATCTTTCCACCATTGTTAAATCTTGGGCCATAAATTGTTTTGTAAACGTGCATCATAATTGTTGATAATAGTGCTTTGAAGTAAAGAATTGCTGCTCTTGCACAAGACAAGTTTTTAAGGATGCACACTATGAAACATTGAAAAAGGAGGTGTCAAGGCTAAGTCAACTATATCACGAGCAGCGAAACATTTGCAAAAAGAAATGCATGCATCCTCAACGAGGGAATATGACTTACAACAAAGACACCGGTTTGGTAAGCTAGAGCAGGTTCATCTTCACGGGTGATGGATAAAAAAAAGCGAGATCTCTCGATCCTTCTCCAAGTCATCTGAAGACTACATCGGGATTCCAGGACCACGAGAAAACAATGCTTCCCATAGCCATACAGCCCCTGGTTCTCAGATGTGGAAAAGCATGATGCCTACAAGATGCCTTATGGGAGAGAGAGCAATGAAGCTTGGAAGAAATAATTATAATCGGGCATGTTAACTTTACCCCTTCTAATAGTTTTCTACCTTCTTTCAATCTTGAAATGAATTTTATTTCCTCTTGAGTGGGGCCTAGAATAAATGTTTTCATGGTTGTTTATATCATTGCACTGAATGTGTTGGCCGTTCTTTTAAAATCTCGCTCCAATTTCGCTAGTTTTGCTTGGAATGTTCTTTTCTCTCTCTTATAGCTTACTCTATTTATATTCGTCTAAAGGGGCTACTAATATTTTGTGATGCGGTCTAGTTCGTAGGGAAGGAAACATTATAGATTTTTGTTTGCTTATATGACTCTCTTTTAAAATAATTCTGTGATGGTATTTTGTAATTGAATGCTTACTATATGGAAGGTTAAGCCTTCATATCTCTATTTACTTGAATGAATACGTATTTCCTGTTTAGGGCTCTCCTATTTTTGGTGAAAAGGTACATTATTAGTGACGCTGTGTTCTAAAACTTGTTTAAGCCTATGGGCATTCCTTACTTTTGTTTAATTAGAAAATGGCATTAGGGTTTTGTTTGAATCGTACATGATTGATCGTTGTACCAGCTTCTAGAGGATTAATAACCCGACATCTATTTTGGCCTCTACGTGTTGAGAGGATTACTATACCTACTTCTGGATTCAAACTCTTGTTTGATTAAAGTAAGGGGAAACATTGTAAGTTTTATTGAATGAAATCTCTTCAAGATTTTTTTAAGGGTCGCGACCAAACTATTAATAAATGGACCGAAAAAAAAGTTATAGGTGAGTCCATGGTATTGGACTCATGAACTCGCTTCTGTTAGATGATAGCTGATTACAAGTGATAATATAATAGGTGGTTACTATATTCATCTTTTTGATATTTGCTAGACATGTCCTTGATAAGCCCACATGGACCGGGTAAATTTTCCATCTTCTATACCATTGGTAAGGAGCTCATAGAACTTCTAGGCACAGCTACAACCGCGTAACCTTCTTCATGGTTATGTGTGTTGGTTCTTTTTTTTTTGTGCTTGCACTCGTGGTAGGGTCTTTTGAGTCTGGGGCATCGTTGGTGTTTTACCCTCTGTATATCGAATCCTTTTGTTTTCGAACTCGAATATCTTATACTCCAAACTTGGTTACTAAAAGGTCCCATTTTTGGCCTTGTTAAGGAAATCAATTTTATTTTAATTCTTATTGTCATTATCGGAAATATATAAAAATTATTAACGACTTTTGGGTTTAGCCTTCCCTTATTTTTTTTTAGAGAGGTTGA
Source organism: Taxus wallichiana var. yunnanensis (assembly GCA_018340775.1). Taxonomy (NCBI): domain Eukaryota; kingdom Viridiplantae; phylum Streptophyta; class Pinopsida; order Cupressales; family Taxaceae; genus Taxus; species Taxus wallichiana. Next base: position 555,229,667 of record CM031241.1, read on the forward strand.
CGTTTAGGATAAGGTTTGTTGGTAGAATAATGGCCCTTTTTGTGTCTCCTTTGTACGCTTTTGGAAGAGTGGTTTTGTTTTGTTAACTAGTCCTTCATTTAAGAAATCCTATAAGAAGGTAGCGGTAAAACTCCTTGGTTAAAACTGAAACTATAGTTGTTTTTCTTTAAGGGCGTCAAACCCTAATTATTGCTATGAAGTCTTCCCCGGGATATTTGGATAACGCCATTTTGTTTCGTGCCTACGATCATTATTAGTATGCTTTGTCTTCTCTTGGACCTCTTTAGATGGGTGGATTGGGTATTGGGTTCTAATCATGTAATCTATAGGACTACATGAAGGAAATATATCAACACTCTTGACTTTCTCGGTTCCTAACCCATAAGGTCTTGCCTTGATTTATGTGATTCTGTTCTTCTTGGTATTTTGACTTTCTCCTTGTTGGATGGTTTAGATTTCTTTCTCATGCGAATAATTTTGGAGTTATGGGTTGTGTTTTAAATCCATTTTGAATTAGAACATTCCTTTCTTGATATTTTAAATGTTAGCTTATCTTTACAATGTGTAGCCTTAACATGCTCGGTTCTTCGCAAATTGATTCCAGCTAGTATTTGTGCGAGATGGATTATGTGAGTAGTTTAAAGGAAAGAGTTGTAAAGGTTTCATCGGTGCAATTTTATGAAATTCCTTGTAAAAATTCCCATTGTTAGGTAAAATTTTGTTATAGTGATTGCAAAAGGAATTTAGAAGACCTCTTGCCTTGGGTTGTTCGAAATTGCGTGAAGATGTTATCTTGTCCTTCGTAGGTAAACCGGTAGCTTATCCTTGTGGGAAATGTTATTCAATCTTTTCACCGGCATAAGCATTGTAAAACTTTGATCTTGAGAATTAAGTGTTAATTTAAATCTTTACGAGACTTTGTATTGATGTATTATATATGTAAGTTTTAATGGGGTGGCTTTTCCATACGTGTTACCTAAAATTTTTATTCAAGGAAGTATGTTGTGATTTAGATCCCCTTGAGAACAAAAATGCCTAAGTAATCAAGAGTGAGACTATCCTTGCAAAGTGATTTTATATAACGTGTTATCCCTAATCGAACTAGTAAACACTACTCCTTTTGGTGAACGCTTAAAACAAGCTTAAAGGAAAACAATGATTAGTTTCTAATAAGATTTAACAAGTAAGAGAAGAAAATTTTGAAACCACTCAAGTTATCTCTCACCTATTTAAAAGTAAGTAGCTTCCTCTTGATAAGCTCTTTCGGTGAAGCCTTAGTAAGAGCTAATGTCGTCTTAAGGGTGAACTCATTTGACCTTCTTCCCTTAACTTTATCCAAGGTACCTTGTAATTTTCTCTTAAGTTGTTGAACGTGAACCCATGTTGTCATATGGGCATGAACAAGTTCTAGTAGCGTAAGTGTTAATAGATGGCCTTGTGAAATTAAATTACCCCTTTCTCTAAACAAACGAATTAAGCAAATGAATGTCATAATAGAGAAGATTAAAGATGATTACTCAGTGTAAAAAGAATAAACTTAGCTTGGTAAGATGAATTATATGAATCATACCTTGAGCATCCTTGAAAACGTAAGCTAATAATTGCAAGATATATTTTAAAAAAAAAAAATCCTCAAGAATATCTCATTGTGGATGGCCCTAACTGTTAGTGTGTTCTGTGGATGGACCTCTATGTTGTCATGTCAAAAAAAAAAAGTGTATTGTCCTTTTGGGTGTGAACGTTTCCGTGCTGACCTTGTGGTCATCCCCGTAACAAGTTGTTCACAGTGTTAGTTGTATCCTTGGTGACGACATGTTGCGTCATGTTATGTGTGGAAGTAAGTAAAAAAAAATTATCCTGTCGTTTACTATGTTGTTCACGTGTGTGAATTTGTGGGTCGTTACACTTGGTATCGAGCATAGGTTTATGCTCTCGAACCTATGGGCCGGATTGGTGTTGCATGGTGATGTTACATGATGTTGATTGTGTTACATGATGATACATGATGATGATGATGTTGCATGATGGTGGTAGATATTGGAAGAGTAATGTGCTTTAAACGTGATGTGATTATTGTTGTAATTGTGATATTGTGATCACACGTGATGTGTATGTCACTCGGTGCGTGTTTTCATCATGTTGATGTCTTTGGGATGGGAGTGTTCTCTCTCCTTCCTATGGATTCTATGAAGAGTTCACGTGTGAATTACTTTTGTGATGTGTGAAAAGAATTTTGGATGATGTAGTATTGGAGTATTGTGACATATTGTGATATGTTGGTGCATCGAGTGTGTTGCATGACCGGATTTATGTAAAGTGAAATAAGATGTATCATGATGTTTTACCATGTTCTAAAGAAATGCGTATATCACCTTGTTATGTAGCAATTAATGTTATGTTGTGATGTTATTATGTTCATCGTATATATGATTTGTGTGATATGTAATGATTCATGTCGTGATTTTGGGTCATACGGTGAGTGTATGAACCCTATCGTATTGTGATTGCACTTTAGGTGCGGGATGTGGCAAAGTGATGTATTGCGCCACAGAATGTATGATTGTGATCTACCCGTATACATACCATACGTGAGACATTATGGTAGCTATGTGTGTACCACGATGGTGTTAGTAATTTAGTTATATGTTATGTTGTGAGCCTTACACTAACCGAACATGAGGGAAATCGGTGACTGTGTTGTGTGGAGTGAGAAAATGTGTGCCCTTGACCAGTCACTCGAGCTGAGTATGAGATAGGAAGTGGAGCCTTACATAGGCTGAAAACCCACTTTCGTTTGTTTGGTATGTGTGACACTTGTTCAACGGGTGCCATGCATATTGTGTTTCGCGGACACCTCAGGCTCAGTAGATGGTAACCTGTACTCTTTTCTCTCTCCCGATATGGTTGTCGTATGGATTTAACCTATGTGACTTTGACTATGTTGGGCCTTGTTGAAGTTGTGGCGAGATGATTCTGATTGAGATGATGACAGTTGTATTATTGATATGTATTTTACGAGCTGAGGCTCGATGTTCCGAGTGCTAGCAACTCGTTGAGTACCCCTTGGTGGCCAGATAAGGCCACACAGTTATCGTAATGTGACATTATTATAAGTTGATTTTATTCGTAAATTGAGCTTTTTACTTTATTTTGTGAGGACCAACAACTTTTCTTGATTGCAATGCGTTACAATTTTGGGCATTTCCTTGGTTTGTGGCACTAACATGTGGATTTTGATACTAACTATGGCTATTTGGCCATTTATTTTGCTTGATTTTGGGTCTTCTTTTAAATTTGGAATTTTTACCACCTTGCCCAAGGCTTGTACTTTGCCACTTGGCACTTTGATTGGATTGTTATGCTGGTTCTATTGTCGTGATGTGTGGAATAGGGTCATAGGATGCACCATGGATTGGTTGGACCTATGGACCCGCTTCGTTGTATGGGGGTACGCCCCAAGGAGTACATATAACTAGTGGGTTGTTGAACCACGCGTTATTATGTCACTTGGGTTAGGAGTGTTTGAACTCTATGTGTCTTGGACCATAGGGTCAACCGGCCTCCTTGAGGGAGGTATAAGAGTTTGAGGGAAGCATAAGAGACTTGAGGGAGGCATAAGAGACTTGAGGGAGGCATAAGAGTTTGAGGGAGGCATAAGAGACTTGAGGGAGGCATAAGAGACTTGAGGGAGGCATAAGAGACTTGAGGGAGGCATAAGAGTTTGAGGGAGGCATAAGAGACTTGAGGGAGGCATAAGAGTTTGAGGGAGGCGTATGATATTTGTCTGTATGGTTGATGTTTCAGGATATATGTTGAGTTATTGTGATGTTTTGGTAGTGGTCTTTTGATGTATGTGTTACTTGTGTCGATGGTTGTGTTGTGATGTTGTGAATATGTTATTGTTTCGCTTGTGGAAACTATGTACCTATAGCATGGTTTGGTGTTATGTGAGTTTTTCATTGATGTAAATTGAGGAAATATCTAGTGGATTGTAGTACTCTCTTGGTTGAGTATTTTGTATGTCACCATTGAGGTGTGACAAGTACTATGTTATGTGGACTATGCCCATTCTATTCCGTATTTGAGTAACCTTTTGTGGTGTAATGCAATCATGAAGTATATATTTGTGTGCTTGTGAATCTATAGTGTCTTTTGAACCTGATAGGGTGTTGTGTTAGCGATTCATGTTGGGCATCCGAGAATAAAGAATAAACCAAAACTCTTCAACAATGAAATTTTAAAAGAAATTAAACCAAGAATAATGCTAATGGAAAGGAACTAATAAAATGATAAATAAGAGGGAACTGCCAATCTTCACAGAACCTTGAAAGTTAAAATTTCTACCAAATGTTCCTAAGGCTACCCTGTGGCCGTGCTTTAATCAACTAAAATTTTAAACCATAGGGTGTGTTTTCTTCTTTATCTATCCCTTGTTGCATACCATTTCCTTTCCTCTATGTAATGTCGCATCGAGGACGATGCTTTCTTAAGGGGCGGAGAATGTAATTCCCCCAACCTACCTTGTCGGTCGACTTTATCTCCTTGGCGTGGAGGGTGGAGTCATTAAATCTTAGCATGTTCAACTCTTCTGCTTTGGTGGCCACACTTCCTCCCGCATTTATTATTTTTGATTTACAAATCTTCCTTGCTTCTCTTAGACTTCCCCGCATAATCCTCCTCTTAGACCGCGTGAGATCTTTCCTTTCTGCGTCCTACGACTTCGTCCCCCTTGCTGGCTCAAAAATGATTTTTTTTAGGATCTATTTTTTGAAGACATGAACAGGGCTTTCAGTCCATGCTCGGATTCATTGGTGTAGAAGAAGGATGGATTTATGTTTGGTTTAGCCTTCGCGGACAGGGACTTCTTCTACATCGTCACGCAGGTGAGGACCAAGCTGGAGCTCTCGCCCTGTGATACGCATTTGGTGTTGTCGTCTAAAGCATCTCAGTTGGCTGTATTCAGGCCGTTTTGAGCGCTTCCAATAGGTAGGCTTTCTAGATATGTTGTTATCAGTTCTATTTCGATAGCATCCTCAAATTCGGGATTCTCCTTCAAGATATTTGTTTCAAAATCGACTGTGACAGTGAGAGAGTTAAGTGCGACAGCTGCCGCAGGGCGATCCCAAGGAACCGTTGGTGTTGATCCTGATGTTCTTGCTGCACAACCACATTCGTGATCGGTTGTTGCAAAATATTTCAGCTGTAGTAGAAGAACGAGATAAAGTTTTAGTTGAGCTGTCCACTGTGAAAACAATAGGGTGATTCATCTTGTACTGGAGAATGCTCACCTCATAGGTCCAATAGACTCGTTAGCTGATCTAGACCAGTTGAGAGTCTTGAGCACGAAGGGGAATTATTTAAATGGTACCATGCCAAATTTGACCAAGTAGAGGAGCATGAAATTGTTGTTTCTCTCATACAATAACTTTTTTGGCTCCCTGCCTTCATCTATCTCATTGTTGGATCAGCTGTGGAGGCTCGATGTTTCAAACAATTTCTTCACTGGCCAGATACCATATTCTCTGAATTCTCTAAGCCATCTGCTCACTCTGAGACTTGAGAATAATGTATTCACTGGTACAATTACACAATTGAACATTACCAGTCTTCAGGACTTCAATGCATCTGGTAATCATCTCACAGGGGCCATCCCTGGATCTTTGTCTAAGTTTCCAGCTTCCGCTTTTGCCAGTAATGTGGTTCTCTGCGGAAATCCATTGCCAAGTTGTAAGAATATTATCAGTAATCCTACCACTCCAGGAGGTATCGTGAATTCCAATCCTGTAACACAGGATCCTAGCGTGGTGCCCTCCACACCAAGTTCAAATCCTGAATCGTCTCAAAGCACAAAGAAGAACTCCAATAGATTAAGCAGGGGTGCTGTGATTGCTATTATTGTTGGGGACTTTGCAGTTCTTTTGCTCATTACTTGCTTTTTCATTTGGTATTACTGGAGAAAATACTCTAGAAAAATGGTGGATGGGAATCCGTCAAAGAGATTGGAAACAGAGAAGATTGTGTATTCATCAAGCCCATATCAACATCCATCTAGTTCTGCGAGAGAAGGAAAGCTAGTTTTCTTTAAGGAACTCGGCAGTTTGAATTAGGAGGATCTTCTTCGAGATTTGGCTGAAATTCTTGGGAAAAGTAGCTTTGGATCTGCTTTTAAAGCCATATTGGAAGATGGTAATGTTGTTGCAGTGAAGAGATTAAAGGAGGTGCAAGGGTCACATAAAAGGGATTGTGAGCAGCATATGGAACTTGTTGGAAGCTAGCAAAAGTCCTAACAAAAGACGAAATATGCAGGCCTCTTCAAAGCCTTCAAGATCTCTTACCAGTCTCACTTGTGTCCATACAAGACGACGTTGTTTAGTAAAAATCTTTCCACCATTGTTAAATCTTGGGCCATAAATTGTTTTGTAAACGTGCATCATAATTGTTGATAACAGTGCTTTGAAGCAAAGAATTGCTGCTCTTGCACAAGACAAGCTTTTTAAGGATGCACACTGTGAAGCATTGAAAAAGGAGGTGTCAAGGCTAAGACAACTATATCACGAGCAGCAGCAACATTTGCAAAAAGAAATGCATGCATCCTCAACAGGGGCATATGACTTACAACAGCACCAGTTTGGTAAGCTAGAGCAGGGTTCATCTTCACGGATGATGGATCAAAAACCTGAGATCTCTGATCCTTCTCCAAGTCATCTGAAGACTACATCAGGGATTCCAGACCATAGAGAAAACAATGCTTCCCACAGCCATACAGCCCCTGGTTCTCAGATGTTGAAAAGCATGATGCCCGTAAGTGCCTTATGGGAGAGAGAGAGCAACAGGAGCTCGGAAGAAATAATTATAATCAGGCATGTTAAATTTACTCCTTGTAATAGTTTTCTACCTTCTTTCAGTATCTTGAAATGAATTTTCTTTCCTCTTGAGTGGCGCCTAGAATAAATGTTTTCGTGGTTGTTTATATCGCTGCCTGAATGTGTTGGCCGTTCTTTTAAAATCTCGTTCCAATTTCGCTAGTTTTTCTTGGAATGTTCTTTTCTCTCTCTTATAGCTTACTCTATTTATATTTGTCTAAAGGGGCTACTTTATGATATTGTGTGATGCGGTCTAGTTCGTAGGGAAGGAAACATTATAGAGTTTCGTTTGCTTATATGACTCTCTTTCAAAAGAATTCTGTGATGGTATTTTGTAATTGAGGGCTTACTATATGGAAGGTTAATCCTTCATATCTCTATTTACTTGAATGAATACGTATTTCCTGTTTAGGGCTCTCCTATTTTTGGTGAAAAGGTACATTATTAGTGACGTCGTCTTCTAAAACTTGTTTAACCACAGCGTGGGCATTCCTTACTTTTGTTTAATTAGAAAATGGCATTAGGGTTTTGTTTGAGTAACCGTACGTGATTGATCATGTTGTACCCGGTTCTAGAGGATTAATAACCCACATCTATTTTGGCCTCTATGTGTTGAGAGGATTACTATACCTACTTCCTAGATTCAAACTCTTGTTTTATTAAAGTAAGGGGGAAACATTGTAAGTTTTATTGAATGAAGTCTCTTCAAGTTTTTTTTAAGGGTCGCGAGCAAACTATTAATAGCTAGACCAAAACAAAAGTTGTACGTGAATCCATGGTATTGGACTCATGAACTCGTTTCCTGTTAGATGATAGCTGATTACAAGTGATAATATAATAGGTGGTTACTATATTCATCTCTTTTGATACTTGCTTTAGACATGTCCTTGATAAGCCCACATGGACCGGGTAAATTTTCCATCTTCTATACCATTGGCAAGGAGCTCATAGAACTTCTAGGCCTTGCTACATGGTGTAACCTTCTGATGGTTATGTGTGTTGGTTCTTATTTTTTTGGTGCTTTGCACTCGTGGTAGGGTCTTTTGAGTCCAGGGCATCGTTGGTTTTTACCCTCTGTTATCGAATCCTTTTATTTTCGAACTCGAATATCTTATACTCCAAACTTGGTTACTAAAAGGTCCCATTTTGTGGCCTTGTTAAGGAAATCAATTTTATTTTAATTCTTATTGTCATTGTCGGAAATATATAAAAATTATTAACGACTTTTGGGTTTAGCCTTCCCTTATTTTTTTGGTAGAGAAGTTGACGTTTAGGATAAGGTTTGTTGGTAGAATAATGGCCCTTTTTGTGTCTCCTTTGTACGCTTTTGGAAGAGTGGTTTTGTTTTGTTAACTAGTCCTTCGTTTAAGAAATCCTATAAGAAGGTAGCGGTAAAACTCCTTGGTTAAAACTGAAACTATAGTTGTTTTTCTTTAAGGGCGTCGAACCCTAATTATTGCTATGAAGCCTTCCCCTGGGAGATTTGGATAACGCCATTCTGTTTCGTGCCTACGATCATTATTAGTATGTTTTGTCTTCTCTTGGACCTCTTTAGATGGGTGGATTGGGTATTGGGTTCCAATCACGTAATCTATAGGACTACATGAAGGAAATATATCAACACTCTTGACTTTCTTGGTTCCTAACCCATAAGGTCTTGCCTTGATTTATGTGATTCTGTTCTTACTGGTATTTTGACTTTCTCCTTGTTGGATGATTTAGATTTCTTTCTCATGTGAATAATTTTGGAGTTGTGGGTTGTGTTTTAAATCCATTTTTGAATTAGAACATTCCTTTCTTGATATTGTTAAATGTTAGCTTCTTTGTTGCAATGTGTAGCCTTAACATGCTTAGTTCTCGAACCCATTCCAGCTAGTATTTGTGCGGATGGATTATGCAAGTAGTTTAAAGGAAAGAGTTGTAAAGGTTTTATCAGTGCAATTTTATGAAATTCCTTGTAAAAATACCCATTGTGAGGTAAAATTTTGTTATAGTGATTGCAAAGGAATTTAGAAGACCTCTTGCCTTGGGTTGTTCAGAAATTGCGTGAAGATGTTATCTTGTCCTTCTGTAGGTAAATTGGTAACTTATCTTTGTGGGAAATGTTATTCAATCTTTTCACTGGCATAAGCATTGTAAAACTTTGATCTTGAGAATTAAGTGTTAATTTAAATCTTTCTGAGACTTTGTATTGATGTATTATATATGTAAGTTTTAATGGGGTGGCTTTTCCTTACAGAAGTTACCTAAAAGTTTTATTCAAGGAAGTATGTTGTGATTTAGATCCCCTTGAGAACAAACAATGCCTAAGTAATCAAGAGTGAGACTATCCTTGCAAAGTGATTTTATATAACGTGTTATCCCTAACTGAACTAGTAAACACTACTCCTTTTGGTGAACGCTTAAAACAAGCTTAAAGGAAAACAATGATTAGTTTCTAATAAGATTTAACAAGTAAGAGAAGAAAATTTTGAAACCACTCAAGTTATCTCTCAACCTATTTAAAAGTAAGTAGCTTCCTCTTGATAAGCTCTTTCGGTGAAGCCTTAGTAAGAGCTAATGTCGTCTTAAGGGTGAACTCATTTGACCTTCTTCCCTTAACTTTATCCAGGGTACCTTGTAATTTTCTCTTAAGTTGTTGAATGTGAACCCATGTTGTCATATGGGCATGAACAAGTTCTAGTAGCGTAAGTGTTAATAGATGGCCTTGTGAAATTAAATTACCCCTTTCTCTAAACAAACAAATTAAGCAAATGAATGTCATAATAGAGAAGATTAAAGATGATTACTCAGTGTAAAAAGAATAAACTTAGCTTGGTAAGATGAATTATATGAATCATACCTTGAGCATCCTTGAAAACGTAAACTAAGAATTGCAAGATGTATTTTTAAAATAAATAATCCTCAAGAATATCTCATTGTGGATGGCCCTAACTGTTAGTGTGTTCTGTGGATGGACCTCTATGTTGTCATGTCAAAAAAAAGTGTATTGTCCTTTTGGGTGTGAACGTTTCCGTGCTGACCTTGTGGTCATCCCCGTAACAAGTTGTTCACAGTGTTAGTTGTATCCTTGGTGACGACATGTTGCGTCATGTTATGTGTGGCAAGTAAGTAAAAAAAAATTTATCTTGTCTTTTCTTTGTGTTGTTCACGTGTGTGAATTTTTGGTCGTTACATGTTATTTATATCCTTTTGGGTCCATTTTTTTCGGGAATATTTTTGTAGCAATGGGAGTATATATGTATACATACATACATACATACATACATGTGTGTGTGTGTGTGTGTGTGTGTGTGTGTGTGTGTGTGTGTGTGTGTGTGTGTGTGTGTGTGTGTGTGTGTTTTTAATTTGTAAAGATGGGATATATAAATGTATATGCAACAACATATTAAAAAAAACTCTCGGCATAGAATACAAAGAAGATTTGTAGCTCAAAAAGAGAAGAAGAAGAGAAATACATAGAGAGAAAAAGAGAAATCACAACAACATAATAAAAATGGATGAGAAAATAGAAAGGGAATATTTGTTATGTTTGTGGAGCCTATTTTCATGTTAGAGTGTGGTACACCTTCTATGTGTTACACTCGGGTTTTTTTACGGTGGTCCCGCTCACTGGTGAGTGGGTCGGGGGTTCAGGCGAAGCCCTCGAGTAAATTTTCATGGGTGGTTTATTAACCCATGGGTAATGGGTAACCATTATGGGCTATTTTTGGCCCATGGTTTTTCGGTACCCATTATTTTGATACCAACCATTTTTTGCCCATGTTTTTGATACCCATGATTTTGCATCAAACTGCTTAAGCAATTGTCTATTTATATTGTATTATGCATATGATACATACACAAGCAAATGTAATGTAGATATGTTTTGAATTCGGGTGAGAATTCAGCAGAGTTTATTGAGCATAGATCCAAACGGATCTAGGTATTGTATTGAGAGAGTGGAGGCTTGTAATAAAATATGAGCAAGTAATTCTTGGTGGACATAGCCCAAATTGGGTGAACCACGTTAAATCTTGTCTCTATGTGTTGTGTTATTTATTCTACACTTTTATTTGAGATCTGTAATATTTTCTCGCATATTAGTTTCTCTTATTACGATTCTATAAGGGATTATTCTCGCATATTTTATCTCTTCTTTCCTAACAATATTCTGCTAATAGATGTGTACAGGGGACATAGGGAAATTTTTGTAAGAAAAAGAAAAGAATATTTAGACACAAGAAGACAAACAATTAAAAAATAGAGCAACAACTCTAAGATTGTAAAGTTTCTCTAATTAATATAATACTTTTTTTTTGTGTGTGTGTGTGTGTGTGTCTTATTTGTGTTTCGGTTGTGTTTTGTATTCTGGGTTGTATTTTGTATTAAATTTCTCGAACAAGTACACAAAGCCTTTTGTTAGCTATATGTTTGGTCTAGTGACATGTGGATTTATTTTATTATTCTTTATAATGGGTGACGTTATGTGTGACATATTTTGGTTCCTTATAAGTTGGGTAAAGTGATACCATCCCCTTTTGTTCATGGTACTTCTTGAAATTGGGGACTGATTACCCTAAATAATATATTCGTGTAGTTTCAATCCCTCCCTCCATGAAGTTCATGAGGATTATCATACCATTATAATGTAAACATGTGTCAACTCCCATGCTTAAACTTAAATGTAGAAATTTAAAAATGAATTTAGAGTTAAAATTTCATTCTTTTTATATATAAATTGACTACACTCTATATTAAAGGTTTTACTTTGGGGATGTTGGAAACAATTACACATTATAAGGGATAAGGGAAAAAAACCATATTTAAAAATTTAGGTATATATTTCTCGTAACAATCACATTTTATTTACTTTATTAAACGAGGATGATAGACACTAAGAATTTTTAAATTAGGAATTGATAGTATTAATAGTGACTTAATCCATTAAGTCATGACTCTTGTATGTGTTATTATCTTATTTTTTATATCCTAGTCCATCCTTATTAATATTACAAGGTTTTATCTCCTACATTCACAACTTATCCCTTACGGAAATTCTCATATATGTCACAATTAGTTCATTACTCATGATTATAATGCACAAAGCTCCACAACACTTTCTCTCAATACTAGAGAAACTCGTTTAACACAACCAAACAAATAAATTGTCTACTATTGGGTAGAATTGCCATATCTTGATCCACCAAATGGTCATTTTTAAATTTTGTATCTTTTATTGGTCAAAATAAAAACTATATATAATCCTTTATACAAAATATATACATGAAACACTATACTATAGTGCATTAAAAAAATGTTTACCCATTTGGCACTCATCTTACATCCTCGATAACTCAAGTTCAAATAATGCAAAATGTAAGAAAATATATCCCTTCATTCCCTAAAATAAGATGTAATATTAGCACCATATTTCAAATAGATCATAAGAACTCAAATCTAGATCTAAGAGTTAAGCTTCCCAAATCAAGAAACTAAAAATAGAACTCAATAATAAATAGTTATCAAGTCCTCAAGTTATCAAAAGTTACATTCATCTATTATTATATCACATCACATGGTGCAAAACCACATGTAGTTTTTTTGCCTCTTAAAAATAGTTCTACTATAGATATTGTAAGGATTATACTTTTAATAAACAATTAATTAATTTTCAAAGATAAAAGTTTCATGTCACCGTAGTTCATTCCAAATGGTTTTCACAAATTATTGGGACATAATATTTTAAAGAAATCCACAAACTATTTTTTCTAGGTTTTGTAAGTTTTAAAAAAATCAAGACATCAAAAACTCTTCAAAATGACAAAACTACTAAAAGGATTGGTCCTATGCAAAATGGCACCATACCTATACCTATACATAGTGAAATTGTAATATTAAAAAAGAAGCATCTATAGAATTTTTCCATCTAGTTAATCCCTCTATAACACCAAAATTAGTAATCAAGCTAGTTAAAAGTAGATGTACACTTTTATTACCAATCTATGTATGTTTTTTTAACATGTGTTACAAACAATCAATCCTTTTTTATAATAAATATGTATGTGTTGGTATAAATATCATCGTCAATATAATTATAGGAATGTGAATATTATTTTTATCCATTACTTAGTTTCAATTAGTAGAACCTCTTTTATATATATTCATACTTATCATACACTTAAACCAAATTGTCAACAAATATATTATAATATTAAAAATACTCTAAAGCTCTATATTTGCAAGACATGTTTATAATGTATACGAAGTAGAATTAATAAAATATGTAAAATGTTTTGATTCCAAAAGATTTTGTTTGATAAGATATCCCTAAAGGAAAAAACGTAAGCACACTATCAATTCCAATTCTTTGTACATTAATATAAAATTAATTACAAACCATAAATAAAATTAGGTATGCTTTGAAAGATAAAGCATAACACAAAATAATTTTATAAATGCAAGGCCTAAAGAAGATATTGAATTTTGTTTTGTAAAAATGTTGCTAACACTTATGAGATCCTTTATGTTATCTCTTTTCTTTTTTGTATTTACCATTATACACTTTGATTCTAACAAACTCATTGTAACTATTGTATGTTTATTTTTACAATTATATTTTTGTGAATTTTGAAAATAAAAAAATCTTATAAATAATATATAATTCACTTATTCAAAATAATTACAATTTTATTTCACCTAAAATATTCAAGCAATACTAAATTTCCAAAGTAAATCCTCAAACTTAGAAAAAGATTGTAATTTTTCTTTAAATATGGAAAACCATACAATGTTAATAGATTTGTCCCATATACAAACTATTCTTACTATAACAAGAGGTGATAAAGGGAATCACGGAAACTCCATAAAAAATGAAGTGAACCCAACTACCCATTAAAATACATAGAAACCAACTATCCGAGGAAAATCATAAACTTAAAACTAGCACCAAATATAAAGTTTCGAAGGAGAACATAATAAATTAGAAAATAAAATAAATATGGGATGAACACTCATACTATGTGAATAAAGCTAGATATGAAATAAAATCATCGATTCTCTTTTATCGTTGTACAAGATTACAACACAAAGACGTTTCACATAATCTTAATAATGTTTTTGAGATTTTAATATTTTGAAAGCAATTATATGGGAAACAACTAAATACAATCCTTCACTTAAAAACACATAATTGCGTTTTGTAAGCAATTATATGGGAAAGAATTGAACCTTGCCTTTCTATTCAAAATCCTTAAAGGCAAGTATTTTATTAGATGAAAAAACATTATGAAGGATGATAATGTTTCTATTTTTTTTGTTCTTTGATCTTAAGACAACTAATAATATATAACGTTACTTAATATAAGTATTATGAGAATTATTTGAAATAAAAGAAAAATATAAATAATAATTATATTTCATCATCATCATGTCGATGTTCCAAGTTAGTTTGATAGTCTATTATATAATATTTAGAAAAATATTACTACAATTCCCATAACAATTAAGCTTGAATTTTGTAAGATGTATATCTCTTGAAGTTTAAATAACATGAAATGTCACATAAATTAAATTTTAAAATTTTACAATATAATGATGTGACTAAGATATGAAAGAGACCCCTACCTTAGGAATTTTGAGGAGAATTTAATTGAGTTAACAAATATGAATTGGTGATCAATGAGCACCCTTTTTATTTCGTCATTGGAATTCAATAAGTCCCTTATTTTAATACCTCAAAGGAATCTAATCTATATCCAATCAATCAATAAGTAAAGGAACATCTTTTTGTTTGATAATGATAAGAATCAAATCCATGCATTATTAGTAACAAAATGAATGAACTTTTTTTTAATTGGTAGTCGAAAGGAATTTAATTTGTGACCTACCAATCACCAAATAAATGAGTGTCATTTTTGGTAATGGAAAGGAATCCAGATCCTTGTAATATCAATCAAGTAAATAAATGAAACCTTTTCATTATCGGTAGCTAAAATAAATCTATCTTGTGACCTTCCAATCACCAAATAAATGAGTGTATTTTTGTTTGGTAATGAAATGCAATTCAATCCCTGAACTATCAATGACCAAATAAATGAGCTCTTTTTTATTGGAAGCCAAAAATAATCTAACGTGTGACCTACCCATCATTAAATAAATGAGTTTCTTTTTGGTATCGGTACCCAAATGGAATCTATCATGTGACCTACCAATCACCAAGTAAATGAGGATATTTTTATTTGGTAACAAAAATGAATCCAATCCATAAAATATCAATCACCAAATAAATGAACCATTTATTTATCATAACCAAAAGAAATCTAATATGTGACCTAACAATCAACAAGTAAATGAATTTGTAAATATAAATACAACTAAATAAGCCATGTTTTCGAGATAGCATTGGAGGTATCTATCACATGATCTAATCCATAAAAAATCAAACAATTTGAGGCCATGATTGAGAAGCATAGTGGCCATTATATAAAGACATTGAAAAATTATAGAGGGGAAGAGTGTATATCAAATGAGTTTTTAAACTTTTGTAAAGAACACGGGATCATGAAGCAGTTAACAACGAGGTATACACCTCAAAAAAGTTGTTTAGGCGAGAGGAAGAATAAAACCGTTAAAGAATTAGAAAGAACTATGATGAAAGCAACAAGGTGGTTCTCGTGATTTATTATTACAATATGTCTTCGATTGCATTATCTAAAAATATTGTTTTTCGAGTAGAAGACAACATATTGCAATAAGATATCATTTCGTTCATGAATTTGTTGAGAAAGGATCAATTGAGCTTAAGTTTTACAGTTCGAGTAATAGCTAGCTGAAATTTTTACCAAATCTCTATCAAAGGAAATAGATGAGCACTTAAGAGAAAAATTGGGCGTCATAGATGGACCGTCTAGCTCTAGAAATTAATTATCCATTGTTGTTTGGATCAAGCTTAAGGGTGCGTGTTAGAATTAAATGCTTTGAATAATCTTGATCCCCACGCTTGATTTGAAAACAACTTCACATTCCTTTCAAACCACCTTTTGATCAATATTAAATGTTTTGTGGCTACTATTTTTTTACATTGCAATTTCAAACCCCCGCTTGAAATCCCTTGCCATGTGGAGTCATTCCATTGACTACCTTCCTCTCTCCTCCCACTTTGGACTTCAAATTCTGGGATTAATTGGCTTTAAAGTTAAATTAGGTATACGAGTTTCTTTTTAATGGCATGTTATTTAAATATGACAATTTATATCATTTGGTGTCCATTTTTTTGTACATATTTTTGCACCAAAGAGAATATATATATATATACATAAATGTTTTAATTTGAATAGAGGAGATATATAAATATATATGATATAGCCTTTTAAAACAACTCTTAGCATAGAATAAAGAGAAGAGCCGTAGCTAAGAAAATATTAGAAGAAGATAAATAAAGAGAAGGAAAACGCCGAAGGAAAGTGTAGCAACACAATAGAAATATAGGATAAAAAAGGGGATATTTTTCAAATAGATGTGTGTAGCAACACAAAGTATGAAAAATAAAAAAATATTTTTAGATAAGAAGAGAAACAATTGAAAAACAGATAAACAAATATAAGATTGTAAATTTTATAGAATTAATGTAATAAATTTTGTGTGTGTGTTTCTTATTTGTGTTTTTGGTTGTGTATTTCCCTTACTAGTTACATTTGGCATTAAATTTTGCCAACAATACCCGAAGATTTTTGTTAGGTATATGTTCGGTGAAGTGACATGTGGATTTAGTATCTTGCTAAAGGCGATTATATTAACTTCACACCAACAAATAAATATTTTGGTTAAATCCAATCAAAGAATGTCATTTGTATTTAAATCATATCTATCTATAGTTTGATTAAATTTTTATGATTTGTTGCGATTCCATTAGTTACTCCCTTTATTGAAAGATCATGCGAAACATTAATTTTTGGCGTGCCAATTTGTGGGGCAAGCGGCAATTTCGGGAAGAGTGATTGATTGACTCACCGATAGGGGACAGCCGTACCTAAAGGTAGATAAATTTGACAAATGTATTATCGGTGACAAGATTGCTTTGTGCACCATGCTCATTAATTGTTTTACGGAATTATTTTCTGAATTTGCACTTAGCAAGAGGAAGCAATCAACTTTTTGTTGTTGAAAGTGGTGGTGAATACAAGTTAGAGTTTCATTTTGAAGACATTGTTCGAGACTGTACCAGCGCTTTGAAAGAGAATATAAGATGATAATTCTCTTACGGTATGTTTACATTCCTCATCACAAGATGTTTGTGAGATTATGCAATCATCATTTCTTTTTTTACAATGAATTTGAAAATGGTAGCTGCATTGTTTTCCTGACTTTGTTTAGTCATTAATTTCCATTTTTAATTTCAGTTTAAATTATTCTAGAGAAACATATCGAAGGGCTTTTCATGGTTTAACTAAATCTTGTATTTTATCCTTTTCGAGAGATAACTGCAACTCCATAACCAAGGTATATTCTTTGCCAATTTGTGATTAATTATAGAATTTGATTTCTGCTATAACTCTTTACATTTTGTTGCCTTTTTGAAGTTTTCAATTGTAGTTTCACACTATTAGGTAAGGTATCCTGAGATGTTATGAAGCAATGCATGTTTCAAAACAAACTTAGCAAGTAGAATTTTATCAAATACATAATAGGAATTTTCACCCGAAATTCTCTAAACTTTGCCCACAATAACGCCATTCATTGTTTAAAAAAATTATCAAATTGGTAATTTTGACATTCATAATCGTATAGATATATAGATTTTAACCTTTTTAAAAAGGAATATATATATTGGTTTAGTGCATATTTAAATATTAATCCAATTGAGAAATATTGTTGGTTTTTAACATAACACCACAATAAATCAAAATTATGAACCATCTTCAAGTATAAAGCCTCAAACAACTCTCTGATAATAAGGAGAGGAGCCAATAGTGGAGCATGGACCAATAATGGTGAGGGTATTTGTGAAGTGAGTGACTAGTACATGTACATTTGTCATTCAACATTTGAAAAAAAAGTAGCTAATAAAATGTGTCACATCAAAGAATCACCCAATCACACGATGCCACATAAGTGGAAAAAATGCATGACATAATGCCCTACTAATGCTCCACCCTTTTTTCCTTTGTATGGAAAACTACTTGATTTAAATCCATTTAAAAACCACTTTCCATAAAATAAAAATGCTCCAAAAAAAATTATTTAGATTAAAATAAAAATCTATTAAAGGTTTTTTTTTTCAAAATTCAATGTATTTATATGTGTGTTGTACACCCCTCAACTTGGGTGCACAACTACTGGCTCCTCTCCCTTAGCTTATTAGTGAAAGAGAATCATTTGTGCACATATCGAGTGGACATTTTATTTTTCCGCATGCAAGGCACACAATATTGCGAATATCTTACATTACGAAATAACAAGTACGTGTAACATCATCAAGATTCCCCTCCATATTTGTATTCTTCTCGAGATATGGTTCTTTGATAAAATAGAAAATGCATGGATAAATGTCATAATAGTTAATATTTTGTATAAAGAGACAAATAGTGAATGCTTTGATAGTTTGCTCATTGTGTCTTTGGGCAAGACGCGTTTGCTCATTGTGAATGCTATATTTTGTATAAAGAGACAAATAGTGAATTATTCACTTATTCACTAAACAATGAATTCCAACTCTAGTCACGAGAAAGACTTATCTCATATTTGTCACCAAATCGCTTGTCAGAGCTGCATTATCAAAAGGGGATGACAAAAGTTCGTGGAATCCCAGGATAACCAACGATTCTGCGAACTTGTTTTTCTCAAAACAATAAATTTCAATGCTAATTGCAAAACAAACTAATCCCGTCTAAGTTCCCAAGTCGCTTTTACCCATTGCTACATGGTGAATTAGGTGTGGGAAAACCTCATCTAAACCTCAAACTTAAGCATCGTTTTCACTATTTTTCCCACCCAAACAGTTGAATTCAAACCCTACTAACAGGACCTTAAAGTAGAATCCCAATTACATACACCAAAACATTCAACCTCATTGCTACATTTTGTATCCAAAAAGCACATAACCATAACAACTGCAAATTTTTTTGCCAAAAATGTTCCTCAATGCATATTCTGCTCATATAAAATTAACAAAAATGTAAAAACATTACTTTACATAATGGCTGAGAAGACGAAGTTGATGGCAGATTCGATGGAGTGTTTCATAGCTTTGAACCTATTACTCACTTTTCCCGACCTTTATTCTTAGCCAACGTCAAAGCATAGATATCAACTAGCATGTTGAATTAGCATGTGGATTACATAAGCATTAAGAACGCCACCATAAACCAATACAAAATTTACCCGCAAGTTCTATCGAGTGAGAGGACATGATAATGATGTAATGAGCAAGGACCTATAGAAAATTGTCCCCATCTTTCCCATGCTCAAGAATCCTTATATATTATCAAAAGATTCATATCTTTCAACTGGGAGTTCCATGGCATAAATTGATGGCTTCTTCTTGGATAGTAGCTCTGCATGGGATGTGTAACCTGTTCCTCCTAGATAGTAGTGATTCATGAGATACATAGGTGACACCACTGAAGGCTTTCACTTAAATGCCACTTACAAATAAAGTTATATTAGTCTTATCACGGTTTGAGTTCATAAAATGGAATATTAAGACCCAGGTTGTCTTTAAATACTAAGGGTTCTAATTTCTTTCATGCGTCTAAATGGATCATCCCAAAGTGTGACTACCACATCTCCATGCATCTTCTAAACTAGCTTTGACTCATTAATATAGTACATATCTTCGTCCATGCAAGTAGTCTCACAATCAAATAATTTCATATTTTTATTTGTATTGTCAAAATTATAGTCTAATTGTCATTGAGCCATTTTTCCATTGTATTCAAATATATCAAAGTCAAATTCAAAGTAGGGTTAGTCTTTAAATTTTTAATCGATGTAAAAATTATTTCTTCTTCTATCAATTTTATGGTTCATGGTCAATTCCTCCTCTAATAGTCTTCCTTTGAATGACACTATGTCACGATGGGATATGTAGGACATTGATTTTTTCGTTTCATAAGTATTGTATATGCATTATATCACAATCCTCTTCATTAATAGCTAAAGTGACTTATTTTTGAATCTTGAGGTTTTCATAATTATACATTTTCATCTTAACTACAATACCCCATTTGTCTACCTAGGATTTTGCTCTCCCAACTTTGAATGTTTGAAGCCTCACATTGTTTTTCCTTTAACAATATGATATTTGGGAAGGGCTTCAAAAAACAATTATATGTTACAATTAAAGCACTATAAGAGTCTCTTTCAAAATCTTATTCAAATAGAACAAATTTGAATATCCACATTTCTAAATTTCATTTTCCTTAAGAAGAATGAGTGCACTATTTTAATTTATTTCAATTTCTTTTCTCTCCAGTAATAGAAACACTTATCTTGGAAAAATAACTCTTTACATCTTATTTACTCTAGTTCAATACTTATTAAATTTATAAGTTCATCTGTATTTAACAATAACGCAAAGTGCTTAAGAAATGTACTATCATATTAACATTGTATTTTACATTTCACGTGGAAAAATGTAGAAGATCAAAACAAATGTATCATTGACTTTCACATATTGCCTATTTATTGTGTTCCTCCACCCTCAAAATGCATCCATCAAATTTTATTGTATTTTTCATATCACAATTTTATTGTTTTACTCTCCACTTTTGAAAAACATCAAATTTGGCGTATTTGCCATATCATGGCCTTGTTTTACTATTCTTTATAATGGGTGAAGTGATGTCGACATGTTTTTGTTTCTTATACGTTGGGTAAAGTGAAACCATCCATTTTAGTTTAAGGTACTTCTTGAAATTGGGGACCAATTATCCTAAATATTCTATTGGTGTATTTTCAATCCCCCGCTCCATGTACTTCATTAGGATGATCATGCCATTACAACGTAAACATGTGTCAACTCCTATGCTTAAACTACAATTTTAAATTTTAAATATGAATGTATAGTTTAAATTTTATTCTTTTTATATAAAAATTGACTACACTCTAATATAAAGGTTTTACTCTAGGGATATTGGAAACAATAAAGCATTTCAAGGGTAAAAAAAGATGAAGTATATTTTAAAACTTAGGTATATTTTTATAACAATCAAACTTTATTTACTTTCTTAAAACGGGATGATATACAACAAGAATTTGTAAATTAGGAATTGATAAAATTTATATTGCCTTAATCCATTTAGTCATGAATTTTGTATGTGTTATTTTTATATCTGAGCCCATCCTTATTAATATTAAAAGGTTTTATCTCCTACATTTACAACTTATCCCTTATGGAAATTCTCATATATGTCACAATTTGTTCATTACTCATGATTATATTGCATAAAGCTCCACAACACTTCCCTTCAATACTAGAGAAAACCGTTTAACATAACCAAACAAATAATTTTTCTAATTTTGGGTAGAATTCTCGTATCCAAAGCCGCCAAATGGTTAGTTTTAAATATTGTATCTCTTTTTTGTCAAAATAAAAACTATATACATGAAACACTATATTATTATGTCTTAGAAAAATTTCTACCCATTTGGCGCTCATCTTACATCTTCTATAACTCAAGTGGAAATACCTAAAAATGTAAGAAAATATATCCCTTCATTCCCTAAACTAAGACGTAATATTAACACCATATTTCAAATAGATCATAAGAACTCAAATCTAGGTCTAAGAGTTAATCTTCCAAAAACAGAAACTAAAAATATAACTCAATAATAAAAAGTTTTCAAGTCCTCAAGTTATCAAAAGTTACATTCATCTATTATTATATCACATCACAGGTGCAAAACTACATGTAGTTTTTTTGCCTCTTAAAAATAGTGCTAATGTAGATATTCTAAGGATTATACTTTTACCAAACAACTAATTGTTTTTAGAAATCTAGAACCTCTTTATTCTAGGTCGTGTAAGTTATAAAAAGAAAATTGAAGACATAAAAACTATTGAAAATGACAAGACTTTAAATGGATTGGTCCTATGCATAGTGAAATTGTAGAATTAAAAAAGAAGTATCTATAGAATATTTCTATCTACTTAATCCCTCTATAACACCAAAAATAGTAATCAACCTAGTTAAAAGTAGATTTACACTCTTTATTACTTATCTATGTATGTATTTTTAGCATTTGTTACAACGAGTCAATGTTTCTTAATAATATATATGTATGTGTTGGTATAAATAGAAACGTCTATCTAATTATAGGAATGTGCATATTATTTTTTTATCCATAACTTGAGTTTCAATCAATATATCCCCTTCTACGT
Source organism: Taxus wallichiana var. yunnanensis (assembly GCA_018340775.1). Classification (NCBI taxonomy): domain Eukaryota; kingdom Viridiplantae; phylum Streptophyta; class Pinopsida; order Cupressales; family Taxaceae; genus Taxus; species Taxus wallichiana. The sequence goes on from CM031241.1 coordinate 555,251,891, forward strand.
ATATTCATACTTATCATATGGTTAAAGCAAATTGTCAACAAATATATCATAATATTAAAAATACTTGTAATGATTTATATTTGCAAGACATGTTTTAATGTGTGCAAAGTAGAATAAAAAGAATGATACAATCGGATTTTTTTAAAATGTAAAATGTTTTGATTCCAAGAGATTTTGGTTTATAAGATATCCCAAAATGAAAAAATTGTAAGCACTCTATCAATTCCAATTTCCATACAATCAATATAAAATTAATTGCAAACTATAAGTAAAATCAATTATGTTTTGAAAGATAAAGCATAACACAAAATAATCTTATAAATGTGAGGCCTAAAGAACATAGTGGATGCTATTTTGTAAATAATGTTGCTAACACTTATGATCATGCAATCCTTTATGTTATGTCTTTTTTTTTTTTACTATTATACACTTTGATTCTAAGGACCTCATTGTAAAAATTGTAAGTTTATTTTTAAAATTATATTTTTGTAAATTTTGAAATTAAAAAAACTTATAAATAATATAGAATTCACTTATTTAAAATAATTAGTATTTTATTTCACCTAAAACAATCAAACAATACTAAAATTCCAAAGTAAATCCCCAAGATTTGAAAAAGATTGTAATTTTTCTTTTGAATATGAAAAACCATACAATGTTAATAGATGGACAGATATAAAAACTATGGCCACTATAAGAAGAGGGGAAAAGGAAATCACGAAACTCCATGAAAAATGAAGTGAACCCAACTACCCATTGAAATACAACTAAATACACTATCCAGGAAACAAAATCATAAAACTAGCACCAAAGAGTTGCGAAGGAGAAAATAATAAACTATTAAACAAAATAAATATGGGATGAATACTCATACTATGTAAATAAAAATAGATATGAAATAAAATCATTGATTCTCTTCTATCGCTATAAGATTTTACAACATAAAGAGATTTCACATAATCTATAACGCCCACATTTTTCCCACTTAAATCAATGATAAACCAAATAGCAAACCATGAAAATTCTGAAATAATTTTTTTAAAAAAGGTTACAAGGCCTTAGCCAGGATTTTAATTAAGTCCCGATTATAAAATTTTAAACAATTACAAGGTAGTTAGAACTAAAATAATGACTAAATTTTATTGAGCCCAATTTCAAAATGAATTATGATTTAATGATTTATCTTCCCAACTCATCAAATATTTTATTTAAATAATCCTCAATTAGATTTTAATTATTTAACACCATTAATACCCTTTAAATTTTTTTAATCAAAACCCATTAACAGCTTTTAAATTTAATTAGACAAGGATAGTAGTCCTCTAGTGTTAATGGCATGCACATTATTATAAAATCATTATCTCAAAAGGGCAAGGTGCACAATCAAGTCTAACCCCTTTAGACCCCATTTAAATAATACACACCCATCTTTTATTTAAAACATTCCCACTTAAATAACACAACACTTAAGTGATGTAGGGTTCATCCTACACCAATGTATCTAATATTTCCTAGCTCTTAGATCTAGGTTTGGCAAAAGTAACCCTATAAATCCTTATGAAACCTCTTATATTCATTTCTTTTATTCAAACTCTCATTTTCATTGTTTGGTTTGTAGGTTAAGGAGGAAGGAGGAGAAGATGAATCCATGGATTATTGTTCCATGATCAATGATGGATACACACAAGATAAAAAAATTGTCCCTCCCTCTCCTAGGGTTTATTTGAAATATATTTATCATTTGCATTTTCTAATTTTTATTTTTTTGTTCTTTACCCTATTCGCGTTGTGGGTAATCACCTATTTTATTACGGTTTATACAAGAAATTTTTTTCTTTATTTTTATTAAGCCCTAATATATACACTTTGTATATATATCAACAAGTGTGTGTACATATATTTAAATAAATACATATATTTTCTATATATATGTATCTATTTATATACTTTTTCAATATCTTTCCTTCCCTTAAAAAATAACAATCTAAAAGTTATCTCGGTCTTATATTAATCCAATATATTTGTTTGTGTGTGTGTGTGTGTGTGTGTGCGCACGCGCGTGTGTGTGTGATTAAATAAATGACCACAAAAAAAAAAGAATAAACACAGGTGTATACGAGCCACATTTACCGGCATTGGTCGCGGGTTGGAAAGAAAAAAAAAAAACGTAGGCATGAAAAGATCAAAGGCCACTTGTTTTATCGGGGTGGTTTAAATATTGTGTGGGGATTTAAACGTATTGGGGTGAGGTGCCAACCCCACCCCCACCCTATATATTATATGGGTTGTGTAATTCCCACTCCTCTTCAATACTATTTGAACCATGATTTCAATTTCGTTTGATTATAATCTTGAACCTTGTTGTTGTATCCTAGTAAGCATGTTGATAAGATACGTGGGACATCATGATTACTATTGTGTTCTAATTTTTATTTTGAATGTATGGTTGTAGTGTGGAATTTGGTGTACATTACTTTGTATATGATTTTTAGCATGATGAGAGAGAATACAATTATTATGAGTACTTGATATGTTGTGAATCATAATACCGTTCATATGGATTCTTAGAGACATGGATAGAGAACCGAGTATGGAAGAAAATGATGTTTTGTTAACCTAGATATATATTGACATTCTGAATTTTCTTTGTATTGATCATATTATGATGTTAAAATTTATTTTGTGATTTCTCTTATATTGAAGAAATAATGGAATTAGAAATATGTGTGAAATTGTGAACAAGTGATAGCAGCTTTGCTTAGTTTAGATAGTACCTATTTTGTGATATGAGGATGTTTACATACATACATACATATACATACATACACACACACACACACATACATACATACATACATACATACATACATACATACATACATACATACATACATACATATATATATATATATATATATGTGTGTGTGTATATATATATATATATATATGTATGTATGTATGTATGTATGTATTTGATGTGGCCATTAGACCGAAAGAGGTATTGTTAGATTTTGCGGGTAATTATATAGCAAACAAAAGGGGGATACATGACCAACGGTGAAGGAATTTAGGGTATTGTGTAACGCCACTAAAAGACAACGCCGCTACTGACGACGACGATGACGACACGCCACAAATATTTGGCCCGAAAAATCGACATTTTTTTTTTTTTTTTTTTTTTTTAAAATTATTTTACTTCGAGTTGTTTCCACACGGCTCGATGGGTTTAGCCTATATGTGTACCACCAAACCAAGGTTATAAAATGTCAAACCACTCTAGCGAGCTATTCAAATAAATTCGGTGAGCTTTATTGGAGACCAAGCTACTCCACACAACTCGGCGAGTTATTATTTACATTGGGCGAGTTTGCATTATGTGGGTGAGCTAAAAATTCTACATTGGTTGAGCTCATGGCGAGCTCGGTTGGGCGAGTTCTTTATTTCCTCGGCGAACTCGATGGCATTAAAAGGTTCAAAAGTGGAGGAACGAGCTGCTTATGGGCTATATTATTATTCCACATGGTGATACTAGGTTAAAGAGGGGTATTTGACCATTGACTTCATTTTCACTTAATGGTCCATTGAATAAGAGGATATAGGTGACGATGGTAATTGCATATATTACAATTTTATTGATTTTTTTTTTTGATATAATTTAACCTATACTTGCAGAGATATGTTACAATGATAAACCAAATATTGCTATTTTGTTGACTCATTAGAAATCTTTTAATGTATGTTCCTAGATATCTCCTTGGAGGATTAAATACTTCTAATTTAAGTGATATATAAATATATATGTATAATCAAAATTTTCACTTAATTAATTCTATATGCTTAATCATACATTTGAAATTTGGATCCAAGGAATAAGAGCCCAAATAGGGGAAAGGCGTTTCAAACTATGTTTAAATCTTGTTGGTTGGGGCGGTGGGTCTCATCAACCAACTGTCATAATTAAATGACTCCTTGCCTGGCGTGTCAAATTACACCTCTAAGCCGCATGTTTTCCTTGTTTTCTTTTCATTGATTCCATGAGATTTGCAAATCTTATGTTTTACCCGATCGGCTTTGTATGATAAGACTATCCCGGTAGCGTGGATACGAGGAAAGGGGGTAAAGGAGAAGCTAAGGCGCGTGAGGAGGCGAGGTACCTCCACTTCCAGGTGGGTGCGTTGTAAGGCGTGTTCATGGTGTGGATCTACAGATTTCACTGCACACGGTGGGACAGGCGAGAGGAGCTTAAACCAGCACCATCCAACTATGTGGTTATCGTCGATGCTCGAATACATCCTCAAATTCGGGATTCAACTCGTGATATTTTTTTTTTTCAAAAGAAATCGATTGAAGGGAAGTGAAAGTGCCACAGTGTCTAATGGTTGTTTTGTTGTCCCAGGCGCGTGAGCAGGCAGGTAGTGGAGGCGCACAACAAGCAGTTCGTCTAACTATGTTGTTATCTGTTCAGTATTGAATGTATCCTCAAATACAAAGTTCTCCTTCACGAGATTTTTATAAAAAATGATTGGGGAGAGGACAGCGAGAATGATTCGAATTTGATTGGGGCAGAAAGAGTATCAAAATCACTTAAGAGATAGTGGGAGTGTTACACGGTGACCTGAATAAACTTATTACAAAGATCTCCATTGAGACCTGGCCTGTCTCGCGAGGCTCGTGGAGAAGAATCTCCTAGAGGTGGATCTGTTTGCTAGCTACGACAATGAAAAAGTTATGTTATTGATTATGCTTTGAGGGTTAAGTTTATTAATATATATTCTGTGTTTCTCGTTTAGTCTTGTGACATGTGATTAAATGACATTTGACTTGTTTTTATTATAGATGTGTAAAAATAAAATTTTGTTTTAAAAATAAAAACTATTTTCCAACAATTTTATTAGTGGAATAATATCATGTTTCTCTTTTCCATTAATTGAGAACATCTCACATGGAAAATATTTGGGATGGTCTAATATAGTTTTGGACAGGGAAAAAATATGATTCATTTAAGGAAGTATTATTGTTGAGTGTTAAATAATGCTTGTTTTACAATTCAAGTATTAAGGATGTTCTAATAGAAAATATTTGGAATAACATTAAAACCATATTTCATTTGTAGTGGTGCTTTCTTCCTTTTGGAAATGATACATAATTGTGCCTTATTGTTAAAAAGTTATAAATGGATCAAACTCCTCTCTATTTTGAGCCCATTGATAAAATTGTTTATAGAACATTCCCTTTTACACTAACATTCCACTTTTCAATACATCTCCTTTTAGCAACAAAATGAGATCTAACATGTATATTCTTTTGTAATTTCTTCCCAACATTCCACAAAAGAATTCAACCACATTTCCAATAAATTTTAGAGTAAGAAATACTATCATTTCAATGCAACTTTTCCTTCCAAATCCTTTTACAACATATCCTACTTCATGTGGAAACAAATTTGCAATAATGGAAGCTAAAGAAAGCAAAGCAATATTACATTTTTCCTCCACTCAAGGTGGGTAAATACATGATGTTTTTACATTGTCAACAACAAGGTTCTTGTGTTCCAAGGTGTTCTTCATCCATGCTCCAAGTTCTAAGTATTTCAAATCACAACCAAGATAGGGGGAGAGGAAACACTCTCCTCCCAACCAAAACTCAATGGAGAAGAGAAGCAATCTCCTCCATTGACCCTTGAGCCCCAAACACAACACAATGAAGGGTGGTCTCTAACTCAAGGCAACAATACTTGCTTCCACAATACAATTTTCTTCACAACATTCAAGGTTTAAAAGAAGAAACAAAAGGAAACACAATTAACACAATACTTTTCACAACAAGGCTTTCATCCAAGCCAACAAGAGAAGGAACTATGGGAAAGTTTTCCTTATGCCTCCCCATTGAGATGAGATGCCCATCCAAACCCTCCACAATAAAACTCAAGCCCCTATGACTCTTATGCCTCCCTCAAGTACCCCTTTTTCCTCCCATACTCTTATGCCTCCCTCCTCTTATGGCTCCCTCAAGGACAAGGTAAGAATGTGAACATTCTTACCCAAGATGGGCATCCCTCTCAAACTCCCTCCACAATTGCCTATTCTACTCTTATGCCTCCCTCATGAGTTTTCCCATAGACCTCTCCTACACTACACATTAAGCATTCTATCCATTTTTCCACAATACACAAAAGTAACATACATTTTCCACAAATTTAAGCATAGAACAACAACAATAAGAAAGTAAAAAGGAGAAGGTTTCCTACCTCTCCATTGGAGAAGCCTAAACCAAGAACTTTGTCCAAGCTCCCTCCAAAACAATCCCAAGCATGCAAGTCCAAGCTCCTTCTTTTTCTTTCTCCCCAATCTTTTCTCTCCCCAAAAGAAAATAACAAAAAAAACTCTCCAACAAAAACCTCCAACCCCCTCAACAAGAGAGGAAGTTTCCATAAATAGACAAAAGGGAAGAGTGAGGGTGATGTGGCTCCTTGTAGGATGCCACATCACACATCCTCAAGACCACCTCCCATAGTCATATCAACTCCCAAAACACAATAAATGGGTGGTCGATTGAATGACATCTCTCTTCCACATCCATCCCTTCCCATGTGTCTTAAGGCACAAATAAATTCAAAAGGGAGAAAAGTGCACTCCAAAGTCATCTTTCCCTTCCCAAAACAATAAATAATCCCCTTTTTGGATTCCCAACCAATAGATATGGTTGGTAAGGGTTTTGGGAGTGTGGGACAAGTTCAACTTGTCCCATAAGTCCCCCAAATTTTCCCTAAATCTCAAATTCGAGATTCAAAGGATTTGGAGTGGTCAACACTCAAAACCAAGCATTCAATACATGAGGAAACACAAGGCTCAAGGAGCCAACCATCAAAATTAATTACACCCACAAGACTCCCCTCCAAAACTTAAAAAAATTAAAAGAAGATGTTACATTAATCTAAACATACTTAGCAAAAGTAAATTTAAAAAAAAACATCACAAATGAAATCACCTACTAAAGTAAGTTAAAACAAGTAATTAAAATTCTTAACCCCTTGGTCACATTAGAAAATTTCCCCCTCATGGAAATTTTTCTTAACAACATAAAAAACAAAAGTAACACAATACAATTCACTAGTTGCCTTGACGACCAAATGTTGTAACCACCCGACATCTTGTTGTGTTTGGTTCCCAATCCCCCTCATGGTTGTGATCATGTTGCGTTTCTGCCAAAATAAAAATACAAAATACCTCCTTCGGCCTTGTGGCCATGTCAAAATGTCCAAAATAACCATATGCATGAAATTTATTAACATCTACACGTAATTCAATTATCCATTATTTCAAGGTTTAAATCACAACTTAATTATGCATTCCATCATTATCCAAAGTTATAGTAATGTAAATTCAACAACTACATTCTACTTATCATGGCGAAGAAATCCAATGTTAGAACACATGCAATATATCCATATAAAAATAATATCGGTATCCAATAGTCTGTCCATGAGTCAGTGTAGATCATACTGAAAACAAAATCCAATCATAACCCAAATGCATCTACTCACAAAACATCATGCTAATCAACGTAAGTATAAGTCATGTCCATATCCAAAAGTCTGCATAACTCAAAATGATAATCAACTAAGTGTCATAGGGAAGTGGGCATTACATCCCCCTCCCCTTAGACTAGACTTCCTCCTGGAAGTCACTGAAATAAGTGTGGAAACTGAGCTCGCAATGATGTAGCATCCTCCCAAGTAGCAGCAGTCTCATCGTACCTGTCCCATTGGACCCGAACCTGATCAATCTCTCTGCCGTGAAGGCCCAGGGTCCTGTGATCTAAAATGCGCACGGGCTCCACCATCACCTGCCCCTGATCCTGCACCTGCAATGCAGTCCAATCTAGCACATGAGAAGGATCAGAAACATATCTCCTAAGCACAGAAACGTGAAAAACATCATGGACGCGCGATAAGCTAGGTGGCAATGCTAGACGATAGGCCAAGGGACCGAGGCGCTCCAAGATCTCAAAGGGACCCACAAACCTAGGAGCAAGCTTAGAACCTTTTCCATAATGGATAGGGCTCTTATGCGGTCTGACACGAAGAAACACCTTCGTGCCTACCTCAAAACTGCGATCTGTCCTATGCTGGTCTGCATACTTCTTCTGTCTATCCTGCACCTCCTACAATCTCTGTCTGATCAAAATAACCTGCTGCTCCATGTCCTGTAATAATGCTGGCCTAAGAGAAACCCTATCCTCAATCCTATCCCAACTAAGGGGTGTCCTACACTCTCTACCATATAAAGCCTGAAAAGGAGCCATGCCTATAGAACTCTGAAACTATTATTGTAGGCAAACTCCACCAAATACAGATACTCCTCCCATCTCGACTGATGATCCATCACGTACATCCTGAGCATATCCTCTAAAATCTGATTCACCCTCTCTGTCTGTCCATTGGTCTCAGGGTGATAAGTTGTGCTGAAATTAATCCTCGTCCCGAGAGCATACTACATGGTGGTCCAGAAATGGGAAGTGTATAAAGGGTCGCGGTCGCAAATGATCTTCCACGGAATCCCATGTAATCTGACAATCTCATCAAGGTATACTCGTGCCACAGCACTTGCTGTATAGGTGGTCTTCACTGGGGAAAAATGAGCTACTTTCGTCAATTTATCCACCGTGACCATGATGGCGTCGTGGTGGTATCTCGACATCGGCAACCCAACAATGAAATCCATAGAAATGGTGTCCCACTTCCACTCCGGTATGGCGTGAGGATAGAGAAGGCCAGCTGGATGCTGATGCTCGGCCTTCACCCTCTGGCACTCTAAACAGTGGGATACAAATGAAGCTATGTCTCTTGAAGTCCTCTCCAAAAATACAACTGTCTCAGGGTGGCGTGCATCTTCTTCACCCCGGGATGGGCTGAGTAAGGTGCACGATGGGCCTCTGCCAAAATGTCATGTCTCAAGCCTCCATCTCTAGGAACATATATCTGACCTCTGTGTCTGAGAAGACCATCTGCCTCTAATGAAAATCCATCAAATCTCCCTTCAAGGGGTCTCTGAGACTCAATCTCTGCTCTGGCTGCAAGGTAGAAACTATCCTGAGGAAGCTGCTGTAAGATCCTACTCCGCAAATCTGTGCCCACTGAGGTGGCCATAGCCACATGTCTCCACCTACTCAAGGCATCTGCAACCACATTCTCCTTTCCTTTCACATGCTCTATCTCCATGTCATACTCACGAGTAACTCCATCCAACGCCGCCGACGAGCGTTGAGATTGGGGCTGCGTGAAGAGGTGGCGAAGACTCAAGTGATCGAGTCTTGATTTGTAAATCTCCGGCCAAGAAGAAAATGTCTCCACCGTACTAAGGCATGTACAATCTGCTTTGTACAAGCTCAAGGTCATGGGTCAGATAATTGAGCTCATAATCTTTGATTTTGCGAGACTCAAAGGCAACTACTCTACCCTCCTGCATTAACACACCTCCAAGTCCTGCCAAGGAAGCATCTGTGCAAATGTAGAACTCACCCTAAGGATCTGGCACTACAAGAATAGGTGCTCTCATAAGGCATTCCTTCAGTGTCTGAAGGCCTGCTCACATCTATCTGACCATAAAAACTTCTTCCTTTCACCAAGAGAAGTGATAGGGTGCGTAATCCGAGAGAAGTCCTGCACAAACCTCCTGTAGTACCCTGCTAGACCCATAAAACTACGCACCTCGATCACACTGGTGGGTGCTAGCCAATCCATGATGGCTTGAATCTTGGAAGGATCGACTACAATACCTTCCCCAGAAATGATATGGCCCAAATATTGCACCTCAGGCTGAAAGAACGCACACTTCTCCAAGTTCCCGTAAAGGTGCTGCTCGCGAAGACACTGAAGAACCTGGCGAAGGTTCTCCTCATGCTCCTCACGTGTGTGTGAGTAAATCAGAATGTCATCAAGGAAGATGAGCACGAAGCGATCAAGGAAGGTCCTGAATACCCCATTCATCAAACTCATAAACACTGCGGGAGCATTCGTCAAACCGAAAGGTACCACTGTGAACTCGTAGTGGCCATATCTCATATGGAAATTTGTCTTGTGAATATCTTTCTCCGCAATCCTGAGCTGATGGTACCCTGACTTAAGATCTATCTTAGAGAAAACTGTAGCCCCTTCATCTGATCAAATAAATCATCAATGCGTGGAAGGGGGTAATGATTCTTGATCGTTACTTTATTCAGATTGACGGTAGTCAATGCACAAATCAAGAGATCCATCCTTATTCTTTATGAAAATCACTTTGGTGCACCCAAGGGGATACACTAGGATGGATTAGGCCTTTCTCCAGAAGGCCCTCAAGCTGCAACTTGAGCTCACATAACTCAGGAGTAGTCATCCGATAAGGTGCTCGTGAGATAGGCTCTGCGCCCGGAACTAGATCTATATGGAAGTCGATCTCACGTGGGGGAGGTAATCCTGGTAGCTCCCCTGGGAACACATCAGAAAACTCTGATAAGATGGGATGGTCATCGAGGGAAGGTCCTCTGGACTCATCCTCTGATCTGTCACTGACCGTAATAGCAAACATTTGACAACCCTGTCGCGCACACCGCTTAAGCTGCATAGTGGAGATGGTGCGAATGGATACACCCTCCTAACTCCTGATATCACTGACTCTACTCCAAGATCATCTATGCAAGCGATAGTCTTATGGTAACAATCCACTCTAGTCAGTGAGCGAACAACCAATCCATGCCTAAAATGATGCCATAAGATCCTAATGGAAGGATCCAAGATCGAAGTAGTGGTGAAAGGTCCCAAATCCACTACACACTCCTTAACTAAGAGTCTACAAAAATCTTGGCTCCAGAAGCCATCTCAACGTCCCAACTACGGCCCCGCCTAACTGCCACTAGCCTACAACGCTCTACTAAGGATGGTGCAATGAAAGAATCAGAAGAACCAAAATCAAATAATATAGAGGTGGAAATACCACCAATACTACTGTCGTCTCAATCACGGTACTGGATGCTCACTGGCAGGGTTCTCGACCACCGCTGCGTAGATCCGATGACTCTCATGCCATATCTCCAACAGTAGGCTCTGAGCTTTGTGTCTTACCCTTGGTAGGGTTATGTGGGCAATCTCTCCAAAGATGTCCAACAACACCGCAACCATAACAGTTGCCTGGTCCTCTCCAGTGGGAAGTAGCTCCAGCTGGTACTCTAGATGACTGAGATACAGATCCTGACGATCCGGCTATGGATCTGGTGAGGTCTCTAATGATGAGCTCCTACTTGACTGAACTCTCGGTGCACCCTGTGTCTGATGGGACCCCTAGGAGGAGGCCCCATACTACGTCCTCTCTGTGCATCAAATCTTTGAGGAGGTCGGTAAGGTGGGCGGGTCTGCTACTGCTGCGGTGGTGGCCTGAATGAAGCTTGCCCTGAACTCTGTCCACCCTGTGGAGGAGGAATTGACCCCTTCGACCTACTATCCCGCATCTGCTGGATTCGGCTCGAACTCTGTCTCTAGCCTGTTGTGTCTTTCCCCGTGTCTCCTCTGCAATATAGGCCTTCTCCATGGCCTCTGCTAATGTCTATGGGCAGTGAATGCACACTGCGCCTCCTAAATCCAAATTCAGGCCCTGGATGAACCTATGAATCCGTACCTGCTCATCCTGCATATAGTCGACGTACTGGAGTAGGTCTAGAAATCGACTCTCATACTCTCACATCATCGCCGATGCCGACGGAGGTCATGAAACTCGTCTATGTGCTGCTGTATAAATCTCCTGGGTAAATACCTGCTCCTGAAACACTCCTCAAACAACTCCCAGGTAATCGTCTCTGAGTCAACATGGAGCTTCTGTTCCTCGGTCCTCCACCAGACTCCTGCTCCATCCTTCAGAAGATGGATCGCAACACGAGCTTTCGTGTTGCTAGTACAAGGGAGCTTGAAGCATCCACTCAAGCTCACCAACCAGGCCTCTGCCTGAAAACCACCTATATCACCCGAATAGTGAGATGGTCGTAGCTTCAGGATCTCCCTGATATGGTCTGCAGCTGACGTATGACGAATCCTAGATCTCTCTGTATGCTCCTCCCTCTGTCTAGGGCTCCGAGACCTGTCCCTATGTCCTGAGATCATGTCCCCATGTCCTCTCTATGGTGACTCTGCCCTAGCCAACTCTGCACGGAAATTCTCTGCCCTGTGCTCCTCGCTGTGTCGAGGGGATGCCTGAGCATCTACTGATGGCTCCAAACTATGTCTAGCAAGTCGTCCTCCCAAGGGCTCTCTGCGTATAGCGGCATTGACATCCTGGAGTGTCTGCAAAATCTGAGGCAGAAGGGCTGCTACGGCCTGCTCTGGCAGTAGTGGTATGTCTAGGTCTATATGAAGAGACCCCTCACCCAATCCGCACCTCCTGCACAGATCAAGGCGAGAGTCAGTTCATTGTTCCAGGTCTTGAGCCAGTTTTCTAAATTTGATGTTTACTATAATTATCAACATTATGGCTTTATATTTTAAAGGTATTAGCTCTGTACTAAGTTGAATGTTCCTGCTTTGTGTTTTCCTGCGTGTGCTCAAGGGTCCCAGCTTCGAACCCCTGGCTCTGATACCAAAATGTAACGCCACTAAAAGATGACACCGCTACGATGATGACGATGATGACGATGACGCCGCGCCACAAATATTTGGCCCGAAAAATGTGACAATTTTTTTTTTTTTTTAAATTATTTTACTTCGAGTTGTTTCCACACGGCTCGATGGGTTTAGCTTATACGTGTACCACCAAACAAGGTTATAAAATTCAAACCACTCCTAGCGAGCTGGTCAAATAAATTCGATGAGCTTTATTGGAGACCAAGCTACTCCACACAACTCGGCGAGTTATAAACTACATTGGGCGAGTTTGCACTATGTGGGCGAGCTAAAAAGAAATTCTACCTTGGTTGAGCTCATGGCGAGCTTGGTTGGGCGAGTTCTTTATTTCCTCGGCGAACTCAAAGGCATTAACGGGTTCAAAAGTGGAGGAACGAGCCGCTTATGGGCTATATTATTATTCCACATGGTGATACTAGATTAAAGAGGGGTATTTGACCATTGACTTCATTTTCACTTAATGGTCCATTGAATAAGAGGATATAGGTGATGATGGTAATTGCATATATTACAATTTTATTGATTTTTTTTTGATATAATTTAACCTATACTTGCAGAGATATGTTACAATGATAAACCAAATATTGCTATTTTGTTGACTCATTAGAAATCTTTTAATGTATGTTCCTAGCTATCTCCTTGGAGGATTAAATGCTTCTAATTTAAGTGATATATAAATATATATGTATAATCAAAATTTTCACTTAATTAATTCTATATGCTTGATCATACATTTGAAATTTGGACCCAAGGAATAAGAGCCCAAATAGGGGGAAAGGTGTTTCAAACCTGAGTTTAAATCATGTTGGTTGGGGCAGTGGTTCTCATCACCAACTGTCATAATTAAATGACTCCTTGCCTGGCGTGTCAAATTACACCTGCTGAGCCCCATGTTTTCCTTGTTTTCTTTTCATTGATTCCATGAGATTTGCAAATCTTATGTTTTACCAGTCGGCCTGTATGATAAGACTGTCCCGGCAGCATGGATATAGGGAAAGGGGGTAAAGGAGAAGCTAAGGCGCGTGAGGAGGTGAGGTACCTCCACTTCCAGTGGGTGCTGTAAGGCGTGTGCATGGCGTGGATCTACAGTTTCGCCTGCACAGTGGGACAGGCAGTGAGGGCGCTTAAACCAGCGAGAATCGTCCAACTATGTGGTTATCTGATCAGTATCGAATACATCCTCAAATTCAGGATTCAACTCGTGATATTTTTTTTTCAAAAGAAATCGATTGAAGGGCAGTGAAAGTGCCACAGTGTCTAATGGTTGTTTTGCTGTCCCGGCACGTAGCGAAACAACACTTAGTGGAGGCGCACAAAGAGGCGCACTCATCCAACTATGTTGTTATCTGTTCAGTATTGAATGTATCCTCAAATACGGAGTTCTCCTTCACGAGATTTTTATCAAAAATGATTGGGGAGAGGACAACGAGAATGATTCAAATTTGATTGGGGCAGAAAGAGTATCAAAATCGCTTAAGAGACAGTGGGAGTGTTACACGGTGACCTAAATAAACTTATTACAAAGACCTCCATTAAGACCTGGCCTGTCTCACGAGGCTCGTGGAGAAGAATCTCCTAGAGGTGGATCTATTTGCTAGCTGCGGTCAATGAAAAAGTTATGTTATTGATTATGCTTTGAGGGTTAAATTTATTAATATATATTCTGTGTTTCTCGTTTACTCTTGTGACATGTGATTAAATGACATTTGACTTGTTTTGATTATAGATGTGTAAAAATAAAATTTTGTTTTAAAAATAAAAACTATTTTCCAACAATTTTATTGGTGGAATAATATCATGTTTCTCTTTTCCATTAATTGAGAACATCTCACATGGAAAATATTTGGGATGGTCTAATATAGTTTTGGAGAGGGAAAAATATGATTCATTTAAGGAAGTATTATTGTTGAGTGTTAAATAATGCTTGTTGCAATTCAAGTATTAAGGATGTTCTAATGGAAAACATTTGGAATAACATTAAAACCATATTTCGACTTTAGTGGTGCTTTCTTCCTTTTGGAAATGATACATAATTGTGCCTTATTGTTAAAAAGTTATAAATGGATCAAACTCCTCTCTATTTTGAGCCCATTGATAAAATTGTTTATAAAATATTTCCTTTTACACTAACATTCCACTTTTCAATACATCTCCTTTTAAGCAACAAAATGAGATCTAACATGTATATTCTTTTGTAATTTCTTCCCAACATTCCACAAAAGAATTCAACCACATTTCCAATAAATTTTAGAGTAAGAAATACTATCATTTCAATGCAACTTTTCCTTCCAAATCCTTTTACAACATATCCTACTTCATGTGGAAACAAATTTGCAATAATGGAAGCTAAAGAAAGCAAAGCAATATTACATTTTTCCTCCACTCAAGGTGGGTAAATACATGATGTTTTTACATTGTCAACAACAAGGTTCTTGTGCTCCAAGGTGTTCTTCATCCATGCTCCAAGTTCCAAGTATTTCAAATCACAACCAAGATAGGGGGAGAGGCAACACTCTCCTCCCAACCAAAACTCAATGGAGAAGAGAAGCAATCTCCTCCATTGACCCCCGAGCCCCAAACACAACACAATGAAGGGTGGTCTCCAACTCAAGGCAACAATACTTGCTTCCACAATACAATTTTCTTCACAACATTCAAGGTTTAAAAGAAGAAACAAAAAGGAAACACAATTAACACAATACTTTTCACAACAAGGCTTTCATCCAAGCCAACAAGAGAAGGAACTATGGGAAAGTTTTCCTTATGCCTCCCCATTGAGATGAGATGCCCATCCAAACCCTCCACAATAAAACTCAAGCCCCTATGACTCTTATGCCTCCCTGCAAGTAACCCTTTTTCCTCCCATACTCTTATGCCTCCCTCCTCTTATGGCTCCCTCAAGGACAAGGTAAGAATGTGAACATTCTTACCCAAGATGGGCATCCCTCTCAAACTCCCTCCACAATTTCCTATTCTACTCTTATGCCTCCCTCATGAGTTTTCCCATAGACCTCTCCTACACTACACATTAAGCATTCTATCCATTTTTCACAATACACAAAAGTAACATACATTTTCCACAAATTTAAGCATAGAACAACAACAATAAGAAAGCAAAAAGGAGAAGGTTTCCTACCTCTCCATTGGAGAAGCCTAAACCAAGAACTTTGTCCAAGCTCCCTCCAAAACAATCCCAAGCATGCAAGTCCAAGCTCCTTCTTTTTCTTTCTCCCCAATCTTTTCTCTCCCCAAAAGAAAATAACAAAAAGAAACTCTCCAACAAAAAAAAAAACTCCAACCCCCTCAACAAGAGAGGAAGTTTCCATAAATAGACAAAAGGGAAGAGTGAGGGTGATGTGGCTCCTTGTAGGATGCCACATCACACATCCTCAAGACCACCTCCCATAGTCAACTCAACTCCCAAAACACAATAAATGGGTGGTTGGATTGAATGACATCTCTCTTCCACATCCATCCCTTCCCATGTGTCTTAAGGCACAAATAAATGCAAAAGGAGAAAAGTGCACTCCAAAGTCATATTTCCCTTCCCAAAACAATAAATAATCCCCTTTTTGGATTCCCAACCCATAGATATGGTTGGTAAGGGGTTTTGGGAAGTGTGGGACAAGTTCAACTTGTCCCACAAGTCCCCCAAAATTGCCCTAAATCTCAAATTCGAGATTCAAAGGATTTGGAGTGGTCAACACTCAAAACCAAGCATTCAATACATGAGGAAACACAAGGCTCAAGGAGCCAACCATCAAAATTAATTACACCCACAAGACTTCCCTCCAAAACTTAAAAAAAATTAAAACAAGATGTTACATTAATCTAAACATACTTAGCAAAAGTAAATTTAAAAAAAAAAAACATCACAAATGAAATCACCTACTAAAGTAAGTTAAAACAAGTAATTAAAATTCTTACCCCCTTGGTCACATTAGAAACTTTCCCCCTCGAGGAAATTTTTCTTAACAACATAAAAAAAACAAAAGTAACACAATACAATTTACTAGTTGCCTTGATGACCAAATGTTGTAACCACCCGACATCCTGTTGTGTTTGGTTCCCAATCCCCCTCATGGTTGTGATCATGTTGCGTTTCCTGCAAAATACAAAATACCTCCTTCGGCCTTGCGGCCATGTCAAAATGTCCAAAATAACCATATGCATGAAATTTATTAACATCTATACGTAATTCAATTATCCATTATTTCAAGGTTTAAATCACAACATAATTATGCATTCCATCATTGTCCAAAGTTATAGCAATGTAAATTCAACAACTACATTCTACTTATCATGGCGAAGAAATCCAATGTTAGAACACATGCAATATATCCATATAAAAATAATATCAGTATCCAATAGTCTGTCCATGAGTCAGTGTAGATCATACTGAAAACAAAATCCAATCATAACCTAAATGCATCTAGTCACAAAACATCATGCTAATCAACGTAAGTATAAGTCATGTCCATATCCAAAAGTCTGCATAACTCAAAATGATAATCAACTAAGTGTCATAGGGAAGTGGGCATTACATATTGGCAACAAGTCTCCATGGAAACTCATGTAAATGTATGATTTTATTGTTAAATTTTTAGGAGGAACCCATTGTGGGGTGGCCTTAAATGTGACCTTGGGTAAGTTGTGGTTTTTCCTTTTGATTTTATTTATTTGTGAGTAATTGTATTTTGTTAGTATTTTAGAGTCACTTTTATTATTGTTGTTAAGTACTCCTTTTAAGTTAATTAAACTTGATTAGTTAGTACTAATTAGGATGTGACAAAAGGGGGAGATAAATGTGAGTAGGTAGTCTTGGTTTGTGTTGGATTTGAAAGAATTTAATTGATTTGGAGTGGTGTGTACTCAATCTTGCAAGTGAATTTCGGATTTTGACTTTCTAGGCCATTTTGGAGGCTTGTGGGACAAGTTAAGCTTGTCCCACACCTCTTAAAGTCACCCACCCACTATGCCTATGATGTGAGGGGCTTATTTTAGGCCTTTTTGTGTATTTTAATGGACAATAAGAGCAATTAATTGTACTTTTCTTACAAGATTCTTTAATTGTTTCCTTTAAAGATGTGGGTTTGGGTTGAGTGTGCAATAGGGTTGTCATTCCCTCAACCACCAATTTATTATAATTTGGGGTTTGGGTTTGACTCATTGAATTGGAATGGAGGAGAAATGATGTGGCATCCTACATGGAGCTACATCACATCTCTCTCCCCTCTTTTCAATTTATCTTAATTTGTATGAGGATTTGGGGGTACTTGTTTTTATTTTTTTGGTCTCTTTCTTTTGAGGGGCTTGCCTTTGGAATGGTTTCTAGATCTTGGAGGAAATTGTGATTGCTTAGAATTTTCGAAGGCTTGGAGCTTTCTTGTGGATTGTTTCTCTTACAATGGCAAGGTAGACCTTCACCCTTGTTTCCTTTTTCTATTTTTTTATGTTCATGATGTGAATGGATGGTTGTTGCATGCTTTTGGTTGTGGAAAATAGAATGGTTTTTAGGTTGTAGGAGAAAATGGAAATGGGTATTTTCTTAGAGGGAGGCATAAGAGTGTTATTGGGTATTTTAGGAGGGAGTTGGGTTGGGATGTTCCACCTTGTTGATAAGTAAGTTTTTACTTATCTTGTTTATTTCATTGAGGGAGGCATAAGAGTGAGGGAGACATAAGAGTTGTTTATTTTCTTAGAGGGAGGCATAAGAGTGTTGTAGTTATTTTCTTGAACTCGTGGAGGCTTTAAGTTGGATACCCAAACCCTTGGGAGGAATAATAAGAAACCCCATGTTCCTTTCTCTTCCTTGGCTTTAGTATGAAGCCTTTGTACTGAAACTTGATGGTTTTGTGGTAATTTTGGCAATGGGTTTATTCTGTTGAATTTCTTGATTGAATATGATTATGGAATCCATTTAGAATTGCCAATGGTTGTTTTATACCTTTTATTTCTTCTTTGTTAGGGTTCGGGGGACATTGAGGAAGAAGACTTCTCTCCTCATTGGATTATAGGTTGGGTGGATAGCATCACCTATTTTCCTTTTATTCTATTGTGATTCAAAAAAGTGAAGGGTGGAAGAGTGCAAATTTAAGCTAGGATGTTGGAAGGTTATCTTGATATGGAGATTTTGTATTGAGCTTACGGAAAAGATTGTTTTGTAAATTTGGACATGTTGCTTCTACCTAGAGTGGAAGACTTGTAACTCTTTCATTTTAAGTGAAGTAGTTTCTTGTAAGAGGTATTTGTGAAACATTGTATTCTTATCTTTGAAAGAAGGATTTTGAAGTGGTATTGTAATTAAATGAAGTTCTCTCAAATATAGACTTCTATTAAAAATTTATTGTAAAATTACTTTGAAAAAATGGTGTTCTTGTGTGGAAAGTGAATGTTGTTTCCTTTTGTATGGTTGGAAAATTTAGATAAATAAAAATACAAAAAACAAAAAAGGGGGTTTCATTAAGTATTCTATACCTTTTTTCTCTCCAAATAAGAATGTAAAATGTAGTGATTTAAATTGTCATGTTGTAGTATAATTTTATCCAATGTTGTAACGGAAAAATCATACTTTTAGTGTCTTCAACCAAGAAATAGGTTCACCTCTTTTTTTGTATTAGATGGAATGAAAAGGAAAAATAGTTTCCAACTATTTCGTATATGTGACTAAATATAAAATTATAAAGAACTACCTTTACCCTCATATATTGTGAAACCAATAAACTTTAAATTAATAGATTACTAAAATAAAATAAAACAAAAAAATATAAATACACAATTTTTAAATATATTTTAATTATAGAAGTTTATATGTAAATTGATTTACTTATAAAAACTACAATTTTTATTATGTATATACATATACTAAACAAATGTAATGTCTTATGTGGTAAAGCATCCGAATCCAGATTATTAAAACAAAGTTCGAAACATATATTTAAGAAAAAGGTAAGTCTATTAGGTTTGACCAAATTAATGGTGGGTAGGAAAAGTTTTTATTTATAAAAAAGAGAGATGGTGAATTTTCATTTTTGGCAGGGAATGTTCCACGTATAAAAACAAAGGTCTGCGGTGCAGCATGAGTACCTTCCGCGAAAGCTTGTGGCATGTGGAGAAAGGATGTTAAAGTTATTTTCACAAGTTTTGATTCATTGTTTTGGCACAGGTTTCTCTTTTTTAAAATGTGTAAATGTGTTAAATTTCCATTGACCAGCTGGATCCCAAAACTAGGATTTTTGATTTTCCGACTGTGCTCAACAATTGAGCTATTTTTCATTTGTGTTGTTAGGAATGTAGATTGTTTTCAACACACTCCTTAAGCCACACTTCCACGTTTGGGCCTGGGGTTCTTAGTCTGGCTCCAATATCATGATTTAATTCTTTTTGTGGCTCAAGTGTGGATTGTTTCCAACTAAATCATTATTCTTTGTACTATAAATTGTACGAACCTTGATTCATTATCTTGAATTGAAGATTTTATGTACCCTAAATAAGTCCTCACTAATCCTCGTTAGGTTATTTTTATTTTTTTAAAAGTAGAAACTAGTGTTTATATGGTTGTTCACGTTCGAAAATAAAATTTCTTAACTTTGTTTTATTGAATTAATCTCATATTTAAAGAATAAGGCATTTTCTCCACTGTGATTAAGATTTCATGTACCAAGTCATCATAGCTACCATACTAGGAAACTAAATATTTGGCAATTGTTGGCTTTCATCTCTATTTTTGGCAGAGGAAGGTGGGTTTTATTTTTAATGTGAAGCCATATTAGATGATTCTTGGCATGGGTATCCTGTTCTAACATAAATCCTTGTTGTTTTGGTTAATTTTCTTGAGTTAATATTTCATGTGCTATGATGTCACTGTGTTTATTTAAGGTTACACAACCCACTTTATATGGGTTCTTTATTTTATTTGTAGTAGAAGCTATGAAGAAGTAGGAGGATGTTTTGAACCTCCTAAGAGATGTCATTCTCCTCAAGATTCTGGGGAATCTGAGGAGCTCAACAGACAGGAAGTCATGGTCAATGGTTTGCAAGTAGTTTTATTGTCTGGAGGCCCTTTGCAAGGAGAGATTGCAGCTCTTGAGAGGGAAATGGTTAGCTAGGATTCTGCAGAGATATGGGAACCTCCAGCACTTAGATTTTTGTTGTACTCTCAAATCACTGACCAATGCCTGGAAAAGGTGGCCAGGTTAATAGGGCAACATTTACGTTCTATAGATCTTTCCAAACAGGGTTGTTTTAGTCACATTGGCTTGTCTATACTGGCCAAAAAATAAATTGTGAGAACTTAGTGGAAGTTGATCTTTCTAATTGTAGCAGAATTGGGGATAAAGAGGCTGATGCTATTTCTCAGGCCAAGAATCTGCAGTCACTAAAAATGATGAAGTGCCAGCTAATTTCTGACTTGGGTTTGGTTTGCATTGCGGCGAGGTGCAGTAAAATCCATCACTTGAATGATTGAATCTCAAATGGTGTGTTGAGATTTCTGATTTGGGCATTGAGCTCGTTGCTGTCAAGTGCAGAGAACTTCGGTTTCTCGATATTTCTTACTTAAAGGTATTTGCATTTCTTTGCAGTCTTTATATTTCTTCATGGAAGCTAGTTAAATAACAACCTTTTATTTTTCAAGGTCATTTGTCTGATATCCTCATCTGCTACAAAACATGGTTGAATATTTTTATGGTAATTGGATAACAAAATATAAGTAATCCATTAATCTACTAGCTTATTACAATAAAATGGAATAATGTGATTTTGTAAAAGTAATGCATTAAAACACAAGTTATAAATTGTTCTCATATGTATGATAAACAAGGCCAGTCATAGGAGATGGCGAGTTTCACCATCTTGACGCATTTTCCTTCCATCATAAATTGTAACAATTTCTCTTGTTTGATCAAATAGACCGAGATTCTTATGATTAGTGAGCATGCATCTATAAATGAGCGATATGGAGGATACATTGACATTGTAGTTTGAGGTGGCAGAACCTCACTCCTCAAGTTTGTGGTCATTTCAGGGATACTCTTAATCTAGTGCAATGTGTTGCAGATAACAAACAGATGTATAGGTTCTATAACACAGCTCGTCTACCCAGAGACCTTGATACTGGTTGGGTGTCTCTCTGTGGATGATGAAGGCCTTGACATTCTTACAGATGGCTGCAAATCATTATAGGTACGTAGGAAGTTATTGACTTGATATTAGAAGTGTCTGCTTTACATTCCAAAAACTCGCAAATTGTATGCAACGATTTTTCTATTGGATTTTAAAGCTTACCAAATGAACTTAGAATAACAGGTTGGATAATGCAATAGCTATGAAGGATGATGGTAGTGGGTTTTCTTTTTTGCACATTTTTTAATCTAATTTTGTAACTGATACATAGTAGCTTGTTGAGATTCTCATTGACACTTCAATACTAAGTTATAGTCGAAATTTTGTAGAATTTCTATTATAAGTGTGATATGTAGATGATTCTCTATTTACAGAGCGGTGATGTTTCAAAGTGTCAAAATGTGAGTTGCTCTAGTATAATTTCTCTTACGAGTGGATCAATTGCCTTGAAATAACTTATCTTGGCCTATTGTGTTCCAATAAGTAATATGACAAGAAGTTAACGATGACGGGACAACTCTTTTAACTTTGAACAAATGATTTCAATTATTGAACCATATGATATCTCAATAAGCATCTATGTGTTTGATGAGCAGCAGGTCAGAAGTGCTCTTTTTGCAAGTTTGCAAAAATTTGAAAGTCTACGGTTGATTAAATTTGATGGCTGTGAAATTTCTAGCTCAGGGCTGGAGTCTATTGGAAAGAGCTGCAAGTCTTTGCAGGAACTGAGCTTAAGTAAGTGTAGCAGTGTAATGGATGAAGGAATCTCTGTACTTGTGGCCGGTTGCAGAGACTTGAAAATCATGGACCTCACCTGCTGCCCAAATTTCACAAATGTTATTGTTTCAGCAATTGCAACGTTTTGTAGATATATTTCATGTCTTAAGATGGCATCATGTAGCTTGGTCACCGAAACAAGCTTGACCAAAGAAAGAAAGAGAGAAAGAAAGAAAGAAAGAAAGAAAGAAAGAAAGAAATTAACAGATTCACATAAAGCTGCCACAATCTGAATAGTATGTCCATTCTGCCATGACCTTAGTCTGAAAAATAGTAACTTGGAGAGCCCATTCCAGACATGGAGATGGTTTAGCTAATGCGCTATGTAATTATATTTACCTCATAGACTCAAGCATAAATATTTCAAAAGACAAAATCCAATTACTTCATTGAAATTCTAATAATAATATAAACCACATCTTCTTTACTTCTTCCTCTGACATGCTCTCCAACTTTGTCTAGAAACATCTCAACCACTTGAATAGAGGACTTTACAAGATTTGTTTCTTTATAAGAAAACTATTTTTCTTGTGTTGTGAGAAATATCTAGCCTAATATTATTGTTCTTGTCTAGAGAATATCTATTTTTTTCTTGCTTCCTAAGAGATATCATGGTTTTACTGTAACGGCATGCTATTGCATCAACAATCCTGAGCGGTAGCAGCAGAGGTACAACAACAAATAACTATAAATGGTGCTCAGCACAGAATATTAAAAACCCAACCCCAACCACCTTGCAGGCTGCTTGACAGAGCCATATTGTAATTAGGCTTCTACTGAGCAATGTAAAAAGTGTTAGCAAATACAGTTCACAAGTTATTAACAAAACCATTAATCCAAAAAAACTACTTCTGACAGATTACCAAAATATGCAAATTTGACTCCTCAGCTATACATGAGTTATCCACGGGTTTTCTGCACATGCAGTGGCTTCCTCATTTCCAACAGCTAGAAATAGGTAATGCCGAATGAGAATGTATACAAAATGTCTGAAATAAGGCAATTATAACTTAAAACAATTAACTATATATATATATATACTCTTAAAAAATTCTATGTTTTTATCCGTGGCCGCGACTTCAAATATGAGAATCTAGATTTATAAAAATAATAATAATAATAATTCAGGTATACATTAAACCTACAAAAAAATGAAATTTAAAATAAACATAAACTAAAAAAAAGGGTAAATAATACCCACAATGGGAATAGGATAGATCTATTATTTTAGCACAAAATACTTCAAAATAGGGATGTGTAAACCCTCAAGCTTCAATGGTGTCCATTACTTCTCTTTCTTTTTCTCTAAACCTTTGAAACAAAAATGAAATGAGATTAGGGTAAAATGGTAATAAGAAGTCAACATAAAGGATTTTACTTGATTTTTAGAAAACCTAGGATCAATGGGTTCAAAATGATTAGATCCCGTGGTTGGAATTTCATCCTACTCATCTTAAGTGGGTGGAATTTTTTTTGAATGGAAATTAAATTAAAAAGGGTATGGGTAATTGGTTGAATGGGGCCACTTAATCGCTAGGTCAAGTTGTGACCTTTTATGGTATGATACTAATTTAACATTGTGCTTGGTATTTAAATAATGAACTAAAATGGATTTTTCAATAAATATTAGTAAGGGTATAGTTTAATAAATTAGGGGGACATGACTATTAAATAATTAAAAAATACTCTAATTAAGTAAATGAACTTAATGGGAGACTTTTAAACCATAAAGGATGTTGATAGAGATAAACTAATAATATTTAATTATTAATTTAATTGTGACAACCTTGTGAATGAGTAATGTTGTAAACAACAATTATCTAAACCTGGTGGATGATCATAACCCTTACAACTTTTAAAACAAAAAAAAAAATCCATAAATTTTTCCCATTAAATTATTAGACCTTTATGTGGTTTTAAAGTCAAATTTGTGGGCGTTACACTTGGTATCAGAGTCGTGGGTTCAATGCTTAGACCCTTAGCCAACATTGGAACACAAAACGACTTAGTAAAATTTGAACCTCGATGATTAAAATAATTATAAAAATTAAATTGTTTGAATTATTGTACTCGCTTTAGTGGCATTCTCGCCGAATCCAGTTAATCGAAAATCTATAATTGGTTTGATATTTTTGTAAACTTATGGTGTAGAAGGAACATGATTCTCCTTTGCAAAGATGTTGTTTGATGAATCCTAACTCTTTTTAGTCGTGTGACGTGATAAACCCTTTTGGGACTCCTCCTTGTTGGAATGCTAAATTATGTGGTGTGACTCTTGTGGATTAGCGTTAGTGATTTTATTCGGGGTTAGACAGAGTAAATTAGAAGTTGATTAGTTGATAGAACTCCCATTTTTCTTTCAATGGTTAGGTGAGTTATTTTTGGTTGTCGCTTTGTCGACCTAATTTGTATATGGAAAGTAGATATCGGGACATGGTATCGTATTGATCCAGTTTGGTGTATGCATTCTTAAATTTGAACTCGATGTATAGTACCCTTACCTGTGATCCAAGAAGGGGGCTGCGAAGTGAATGTGATGTGGACTTTCTATATTCTTGAACTTATGTTGTTTTATCATGGACCAACATTTTTGTTTTAATTCAATCGAGAAGCTTTGAGAGTCTTTTATTTATTTATATTTTTGTGAGATTTCTAGAGATCGCAATGCGGTTAGCTAGCCATTTTCTTTGATTGCTGATATTTCTTGGATTTCACTTTTGATTGGTGACTCATAGCTTGTTTATCTTGTTGGCTACTTAGTTAAATGTTACATGATTATTTCTTGTCGATCGAGGAGCTGGTTCTACACTTTGTTATGTTGTGAACTTTTTGTCGTATGGGGGTACACCTAGGTGCCTTGGTTGCGTTCGTAGGTGCTTTAAGTTATGCCTTGGTTTTTGAAGGACAAAACCTTGTGTGTGTCTGGGACCTTAGAATAACTCTTTTACGCAACCTTTCTAGAGAGAAATTTTTGCATGTCATGTGGTCTAATTGGTAGTCTTGATAGCAGTGGTTGTGATTCTCTTGCACCCTAGTAAGAGCTTTGTTCCTCGTCGAGTAGATGTATTTGGTTATGAGTTTTGGATTATGATAGGATCAGATTAACTCTTGGATAATTGTGGATTTTGGTGGGTAAGTGTTTTGTTTTGGATGTGGTGTTCCACCGATGGCATGCTAAGTTTTATCATGGTTTCCTTGTTTCATTATAGAAATTATTGACAGGTGGATTGTATGTATCTTTGTAGATATGGCTAGATTTAAGCCCATTTTGGCAATGTGCTTAATTAAGTGTACTTTTTATGTTCTCCATGGCCCATAAATAGATCTATCCTTTCCTTAACATTTTAAATCATTATGTATACCACTCTATAATATATTAGTATTGGGTAATGTTGAGACACGTATGGATGCCTTTGGATCCTTTGGACATTTATCTAAGAGATTTTAGTTTTGTAGATCTTAATATTTTAATTCTAGTTTTGTTTATGTTGTGCCCTTTTCCTTTAAAGCTACAAATCTTGGTCATAAAGGCCATGTTTGGGTAAATTAGTTGATTGTCCTCTTGTATTTAATGTCATATGGATTGAAAATTGGTGTCCTCGGAGTAAAATTTCTCCTTGTTATCTTGTTGTTTGTTTGGTGGTATCTTGTTAAATTATGAGTTTTGTTTGGAAACTCTCTTTATATTATTAACTAAAATAGTTTTGATCCTAAACAACAAACATTGTTTTCTTTCCCAAACCGATGTAAACCTCTTAAACTCAGAATCGTAAATTTTCTTATTTAATGGGCTTTTCATTGTAACTTATTCTGATACTTGTGGAGACCCACTTGGAGTGTTTTAGTGATACTTGAAATTCTTTGCTAAAATCTTGAAATCTTGGTGTCTTGCATATTGGTTGATTGGTCTCTAGTTCCTATAAAATTAATGATGTGATATAGTGATTGGTCTCTTGTTCCTATAGAATTAAAAATGTGATATGTTGATTGATCTCTTATTCCTATAAAAGTAATAATGTGCTATTTTTGACTCTTCTTACCCACCCATTCAAATATAATTGGTAATATGATTAACTTGAGAATAGTAAAAATCTAATCGAGGAGCACGGACCTTGAAACTTAATAAGTAAACTATAACATTAGGAAATGGAAAATGGTTCCTTACTATAATCCTAGTGGAATAATAGAAGAATTAAAACTATGTGAAAATAACAAGAAATTTGTTCTTTTACATTCCCTAAAAGTAAGATAAGATATCTTGCCACCTATGTAGAATGGTGAGATATCATGTCAACTTTGATGGCATTCCTTAATGATGCAAAATAGGTGATATCATAATAAAATTGATGCATTAATTAATAAAATTTATAAGGTTTGTGCTTAGCGAGTGTAACTATAACTTATGTCTCATAGTTTAGAATTTGGAATGAATAAGCTGTTAAGATTGAGCACAAATTTATAATTAAACAACCTTGATTGTTTAAATGACTAGTACATGCCTTAGATTTATAGAATACATAATTTGATAAGTTTTAGCTAATTGAAGGTACCTTGAGCTAGTGTAGGATTACCTAACCTCTTTTGTGGCCTAATATTTTGGGATTTTGATACGGTTGAATTATTTTACCTACCCTCCTTGTTAGTGAAAACAAATATCATATGTAAAATGGTCATGACACAAGTATGCCAGTCATTTTGGACCTCTCTTTGAATAGTGATAAGTTTATTCAAATACATAAAGATTTATCCCTCTATTAATTTTCATTAATGGTTATGTTCATGTTGATGGGCCTACATCCAATCATGAAAAGGGTGAAAATGAATTGAACCTTTAGTTTTTCCCCTACCCCGATTTGTGAAACACCTTGTTGATAATGATGTGTTCTAGGCTGTATTGTACTCCCTTATTCATATATGTGTGTGTTTTACCCTTGTAGGATTTTTTGGGTTGTTGTATATTGTCACCTCGTAGCTCAACGGGTGATTGTGGCCTTTTTGAAATGGGTCTTTATCTCTCATTTTAAGAAAGGCACCTCCTTGTGTGTTAATTAAGTTGTTGATGACCTAGGTTTATTATGGAGTTTAGGAAACATATGTTAAGTATATGAAAGAATTTTGGGAATTTTATATATCTCTATTGTTAGAAACCACCGATATTGTTTGTCCCCTTTTTGTCCTTGAAAAGGGAAAGTGCGTGTTGTTTGCATAATTTATTACTTGAGTCTTGGTGTGATGCGTTAGTAGATTGTAGTTAGAACCCCTCTTGTTTATTTTTCTTCTCTTCTATCTCCCTTGAGTGCTCTTTTGTGTTACAATTTATACATGTGTTCTCTTTATGACTATTTAGAGCTAGGGTAGGATTTAAGATAAATAAATTACTGTGATGCTAAGTAGAATGGTTGGTGTATATTTTGTTGATATATTAGTTTGTGTAAGGATTTTCTAAGTAAGTGAAAATATTATCTAATAATTTGAAGTTTCTAAAGCAAATTTAATGTCGTGTGTTAAATATTTGCGTGAAAATTGAAGTTATAGAAACCTTGTGGTCAAGGTTATGCTTGGTATCACCATGAAAATTTAATTGAATCCATTCGAGTTATAAAAGTGCTTCCAATGAATAGCCTACATCCTTGTAAATTGTTTTACTAATTTAGCTGTTTTCCTTGTTGTTAAACCTCATCTTGTGTGATCTTAAACTTGCGAGGCCTCGCTAGTAGGCATGGTTTTCTGTCTGCAAAATTGATGGTCATGATTTGTAGTGTTAACCTTATCTAAATAACAAACATTGAGGCATAACTCAACCTAAGTGAAAGCCGTAACCTTTCTTATTGTAGTGTGTTGTATCCATGGGTGGCTATGTGGTCACCCCGAGTACAAAGATGACTCCATGAAATTCTTTTACTTGGCGGTTATCCTAAGGATTCCACTCACAATTTCCTTCTTAGATGCTTTGTGTTGTAGCTTGGTTGACCACGTAGAATTACTCTGTAGAATTAATTACTTGCTACCTTACTTGAAGAAAGTTTTGTATTCATGCCTTACAATCTACCCTCTCCTTGTTGAATATCGTTGGATCAAACTTGGGTTCTTTGAACCCACTTTTGTTTGAAATAAAGGAAACAGGTAGAGGGTGTGACATCTATTCATATGTATTATTTACCTACCTCTTGTCTGTGACTTCCATGAGAAATTCAAATCTAAGGGGAAGGGGATGTAATGCCCACTCCTCTTCAATATTGTTTGAACCATGATTTCAATTTCGGATGATTATAATCTTGATCATTTTTGTTGCATTTTAGTAAGCATACTAATAAGATACATGGGATATCATGATTACTATTGTGTTCTGATTGTTATTTTGATTGTATGGTTGTAGTGTGCAATTTGATGTACATTACTGTATATGATTTGTTTAGCATGATGTGAGACAATAGAGTTATTATGAGTACTTGATATGTTGTGAATCATAATACCGTTCGTATGGATTCTTAGAGACATGGATACATAACCAAGTATAGAAGAGAATGATGTGTTGTTAGCCTAGATATATATTGACATTCTAAATTTTCTTTGTAATTATCATATTATGATGTTCAAATTTATTTTGTGATTTCTCTTATATTGAAGAAATAGTGGAATTAGAAATTTTTGTGAAATTGTGAATGAGTGATAACACTTTGCTTAGTTTAGATGATGCCTATTTCATGATGTGAGGATGTTTACTAATAGATGTATATATATTTTATCAATGATATATTTGATGAGGCCTCTGGGATGAAGGAGGTATTATTGGATTTTTAGGTAATTATATCGCAAACAAAAGGGGGATAGGGGACAAAAGCTGAAGGAATTTGGGGTATTGGCAACAACTCACCATGGAAACTCTTGTAAATGTATGATATTATTATTGTTAAATTATTAGGAGGTTCCCATTGGGGGGTGGCCTCAAATGTGACCTTGGGTAAGTTGTGGTTTTTCCCTTTTGATTTTATTTATTTGTGAGTAATTACATTTTGTTAGTATTTTGGAGTCACTTTTATTATTGTTGTTAAGTACTCCTTTAAGTTAATTACACTTGATTAGTTAGTACTAATTAATATGTGACAAAGGGGCATAATAAATGTAAGTAGATAATCTTGGTTGGGTTGGATTTGAAATAATTTAATTGAGTTAGAGTGGTGTGTACTCAATCTTGCAAGTGAATTTCAGGATTTGAACTTTCTAGGCCTTTTTAGAGGCTTATGGGAAACGCTAATATTTTACCACAACCCTTAAAGTCACCCAACCACTATGCCTATGATGTGAGGGGCATATTTTAGGACTTTTTTTGTGTTTTAATAGACAAAAAGAGCAATTAACTGCACTTTTCTTACAAGAGTCTTTAATTGTGTCCTTTAAAGGTGTGGGTTTGGGTTGAGTGTTTCAGAGAGGGTTCTCATTCCCTCAACCACAAATTTATTATAGTTCAGGGGTTTAAGTTTGACCTTTTGATGTGGAATGGAGGAGGAATGATGTGGCATCCTACATGGAGCTACATCACCTCTCTCTCCCCTCTTTTCTATTTATTCTAATTTGTTTGAGGATTTGTGGGTTACTTATTTTTATTTTTTTGGTCTCTTTCTTTTGAGGGATTACCTTTGGAATGGTTTATAGAGCTTGTAGAAAATTGTGCTTGCTTAGATTATTAGAAGGATTCGAAGCTTTCTTGTGGATTTTTCCTCTTACAATGGCAAGGTAGACCTTCACCCTTGTTTCCTTTTCTATTTTGTTGTGTTCATGGTGTGAATTGTTGGTTGCTTTGCATGCTTTTGATTGTGAGAAATCAAATGGTTTTTAGGTTTTAGGAGAAATTAGAAATGGGGATTTGCTTTGAGGGAGGCATAAGAGTGTTACTGATTATTTTAGGAGGGAGTTGGGTTGGGATGTTCCACCTTGTTGATAAGTAAGATTTGTACTTATCTTGTTTATTTCATTGAGGGAGGCATAAGAGTGAGGGAGGCATAAGAGTTATTTATTTTCTTGGAGGGAGGCATAAGAGTGTTGTGGTTATTTGATTGAACTCATGGAGACTTTAAGGTGGACACCTAAACCATTGGGAGGCATAAGAAGAAACCCAATTTTCCTTTATCCTCCTTGGCTTTAGTACGAATCCTTTGTGCTTGGAAACTTGATGGTTTTTAGGTAATTTTTAAAATGGGTTTATTGTGTTTAATGTCTTGATTGAATGTGATTTTGGAACCCATTTATTGTTGTCAATGGTTGTTTTTGCCCCTCATTGCTTCTTTGTTGGGGCTGGGGGGCCAATGAGAAAGAAGGCTTCTCTCCCTCATTGGATTATAGGTTAGGCGAAAAGCATCCCGTATTACCCTTTCCTTCTATTGTGATTCAAAAATGTTAACGGTGGAAGAGTGCAATATGAAGCTAAGATGTTAGAAGGTGATCTTGATATGGAGATTTTGTATTGAGCTTATGGAAAAGATTATTTTGTAAATTTGGACATGTTGCTTCCACTTAGAGTGGAAGACTTGTAACTCTTGCATTTTAAGTGAATTAGTTTCTTGTAAAATGTATTTGTGAAACATTGTATGCTTATCATTGAAACAAGGATTTTGAAGTGGAATCGTAATTAAATGAAGTTCTCTCAAATATAGACTTCTATTAAAAAAATTATTGTAAAATTACTTTGAAAAAATGGTCTTCTTGTGTAGAAAGGAATGTTGTTTCCTTTTGTATGGTTGGCAAATTTAAATTTAAAAAAAAAAAAAAAAACAAAAAAAGGGGGTTTCATTAATCTTGCTATACCTTGTTTCTCTCCAAATTAGAATGTAAAATGTAGTGATTTAGATTGTCAGTGTTGTAGTCTAATTTTATCCAATGTTGTAAAGGGAAAAATCATACTTTTAGTGTCTTCAACCAAGAAATAGATTCACCTATTTTCTTGCATTATTGGAATGAAAAGGAAAAATAGTTTCCAACTATTTTGTGTATACAACTATATATAAAATTATAAAGAACTAACTTTACCCTCATATGTTGCTAAACCAATAAACTTGGAATTGATAGATTACTAAAATAAAATAAAACCAAAAAAGAAATATGCGCAATTTTAAATATATTTTAATTATAGAACTTTATATGTAAATTGATTTACTTATAAAAACTACAATTTATTTAGTTAATAAAATAATTATTATATATATATATATATATACTAAACAAATTTAATAGCTTGTGTGGTAAAACATCTGAATGGCTTATTAAAACAAAGTTTGAAATATATATTAAAGAAAAAAGGTAAGTTTATTAGGGTTGGACAAATTAATGGTGCGTACAAAAAAAAAAATTTATAAAAAGAGATGATGAATTTTCTTTTTTGACAGGGAATGTTAACATATAAAACAAAAAAACAAAACAAAATGCATTTGATAAGTACCCAGCCACCTTGCACTTTTCATGGTAAAAATGTATAATAAAACAATTTTTTTAATATGTTTGGTGGCCGCCTTAAAAGGTATAGGCTCAAATTTTTATTAAAAACATATTTAATGTGGGGTGGAGGCGTTGTCCCCACCCATATATAAATATTACCCATAACTTCTATAGACATGGCCACGGCCATATGAAGACCACTGTGTAGTGCCTTGAATTGGCCCGTAACTTAGAACAATCAACCCATATATATATATATATATATATATATATATATATATATATATATATATATATATATATATATATCTGTGTGTTTTTTTTTTCTGTGGCTGCGACTTTAAATATGGGAATCTAGATTTGTAAAAATAATAATAATAATTCAGATATATGTTTTAGTTAAATGCTACATATATATATCCAAACCCTTGTCCCCTATATACATCAAACCTGCAAAAAATAAAATAAATTAAAATAAACATAAAAGGGTAAATAATACCCACAATCGGAATAGGGTAGATCTATTAGTTTAGCAAAAATACTTTAAAATGGGGATGTGTAAACCACGAAAAGATTCAATGGAAGGATTCATTTTAAGAAGACCCCTCTGAAAAATTACTTTTGAAACATTGGTGAATCTAAAAAATCGACTTTCGAATCGTTGGCAAATATCTGAAAAAACATTTCGTGGCAAAGACAATTTCGCAAAGAACATTTTTTTCTTATTTCATAAATTCATTTGGGTAGGTTGGTGGGAGTTGCGTTGGGTAGAAAGTTGGTCGAGATAGGTTGGTAGGGGGTTGGGTGGTTGAGGGGTTGGGTGGGTAAGGGTTAGATGACCAAGGGTTAGCCGGGTGGGTTGGACGAGTGAGGGGTTGGGTGACTATTGGATGGGTGGGGTTGAATGAGAGAGTGGTTGGATGGTGACGTTTGGGTGGGAGGGATGGATGGGTGAGGGTTAGGCAGGCTAAGGTTTGGGCGGGTAAGGGTTGGACGGGGATTGGATGGCTAATAGTTGAACATCTAAGGGTTGTGACGGCTAAGGATTGGACATCTAAGGGTTAGACAAATAGGGGTTGGATGGCGAAGGGTTGGATGGCTAGGGGTTGGATGGTGGGTTAGATGGGTGACGGGTTGAACAAATAAGGGGACAAGTGAGGGTTTGATGGGTGCGGGGTTGGACAAATGCTAAGGGTTAGACGGGTGAGGATTGGACGGCTAAGGGTTGGATGACCAAAGGTTTGGGCGATGGGTTGGACGCAGGTGGGCGGTTGGATGGCTAAGGGTTTCACGGTTGAGGGTTGGTCGTGTGGGTTGGTGGCCCATGGGTTGGACGACTAATGGTTGGACGGGTGGGTTGGATTTCTTACCGTTGGACGAGTGGGTTGGTCAGGTAGGGCTTTGAATGGTTGAGCCTTGAGGGGTTAGATGACTAAGAGTTGTGCGGGTGTGATGGATGGAAAAGATTTGGTCGGCTAATGGTTGGATGGTATATGGTTGGACATGTAAGGGTTGTGCGGGTGGGTTGGATGGTTAACGTTTGGTCATGTGGATTGGGCAAGTAAGAGTTTGGCCACCACTTCCACCAATAATTTACTACCACATTTGCTTTGAACCATACAGACCCTATAAATACCCCTTCAGGTTCAATTATTCACATTTCTACTGAAACATTTCCATTGCTCGACTCTAATGTCCCGATCTTCAAACTTCTCCCAAATTTCAGCAATGGCCATCATCACATCTATTCCTACACCCAAACTTCAATACGAAAACCTCGTGTACCCACAGTTGTAGCTCTACTAACGAAAAAAGATGCACAAAAGGATTGGGTCGAAAACTCATAATGTATTAGGCTTGTGGACATGCCCCGATTCGATATTGATACTTCAATCATTGATTACCTTCTCGCCTATTACAACGAGAATCTTTGGTAAATTTTCCATTCTCCTCATGCATCCGAGACATCGTCAAATTTCTTTCTCAATTCAACCCAAGGATGTACAGCGGTTAATAGGTTTAGCATTCAAAAATAAGCTAGTCATTTACTACAAAGGCTATTCTTACGAGATGAAGAAAAAATGTTTTTGGAGTTTCATTACAATGTACATGTTGATGGTAAGTTTATTGTTTTCAAATTATTTTGTCCTTAACATTCTTGGACCACCTAAGGCTCTAACGTTTCTTCTCTATTATTACAACTCCTCTTAATCGTTCATTAATAGGCCTTCTACTACAACGTATTGCAAACAAAATATTTATCACAATTGCATCACATTTTTAGGCAAGGATTATTTTATAGGGCGAGATCTGCGGACATTCCATATTGGTTAGTTCAATATTTATTATGGGACATTAATAGGGAAACAATTTAATTGATGTAGTTATTTATCCAACACAATAAAAACAAATATCTCCCATTCCCACAAATCCAACCAATTTGATAAATCCAGGATCGTATTCTCTTGTTGCATTTATATTCTTGCTTTTTATTATGAAGAGTACTACGATATTACGCAAAATAAAATTCCAACTACAATCTATGATTAAATGATTGTTCTTACATATTGATTTTATGACGGTGCATATCGATGTGGAAGAATGTGCAGGGACAGCTAGGACACACGGACCCGATTTTGCTGCAATACTTGCAATTCAAAGAAAAAGTCAACATTTGATTCTAGAAACTTCTAACGTCCATAACTTTTGACTCCGGGCTCCGATTTTCACAAAATTGGAATTTTTGGAACGAAACACGACCTCTTCTGCGTCACAAAACTAGATTTCTTAATTTTAATGTGGGTAGTTAGATTTTAATAAAAGAAAAATATTCATCTCTAGTCAGTTAATGCCCATTCCTGTCAAATGATAGAAAACACCTGTCAGATACAAAATAGCTTCTCACACTCGGAAAGCCATAACTTTTGCATTTCTCAACGAAGTCGCACAAAATTAGTACGGTTGGAATTGTGGCTTGAGAATGATGTACAAAAATCAAGAAATTATATATTTGATGAGAAATCAATGGGGATTTTTCATAAAACATGGTCGTGTTCACGCAGTGTTTTATTTGGTAGTTAGGAGTGCAATTAAACTTTACTCCTAGTTTTCACACATTGGAAGACTACTCTCACACCCTCCTTTTACTCGGTGTATCTCACCGCTTTAGTGTAGGCTTTCATTTTATGCATTCTCTCTCCTTGTTCCCTTGGAAATTTAGATTAGAACAGTTAGTTTACCACTGCATTAGAGTAGATTGTGGCAGGTAGTTTAGGAGCAAGAACCAACTTTCTCAGGAGGTCTATCTCAAGTAGCAAGTCCCACAACTTGGAGATATTACCCATGTTATCCAATCACACCATGAGTTCAAGTATATGCGCTTGTGTAAACATAAGGGTGTTGTGACTCGGTGATAACAAGCCTCTCATGAGAAAAGAGTTGAAAAAGCTAATTGAGCCCAGATCATTTTCCTATCAAGCATTTGAGTTGGGTTGCAAACTTGGTGCCTATGAGGAAGAAAAATGGAGAAATCAGGTTGTGTGTGGACTTTTGTGATCTAAATAGAGCATCACTTAAGGATCACTATCCACTTCCACCAATGGAACAAATCTTACGGGTTGTAGGCTGGCTCGAGAGGTTTTCATTGTTAGATGGATACTCGGACTACAACCGAGGTAATGGTGAAAGAGGAAGATCAATTCAAGACAGCCTTTCCCACCAAATTAGGAACATATGCTTATAAGAATATGTCATTTGGACAATCAAATGCTGGAGAACCATTTCAACAAGCCATCAACTTGTCATTCAAAGGCTTGATCAACAATGTGGTCCTGGTGTATCTAGATGATATCACCATCTTCTCATAGAATGCTGCAGACCATCCCTTCCACCTAAGACAAGTATTTTAGAGTGTAGAAGGTTTGGGGTGTCATTAAACCAAAAAAACTGTGTGTTCTTGGATCATAAAGGGAAATTGTTGGGCCACATTGTCTCAAGAGAGGGATTGACAATTGATCCTGAAAAGGTTGAAGCCATCCGGAAACTTCCATTGCCACAACATAAAAAGTCTCTCCAAAGCTTCTTGGGGAGAATAAACTTTGTTCACAGGTTTGTACCTAATTTGCTACTCTTGTGAAGCCTTTAACAATGATGTTAAAGAAGAGTCTTGCATTTAAATGGACAACATAAGGCAAAGAGAGTTTTAAAGCCATCAAGCTCACAATATCACAGGATCTAACTCTTGTTAACCTAGAATTCTCAAAAGACCTCATGATATATGCTTTTGGAGGGTCAGACACCATCTCAGCCATATTGGTCCAGCCGAACAAGAAAGTTTCATAACAACCAATACCCTTCATCAGGTCGAGCTTAGAGGACTAGGAGGTAAAATACTCTTTCATTGAAAAAAATGTCCTTGCTATTATTAGGATCCTAAAGAAGTTCGAAACTTGGTCTCAAACAATAGGATTCAACATCTAGTATCTCATGATGGTGTCAAGGATTTTCTTCTAAACAAGGACTTGAATGAGAAAACGCCGGTTTGGATCACCCGGGTAAAGGAATATGATATTGAGATCAAGGTGACCAAATTGGTTCGAGGAAAGGGTGCAGGTGAACAACTCACCTTCAAGCAACATGCTGAGTTAGTGGGTGAAAAAAAGTTTATTCTATTTCTACAAAATGATCAAGACCAGCCAGTTGATGATGCACCTACTCCATATTAGACCAAAGCCTTGGTGGATTACCTTCAAATAGGTTTGTGCCCTCTATAATAGCACAAATCAAAAAGGAGATACTTGGACTACAGGCTATCCCATATGTGCTTATTGATGGTATCTTGTTTAAGAAGGATATTAATAGTATTCTATTGAGGTGCATTGGGATAGAACAAATTGAGAGAATATTGCATGAGTTCCATGATGGAGAAGCGGAGCTCAATTTACCCCTCCAATAATAGCTCTCAAGATCATGAAAGTTGGTTAGTATTGGCCTATGGTGTTCAAGGACTATTATTCATTGATTAAGAAGTGCAAAAAGTGTGCATTCTTCACAGGAAAAGAGAAATTAGCAGCCCTGCCCCTTCATCCCATTTCAATGGATCATCCATTCATGTAGTGGGGACTAGACTTCATTGGGGTGATTAACCCAAATTCAAGCCAAGGTCACAAGTGGATACTTACTGCAATAGACTATTTCACCAAGAGGACTAAAGCGGTTGCACTAAAATAAGTAAATGAATCCAACATCTTGGATTTCTATGAAGGAATAACCACCAGGTTTGGAGTCCCTGCCACTATTATATCATATAATGCATTGGCATTCCTTGTACAAGGATCACTAAATGGGATGTCAGAAATGGTGTGTACCTCAGCACTTCATCAAGTTATTACCCTCGGGGTAATGATTAAGTAGAGTCCACAAACAAAAACCTATTAAGGATTATCAGGAGCACTCTTGATGAAAATCAGAGAACTTGGCATACAAATCTCAAATCAGCTCTATGGGCTGATAGGATCACATCAAAGAGGTCCACAGGAAGCTCCCCATACAAGCTTGTGTATGGAAAAGAGGCAATATTTCCCATATCATTAGAGTTGCCTACTCTAGAGCTCATGAAATAGTTGGAGCTGGCTAAGTTTGAACCTATGGAAATCAGGTATGCAGAGCTAATGGAGGTAGGGGAGGCAAGAGAGCATGCAATGCAAGTCATGGAAAATTATCAAGCATTGATAAAGAATAGTTTTGACAGGAGAGCAAGAATGAGGACCTTTCAAGAAGGGGAATTAGTTCTAAAGTGGGATGCAGATTGGGAAAAGCCAGAAAGCATTCCAAATTTGATGCCATCTAGAGTGGCCCTTACATGATCACAAGGTGTAAAAGTAGAAATGCCTTCTAGCTGTCTAGATTGGATGCCGAAGAATTGTAGATCCCAATGAATGGGATCCATCTCAAACATTTCTACTAAAAGGGGAGGTTCCACCATGTAAATATTAACATAGGATTTTAATTTCCCTAAGTGCGTATGCACATTATTTTGTTGTAGTGTAGGTTTTGTTTCCCTAAGTGTTGTGGCAAAGGTTCTTTGTTGCTCCAGGTTTGTATCGTTATATATTTCAACGTGCCTCCAAGTGAATGTGCCATCTACCTCAACATTTGCAGCAAGGGGACCCATAGTTTCCTATAATAGTTGCTAATTTTAAAAGAAACAAATACAAAGCAACTAAAATCAGTCTCGAGGCGACCCATTTCGGGACGGGTTCCAGGTCACTAAATAGGTAGTCGGGCTTGCACGTGGCTCGGGATCATATTTTCAAGATCGAGATCGATTTACGTATACTAGGCTATTATTTGTGACTCCATGCCCAATGGATGCTTCAAGGCCACTGATCATTTCACCTAGCAAGTAGGTGATCCCCATGAGTCACCAAATTTTTGACCAAAATAAGCTCACACTTCTTTTGGGTCAACTGACACATTCTCCCTTTTTCTGTAGGAAGTTTGACATTTTTACATCTTCCAAGCACTTAAGGGCCCTAAACACATTTCCATTAGATAGTAAATTTCTTCCCCTTTCCGAGAGATATAAAAAGTCCTCCTAACTCCTCATATTTTTCAAGTTATGGACCGGCGCGCCTAGGGAAGATTTTTTTCCCATAAAAAAGTGGGTCACGTGGGGCAATGGAGGAAATTTTTCACAAGTGTGAATGCGGGTGACAGTCTCATGGGAGATTTTGAAACTTTTACACTTGTCACAAATGGAAAAAATTTCAAGTGTGGGCTTGCGAGCTCGCGGGGTCTCATCAGCCGTTGAAAAGTCACGGAGAGCTGCGGAAGGTGTCATGTGTCCCTCCTGTGCAACTTCAAAAGAAAAATCCAAAAGCGGTCCCCAAACATGCGCCAACCCTCCATGTGGCCATATTCCAAGTCAAAGAGGGAAGGTGGGTATCTGGGAGTTTTTTTACTTTTTGGCTCCGTTTTCAAGAGGCATAAAGTATAAAAATGAGTCGTGCTTACGCCGATAGCCAAAGAGACACATGTTAGGCCTAAATTACATGCGGGCCGATGGGCCTTGGGGTGGATTTTTGCACAAATGGAAAATATGGGCTGGCGGGCCTAAGGATATTTTTTTGACCAAAAGGTATTGCGGGTCTGTGGGGAAAATTTTGCATTTTTTACATTTTGTGCAAAGGGGCATAAAGTGAATTTCAGGCCCGCAGACCCATTCTGATAACTGGTTTCCTCCATTTTTGTAGGAGCCTGATTCAAATATTCAAATGAGCATATCTTCTGATCTAGTGCTCAAAATACAACAAATTTTACACCATTGGAAATATCTTGACCTCGTCTATGCCATCAAAATCGAAAAATTTAATTCAGATGAGGTTAGGTGGGTAAAGAATGGGAAAACGTCTTCTTTCCATTAGTACGCGATCTGATTTCTCCAAAAACCGGATCGGATTTGATTTGATTCTTCGTTCTTTCTTTCTTCAATGCGTCAAGTAGATATAAAGCGTGGACATGACAGATTTGGGGTGGATTGTTAGAGGAATTTATGGTCGAGTAGCTGATCTTCAAATTAGTTTTCCGCCTCTCTCTCCTTCTTCTCTATGTGATGAATATATAAAAGAAGGGTCGGGCTCATTGTAAAGGTTGGACATTTCTATTTTGCACCCTCCTTTTGTTCACAAGTGAATTTGTGGAACTTTCAAACCTCCCATTTGAACTGTAATACAAAGTTTCTTACCTCTTGCTACTATAATGTATTGTATCGACTCTGGAGCAATAATATATGTCTATGGTTGATTTCCAACCCTTTCATGTGTTCATTGTTATCTTCACGATCTTTCATTACATTTTGGTTACAGTGCATGGTGTCATATTGCATTCTTGTGGTATGTGTTAAGTTAAAGAATGGGTGTCTAACATTCCTTTCGTGCATCACCTTATTAGCTTAGGTTTATTTTCTTGCATCTCCTCAACCTTGTCTCCTTAGTAAAATAGAGTAGATTTAGAATAGATCCTCTACAATTTATTTGTGTGCACCTGAATAGAGGAATAGGAACCAACCTTAATCCAGAGAGCTCTCTCAACTCACAAGGTCCCACACCTTGAGAGATGCTCCATGTTGTGCAATCACACTGAAAGTCTCAACCCATCTAGTTGCAGACATTCAGGGGTGTTGTGATTCTGCACTAACAAATACTTCACATTCAAACAAGAAAGCGGCGAAAAATTACTTGACACTCCTATATCTAAAATGTCCTCCCCCGTGCTTTGCCAATGCACACAATATATAGCAAAATTATTTCCCACCCTTCCTAAAAATAGGCTAGAATTGTACTCGCCCATGAATCCTAATTTTATCCTTCATCTATTAATAAATAAAGGAATAGAAACATAGCTTGCAAATACAAAGAGATGTTAACAACCATTGGTTACAACTCAATCAACTGCAGTTGACTGTTCTATTTTTAAGAAAAGCATGAGTGATAAATTTCTAAAAATAAGTTTTGTTTGATGAGCAAGTTTTCTTCTTTGTGCATGCAGATTTTTTCCTTTTGCTAGTCTGTCCTTTTTTCGAAGGTATGCAACCTTATCCATTTGTAGTGATAATATTAGCACTTTCTAACCATGGTTGAATCTGGTGAACTCGGGACTCGAATTAAGGTGCAAAAGTATTGCAAACTTAATTTTTTTGGTATTTACATTGTTGAGCTCCATTTAAGCTAGCAAAGCTCTACTAAATTTTCCCCAGCCGCCATTGTTATTTGACTTCAAGCTTGATTGAAGGTTTCATAAATAACTTTTTCTTTCATTATTTCAAAAAAGAGTTGTCCATGTAGGATAAATTTGAACTACAAATGGGCCTAGAAAACTTCCTTTTACATTTACTTATAGATATCTGTGTATTTTTCAATATTTGACCCACCCTTCCACTTTTAATTTAGGTCTCATACGTGTCTTTCCTTGGTGCCAAGCAGAGGTGCATGTACGTACCCAAAATTGTAAGGTCTTGTCTTCGCCCGAACAGTGTAACAAGTTCCCTAATGATGATACAAGTCTCCTCATCGCAAGGTGTTTGGGATCCCGAAAAGCCCTCGAGTATGCGTTAACATCCCACATGCCTGCTTAGACCCCGCGCACTTTGTTTTCCCCTTTTTCCCTC
Source organism: Taxus wallichiana var. yunnanensis (assembly GCA_018340775.1). Taxonomy (NCBI): domain Eukaryota; kingdom Viridiplantae; phylum Streptophyta; class Pinopsida; order Cupressales; family Taxaceae; genus Taxus; species Taxus wallichiana. The sequence continues at coordinate 555,293,032 of CM031241.1, forward strand.
TTTCCTTGGCCTCTTGATCTTGGTGTGAAACCGCGCCTGCCCCGTAGGGCGGCGGTCTCGTGACCGCCGCCCTAATCAGGGCGGCGGTCCTCAGAATCTTCACCGCCCTGCTTCGAGCAGTGGTCTTGTGCACATTTTCTAGAACGTTCTTTTGATGTGACTCACATGAAATATCACGTTTCACCATCTTTCCTTGCCGACTTGAGCATGCATTTATGTTTTTGGTCCCCTGTAATAGTTTTTTTCCTTTGTTTATTGTTTAGGAGTTCAGTTTGGTTTTGATTTTTGGGTGATTGAATTCCTATAAATGCATGGCTTGTGCTCAAACAAATGGCCTAGATTTTGAAGACTGATCTTTGCTCTCATCTCCTCATTTTTAGTATTTTAGTTTGTTATCTTGTTTAAGAAGCCATAGTTTCATTTCACTTGCATCTTTAGTTAGATTACTCAGCTGTTGGTAAGCCACATACCCATCTTGTGCAGGCAGTGCTGTCATTTCATCCAATCCGGTCTGAAGCTTGCCTCTGAATTTTCTCTTTGCTGTAGATTTAATTTTCATTGTTGCTTAGAGTTCTTAGTTCAGTTCATTATATGCCTGGTTAGCTTTATTCAGCTGTTGGTAAGCCACATATCCAAATGCGAGCAGACAGTGTCATTATTTTATCCAATCCATTGGAACAGAATAGCTTAGGAAGCCATTAAAGTTGCAGGTTTTGCTCTTCGAATAAGATAGTTACAGGTTCTGGTCGCTTCATGTTGCATGACTCGTAGTAAAATCCCACTAGGAATCGCATAAGCCAAGCTCTGTACTCTTGCGCTGTCCCTCTCCTACTCGCATTTTCGGTCTGCATTCTGAGCTGTCCTTGTCCCAATATCTACTCCTGTCGATGCTAGCATTACACGCTTTTCTGGATCCACGTGAACACGAAAGAATGAGGAGATCACACTGAGGGGACAAGATCACACACACCATCGGATTCGCCACTGTTCTGCGGAATCCAGGTTTTAACTTTCAAAGTTCTAGTTAGAATCATATCAAATAGAGTAGATAAATTGCTTCATTTCAGTAAATTCTATTCTCGATATTGCCAGGGAAGCTGTGAGGATTGATAGTTTCTGAGAAACTATGATTCACTCCTCACTTCTGAGGTAGGATCGAGAATCTTGCAGATAAATTAGACGAGCTATTTTATTTATTTAGAATAATTCTACAAATCACACAGGCAAATAACTACACTCGGTTATCTTGTCTGTTTTAAAATATTGTTTGGTTATTATTCCTAGATACGCTTAAAATAGTTTTCTTTCCATTGTATTCTTGAAAGGTTTCTTAGAAGAATAGAAGTTATATGTATGTTTTAGATTTATTCCACGTAGTTAGAGTTTACTTAGTTACAGTTAGATTTACATTTTATTTTGTATGACAATCACGGGACCTCAGGAGCCCAGGGAATATATATTTGAGCCAATCGTGCCTCAACCAAACCTCGTCACAGCAATAGTTGACATAGACCAAAATCTCAGAATACAAGTATTCCGAACAACCACAGATTTACAACTGATCAGTTCTCAATTAAGAGGGTTAAACATAGAAGACGACCAAGCACACACGTTTTGGTCGAACCAACCAAACTACAGATTGCCCTAGGTAAAGCACTCACATGACTGTAGAAGGGTTCGAAAGAGAACAAACCTTTGGTTGTGATCCTTTGGTCCCACAGCCGGGTGCAGGAGACACTCTCACAGACATAGACACCGGTTTAAGGATCCAAGTTGCGCGAACGCCTGTGAGATATTCTGAGAAAATCACACAGTTATTGGTCCTAAACATAGAAGCTGAGAAAGCATACGATTACTGGATACTAGGGATTAGAACTTGATTTCACGTATGACCATAATAGGACCACAACAACCAAGAGTCTATGGTTGTGATCCACAGATCCCACAGCCCAATGAGTCCACAAGTCAATCAGATATAGACACTACCCTACGCACCTTGGTATTTAGATCCACTCCACTTCCACCCATCATCATCGAACAATTGTCCTTACTAGATATAGCGGCTAACGAAGCTAGAGAATTCTGGACTAGGCCAGAGAATCGTCCGTAGAGTCAATTATATTCACCATCCACTATATGACCTTATCAGGAGACATACACGAAACTATCCCAGGTCATTTTCCACGTATTCCACAACCCATAGATCGAATCACACCAGAGCTCGATATTGATTGGAGCCTTCGAGCAGTCATCCTTGCCGATCGATCTATCACACCAGTCCAAGTTAGAAGGGCCTTCTTTGCCTTAGATTCACAAATTCCACTAGTGCGTGTCGAAGACATTAGACTGCCTAACTAGTTTGTCTACATCCCACGCATATTCTACCCCACCGGTTGTCTCGGCATGACCTCGAGAGGTCGGGTACGCGGAAGAGTTACTTGTAGATTCTCACGCTACTTTGTCGCTTTTCAGCGTACAAAATTGGTGAACCCAACGTGAATCAAACGAAATTAGTGAAGCTGACGTAAAACTTCCTAATTTCTCGTTGAGTCATAATATCATGTTTTCTTTCACAAATCACCTTCGCTCCTTCCCATTATTCTACGGGTATTCATATACCCCCCGAATATGTCGGGATTCGATGCATATGGCAGACCCCTCTTAGGTCTTGAGGCATACTACACCCAACAGAATAGGCAATCATCACCCTCACTCTCAGTATGGGGCAATAACTATTCAACTAATCAGTTGTCAACACAAACCCCAAGAATCAGATATAGTTCATCTTTTCAAACTGAGGAGTTAGATCAACCCCCTCGAACGCAACAAACAGAGCCTTCAGGCTCAAACAATATGACGTTTACCGGAGAATCTGGTTCGTCTCCTCAAATGCTATTTAGACCACAAATTAGTAGGCAATCGATCCATACAGGGTCTTAGATGATGGACATGATCAATACGTTATCCTAGGAGTGAACAACATTCTTGGGGTATTTACCCATCTATAGGAGGTTTACAAATACAACTTTGAGGTCTCTTTTCAAGAAAATACCTCTATGCCACTGCATATAGGAAATACTCTCGGAGAAACTTGGCAAGATAGTGATCAGTTCATGACAGGATATCACATGCCTATACAACACCAGGGTGTACAACAAACACCGCTCAGACAAAACACCGTGACTTCACCAAATGAAGTCATTTCAATGTTAGTAGAAAAAGTGAGAGGGTTAGAACTTGCTCAAGCAAGTCAAAATTCTCCGTTCATACAAACAGGAAGTTCCAATCCTCCATACCACTCTGGCCAAGTAGATCTCCTCACAGGAGTAGGCACGTTAGGCATGCCACCTCACTATCCACAACAAACGCCAACAAGGCCCATCATCTCTAACACTATTCCTCCCGGTCTAGTGTCAAACAATCCATTCCTTGACAATACCCCGTCATACTTAAACATGTACTCCAAATCACCACAAGTAGATAGATTCTTCTCCTCTCCCAGCATGTTTTCTCAAATGCAGGGACCTCCTTATGCCCTTGCCAACGCATACGCTGCACCGTATCAACAACCTATCCCACCATCACTCCCTCAGCAACCACCATCAATGGTCGAAAGCTATGCGATAGGGACTTATTCAGAATATCTAAAGGAACCCTTAGACTTCACCATATGAAGCGCGTCATACTTCTAAGACCTCTTCTGATTTACCCAAGTTCAAGGGTCGGGGAGATCCAAACGCACATATCAAAGCTTACGCTACAGCCATACGAGAATTACTCCCTTGGGATGGGGTTGTTGCTAAAATATTTCCCAAAACCTTGGAAGGCATTGCTCTCGACTGGTATTATAGGATACCTGAAGCCTCCATCCATTCATTTAAACAACTCGTGTCGAGTTCATCAAAGCCTTCGACATGAACAAACTGCTGAGAACAGGGAATCGGGAATTCTTGCACATCAAACAAGAACACAACAAATCATTTGCCCATTTCATCCAGAGGTGGCGTATAGTTCTTTATTCTTCAGCAAGTGCTCCAAACATGGATCAGATGGAACTATGTGATTTATTCCTTCATTCTCTCAGCAAGGAGGTGAAGGAAGAAGTCTAGAAGTTCCCGCTAAGAACTTACGATGAAGTACTTGAGAGCGCTCTTCGAATAGATCAAGCAGTGATAGATAGTGGTCGTAAGACATATGGAACAAACGGGAGGTTAATCACCTCCACTCAAAACACTACAACTATCACAAATGTCAATCAAGGACCCAAAATCCTTAACAAAAATCGTGGGGTAACAACGGATGGGGTAACCGACCAGCCCAAGAGGGTAAATGTTGTTAATACTCCGTCACAAACAAACAACCAACGAAAACAAATTTACCCCGACGATCAATACAGTGGATTTTAACCATCCACAACAACAACAATGGTGAAATCCCATACAAGGGCCAAGCCAAAACTCATTTGGTTATCAAAACCAAAGTCAAAACTAGAAACAACAATTCCAAAACTTTAATCCTAATAGGCAACAGTTTGATCAGAATTTTAGGCCACAATACACACCTAACCAACAAAATAGGAATTACAATCCCAATTCTTATTGTGGTTTCCACAAAATTCGGGGTCACGATACTAGAACATGTCGTGACTACAATAAATTTATGCAACGCTTGCCAGAAGAACAAAGACAGTTCTTCACAGATTTGTTTTTGGCAGATCCCGTCTCATCATCACCAAATACGCTCGCAGGGGTAGTTTCCCCTCAGAATGCTCCCCTCAAGATCTTTAACGATCCGCTCCCAAATCATGATAGCAATAGGCTGAATCCAACTGGAACAAACAAAGGTGCAATGATGGGAAACAATGATCATGAAGCCTCGACTTCATTAAATCCATCAGTTGCGCCACAGTTAGGAGCTCAACCGAGACCCAAGATAGTCAGTTTGGTAGAATTAGACGCTGAACTACCTATCGAAGCTATAATAAGAACATGAGAGTATTTCTCTCAACCGAGCCCAAGTCCTCTGCCAGAAATAGATAAGAGTCAACAAATAGTAGAAAAACCCGTAGGTGCCTATGATTTAATTAGCGACCTAACAAAGACCTTCTCACACATTTCATTTTTGGACTTACTAAAGAACTCTCCCCTCACAGAGCTGCTCTTTTAGAAGCATTAGGTCTAGGCCATCTAATTAACATCACTCCACCTCCACGAAACACAAGTAAATCATGTAGATTTTGATATCCACCCTCAGGGGCAGCCGGAGAAGGATGTTAATTCATATTCGAAATAAGTAAAATTCCCACGATCTTTGAGATTGCACATCGAGGTGATCCAGACCTTACACTTACAAGTATGGGTTTATAATAACTATGTAAAATGGGTAATGGTTGACGATGGGGCTACAGTTAACATAGTCCCTTTCTCTTTCCTCCAAAAACTTGGATATGGGGAAACAAACTGTTCCACTACTCGAAATACATTGAGAGGCTATGATAGCCTTAAAGCCACTTCGATAGGAACTATAATATTGCCGGTCACCTTAGGGCCCAAAACAGTCCTGACTGAGTTTTATATTATAGATCGGGAAACTAATTATAATATGATACTCGGCCGACCATGGATACACCGAATGAAGGCAATCCCTTCTACATTATTTCAAGAAGTAAGATTCTTGCATCTAGGAAAGGTATTTGTAGCCAAAGGCGATCCAAAACCTTTCGATTTGCACCTAGCTGATTTAAAGAAAAGACCAGGGGTGCACTCAGAATTTGAACTGCCAACAAACCAACTTAATAAACCCACTGACCCAAAACTAGAGGAAAAGTTGGTACCTACGACAGATCTTGAAACTACCAGCATAGCCAAAACAATTCCAACCCCTAAAGATAAAACTAAAGAAACAATATCATTAGGGACTACTGTGAAAATCGTTGAGTTGATAGAACAAGATTCACCAATGTTCTTACCATTTGATTCGATAGAGCATAGGATTTTCCCTAGGTGTTGGTTCCTTTCAAAGAGAGGACATCTGTATGGTAGAAGTAGAGTGCACAAATGCAGCATATGCCCCAACATCTATACTCCCGGCTAAGTATTGGACTCTCCATTTCGATGGAGCTAAATGCCGTTATGGAGCGGGGGAGGTATAATTCTTACTTCGCCCGAGGAGAAAGTCCTCCCATTCGCTTTTAAATTAAACTTTGAATGCACAAACAACGGCGCTGAGTATGAAGCCCTCCTCCTTGGCCTTACCTTAGCCAAAATAATTGGTATTGATAACATCAGAGTCCTGGGAGACTCGCAATTAGTGACAAATCAAGTTTCTGAAGTATATGAAACTAAAGCCAAACATTTGCAACTCTACAAAAACGCTGTATTAGATTTAAGCAAGGCGTTCAACTTCATATCCATTGAAGCAATCCCGCGAGAGAAAAATCTTCTCGCCGATTCAATAGCAACCTCAGCATCACGTTTTACTCCAAGCAATGAGTTAGAAGATACCCAGTTCACGGTGTCCATTCGTGATGAACCATTGATAAAAATAATGACGAATCCTCTTTTAAGCGGAAGTGAATCTACCGTCCTAGACCATGTTGATAGTGATGTGGCTACTTTGGATTATTTAAATGCCTATGCAGCACTACATCTCTCCTATCACATGCTAGATTTATCCTTGATTCCACATTCGTCTTCCTACTTCGGAAATCCCGTAACGGATCTTCCCTCACAAATGGAACCTAGCATATACGCAGTAGAAAATGGGGATGATTTAGATTTACCTCCAGCACCACCTGAGTTCGAAGAGGGTAACGCCTCTTTGATCGAAGAAACAATCGATGTCAACATCGGGACAGAAGATGAACCAAGAATATTGAAACTAGGTTCTTCATTAACCCCAGAAGAAGTGGAAATACATACTCAGATTCTCAAAGAACATCAGAAGGCATTTGCATTTAATTATAAGGAGATGACAGGAGTCGCACCCCACATTGCGGTGCACAACCTCGTCACTAGATCAGATGCAAAGCCAATTAAACAAAAATCAAGACCCATGAAGCCCAAAGTAGCTCTCATGGTAAAAGAGGAGGTAATAAAACTCCTTCTGTAGGTTCATCAAACCTAATCGACTACTCCCAATGGGTATCTAATATCATCCCGTTCTCAAGAAGAATGGAAAGATATGCATCTGCATAGATTTCTGAGATATCAACAAAGCGTGTCCTAAGGACGACTTCCCATTACCATCCATAGACGTTATTGTTGATGTAACAAATGGTTTTGAACTCTTGTCTCTCATGGATGGATTCTCGAGGATACAATCAAATCGAATATCGAGCAAGATCAAGCTAAAACCACGTTGATAACTCCTTGGGAACCTATTGCTACACCTTTGTTATGCCATTCGGTCTCAAGAACGCCGGTGCTACGTACCAGCGGGCCATGACATACATATTTCACGATCTAATTCATAAAATCATGGAATCTTACGTAGATGACTTATTGGCTAAAGCCAAGAAGTGTTGTGACCATCCCAAAGTACTCCGCGTCATTCTTTCACGTCTAATAGAATACGGAGTCACGCTAAATCCAGAGAAATGCATCTTTGGTGTAACAGGAGGAAAGCTCCTAGGTTACATCATATCGTCACGAGGAATTGATGTTGATCCAACCAAAATTCGGGCTGTCCTCGAAATGGTCCCACCTTGAGTGAATCTGGAATCAGATCATTTCTCGGAAAGCTGGGTGCAATCCGGAGATTTATCCCGGACTTAAGCTTCGCCGTTCATCCAATCAACAATTTACTCAAGAAAGACTATAGCCTTGATTGGATGAAGATTGCAATGAAGCTTTTGATGTAGTTAAGCGTTTCCTTTTATCGCCACCTACGCTAATGCCACCTAAGCTAGATCACCCGTTAATTCTATATTCACGAGCTACCAATGTCTCATTGGCCTGTATGTTGGCCCAAGAAGACGATAACAAGAGAGAACGTGTGATTTATTTCATTAGCTGAACGCTGCTTGACTATTTAACACGCTATACACAGCGGGGAGAGTGCCTTGCCATAGTCTTTGCTACTAAACGCCTAAGACATTATATGTTGAATCAAGAAACGAAGGTCATGGTAAAAACGGACCATTTACGGACTTTTCTCACACAAGGGTCATTATCTAAAAAGGCTGGACGTTTTATAACCTTAATGGGAGAGTTTGAATTAACATTTGTAAATCAGAAGTCGGTTAAAGGACAAATCATCGTGGATTGGTTAGCTGACAACCCATTAGACGGAGGCGATTTAGTAGATTTAGACTTTCCAGATGAATGTGTATACTACATCGAAACTTGACCCGCTATCTCTGAGTGTCCTTGGTACACTGATATCATTAATTATATCATAGACCATACATACCCGGAGGTAGTTACACCACAACAAAGAAGGCGGTTACGCATAATCGTAGCTAAATATGTCATTATAGAGCAGGTGCTCTATCGAAAAGCATTCGATGGAATGCTCCTAAGGTGTGTTGACACAGAAGAGTCCAAGAGGATTCTCCATGAATCCCACAGCGGTATATGTGGAGGCCACTTCGGTGGCCATGCCACCGCTCGAAAAATACATCGAATGGGCTATTTCTGGCCCACTCTAGAACATGACGTGATAGAGTTTGCACGTAGGTGTCATAAGTGCCAAGAATTCTCCCACGAGATCCACATGCCAGCACAAGCTCTACAACCAATCGCAACTCCATGGCCCTTTTCTACATGGGGTCTAGACTTAATAGGGAAATTCTCTCCCTCATCCACAGACGGCCATAATTTTATAATCATGGCCACTGAATATTTTACCAAATGGGTGGAGGCCATGCCTCTTACTACTCACTATGTGCACAGTTACGTGATTGCCAAGTTCATTTTGAACCAAATCATTTCGCAGTACGGTATCCGTAAATCATTATCTCCGATAATGGAACTTTTCTTAACTGTGTAGTAAATTTAAGATAAGCCATCATACGGCTTCCTTGTATTATCCCCAAGCCAATGGACAGGCTGAAGCAACAAACAAAACACTGAAAGCCATTCTCCTTAAAACGGTGAAAGAAAACAAGCGAGATTGGCATTTGAAGTTATATCCGGCCTTGTGGGCCCACCGAACCTCAATAAGAACACCAACAGGAGCAACTCCTTTCTCGCTAGTATTTGGGGTAGAAGCAGTTCTCCCGCTTGAGGTCGAAATACCCAGTCTCCGCATTTCACTACAAGGGATTCTGGATGAAGACGCTTACAGAGAAGCACGTCTTTCCCAACTAGAAATCCTAGATGAAACTAGGTTAGATGCTGAACAACGGCACAGAGCTTATGCTGACCGAATGTGCCGGCAGTATAACAAGAAGGTCTATGAACGCGATATATACGAAGGTGATCTAGTTCTAAGACTAGACAGCTGGATCGACAAGAAGACCGGCGAAGGAAGGAAATTCCGGCCCAAATGGTTGGGCCCGTACCGAGTCATGAAGGACTACGGAAATGGTGCTTACCTCTTATGTACGCTAGAAGGTGAGGAATTTGGTGAAACAGTCAATTCCCTGCACCTCAAGCGATTCTACGCATAAGCAACTAGCATTGCTTGTACAATTATCTACATTACATCTTCATATAGATTAAGATCATTTTGTCCACTTGTTTCTTACATAAATTGTGATCAAGGAATCTATTCTCAAAGCAATTCATTACAAACTCGTGATGTTTTTGGCATAAAGTTCTTTAAATCATACCTCTCCATCTTCATGTATCATCGAATCATCTCGGAATCTTTTATCAAATAAAATCAGACATGACAAAGTCCTAACGGTAACCATACCAAGATCTGCAAGTTTGTTCTCGCTTTGATTTCTTCTTAGGATAGGTGTCTTGCCTATGGTCTGTTCTAGAAGCTTCATATGGATTTTGGAGCTAATTTTGGACTGATTTTTGAGTGTCACATATATCCCATATATACATCTCATGGTGTAGGAGGGGACTATGGGGAGATATCATGTAGGGAGGCATAATATTTTTATTTCATGTTTTGGAGGGAGTCTAGGTGGGTGCCCCACCTTGGACAAGGAATGATTGCATTTCTTACTTGTTTGTTTTATGAAGGAGGCATAAGAGAATGAGGGAGGCATAAGAGTATGTGGGAGGCATAAAAGGTACTTGAGGAGGCATAAGAGTGGGTTTTGAGATATGTATTGAAGGTTTTGTAGGTGGGCACCCATTTCCCATTGGGAGGAATAAGTGACCTCCCCATATGTTCTTGCTCATTTGGCTTTTCATATTTTAAGCCTTTTAATCTTGTCATTTTACTTCTTGTTTTTGTAGTTTGAGTTGAATGTGCTTTGGATTGGTTGTGAAATACTTGGTTTTGTGTTGTGGAAGCTTGTTTGTTTCCATGTGTTAGATCCACCTTTCATTACAATGTGGTTGAGGCTTGAGGGCCAATGAGGAGGATGAGATCTCTTGGATATTTTGGTTAGGTGGAGAGTTTTGCCTCTCCCCCCATTTTTGTTGTGGATCAAGAAAATCATGAAGGAGATCTCTTGTTGGTGATGTGAAGCTTGGAGTTTTGTTGGAATCCTTAAAAACCCTTCTTGTGAGAAGCCTTATTGTTGTTCCCACTTAGGGTGGAGGAAATTGTAATATTGTATTTCTCTTTTAGCTTACATTCTTGTATTATTTCCCACTTTAAGTGGAAGACATTGTAATGATCTTGTGAAGAAAATTTGCATTCAATTATTGGATATGAAAGTTTTATTGTATATTGAAAAAGAGAAAGAAAGATTTGTGTTGTAAAGCTAGTCTTGTGAAATAGAAAAGAAAGTTATTATCTTTATTTGAAGTTTTAGTTTGTATTGTGAGAAAAGAAGTTCTTTGTTTTAAAATAAATGAGCTATGCTCAATGGGAAAGAAAGTTTACTTTCATTGTGAAATTGTATTATTGTAAATGAGAAAGAAGAAATATAGAAGTTGTAAGATGTTAAAAATGTATGCATAGTAAACTTGAATATAGAACCAAGTTTGTTAGTAGTTGTTTGAACTAATAAGTTGTAGTGAAAATGAAAGAGAAAAAAATTTGAGGTATATTGTTATGTGGGAATGTTGCATTTTGTAGTAAGAAAATAATAATGTTAGAAGTAGATTTAGATCCTTTTTACTCTTGGAATTGAAAGAAAATTAGTTGAACAAAATGGAATTGATCTTGTAGTTGTTGTTGCTACTATTGGATTTGAAAATGCTTTAAAATAAGTAATTTTAACTAAGGAATGAATAAATGGAACTAAATATTACAACTGGAAACTTTAGGCATATAAAATTAAGCTCAAAATGAATTTTAGAACACTTTAGTAACTTTTATTTTTTGAGAAATCTTAGATTTTAAGGTTTTGTTTCTAAGGAACATGACCTCTGCCTCGTGTGCAGAGTAGCAGCGATCTCGTAACTTCCTCTCAACCAAGGTGGCAGCTCTGGGACTGCCGCTCTGTAAGGCGGCGGTTCATGGTTTGTCACCCAGGTAGTGTGGCGGTGCTAAGACTTCCGACCTCACCGTGGGTGGTGGTTCTCTCACTTTCGATGGAAAAAATAGTTCCACGTCTCATGCAAGTTTTAACCTATTCTAATTAGATTTTTTTAAGCTTGTAAAAACCACAAGGAAACCACCGAAACTAAATAATAGCCAAGTCTTATTGTTTAAAGAAAATGCATCTCTAAATGGTAAATTAAAAGCACTCATTCTCATTTATATTAATGGGGGTAGGGTTTTCCCAAATAGAGAACCCCAAATACAAATAGTTTTGAAATAAAACCAGATTGGTAAAGGAAATCCCTTCAATCCTTGAATGGGAGAAATTACAATGATAAATCCATAAACAAAACTACCCTAAGCTTGATCTTGAAGAATTTCTCCATAGTTTCTCCCTTCCTTTCTCCCATGGCTTACTTTGCTCCAACCTACAAATAAAACAAGATAAAATGGACCAAATGAGGAGAATAGAATAAATGAAAGGTTTTAATAAGAATTCATAAGGAATTTTAGGGCTAGTTTGGAACCCTAGGATCTAGTGGCCACAATTGAATTGATCTAAGGGTGGCGGATCAACCCTAATTTTATTCAAGAGAATGTATTTTTAAGATGTTTTGATTAAATCCTTAAGGGTATGTGTAGATGGGTGAATGACACCATTTAAACACCTTGGTGTGCAAAGTCATTAATCTAGTTCCTAGTATGTTTTAGAAAAATAATGAAATAGACATTTAAGTTATTTAAATAATGGAATTATAGTAACTAGGTATAAGGTAAAGTATTAAGGTAGGAATGTTAGTTGTGGAGGAGTAAAAACATTAAACCATGTAAATTAAACCATGACACCTTCATAGTTGAATGTTAATTAATTGACCTTAGATATAAATTAAGAATATTTTAATCTTTTAACTACACCTAGTTCCTCAATCGTAAAGTTGAGATTATTGGTGTAGGTTAATTTAATGTACCCAAGGGGTTGACACACTTGTAACCTTTTATCTTTTTAAATAAAATTGGTCACAATTTTTGGGATAAGTGTTAAGTTTAATGTGTTCTTAGAACATCGTTTTTGTGGGCATTACATGAACCATGAGGGGCATTGAGAAACACTACCAACTTTTGACAAGGTGGCTTCACCACAAACACATACAAGACATTCAACTCAACCAAGACAACATAATCAACAAATTGGCACATTCAAAATAATACAAATGTTTGTAGATCAAACCAAATAGAGAAATTGTTATGGGAGACCACCTCCTTATGCCTCCCAAGTGAATTGGGAGTCTTACCCTAAGCCTCCAAGTGCACAAAATAATCACACAAAATCATTATTTCTCCCTTGAAAGCATTTCACAAAACCATGATTTCTTTTTCACTCCCTATAGGTAATACTCTCATTCACACTCCCACCAATAGCACACCTCACAAAAATCCCTTTTCCCTCCACAATGGTCCCATAAACCCTTCTCCCACACCCAAATAGGGCCTACTACCCAACAGACACAACACATCTTCAAAAGACAAAACAAATAATATTACAAGCACAACATTGCATACAAATAAGCAAAACAACATAATGACAAAAGTGGAGATCCTACCTCTCCATCAAGTTCCAAGAAAATTTCACAAGCCTCTTCAAATCCAAGCCAATCAATTTCCAAGCACTCCAAAAACTCCAATTCCAAAAGTGCACAAGAAGAGAAAAGAACAAGTAACCCCCATTCCAACAAAAAATCACCAATAAATAGAAATGGAATGTGAGGATGATGAGGTGGCTCCATGTAGGATGCCACTTCATCATTCCTCCATCCCCACACTCAAGTCAAAACACCAAGACCAATAAAATCAATGCACATGCAAGGACAATGACAACCCACATGGCTCAAAACTTTCACACCATGCTTTCAAAGGACATAATAAATTGGGGTAAAAAATAAAGTGTAATAATTTTCCTTCTTTTACACTAAAAATGGACAAACAATTCAAAAATAAGATTTTCAACCCATAAGTATGGTTGTTGGGTCAATTTAAGAGGCATGGGACAAGCCATGCTTGTCCCAAAAGCCTCCAAAAATGCCCCCAAGTCAAAATCTAAATTTTGATTTTTTGGTGGAGTAAAACACTCCCAAATCAACATAAATTTTACTTAGATAAGGACTACCAAACGTTATCATAACTATTTGTCACATATCTAATTTGGTTAACTAAAACAAGAAGGGTTAAGCTTAATTAACACACATTTACACATGTTAATAAAGTGACAAAATTCCAAATTTTAAATACACAAATCATTAAATAAATCACATACAAAATTTAAAGAAAGGGAAAACAATTCACCCCATGGCCACATATGTGAAGTCACCCCCAATGGGAGACCTCCAAATTAGACATACAAAAACTATACTAAACAACATTACACAAATTGTCAAAATTGGCCTCATTGCTCAACGCCCGATATCCTTCCATGGTTGGTTCCATATTCCCTTCAATGTATATGATCAAAGTCCTACACACGCCAAAATATCTATCCGGCCTTTTTCGTATTAACAACATCGAGACAATATACATATAAAATAAATATCCATCATTTGACACTAGAAAATTTTATTATCCATCAATATATCAAAATTTCTAACCCTAACATCCATGAGGTTACAATTCTACTCAAAACATCCCAAAACATAACCTATCGAAGATAAAATCTATATCATGAAAATCAACATAAATTGAATTGTCTAACATCATTATCTAGTGCATCATAATAAGACGTAAACATCATAATGCCAATAGTCCAAATATCGATGAAATCTATCATTTACTAATCAATGTATCGTAATCAAAATGTCTGAATATCAGTCCAATAGTATCAATATCAAGATGAAACAGTGTCGAAGAGGAGTGAGCAGTACATGAAGAAGCAACAAAAATATGAAAAAGAAAAGAATATTCAGACACAAGAAGAGAAACAATTGAAAAACAAAAAACAACTATGAGATTGTAAAATTTATCGAATTAATATAATACATTTTGTGTTTGTTTTTCTTATTTGTGTTTTTGGTTGTGTCTTTCCCTTACTAGTTACATTTGGCATTAAATTTTATGAATAATACCCGAATACATTTTTAGGTATATGTTTGGTTAAGTGACACGTGGATTTATTTTATTATTCTTTATAATGGGTGAAGTTATGTGCGTCATATTTTGGTTTCTTATACATTGGGTAAAGTGATACCATACCCTTTGGTTTATTGTACTTCTTGAAATTGGGGAATGATTAACCTAAATAATCTATTGGTGTAGTTTTAATCCCCCTCCACGTAATTCATGAGGATGATCATATCATTACAAGGTAAACATATATGTCAACTCCTATTCTTAAACTTAAATTTAAAATGCTAAATATGAATTTAGAGTTAAAATTTAATTATTTTTATATATAAATTGACTACACTCTAATATAACGGTTTTACTTTAAGGATCTTGGAAACAATAAAGCATTTCAAGGGTAAAGGAAAGACAGTATATTTAATAATTTAGGTATATAGTTCACGTTGCAATCGAATTTTATTTATTTTTTTAAACTAGGATGATAGACACCAAGATTTTATAAATTAGGAATTGATAATATTAATATTGACTTAATCCATTTAGTCATGACTTTTGTATGTGTTATTATCTTATTTTTATATCCTAGTCAATCCTTATTAATATTACAAGGTTTTAACTCCTACATACACAACAAATACCTTATGGAAATTCTTATATATGCCATAATTAATTCATTACTCATGATTATAATGTGCAAAGCTCCACAACACTTCCCCTCAATATTAGAGAAAACTATTTAACATAACGAAACAAATAAATTTTTTAATATTGGGTAGAATTATCATATCCAAAGCCACCAAATGGTTAATTTTAAATAGTGTATCTCTTTTTGGTCGAATAAAAACTACATATTATCCTTTACATAAAATGTATACACGAAACACTATATTATAATGTGTTAGACAAATTTTTACCCATTTCGGGCTCATCTTACATTCTCGATAACTCAAGTTGAAATCAATCAAAATGAAAGAAAAATATCCCTTCATTCCCTAAAATAAGACCTAACATTAGCACCATATTTAAAATATTTCATAACAACTCGAATCTAGGTCCAAGAGTTAAGCTTCTCAAATCAAGAAACTAAAAATAGAACTCAATAATAAATATTTTTCAAGTCCCCAAGTTATCAAAAGTTACATCCATCTATTATTATCGCACATCGTAGGGTGAAAAACCACATGTAGTTTGATGCCTCTTTAAAATATTGCTCATGTAGATATTCTAAGGATTATAATTTTAAAACAACTAATTATTTTGCAAAGATAAAAGTTTCATGTCAATGTGGTTCCTTTCAAATGGTTTTCACAAATGATTCGGAAATAATATTTTAAAGAAATCCATAAGCTATTTATTTTAGGTCGTGTAAGTTATAAAAAAATTCAAGAGAAACAACTATTCAAAATGACAAAACTATTAAATGGATTGTTCTATACCAAATGGCACCATACCTATGCATAGTGAAATTGTAGAATAAAAAAATAAGCATCTATAGAATATTTCTATCTAGTTAATCACTCTATAACACCAAACTTAGTAATCAAGCTAGTTAAAAGTAGATGTACACTCTTTATTACCTATCTATGTATGTATTTTTAACATTTGTTACAAAGAGTCAATGTTTCTTAATAATATATATGTATGTGTTGGTATAAATAGAAACACCTATCTAATTATAGGAATGTACATCTTATTATTTATCCACAACTTGAGCTTCAATCAATATAACCCCTTCTACATATATTCATATTTATCATACGGTGAAAACAAATTGTCAACAAATATATTATAATATTAAAATTACTCGTAATGATTTATATTTGCAAGACATGTTTTTATAAGATATCCCTAAAGGAAAAAACATAAGCACACTATCAATTCCAATAACCATAGTTTCAATATAAAATTAATTGCAAACTTTATGTAAAATGAGGTATGTTTTGAAGCAAAGCTTAAATAATATAGAGGATGTTATTTTGTAAAAAATTTACTAACACTTACAATCATGGAATCCTTTATGTTATCTCTTTTGTTTTTTTATCTAGTATTATACAATATGATTCTAAAGAACTCATTGTAACTATTATATGTTCATTTTTACAATTATATTTTTGTAAATTTTGAAAATAAAAAAATCTTATAAATAATATAGAATTCTACACTTACTCAAAATAACTACAATTTTATTTCACCTAAAATATTCAAGCAATATTAAAATTCTAAAGTAATTTTTTTTGTTGGAATATGAAAAAACTACAATGTTAATATATGGTCGATATAATAACTATGGCCACTACAACAAGAGGTGGAAAAGGAAATCTCGAAACTCCAAGAAAATGAAATGAACCCAACTACCCATTCAAATAAATAGAAATGAACTATCCAAAGAAAAATCATAAACTTAACACTACCACAAAATATAGAGTTGTGAATGTTAATCTTAGTAGTTAGTAGGTTGGACAACCGTTTGTCCTCATCCATTTGTTATGGGTAGTTTGGACAGCCTAGAATTTAGAGAAATAGTTGTTTTTGTCAAACAAATATTGTTACGATAAGAACAATTGTTATCTAATATTGAATCCTTTTTTAGGTGACACCTCATAACCAAGGTTGTTATGGTTATTGAGTTGTCTTAATCTCAGCCGTTCATTTGTATTAATCTCACCGTTGATTTTGAACGAGTAGTATATAAGGGGGTCATTGGGGTCATTTGTAACAAGGAAGTTTTTAGAGAAACTTGTAGTGTTAGCAAGTAGTCTTGCGTTGTTACCAAGGGCGCAGTGATAGCTTTGGAGATAGCAAGGAGGAATATCAGCGGGACGATTAGGAGATTTTGAGCTCTGCCGGTAAGAGGCAAGCAGTATTTGTATCTATTGATTTGCTGAAGTTTAATATATTTCTCATTTGTAGTACTAGTTTTCCCTATGGGGTTTTTCCAGGGACAATTGTTTGAAAATATTGTGTTCACCTTATTGGGTATTTCTTATGTGTTTGTATTTGTGAAGTTACAGTTGTGTTATTTTCCAATATTTGTTGATCAAATAATCTTACAAGATAGGAGGTTAATAATTAGTAACTGTAATAGATTTTTCACATGGTATCAGAGCTAAGTTCGGGTAGAAGAGATTTACCCTAGGTGAAAGAAAGTGAGGGTTTATAAAACCCAGTTTAACCTCTTTAGAATTATTATTATTATTTTCTTTTAAGATGGCCTCAGCAGGTTTAAGAGATCAGGACAGATTGGATGGAGCCTCAAATTTTGGTGTCTGGAAAGCCATAATTTCTCTATTGCTAGAAGAGAATGGTATCAAGGAATATGTGACCACTATTGTACCTGTACCTACAGATGCAACACAACTCTTAGCATATAAGAAGGAAGATGCCAAGGCAAGGAGGATAATTCTTGACGGTGTTAAGGATCATATTGTTCGCATATTGCAGAGTTAGATACAACGAAGACGATGTGGGATGCCATTATGAATCTGTACCAGAATGCTACCACTAATCGGAAGCTGATTCTCAGAGAAAAGTTGAGGAATACCCGGATGAATAAGGGAGAAGATGTCACAAGTTACCTCACCAGACTTAGACTTGTCAAGGATGAATTGGCAGCTGTTGGAGACAAACCAAGTGATGACGAGCTAGTGAGAATAGCCCTAAATGGGTTTACTAAGCAGTGGGATGTCTTTGTTCAAGTCATCAATGGACGAGACACCTTACCGAGTTGGGATCGACTATGGAGTGATTTCACTCAGGAGGAGCTTAGACTAAGTCTTGTCAATGGAGCCAACAATAAGAGTCAGAAAAGTGAGGTGGAATAGGAAAATGTTGCCCTAGCGGGTAAAGGGAAAGCAAAGAAGGGGTCTAGTAAAGGATCAAATTCACAAGGTGAAAAGAAGAAGAAAGATTCTTCGAAGATCAAGTGCTATGGCTGTCACGAGTTTGGCCACTATGTCAGCGATTGCCCAGAAAGGAAGAAGAATGAAAAGAAAGGCAAGAAGCAAGTTATGGCTTCAACAAGTGCAGATGAGCTCTCTAGTAGAATGGAAGATGAGTTTGCACTCATAGCATGTATGGTTAGCTCAACCTCACAGAGTGTTTGGTACATAGATAGTGGGGCATCATATCATATGACAGGAGTTAGAGAATACTTCTCCAGTTATAAGGAAGAGAGCACCAGAATCCAGATCTCTATGGGGAACATGTCCAAACTCAACTCAGTTGGGAAAGGGACTGTTCAGTTTCAGAGGGAGAGTGGTAAGATGATTCCCCTTCATGATGTGTTGCATGTTCCAGGCTTAGGGATGAATTTGATTTCTGTATCTATCCTTCAGGACAAAGGGTACAATGTACTCTTTAGAGGGGCACATGTGTTGATCAAGCACAAGGATTGGAAATCACCCATAGCTATTGGAGTTAGGAGCGGCTGGCTTTATAGGCTATAGTTTGACATTCCTAAGGCACTCATGAGCAAAAATAATCTTAGAGATCAGGGAGAGCTTTGGCATAGAAGGATGGGCCATATCCATCATGGAGCCCTTAAATTACTTCATGAGACAAAGGAGTGTTCCTGAGGTGAGCACAGAGCACGATGATGTATGTAAGGGATGCGTGTTGGGGAAGTTTGCTAAAGCATCTTTTCCAAGGAGTGACACCAGATCCAAGGGCATTCTTGATCTAGTACATTCAGATGTATGTGGACCAATGTTGATGAAGTCTCTTAGAGGGTATGAGTACTTTGTTACTTTTATTGATGATTTCTCCAGGAAGACATGGATATACTTCTTGAAGACCAAGGATGAGGTTTTCAGTCACTTCCAAGAGTTCAAAGCTCTTGTGGAGAATTCAACAGGAAGGAAGATAAAAGTTCTTCGGTCAGACAATGGAGGTGAGTACAAAAGCAATGAGTTCCAGGAGTTTTGTACCAGAGAAGGAATCAAGAGAGAGTGGACTGTTCCTTACAATCCACAATAGAATGGAGTTGCTGAGAGGAAGAATCGGTCTATAACGGAGGCATCAAGGGCTATGTTGCATGACCAAGATTTACCCCGTTATCTGTGGGCAGAGGCATGCAATACAACAGTATACATACAGAATAGAGTTCCACATAAGGTACTAGGGAAGATGACACCAGAGGAAGCATTCACTGGGAAGAAGCCAGATGTCAGTCACTTTAGGATCTTTGGGAGTTTGGCATATTGTCACATTCCTAAGGATACATGTACCAAGTTAGATCAGACTGCAGAGAGAGGGTACTTTGTGGGGTATAGTGAAACCTCTAAGGCATATCGGATATTCATTCCAGGGACCAAGAGGATTATTGTTCGACGTGATGTCAAGTTCATGGAGGACAAGGCATTTAGAAGGTCTAGAGATTTGCCAGTAGATGATCAGAGTGAGCAGCCAACAGAAGCTCCAAGGATCACTCAATCAAGTCAAGGGTAGCAAAGCTCGAGTACAGTTACTAGTACAAGCATAGACTCAGGAGGAGAGAGTTTTCAAAGTATGGAGCAACAGGTGCAAGAAGAGATGCATCAAGAAGACATGGAGGTTGATATTTCATCCTCTACAGTTGGCAGCAAGAACCGTGAGGTTCAACAGACACAGAAGAATACTCAGGAGTTAGTGGGTACTCCTAGGAGGAGTGATAGACAACGAAACCACCAGCCAGGTATGATGACTATGTTGCATTAGTTAGTATGTTGGTAGATAGTGAACCTTCTAGCTATCAGGAGGCTGCATAACATCAAGTGTGGCAAGAAGCAATGGTTGAGGAGTATACTTCAATTATGCAGAATGATGTGTGGGAGGTAGTGCCTAGACCAATAGATAGGGTAGTGGTTGGATCATGCTGGATCTATAAGATCAAGCACGGTGTAGATGGTAGCATCAAGAAATATAAGGCAAGGTTCATGGCAAAGGGGTTCTCTCAGAAAGAGGGAATAGACTATGAGGAGAAATTTTCTCTAGTTGCCAGGTATACTTCTATACGAGCTGTAATCTCAATTTCAGCACAGATGGGATGGCAGATCCATCAAATGGATGTCAAGACAACGCATTTCTTAATGGTGAGTTGAAAGAGGAGGTATACATAGAACAACCAGAAGGCTTTATAGCACACAACAAAGAGACCCACGTGTGTAGATTGAAGAGAGCATTGTACGGACTCAAGTAGGCTCCCAGAGCATGGTATGAGCGCATTGATAGTTACTTGCAGGAAATGGGCTTTGTGAAGAGTGAGGCAGATGCTAATCTCTACTACTTGGTAGTTGGAGGTGAGATTCTCATTCTTGTCCTATATGTAGATGACTTGTTTCTTACAGGTTCACTGGGGCTCATAGAAGAATGCAAGAGGGATCTTCCAAATGGAGTTCGAGATGAAGGATTTGGGACTTATGCACTACTTTTTAGGCATGGAGGTATGGCGAAAGATGGAGAGATTTTCCTTGGCAAGGGAAATATTGCATGGAAATCTTGAAAAGGTTCAGGATGGAAGATTGCAAAGCCATGTCTACACCCATGATCATGAATTGGAGGAAGGTAGACACATCTAGGGAGAAGGATGTAGACCCCACCTTATACAGGTAGTTGATTGGTTCTCTCATGTATTTGGTCAATACCAGGCCAGATATAGCTTTTGCAGTTAACTCTCTTAGTCAGTTCATGGTTGAGCCAAAGAGAGTGCATTGGACTACGACAAAGCATGTGCTGCATTATTTGTAAGGTACAATCGAGTATGGAATTAGATATGCTCGAGGTGAAGGAATCAAGTTGATGGGCTATACTGATGCAGATTGGGCAGGTAGTACAACGGACAAGAGGAGCACTTCAGGGTGTTGTTTCAGTTTGGGATCAGGAGTTGTATCTTGGTTCAGCAAGAAGCAGAAGTCTGTGGCTCTGAGTTCAGCAGAGTCAGAGTACATAGCAGCTAGCATGGCAACATGTGAAGCTATATGGCTTCGGAAGTTGCTAGTAGCTTTGTTTGGTCAGAAGGTTGAGACTACGGTGATACATTGTGACAATCAGAGTTGCATCAAGTTGACTGAGAATCCGGTGTTTCATGATAGGTCAAAACATATAGACATCAAGTATCACTTCATCAGAGATTGTGTACAGTGCGGGGTTGTTAAGCTACAGTTTGTACCTACAGATCAGTAGGTAGCAGACATTCTGACAAAGGCATTGGGGAAGGAAAAATTTATCTTCTTCAGAGAGATGTTGGGTGTCATGCAGAACAGCTTCCTCGCTAAGAGGGAGTGTTAATCTTAGTAGTTAGTAGCTTGGACAGTTGTTTGTCCTCATCCATTTGTTATGGGTAGTTTGGACAACCTAGAATTTAGAGAAATAGTTGTTTTTGTCAAACAAATATTGTTAGGATAAGAACAATTGTTATCTAATATTGACTCCTTTTAGGTGACACCTCATAACCAAGGTTGTTATGGTTATTGAGTTGTCTTAATCTCAGCCGTTCATTTGTATTAATCTCGGCCGTTGATTTTCAACGAGAGTAGTATATAAGGGGGTCATTGGGGTCATTTGTAACAAGGAAGTTTTTAGAGAAACTTGTAGTGTTAGCAAGTAGTCTTGCAGTGTTAGCAAGGGCGCAGTGATAGCGTTGGAGATAGCAGTGGAGGAATATCAGTAGGAGGATTAGGAGATTGTCGGAGCTCTGCGAGTAAGAGGCAAGCAGTATTTTTATCTCTTGATTTTCTGAAGTTTAATATATTTCTCATCTGTTGTCTTTGTTTTCCCTAAGGGTTTTTTCCAGGGACAATTGTCTGAAAATATTGTGTTCACCTTATTGGGTATTTCTTATGTGTTTGTATTTGTGAAGTTATAGTTGTGTTATTTTCCAATATTTGTTGATCAAATAATCTTACAAGATAGGAGGTTAATAATCGAATCGTAATAGATTTTTCATAGTGAAGGAGAACATAATAAAGTAGTAAACAAAATAAATATGGGATGAATACTCATATTATGTAAAGAAAGCTAGATATGAAATAAAATCATTGATTCTCTTCTACCGTTGTAGGAACTTACAACACATCCATTTCACATAATCTTAATATTTGTTTTTGAGATTTTAATATTTTGATATAGCTTACTTGTTCCCTAACTAAAAACATTGAATATATTTAGATACTTTATGCCATAATGATAATTTTAAAACAAATAGAAATGTTATTTTACTTCTTGAGAAAACAAAAACTTCAATCCTCCATCGAAAAAACATATAATTGTGTTTTGGAAGCAATTATACTGGTAACAATTGAACTTTTCCTTTCTATTAAAAATCCTTAAAATCAAGTATTTGATTAGATGGAAAAATGTAATTAAAGATGATAATGTTTCTATTTTTTTGTTACTTAATCTTAGGACAAATAATAATCTATAAGGTTACTTAATATAATTATTATAAAAAAATTGAAATAAAAATAAAATAAAAATAATTATTATATTTAATCATCATTATATTGACACTCCATTAAGTTTGATAGTCTATTATACGATATTTAGAAAAATATTATTACTATTCCCATAACAATTGAGTTTGAATTTTGTAAGATGTATATTTCTTGAAGTTTAGATAACATGAAATGTCACATACTTTAACTTTATAAATTTTGCAATATAACGATGTGACTAAGATGTGACTAAATTATGAATTGGGGTTACATGAGCACCCTTTTTATTTTTAAGTGTCCACTTCTCTCTGACACTTTTTACATTTCTATTTTGATTACTTGTTGACTATATGCATGGATATTATCATATCGGTTTTGGTTTAACATGATGTTATATAATAGAGATATTATGATTGTTGATGGATTGTGATTCATAGTATGATCTTTATGAATTATTAGAGACATAGAGAGACATTTAATATGAATGATGATGATGTGTTGTTAGCATATATATTTACTTGAAATTTGGAATTCTCGTCATGTCGACTATGTTTTAGCATTTGAAAAAATCTCATGATATTGTTGATATTGATGAAATGGTAGAATTGAGATGTTGTTAAAATTACAGACAAATGATAGCATTTTTTAGTTTAGATGATGATTTTTTTATATGAGGATATTATTGATAAATGTGCGTATATGTTATCTTTGATGTATTTGATGCGGCCATGAGATCGAAGGAGGTATTATGTGATTTTACAGCTAATTATATCACAATAATCAAAAGGGGGTTAGGAGACCAACCACATTGGAATACTGGATGGATACAACGATGGTCACCATGGCAACTTGTGTAATGTGTTATGTTTTTCATTAGTTTGTTAGGGGTCTCCCATGGGGGAATGACCTTGAATTGTGACCATGGATGTGAGGGTAACTTTTCCCTTTTCTTTTATTTATTTTGGAGTATGTGAATTAATTTGTGATGTAGTTTATTTTACCATGGTTGATTAATGTTCCTTAATTAAGTGAATTAATCATGTTTATTAAGTTATTTGGGGATGTGACAAAAGGGGCCATTTATTAGAGTAGTTGGTCATTTGAATCTTGTGATTTAAGTTGAGTGTATGTGAGCTTGAGTGTTGTACACCCTACCTTACTTATAAAATTCGGATTTGGGCTTAAGGGCCATTTTTGGAGGCTTGTTGGACAAGTTAAGCTTGTCCGACACCTCTTAATTTCATATTCCAACTCTACCTATGGATTGGGGTGTCAAAAATAGACCCCATTATGTGTTTTGTAAGGTAAAATATGACATTTAATTGCACTTTATTACATGGGTTTTAAACTTTTTCCTTAGGGGATGTGAGTTGGAGTTGTGTGTATAAGAGGTTTGTAATTCCACTCAACCACTAATTTATTGCGCCATGGGGTTGAGGTTTGAAGTTTGAGTTGGAGTTGAGGATGAGTGATGTGGCATCCTACACGGAGCCACTTAACCATCCTCTTCCCTCTTTCTATATATGTAAGTTTATTTGTTTGTTTTGGGGTTACTTCATTTTATTAAGCATTTGTATTTTTGGAGTTAGAGAATTTTGGAATGCTTGTTGAAGTATTGATCTTGTTGGAGTTGGATTGAGCTTGAAGGAGCTTGGAGTGTGATTATTTGATCAAATTCTTACTATGGAAAGGTAGAAACTACACCCTTGTTTATCTTTCTCTTTATATCAGTTTTTGCATGCAAGTGAATGGTTTATATTGTATGGATCCATAAGAGATTTTCCTTTTTGGGAGGGAGTTGGGTTGGGTACCCCACCTTGGATAAGAAAATGTTTGTTTTTCTTAGTTGGTTCTTTTTAGGGAGACATAAGAGATTGTAGTGAGGCATAACAGAATGTGGGAGGCATAAGAGGATCTTGAGGGAGGCATAAGAGTTGTGTAGGGGTTTTGAGTTGTGTTTTGGATGGTTTTAAGGTGGGAACATAATCCCATTTGGAGGCATAAGTGATCTCCCCATAGATCCTTGCTCTATTGGCTTTGCATTTCAAGCCTTGTGTATTTTTAAATTTGTATTCTTGTTATTGTTATCTTGTGTTTGAATGTGTGTTAGCTGGTTGTGAATTCTTTCTTTATGATGTGGAATCATTATGTTATTTTCTATGAGTTGGACCCATTCCTTATTGCATTTTGGTTCGGGCTCTCAGGGGCCAATGAGTAAAATAGCTTGTTCTCCTCATTGGATTATTGGTTGGGTGGAGAGTGTTGCCTCTCCCCCATTTTTAATGTTGTGATTGAAGTGAAGAAATGGTATAGTCCTTGTTGAATACTTGGAACTTGGAGCATTGTAGAATTCAAAAGAAATCCTTCATTATAGAAACATTTCTTGTAATTCCCACTTAATTGGAAGGCTAGTGGACTTGCATTTAAAAGAAAAGTTTTATTGAATATTTATTTATTAAGTTGTAATGTATTGTAATTCCCACTTAATGTAATGCATTGCAAGAAATGAGCTATGCTCAAAGAAAAAGGAAGTCCATTTTCATTTGTAGGAGTTATATTATCGTGAATAATGAAAGGGTAACTTGAAAGAGGTAAATCATTGAGAGTGTATAATAGTTGCTTGATTTTCTTTAAATAAATGACTCAGAATTGAAATGGAAGAATGCACAAAATTATAATGAGTTACCTTGTTGAAAAACTATATTCTTGTTGCAGAAAAAGAAAGCAATGATACTTAGGAATAGATTAAATTTCATTTCTTAATTTGAGATTGAAAATAATTTCTTTGGAAAATTAATCTGGTACTTGTTTTGTAGTATGCTAGTTAAATATAAAATCTATGTAATTTAATGATTCAAGCCATAGAATGAATAAATAGTTTAACTTTTCAACTACGACTTTAGGAACATAAATTCAAGCTAAGAATAAACTAGAAATCACTTTAGTAAGATTCATTTTTATTTTTGAAGAACAAGACTGCCTGCAATGTGCGATTGGTAGTCTCCGAACCACCACCCTTTGATAAGGTGGCGGTTTACAAATCGTAACCATGGTAGGGTGGTAGTCACAGGGATTGTTGGTTTGCTTTGGGTGTTGGTTTCATCATTTTTAGTGGAATGGTAAAATCCATGATCTGTGGAACTTAAGCTTGATTTAATTAAAATCGAGCCTATAAAAAATAAAAAGGAAACCACCAAAAATTAAAATAGAATAAATTCATGGATTCGAGCATGTAAATCTTTGAATGAGCTTTTAAATGTATGAAATCTCATAGAATAATTTGAAATAGGGTTTTGGCCCAAATAGAGAAATCAAAATGGAAATACTAAGTAACTATTCCAGATTTGAAATGGAAATCTCTATAATCAACAAATGGAAGACATTTCCATATTAAATCCATAAACTAAACTAAACTAAGATATAACCAAATGAATTCCTCCATGGCTTCCCTCCTTGCACCCATGGCTTCCACTTCTCCAACCTGCAAATAAAAGAAAAGAAAAGAGACCAAATGAGCAGGCTAGGGAAAAGAAAAGTGTTTAATAAAGATTCATAAGGATAGCTAGGGTTAATATGGAACCCTAAAATCTAATGGCCACAATTGAATTAATCCAGGGATATGAATCAACCCTATATTTTATAGGTGATAATATATTATGGGCTTTTAAATAATTTAAGTATATGTGGAAATGGGTGAATGTGGCCATTTTGTTCCCTAGTGTATTAAGTTAAAAATGTATCTCTCCTAGTGTGTTTTCATAAATGACTAAATAGATATCAAGACTAATAATTTGAAAAAGGAAGTAAGGGTAAGGGTTTAATAAATGTGGAATGAATGTCTTTCGTGAAAGTGAAAACTATTTAATCAAGTAAAAGAATTAATGCACACTTTTCAAGAGAATTATAATTAGATTAACATTAGAATTGAATTAAGAATATTTGAATATTAATCTAGACTTGTTCCATTTTATGCAATGCAAAGTAGTTTCGTAAGAAATTAATCAAACATATTATAGGGTTTGGCACCCTTGCAATGCTTTAACAAAAGGATTATTTCCGCAACTTTCTAGGAAAGTATTTAGGGTTTATTGTGGTTTTAGAATGTAGGTTTTGTGGGTGTTACATTTGGTATCAAAGCGAGGTTGTTCAATGCTGGACCTTTGGAACACTTCGAAATGTAAGACATAGCAAGAAAACCTAGCACAACTCTAAACCTAGATCACACAACGTTATATGATATTTTAAAGTGTAGAAGACATAGAAAACTGAAACAAATCCTAGATTGATAGTCTAACTCTCACTTTGGTCTATGAATAAGGCACGATATGACGAGGGGTTCTTATATGTAGACCTAGAATTACCACCCCCATATCAAGAAGTAACAACCATATTGCCTCAGATACTGTAGACACTATAAGATGTTAATGCTGCTATACGCGGGGGATCTCTAAGAGGGAGACCTAGCAAACAAGACATTAAGTCATTAGTAGAGGCTCGTGCACCTTCTCGACATAGCGATGAGTACAAGGAAGAGAACTCCCATGTGGAGTTAGCTAAACAAGATTCACCACAGAGAAGTGCTAGAGATAGTGCTACATGTCACAAAGATAGATTTAGGAGCCCTAGGTAGAGTGATGATCAAAGTTAAGAGACCTAGAGGTAGACATTCTACAACATGAGATCACATCAAAGAGATTATAAAAATCCATCCATCTCATTTTACCGAGGACACTGGGGATTTCAAGTAGAGGCATGGTTGGTTAGCTTTAGCAGATGCTTCAAGCTATGTTCGTGTACCAAGAATAACACAAGGCTCATGTTTCCATAGACCTTTTAAGAGACAGAGCCAAGGTGTGGTGGAGGAATGAGGAGTAGAAGATCCAAGAAAGTTACATGGGAGCTATTCGAGGAGTGTTTCATGACAAAATACTTATCCAAGAGATTCATTCAATAGAGGATAGATGAGTTCCATGACCTACGTCAAGCATCCATGATGGTAAAAATTATGAGAGTCGATTCCTGGACCTACTTCAGTATGTAGACTACATGTAGGATGAGAAGGTGAGGATCCATAGGTTCATTAGAGTCCTGAACCTAGACTTAGGAGGGGCAATGCACATTCATTGTTGGTAAACATTAACAGAGGTTGTTGATAAAGCCTACATTGTAGAGGAGACCAAGGGGAAGATGCAAAAGGATAGAGATAGAGTGTAGTGTTGTATCCACAAGATTCGGGATAGCCGATCAAGGGGGTTAGCTCCTCCTTCTAGTGGAAGAGATGGCTATGCATAGTCTTTATTCAAACCACCACAACAGCCACCTCAGCAACAACAACAATGATTCATCCTCCATCTTGGCCTCCATAGAGATTTGATGCTCATAGGGGATGCAGTATGAGTCCTCCTCCTATGGTACTAGTTAGGGCTCGAGGTAACACCTAGAGTTCACCCGTAGGAGCTCATTAACAATGATCACAGTAGTCTATAGCAGAATCATCAGGATCCACGACACAAACCACTAGAGTACCGCCGGGAGCCACTTCTCATTAGAGGGGACCAGGTCATTGATACGGGTGCAGTGTAGTTGGGCATCATTGGAGAGAGTTCCCTCATAACCCTAATGACAAGGGTAAGGAATTGGTTTCAAAGCCTACATTAGGAAAAATGGCTAGAAGCCACATGATATATGCAAAGGGTTGAGAACCACGAGGAAGAGCACTAGAGCATGATGATTGAGACTACATGTAGCATTGATGGCATTCCTATATCTGTTTTATTTGATTCCATCTCCTGTTATTCTTTTATTTCTCCATTTGTAGTAGAGCTATGTAGGCTAGTGGCAGTTAGGAAGATTTGTAGTTGGGATGTGGAGATAGCTTCTGAAGCCAAACTCACATTGGACTCCTTAGTCGGAGTGCATAATTGACATAGGGGTTTTTTCCACAACTTTTGATCTTTGTATCCTTCCTATGGGTTCCTATGGGATTATTTTTGGTGTGGATTAGTTGTCTACACACAAGGCTAGATTTTATTGTTATAGTAATTGGTAATAACATGTGTAGATGATTCAGAGTTAGTAGACCTACCTCTATTCGTACCATATCCACTATGGAGCTTAAGTGGTGTGCATGACGAGGTTACCAGTTGTATGCTATCATAGTTAGTGAAAAATCTGAGGATGAGTCTAAAAGGTCATCAATTGATGATCATCATATTAGGAGTGATTTTTGGATGCCTTTCCAAGGGAACTTCCCGGTTACCTCCCCACATGAGATGGTTTTTCACATTCATTTGATTCCAGTGTAGAGCCTATCTCACGAGCGCCATATAGGATAAATACCCCTAAGTTGTGTGATCTCAAGTTGAATCTAGAGGTCCTTCTAAGGAAAGGCCTAATCTATCCGAGTGTATCACCTTGGGGTGCACCAGGTGATTTTTGTAAAGAACAAGGATAGATCCTTGCGATTTTGTATCGATTATCGTCAATCGAACAAAGTAACGATCAAGAATCATATCCCCTTCCACACATTGATGATTTATTTGATAGATTGTATGATTATATGTTTCGGTACCATCACCTGAGGATCACAGAGATAGATATTCATAAGACAACCTTTTGTACGAGATATGGCCACTACGAGTTCACAAAAGTAGTGAATTTTAGTCTAAAAATTTCCCTATAATATTCATGAGTTTGATGAATGGGTTACTCTAGACATTTTTAGATCACTTCATTCTCATATTTCTTAATGATATTTTTATTTACTCATGCACACATAAGGAGCATTAGGAGCATGTTCACCAGGTTTCTACAAGTGTCTTTATGAGCGGGAGCTTTACGCGAACCGTAAAAAAAGTGTCCATTCTTTCACGAGGTGAAGTACTTGGGTCACATCATTTCGGGGAAGTTATCATAGTCGATCATCCCAATATTAGAGCTTTTATTGATTAGCCCATGCTAGCTAGTATGACCAAGGTGTGTAGTTTCATGGGGTTGGTAGGTTACTATAAGAGATTTGTTTAGGAATTTTCTTGGGTTGCAGCACCCCATCACTTACCTTCAACAGAAAGGGAAGAATTTTGATTTCTTTGATGGATATGAGAATAGCTTCAGTATACAAAAGGTATACCTTACATCAACAATGATTATTGTCATACCCGATGCTTAGAGGGATTTCTTTGTGTGTATGGATGTTTCCATGGCAGGGAATATGGGCTGTATTGATTCAAGAGGGCCGTATGGTTTTCTTTGAGTCTCACAAACTCAAAGATCATGAGATCAATTATCTTACTCATGACCTTGAGCTTGCAACAATTGTTCATGATTTGGTTTGGTGGAGACATTTCCTTCCTCGGGCGGGAGGTTTGTTCTTACGACTAAGAATTTCAGCTACGACACGTCTTCATACAACCCAATCTCAATGCTCTTTAGCGGCATTGGATGGAGTTGCTATGTGAGTATGACATGGACATAGAGCATGTGAAGGGGGAGGAGAATGTTGTTGCCAACACTCTAAATAGGTGAAGACATGTGGTTATGGCTACTTAAGTGGGTACAAATTTAAGAAGGATTTTACATCGCCTTCCTCATGATAGTTTCTACCCTACAACTAGATTAGATATTGAGTCTCAAAGACTCCTTGAGGGGAATTTTGATTGTTTTGCATTATATTTAGATGGAATTCTAAGACACAGAGGCTAGATCTATGTACCTAGGGATGGAGGTTTGAGACAGGATATCTTAGTAGAGGTTCATCGTGCACCTTATTCAGCCCATCCAGTGGTGAAGAAGATGCATGCCACATTGAGAAATTTGTACCATTAGAGACATCTTTGGAGAGATGTAGATCATTTTGTGTCATGTTGTTTAGAGTGTCAGAGGGTGAAGGTCGAGCATTAACATCCAGCTAGTCTTCTTTACCCACATGTTATACCAGAGTGGAAATGGAACACCATTTACATGGATTTCATAGTAGGGCTACTAATGTCGAGTTACAACCATGATTCCATCATGGTCATGGTGGATAGATTGATGAAAGTGGCTCATTTTTCATTGGTAAAGACCACGTATACATCTAGTGTAGTAGCGAGAGTGTACCTAGATGAGATTGTTAGAGTGAAAGGTATTCTACAGAAGATCATCTATGACCATGATCCCTTGTACACATCACACTTCTGGACTACCATGCAGTAGGCACTTGGGACAAGTATCAATTTGAGAACATCCTATAATCATGAGACAGAGATGACTAGACATAGTTAGTTAATCGAGATTTTGGAGGACATGCTTCGGATGTATGTCATGGACCATTAGTCAAGGTAGGAGGAGTACTTGTACTTGTTTAAGTTTGCATATAGCCATACCATTTAGAGTTCTATTGGGATGGCACCATTTTAGGCACTTTATGGTAGGGAGTGCAGGACACCTTTGCATTGGGACATATTCAAGGATAGAGTATCTCTTAGGTTAACGATGTTAGATGACATGAAGAAACAGGTTATTATGATCTGAAAAAGGTTGTCGAGGCATAGGATAGGTAGAATAAGTATGCAGATCAGAGGAGAGTTGACCGTAGTTATGAGGTGGGCACGAAGGTGTTCCTTCGTGTCAAACCTCATAAGAGTCCTATCCATTATGGAAAAGGTTCTAAGTTATCTCCTAGTTTCGTGGGTCCATTCGAGATCTTGGAGGGCTAGGCCCCTTAGCTTATCATCTAGTCTTGTCACCTAACTTGTCTCGTGCGCATGATGTGTTCCATGTATCTATTCGGAGGATAAAAATCCTAGATACTTCTCATGTTTTGGATTCGACCACATTGCAGGTGCGGGAGCAAGAGAAGATGATAGTGGAGCCCATGTGTATTATAGAGCATAGGACCCTAGGCCTTTGAGGAAGAGAGATTGATCAGGTGTGAGTCCAAGGGGACAGGTATTGTTGGTACCCAGATTTACTCTTCTTCACAAATAGAGCAACATCATGGATTTGACAGGACACTCAAAAGCAGATAAATGATTATGTATGTCATTTTGTAACCGGAGCAAAAATTATCAAACTTTTTAGCACTCAAGCCTTGAAGAAGTGGGTAGCACCTTAAAAGGATATGATCTTCCCTAACTATTTTAGGTTGTTCCTTTTAACCAAGGTAAGAGAACCTATTTTGTAACCTCTTTTATTGAAGGAGATGCAGATACCTTTCTTCTACAAAAACTTTATAAAGAAAACCTTGGGAAAATATGATCAACACACCAAATCATACTATCACGAGTTGTCACTTCCAAATTATGGAGATATTTTCAATACAAGGCAAAGTTTACTAAAGACATTAAGTGATCCTGATTGTTAAACATATTTCTACAAGTAGATTTTGTTCCTTTGTTGATACACAAGGAAAATAGGGGTAGTTTAGGGTGGATCAATGGTTTTCAAATGAATTTGGTGGGAGATGAAGAAGGATAAATTTGATTATATCAAATCTTTGGAGGGAATTCACAATAATTAACAACTTCACAACAAAAAGCTCCAGAACAGTCAAGACATTCCTTCAACCAGAAGGTGTGCTTCAATGGAGGCCCAGATCATCACGTTTTCACATAATCTTTGAGACTCTAACATGAAGGCTCAAATTTAAAGACTCAATTAAACACTAAATTTTCTGATAAATCACACCTAAGGTACATCCGAATACTTACAAACAATCTTTATCAACAAATGATAGTAAATTGATTTTAAATTTGTTTATCTCATCCAAGATGAAGGCTCTTCTTGAAATGAAATTACAAATACCATTAGACTATCATAGGGACAAGATCCTGTGTGATTTCACAAAAATTCATTAAAATATTACAATAGGAACGAAAAACTAGTTACGAGACATTCTAAAAATAAAGCAGTCACAAAATTGCTAGAGATTAGACACAAATTAATTCCAAAATTGCTTAGATTCATCAGCAAGGGAAAGCTTCTAGAGAAATATTAGTGCTTATCAATGGCTATACATCTACAACCAACTTGAAATGATAGAAAATCGACACAGAAGAAAATAACAGTAATCTTGGCTTTGGCCTCTCGGAATATGACTTTCTCAAAAAATTCTCAAGAACTCATACTCCAACCATTTGCACAAGTAATCTCATTGAATTTATAATACACCCTTTACATCCAATTTCCCCCAAAAAAAAAAAAAAAGGAATATTTGAAGCACCTTTGTTGCACATATCGGATCATGTTTTGCGAAAGTGACATTCAATGATTTATAAAATGGTTGCTGGCATTTTCAAAAAAGGTGAATCATTATAAATATTTGCATCATATTTCTAACTGGAGGCATATTCTTCACCCTCGCGCCTGCAGCACCTTTTCCCCTCAAAAGAAAAGAATATTCGAGGGACATTTACTTGTTGCCAATTTTTTTTAGATAGAGACATTTAACAAATTTAGATCCAAAATCTGCCAGGTGGACCAATTGTGAATAGATCACGTTTCTTGGGCCTTCGTCTAATGACTAGGATACCATGCCATAACTTTTCGGTAGTCCCTTTAATCATTCTAATTTCGTCATACGATAAATACCCTTTTAATCATTTTTTGGAGCCCGTGCATTCTTTGGAATTTGATAGGTCATCCCTTTTGCTCTCAAGGCAACATCCTTTCCACCTTTTTCCTCCTTTTCCTCTTAAATTTTACTTTACAACTTCTGGATCTAGAATTTTGCATTTTTGCATGAGCCTGAGAATAAATCCACTTCAAAAGTACCTTAGATTTACAAATTGAGCTCCCAAATTGATTCAATTGAACTTTCCAGACCAAAACAATTCAAATTTTCCAAAACCCCGACAAAGAATGATGCAAAAATGCCTCTCCAAACATCTTGGAGCTTTAATGGAGACAAAATCAAATGAAATGCACATTTACCATTGATCATGTTTTTATACTTTTAATCTGAGCCCTCTACATGGCAAAATGTGATTGGAAACAGCCCTGAAGCACCTTTTTGACATTTTATAACTTTTGGAAAAAGAAAAGTTTTTCCAAATTTTTCCTACGGGCCCGAGACCTCCATTTTTACTATTTAATGCTAACATTACTTTCCTGTCAGTGGCTGCGCTTCAACTTACAATTTTATCCCTTTTTACAAAAGGCATAAACGTTAAATGACCCCAAAGCTCTGTTTCTCCATTTCCCGCCTATTACATGTCTCAACGGCGCATTTTGAGATGGTCTTGAAATGTAGAGACCCCAAACATGCATGGTCCCTCCACGTGTCCCGGCCTTTTAGAAAGTTGCTTGAAAATTCTAAGTACAGAAGGCTGACGGAAGCCTCCACGTGTCTTTATGGCACAACTTCAAGATGGTCCCAAAGAGAGGAGACCACGAGCAAGCGCGGGCTTACCACGTGGCCATGTTTTAGGTTGAAGTGAGCCTTATAATTTTTAAAGTGCCCCACAAAGCCGCATCCAACTAGAAAGGGCCACATTTCAACTGATCTTTGAGAAGTGATTTTGACTGGGAAACTTCACCCGTCAAACCGTAAAATGCAGGAGAACCACCATTTGAGCCCGGGAGATAGAAAACATAACAGAGGCCACAAACTAAATAATTTCAATGAAAAATGGGGTGAGACAAATTTGAGCACCAACACAGGCTCCAACTC
Organism: Taxus wallichiana var. yunnanensis; assembly: GCA_018340775.1. NCBI lineage: Eukaryota > Viridiplantae > Streptophyta > Pinopsida > Cupressales > Taxaceae > Taxus > Taxus wallichiana. The sequence continues at coordinate 555,327,760 of CM031241.1, forward strand.
GGGGATGGGCACTCCCTGTGAGTGCCACAAGAACAAATAGCAGACCAAGTGCCAAGAATAGACCAAGTGCCAAAAACATACCATTGGGCAACGGAGTCAAAGAATAAGCCTACAGTAGAACAACCACAACCATCCTCCAAAAAATGAACTAAGAAACCAGTAAAACTAGGTCACCAAGGATGAGAACGAACAAAAGCGCATTTAGAACAAAGAACTATACACTTTGTACAAATGGAGAGCATCCTGATTCAAAGAAATCAATCAAGGAAATGCTTCAAATGCCTGCCATTCTAGATATGACCATGCTAAGTAGTTCTGATATGTTTTTAACAGCTGGTCATATGATTGCCTCTCTTTTCCATCCATGTCGTTATCTGAGCACATTTCTTCAAGCTTATCCTTTGTGCCTGGTCAAGTTTTCTAACATCTTTCGAGGTTGCATCAAACATCAAAGTCTTAGGAAAATCATCTTGCTCATGATACCTGCATTGATCAATTTCATATTCCTTGAAAGCAACATAACTCACAGAGTTATCAATATCAATATCTGCATGCAATACTTCATAAGAAGCATTTTTGGGGTCCTCAATAAGATATAACATCTTCTTTTCACCAAGTAACTTCACAAGGTTTCCCTCAATTGGTATAGTGGCATAAGACATGTCCATCTGAACATTTCCACCAACACTTGTATCCCACTTTCTTGATAAAAACATCCCCCATTTGGCAAGGTAATCAACAATGACAACATCAAGTTTCAGGTTCTTACCTGGATAAGCTGCAAGTTGTACCACCAAACCTTTCACACATCCAACAATGGGCACCTCTCTAGAGTCCATTGCAGTACACTTGCCATAAGTTGTTGTCACTTTAATGTTCAATTCATTCATGACTTCTAGAGGCATAACATTGCATGATGCTCCGAATCAAACATACAATGATGTATGCAGTGATCTGTCTTTAATAATCAATGTTGTAAAAAATGGATCAACATTTAATTGAGACTCAACCAAAGATGTTCCCAAGTAAACTTCAAGTGGTTCACCTGGTTCTTCCAGTACTTGGAGTTTTTTCAACTTTGAAATGGTACGAGGAGTCTCAACATTTCTGCCTTGGGAGACTTTTTCTTCTCTAAACCCCAAATATTTGAATGATATATCCCTATGCTAAGGGATGCTAAGCAATTCAACAATAGGAAAATAAATCTTAATTTGACTCAAGATTTGGGCTATGTCACAAGGAACATATTTGGGTAATGCAGTGTTAGGAGGGAGGTTGACAACTTCATCGATGGCACAGAGTTTTTTATAGTCTCAACATAGGGAGGGACACAATTTCTCCTTGAGACAACAAGGCCTTTGCTAGATGTATCGTTCTTTAGAGTCTCTTTTGGGATACTGATAAGCACTAGAATTTTGTTTTGGCCCGAGGCCCCGCCCCTTTGTAACCCTACTCCCGGTATTATATTATTTTTCATGACGAACCACAAAGCATTCATAAACAACTCCTTATCCTCCTTAGAAGGTATCCCTCCATCATGCTTCTCAATCAAGAGAGCTCTTGGGTACTCAAAATCATTATTTGGAAGTTCAAAAGCTTGCATCATATCAATTTCAGAAGTATGAGTCGAGGAAGAGGTAATACCCGGTGAATGCAATCCCAAAAATCTTTAGCAGTTCTGGCACTCATCAGCTCAGTTGAGGTTTCTCCCTGCTGTGAACTCATAGAGGAATCCACCATGCATGCATCATCATCAGTACCATCATCATTATCAACTTCTTCTTCTTGTTGATTTACTTCACATGGAGGATGGGGCAGAAAAGCATCTATCACACCAATCAATCTCATTGGCTTCATCAACAACAACAACCTGGGAAGTCAGAGGATCAAGCACCATTCTACTTTCACGTGCTTGGGGATGTCTATTTACAGATCCCATGGGTCCTTTACCTCTGTCATCTGACCTCTGATCACCCCTAGGATGATTGCCAAATCTGTCATGATTTTGTGCCTTTTTCTAACCTTGTGAACTCTACCCAATTCCTTTCTCTACTAGGGCTATTTTGTAGGAGATTTATTTGATAGCTCTGCTAAATTTTTAACAACCTCCTCAAGTTCCACACTCTTTCTTACTCAAGGTTTTTCTGGGTTTATTTGTTTAACACCTTCCCTCTTAGGAGGTTTTCCAATGGCCTTGATGTTGTTCTAAATTTGCAAAGCCATAGTAAAGGCCTACCTCAAAGTGCCATGGTTTTTATCCCTCAAATAGTATGCAGCCTTCTTGTCAAATGCATCAGCATACTTTATAAGACAAGGTTCATCACATGGCCTCAAATTCACAGACAATCTTCTTAATGTCTTATTTAATCCTGTATTAAAATCATGCATTGATTCATTAGGATTCTTCTTAATATTCTCAAATTTTGAAAAAAGAAACCTAGGGTCTATTTTGTCACCATATTGCAATCTAAATGGATTCTTCATTTCATTCCAAGAATCCATAGAGTTATCAAGCAGAGCTTTATACCAGTCCCTAGCATCCTCTTCTACAATATGAATAAATAATTTAATGTATACATCTGCAAACTTTATTTCAAATCCTCCATCATATTGACAAAGAGTTTCAAGTGTTGCTCACCGCTTATTGAATTATTTCCTTGAAACTTAGGTAGTTTGTTTCTTACATCTTGTGGCACATCATTCGAGATAGCCATCCATACCTATAAAAATGATAGGAACAAAAGTATTAACGAAAAATAGAGGTCTAGGTGGAGGTTGAGCCATGTTATTCTAAGGAGGTGATCTTACGGGGAACAAAGTGATGAGGAGTGAGGGGTCTATGTGGTACATGACTACAATTTTCAAAATGACTATCCCCTAATGGCTCTTTTTCACATCGACACTATCGATTTGGAAAATACGGGGATAGAATGAAATGCAAATATTTCAAAAACAAGGGTGGAATGAGAAGGCCCCTCTCTAGATGGAGAATTTGGATTTACAAAGAGACTACCTGATTCAGAAGCAGTTGAGGAAGCATTGCAATATTCAATCACATGCCAATCAGTTTCACCAATGGAGATCTCGTTTCTTGATGCTTGATCTCCAACAACCTTCCAAATTCTTCCTCCTTCTGAATTATACTTTCCAAACTATGGAAACAACCTTCTACTAGGGTCCGCGGCGAAGAAATATCTTCTTCCTTCCATCTTTACAAATATTAGTAACAAATTTACATTGACAGAGGTTAAGACACTGGCATTTACCAAAAAAAAATCAACACAGAGTCGCCACTAAGGATTTTCAGCTTAGTTGTGCAAATGCACTAAAATAATCACATCAAATGTCCATCAAAGACTAAAAATCATGCAAAGCTTTACAAATTAGAGCCTCCTTCACCCAAATTTATCAATGGTGAAGAAAACCTAGTACAATAACTGCTGGAAAAATTGGACAGACAGCACATAGAACTTATAACTTTGTTCAATTCTTACAGATTTGATTAGAGAATGAGTTTTACAAAACATATTTGCACACATAACTACAAGAAACATTACTGGGTTTGTATGCATACACCTTTGCTTAAATACTTCAAAGAGTCCCTAGAACGATGCCGAGCGCGTGTTTGTCGAGGCCAACTAGATACAAACTAGCAATAAATCAACAAATCAGTCTCAGTAATGTAAATCAGTTCCCAGCAATGGAAATCAATCCCTGAAAACATAAATCAATCCCCAACAACGTAAATCAGTTCCCAATAATGGAAATCAGTCCCCAGAAGTGTGTCTGATGGGCCAAATGGATATGAACTGGCAATAAATCAACAAATCAGTCTCGGTAATGAAAATCAATTCCCATCAATAGAAATTAGTCCTCGATAATGCAAATCGGTTCCCAAAGAATGGAAATCGTCCTCGCAATGCAAATCAGTCCCCAAAAAATGACACCATTTGGGTGTTGGTACCTAGATTTACTCTTCTTCAAAAACCGAGTAGCATCATGGAATTGACAGGACACTCAAAAGTACATAAATGATTATGTATGTTGTTTTGTATCTAGGGAAGTAATTTATCTATCTTTTTAGCACTCAAGTCTTGAAGAAGTGGGTAGCACCTTAAAAGGATTTGATCTTATCCTAACTTTTTTAGGTTATGCCTTTTAAACAAGGTAGGAGAACCTATTTTGTAACCTTTGTTATTAAAGGAGATGCAGATACCTTTCTTTTGCACAAATTTTATAAAGAAAACCTTGGAAAAATATGATAAAAAAACCAAATCTGACTCTCACGATTTGTCGCTTCCAAATTATGAAGATATTTTTAATACAAGGTAAAGGTTAATAAAGACATTAAGAGATCTTGATTGTTCGCATATTTGTGCAAGTAGATTTTGTTCCTTTGTTGATACATAGGGAAAGCAGGGTAGTTTAGGGTGAATCAATGGTTTTAAATGATTTTTATGGGAGATGAAGCAGATAAATTTGATTATACCAGATCTTTGGAGGGACTTCACAATAATGAACAACTTCACAACAGAAAGCTCCAGAATAGTCAAGATGTTACTTCAACCAAAAGGTGTACTTCAATGGAGGCCCATATCAGCACGTTTTCACATAATCTTTGAGACTCTAACATGAAGGCTTGAATTTAAAGACTTAATTGAACACTAAATTTTTGATAAATCATGCCTAGGGTACACTCAAGACTTATAGACAATCTTGATCAACAAATGACAATAAATTGATTTTAAATTTATTTATCTCATCCAAGATGAAGGCTCTTCTTGAAATGAAATTGCAAATACCATTAGAATGTCATAGGGATGAGATCTTGTGTGATTTCACAAAATTTCAATGTAAGATTGCAATAGGAATGAAAGAAACTATTTGCGAGACATTCTAAAGATAAAGCAAACACAAAATTGCTAGCGATTAGACACAAATTAATTCTAAAATTTATTAGATTCATCAGCATGGGAAAGCTTCCAGAGTAATCTTAGTGCTTTTCAATTTCTATATAGTTAACCAACTTGACATGACTAAAAATCTAACACATATGAAAATAACAGGAATCTCGGCTTTGTCCTCTCGGAAGATGACTTTCTCAAAAAATTCTCAAGAATTTACAATACACCCTTTACATACAATTTTCCCCCAAAAAGAGGAATATTAGAAGCACCTTTGTTACACATATCAGATCATGATTTGTAAAAGTGATAATCAAGATTCACAAAAAGGTTGCCAGTGTTTTCAAAAAAGGTGAAGCATTGCAAATATTTTCATCATTGTTCTAACTCGGAGGCATATTCTTCACCTTTGCACTGCGGCATCTTTTCCCCTCAAAAGAGAACAATATCCAAGGGACCTTTGCTTGTTACCAATTTTTTTAGACAGAGACATTTAAAAAATTCAGATCTAAAATATTCCAGTTGACCAACCGTGAACAAATCACGTTTCCGGGCTTCACTAATGAATAGGATACCATGCCATAACTTTTCAGGACTTCCTTTAATCATTTTGATTTTTTCATGCGAGAAATCCCCTTTTTAATCATTTTTCGAGCTTCGCATTCCTAGAATTTGATAGGTCATCCCTTTTGCTCTTGAGGCAATGTCCTTTCCACCTTTCGCACATGTACTTTCATCATTTCATCTTTTTCCCTCCTTTTCCTCTAAAATTTTAATCAAGCAACTTCTAGATATGGCATTTTGCATTTTTAAATGAGCTCAAGTAGAAATCCACTTCAAAAGTACTTCAGATTTACAAATTGAGCTCCCAAATTGATTCAATTGAACTCTACAAACCAAAACAACACAAATGTGCCAAACAATTGATGAAGAATGATGCCAAAAATGCCACTCCGAACAGCCTGGAGCTTCAATGGAGGTAAAATCGATGAAATGCACAACTACCATTGAACCTGTCTTTCTACTTTTAATTTGAGCCCTCCACATGACAAAATGTGATTGGAAATGGGCTTGGGAGCACCTTTTGACATTTTATAACTTTTGGAAAAAGAAAAAAATTCCAAAGTTTTCCCGTGGGCCTGCAAACATTGGAATTACTTTCCTGTTAGGGAAACACTTTAACTTACAATTTTATCCCTTTTTTTTAAAGGCAAAAAACCTTAAAAGACATTAAAGCTCCATTTCTCCATTTCCGTTCATGCTACGTGTCTCAACAAAGTGCATTTTGAGATGGTGCCAAAAATTAGAGACCCCAAATATGCGCGGTCCTCCACTTGTCCCGGGCACTTTAGGAAGTTGCTTGAAAATTTGAAGTACTGGAAGGCCCGTAGAAGCCTCCATGTGTCTTTATGGTGCAACTTTAAGATGTCCCCAAGAGCAAGCATGGTATCACCACATGGTCATGTTTTGGGTTAAAGTGAGCCTTAGAATTTTTAAAGTGCCACGGAGAGCCGCATCCAACTAGAAAGGGCCACGTTTCAATTGGTGCCAAGAAATGATTTTGACCGGGAAACTTCACCTATCAAATCGTAAAATGTAGGAGAACCACCATTTGAGCCCAAGGAGACAGAAAACATAACAGAGACCACAAACTGAAGAATTTCAATGACAAATGGGGCGAGAAAAGTTTGAGCACCAACAGTATGATGAGACTATTGCTACATGGGAGGATTCTACATTGTTTTTTTAGTATGAGTAAATAGTTTATTGAAAGGGACTATACCCTTGTACAAAAATGATCAAAAGAAAGATTTTACCCCAAAATCCCAACAACAAAAAATAATCTGTCAAGAATAGAACCAGCAAAAGCAAATCAGCTACTAGAAACACAGCTAATAAACAACAACTTAACAACAACATAGCTGCCCAGCAACTACACAGTAGGCCATTTTCCTAGATGTAGCAATAATAGCACCCAAAAAGACAAGAATCATACCTTGTCCGATATGGTGGGGGATTTAGATTTGGCATTTCCCTTCTTTTTCCTATCCACCACTGTCCATTCTTGATTTCCTACATCCACTGCAATCGGAAGAGCAACTACAATGGATTTGATGGGGATGTGACCCATAGGAAGGGGGTCGAAACATCCTTAATCACTAAATCAGCAACCCAAGAGAATAGTCTAGAGGTAGCTTCTCTGTGTTGGTCTGTGAATCAACCACGATGGGTGAGTCAACTTGCAAGGGGGCACTAGATTCCTCACCAGATCTGAGTCAATTGTAAGATGTTTAGGTAGAGAATCCTTCCACCAGGAAGGTTTGGTCTTTCATTTGGAATGTTCACAATCATCTGTAACATGACCAGTTTGGAAGCAATGTCAACATCTGAAGGCAAGTCTCTCATAGTCTATCCTTTGCACCTAGAGCCTTTCACCAATCTAAAGATTGATTTTTTCTGGTAAGAGTTTGGTGGTATCAAGATCAACCAGATTCGAGCATAAGTAGTATGTGCTTGAATGGAGGTCTTATCATCAACTACCACACATGAGCCTAGAGTATCTCCTATAGCAATGAGACAAGATCTGTTCCAAAGTCAGAACAGAGTCCTGGTAAATGAACCCGATCGGGTAAGTATCAAAAGAATCCTTTAATGGGTTAAAAGACGGATACCATGGTTTGGACATAAGCCCATGTTCCCCCAAACCCAATGTTGGCTAAAAAATTTATCCCTATCTTTAAGGGTTTCAAAGACAGCAATGAAGTAAGCTTTAGCACAAGGATAAAGCTCAATCTTACCTTGTATTTTTTCTCTCCATCTCTAGGCTATCCAGTCATGGAGATGAAAAATCTTAGGCCAAAATTTGTGAAATCTACATATGAGACCCAACTGGGAGAGATTTTCCTCCTCCTTAAGAATCTTTAGAAGTAGATCCTCCTCAATTTTCAGCATTGGGACCTCCTGGGAGGGTTTCAAGAGCTCATTTCTAGCATTCTCCTTCTGTTTGGAGACCGCTGAAGTATAAGATCTAGACCTATTATCACTGTTATGTTTGTCCTAGTTATGGTCGACCCCTGTTTCTCTCCCTCCATCATTAGATCCACACATAGTTGATTTGAAATGAGCATGGATTTGATCTCCCATTTCGCAAACTAGGAGACTAGATCTTTGTTTTCCTTTTCTCCATTGTGAATGCCCTCGCATTTCTTGTTTGCATCAGGGGATTTATCTCCACCAGAGGTTACCGTATTCCCCATGAGACCACGGCGAGCTGGATATATCCATGTTCTTGGGAGTAGATCCATCATTTTTAAATGATCCATAACCATTGTTGAGTTTTGTAGGAGAGGATGATTCTTTGGGTGAGCCATCTTTACCTGCCCCAATAGAGAGAACTCCTATTTTGTGACAGGGCAGAGAAACTCTTTCTCAATTTTGCTGAATAGGGGGGTCTTGTTTAGCATCGAAAGCCATTCCAATCCATGAGATTGATGCTTTATTTTCCACGTCATTTTGCAGCGGCCCGCCATCGATCTCAAACTCTAGGATAGGGGACTCGGTTTCCCATAGCCATTGTCAATGAGAGGGGCATCATGTTTTGATTCACGAATCTCTAAACAGGAAAAATATCCTGGCAACAAGCTTCATGCCTCCTCAATCCCCATCTTCGGCAGATCCTTGAATGGTTCTATAATTCTAGGGCTCACAGACTGTATAAATCACGCGTAGAAACCATGGAAGCAAAGCTAGGGAGAAGCTAGGGCTCATAGTGTTATCTATGTAAAAGATCAAATAAACATTTAACTATATTTTAAATTATTAGTCTATTTTTACATTGTTACGAGTATAGTTTCCACACCTATTTTAATGACTTCCAGAGGAAGTTGAGTCTAAGGGGAGGGGGATGTAGTTCCCACTTCTCTTCAACATTTATTACAATTTCATTTTGATTACTTTTGACCATAGACATGGATATTATCATATAATTTCTAGTTTAACATGATGTTAGATGATAGAGATATTATGACTATTGATGGATTGTGATTCATAGTATGATCTATGTGGATTATTAGAGACATTGAGAGATATTTTATAAGGATGATGATAATGTTTTGTTAGCTTATATATTTACTCACATTCGAGTTCTCATTATGCCGACTATGTTTTAGCATTTGAAAATAATCTCATAGTCTTGTTGATATTGATGAAATGGTAGAATTGAGATGTTGTTGAAATTATAGACAATGATAGCATTTTTATTTTAGATGATGATTTTTTAATATGAGGATATTATTGATAGATGTGTGTATATTTTATCTTTGATGTATTTGATACGGCCATGAGGCTAAAGGAGGTATTGTGTGATTTTATACGTAATTATATCATAATAATCAAAAGGGTGTTAGGAGACCAATCACAAGTGGAATACTGGATGGATACAACGATGGTCACTATGGAAACTTATGTAATGTGTTATGTTTTTCATTAGTTTGTTAGGGGGTTCCCATGGGTTTGTGGATAAATTTTCCTTTCTTTTATTTATTTTGGAGTATGTGAATTACTTTGTGTTGTAATTTCTTTTACAATTGTTTATTAATGTGCATTAATTAAGTGAATTAATCATGTTCTAAAGTTATTTGTGGATTTTACAAAAGGGGCCATTTATTAGAGTAGTTGGTCATTTGGATCTTGTGATTTAAGTTGAGTGTATGTGACCTTGATTGTTGTACACTCTACCTTACTTAGGAAATTCGGATTTGGGCTTAAGGGACAAGTTAATCTCATCCCACACCTCTTAATTTGATATACCAACCCTACTTATGGATTGTGGGGTCAAAACTAGACCCCATTATGTGTTTTGTAAGGAAAAATGTGACATTTAATTACACTTTCTTATATGGGTTTTAAATTGTTTCCTTAGGGTGTGTGGGTTGAAGTTGTGTGTGTAAGAGGGTTGTCATTTCTCTCAACCACCAATTTATTGTTCCTTGGGGTTGAGGTTTGACTTGTCATTTGGAATTGAGGATGAGTGATGTGGCATCCTACATGGAGCCAACTCACCCTCCTCTTCCCTTTTTTATGTATGTAAGTTTATTTTTTGTAATGGGGGTTACTTCATTTTATTGTGCACTTGTATTTTTTGAGTTAGAGAATTTTTGAGTGCTTGTTGAAGTCTTGAGCTTGTTTGAGTTGGATTGAGCTTGAAGGAGATTGGAGTTTGATTATTTGATCAAGTTCTTACTATGCAAAGGTAGGAACTAAACCCTTGTTTTACTTGTTCTTTTATATGGGTTTTTGCATGCAAGTGAATGGTTTGTATGCTTGTTTGGATCTTGGGTATAATGCCTAAGTATGGTGTAGGAGAAGGCTATGGGGTTATTCTATTTTTGGAGGCATAAGAGATTTCTCCTTATTTTTGAGCGAGTTGGGTTGCATGCCTTACCTTAGATAAGAAAATGCTTGCTTTTCTTATTTGGTTCTTTTGAGGGAGACATAAGAGATTATAGGGAGGCATAAGAGAATGTGGGAGGTAAAAGAGGGTCTTGAGGGAGGTATAAGAGTTGTATAGGGGTTTTGAGTTGTGTTTTGGTTTTAAGGTGGGCACCTAATCCCATTGGGAGGCATAAGTGATCTCCCCATAGATCCATGCTCCATTGGCTTTGCATTTCAAGCCTTGTGTATTTTTTAAATTTGTATTCTTGTGATTGTTTGAATTTGTTTGAATTTTTGTTAAATGTTTGTGAAGTTTTGTATTGTGATTTGGAAACATTGTGTAAGTTGTCATTAGTTAGACTTATTCCTTATTGCATTTTGGTTGGGGAATCGGGGCCAATGAGGATAATAGCTTCTTCTCCTCATTGGATTATTGGTTGGGTGAAAAGTGTTTCCTCTCCCCTTTTTCATTGTTGTCATGGAAGTGAAGAAATGTTGGAGTCCTTGTCAAAGACTTGGAACTTGGAGCATAATAGAAGTCAAAATAAATATTTCATTATATAAACCTTTCTTGTAATTCCCACTTAAGTGGAAGGCTATTGGATTTGCATTTAAAAGAAAATTTGTATTGTATATTTGTTTATTGAGTTTTAATGTATTGTTGAAAAGAAAGCTCTTTGCATTGGAAGAAATGAGCTATGTTGAAAGCAAAAGGAAGTTCATAGTCTTTTTAGGAGTTATATTATTGTAAAGAATGAAAGGAAAACTTGGAAGTTGTAAATCATTGAGAATGTATTCTTAGTAAATCTTAAATGTATAATAGTTGCTTGGTTTTCTTTAAAGAAATGATTGTACTTGAAATGGAAGAATGCAAAAATTATGATGAGTTACCTTGTTGAAAAACTATATTCTTGTTGTGGAAAAAGAAAGCAATGATACTTAGGAATAGATTGAATTTCATTTCTTCATTTGAGCTTGAAAGCAATTTCATTTAATAAATAATATGGTAGTTGTTTTCTTGTATGCTATTGAAATAGAAAATGTATGTAATTTAATGATTTAAGTCATGGAATGAATAAATGGTTTGACTTTTCAACTACATACTTTAGGCACATAAATTCAAGTTAAGGATAAACTGTAAATCACTCTAGTAAAATTTATTTTTAGAAAAATTGTGGAATTGATGGTTCTATTTTTGAAGAACATGATCACCACCCTATGCGTGAGCGGTGGTCTCTGACAACCGGCTACTGATAAGAGAGGTAGTCTTTGAACTCGCCACCTAAATAAGGTGACGGTTTATGAATTGTCACCTAGGTAGGGTGGCGGTCGCAGATTTCGGTCTACTTTGGGTGGTGGTTTCATCATTTTCGGTGGAATGGTAAAATCCATGACTGTGTGAACTTAAACTTGATCTAATTAAAATTTGAGCCTATAAAATGTAAAAAGGAAACCATGAGCAAACCAAAAGGGAATAAATTCATGGTTGTAAGCATGTAAATCTTTAAATGAGCTTTTAAATGTATCAAATCTCATAGACTAATTTGAAATACGGTTTTGGCCCAAATAGAGATATCAAAATGAAACTACTAAATAACTACTCCGTGATTTGAAATGGAAATCAGAAAATCAACAAATGGAAGACATTCCATAATAAATCCATAAACGGAACTAAACTAAGCTAGAACCAAATGAATTCCTCCATGGCTTCCTCAGCACTCCATGGCATCCACTCCTCCAACCCGCAAATCAAAGAAAAAAAAAAAAAGACCAAATGAGGAGGTTGGGGTTAAGAAAAACATTTAATAAAAATTCATAAGGATAGCTAGGGTTAGTATGGAACCCTAAAATGTAATGGCCACAATTGAGTTAATCCAAGGGATAGGAATCAGTCTTACATTTGATAGGTGAGAATATATTATGGGCTTCTAAATAATTCAAGTGTATGTGGAAATGGGTGAATGGGGCCATTTTGTTCTCTAGTGTATTAAGTTAAAAATGTAACTCTCCTAGTGTGTTTTAGTAAATGATTAAATAGACATCAAGACTAATAATTTTTAAAAGGAACTAAGGGTAAGGGTTTAATAAATGTGGAATGAATGTCTTTTGTGAAAGTGAAAACTATTTAATCAAGTAAAAGAATTAATGGACACTTTTCTATAGAATTGTAATTATATTAACATTAGAATTGAATTAAGAATATTTGAATATTAATCTAAACCCGTTCCATTTAATGTAATGGACTAGTTGCTAGTAAGAAATTAATCAAACATATTATAGGTCCTGGGACTCTCGCAATCCTTTAACAAAAAATAATAATTTTTGCAACTTTCTCGATAAGTATTTAGGGTTTAATGTGGTTTTAGAACGTAGGTTTTTGTGAGTGTTACATATTTAGTAGCTAGACTTTCAATAAGTCCCTTGTTTTAGTAGCCTCTTTTTGTTTGATAACAAAAGAATCTAATCCATGCACTATGAATCACCAAATGAATGAACCTTTTTTATCGGTTGTTGAAAGGAATCTAATATGTGAGCTACCAATTATCACCAAATAAATGAGTGTCTTTTTTTTGGTGATGCAAAGGAATCCAATACCTCAAATATCGCTAAATAAATGAACCTTTTTCCTATTGGTAGCCAAAATAAATCTACCCTATGACCTACCAATCTCCAAATAAATGAGTGTGTTTTTGTTTGGTAATAGAAAGCAATTCAATACCTGAATTATCAATCACCAAATAAATGAGCCCTTTTTATCGGTAGCCAAAAAGAATCTAATATGTAACCTACTGATCATTAAATAAATGAGTGACTTTTAGCTATCGATAGCTAAAACGAATCTATCATGTGATCTACCAATCACCAAGTAAATGAGGCTTGCTTTATTTGGTAACAGAAAGGAATCCAATCCATAAACTCTCAATGACCAAATAAATGAACCCTTTATTTATCATATGGAAAGAAATCTAATGCGTGACCTACCAATCAACGAGTAAATGAAGTTGTAAATATAAATACAACTAAATAAGACACATTTTCGGATAGCTTAGTGGTATCTATCACATGATCTACTCCATAACCTAGCAATTACGAAGACAAGGACTTATAGCTGTGACAAAAATGTGGAGCCCTTCGTTCTGCCTTATCTAACAGATTTTTGCATTGTACCTTTGTTCTTTATCTCTTCTCTCACCCACTGCAACGACGTTATATGATCACTTTATTTGCCAACAAAACTCTAGTGAGTGACGGAGGGAGTGCTGCATTACAACATGGCATTTTCTCAGATGATTGAACCAATAGCTATTGTGTTCACAACCAGTTTAGTCATCGTATACATTTTCTGTTCATTCAGGGAAAAAGGTAAGGGAAGATTGCCCCCGGGCCATTTGCATGGCCATTGATAGGAAATCTCAATCTATTTGGAAAGCTTCCCCACCGTTCTTTTGGAGACCTTGCTAAGAAGTATGGTCCAATTATGTATTTGAGAATTGGTTGTATTCCTACTGTGGTGGTATCATCTGGTGAAATCGCACAAGAGTTTCTAAAAAACAAGATTTGCATTTTGCCAGCAGACCTGAAACTGCAGCTGCAAAATATTTGTGTTATAATAACAAGGGCTTGGCCCTTGGTCCATACGGAGGTTATTGGAGGCATGCTAGAAAAATCTGCGTAACGCAATTGCTGTGCGCCAAAAGATTGGAATCCTTTAGATGTATAAGAGAGGAAGAGGTTTCTATAGCCATGCGAGGTATTTGGGAGAGGAGCCGACAAGGCACAGTTGCTGTCAATATTAGCACTGCCATCCAATCGCTCACCTCCGCCATAATTTGGCGAATTCTGGCCGGCACCAAATATTCTGACACGAGCGGAAAAGAATTAAGGGACATGGTAGAGGAAGTTAAAGCTGTAGCCATTAACATTGGAGACTTTATTCCTTATCTAAACTGGCTTGACTTACAGGGCATCACCAGGAGGATGAAGAAGGCGCATCTCTTTTTGACAGAGTTGTTCAGAAAATTATAGAGGACCATGTTAATACTAAGCGCACACAGACGTCAAATGTTAAGGACATCATTGATGTGTTGCTTGAGATGTCTGAGATTGATATTGTGAACATCAAAGCAATTATTTTCGTAAGACGAAGTACCCACTTTAAGGATCTTTTACAGTCATGTCCTAATTAGCACGCTGACTATTTCAATGTATTGAGTTTTCTTTTTGTTTTGTCATTTCTCGCAGGATCTGTTCTTTGCTGGATTGGAGTCGACCGTTAGTTCTTTGGAATGGACTATGAGTGAGATGTTGAGAAACCCCCATATTGCCAATAAGCTACAACAAGAAATTGAATTTGTAGTCGGTAAACACCGTACAGTAAGAGAATCTGATCTTGACAAAATGGAATACCTGCAATGTGTAGTTAAAGAGTCTTTGCGATTATATCCCGTTCTGCCATTGATGTTACCACATGAATCTACACAAGTTTGTACCGTTGGAGGGTTCGTTCTACCAGAGAAAACAATGCTTACGGTGAACGTGTGGGCAATAGGAAGAGATCCAGCTGTATGGGATGATCCCTTAGAGTTCAAGCCTGAAAGATTTATGGGAAAAGATATTGATATAAAGGGACGAGACTTTAGCATGCTTCCATTTGGAGCGGGAAGAAGGGGATGTCCAGGGGCACAAATGGCAGTTGGAGTTGTGGAGCTTACGTTGGCACAACTTATTCACTGCTTTCACTGGACAGTGGAAGGTGGTACATCGCATGTGGATATGAGTGAAATTTAAAATGACGTTAACTAGAAAAGAACATCTTTTAGCTATTCCTCTTTTAAAAGTTCCCGAAATCCTTTAAATATCGACTCTCTACCAAACAGTTGTTTCTCTTTATAGTTAATATGTAATTCGTTGGTATCTGTGGGAATTAATTCTAGGAACTTCGGTGTTTGGACATGATTACTTAGCTGAGATATGTTGCTGCTCGCTACAATTTGGTTCCTCGGAAGAATTCGTATCTCTATTGGTGTAGTTCGTTACTTGTTCGGTTAATCAATGCAATTTTCATTTCTTATAACTTTTTGTCTTAAAATTTAATGAATCTAGTAAAGATGCAACAATTTTGTTTGCATATTACTCGTAATCATAATTTAGGAAAATTCCTTTGGTCTACTGAAACAGATAAACTGTAATTCGAATATTGACCTCAACATAGCACTTGCCGTAAGAGTTGTGCTCATGTACTTGCTTACCCTTGGCATTATTATTTTATGCATCAATGTGTTGTGTACATAAATAACATCCTCCAAGCCTCGTACTTACTTCTTATAGCAATTTTGGCATTTAGAATCACTCAATATTTTAGTATTTAATTAAAACGAAATACAACCTTTTTAGTTATATGTTTCCATAGGCCAGTGGTCGCTAATGTGAATGAAAGAAAAAAATATCGTTCTTGGAGCATTTACTAGTTGGATTTGATGTTTATGATGCACACAACAATTAATATCAGACTTAAGGGTTGATGTTGTGAATTGGAGTTAAAATGAGATATCTAGTTTTTCATGATAATTGAAGAATAATATCATGAACCCAACAACCAACTTCCATACATGCAAAATATGTGAGTAGGCATACAAAATAATTATTAAATAATTGAATTTTAAATTTTAAAGTTGTTATTTAGTTGTAGTTGTAATTCATTATTCTAGCATTGTTAATATTGAAAGTGCATCATTTTTTTATTAACGATGAAAGGTTTTTTTTGGATCCTACCAGAACAAAAAAGCGGGTCAATACCTAGATAAAGCAATAAGTACAATAGAAAAAGCATGAAGCACGGTGTGGAGCAAAACAATAAGAAACAAGAGCCATAAATCGAAATCCATTTAAAATAGCAGCGAGAAAAGTACGTCTAGATAGCAGAAAAAGAGACAATTTCTAGGAGGTGGAAGTAGATTTTTGTTTTTTTATTATGAACCTTTTTCCACCCACCGAATCTTCCTTTAAAGGAAGAACATTTTCTATGCTTTCAATCATTTGATAATTACTTTTTGTAATGGGAGAGCAATTCTCCTTTGTCGCTTCATGAATTTATGGTTCACGATTGATGATCCTTAGAGTTTCTTCCACAGATAACCCCTTAGGGCTAATGGATTGGGGATCACAACAACCGTCGCATATTATATTCATCCTTTGTGGAGATATTTTCCAAGCACGGTGACGATGGATCGAGAATCGAGGAAGGGGTGAACACCGTATAATGGCCAAGAGGAGATTCTTTCCACCGTGAGGGTTTAGATCTAGTGTGCTGAGGTTGTTCACAATTATCGATCAAGTGACATGTTTTGAAGCATCTATGGCACCAAAAAGGCACACCTTCAAAGTCAAGCTTTTGGACCCATGTTCTATCACCTATCAAAAGGTTGATCTCAGGGGGGAGGTCTTGAGTGAGGTCCATGTCTATCAATAAACAAGAAAAAGTAGTATGGAAATGTTGAGAAGTATTGTCATTAGATTTAACATAAGCCCCTAACCTATTGGCTATGGCTTCAAAGCAATGTTCATTCCAGAGTTGGATGGGAAAGCCCGTAGTCTAACCCTTATGGATTGAGATTGAATGGGGGCTTCGAGGAATCAAAGGCAGGGTACCAAGGTTTGACCATGAGACTGTGTTCCCCCAAACCCAATATTTGTTGTCTATGATTTACATTTCTTCACTAATTCAAAAATAACAATAAAGAAATCTCTAGAGCATGGGTAGAGCTCCACTTTACCTTTGATTTTCGGACTCCACCTCTAGGATATCCATTCATTTATCTCTGGGCAATATTTGGCCAAAAGCTCTTAAATCGGAAGATGCGGGTTGTTTTGGGAAGATTTTCCTCCGAATCGGACACAATTTCAAACATGTGCTCGTAAAAAATAAGAGAAGGGGAAGAGCCAAGTTTCAGGAGAAGAGCTCTTTGAGAAGGTCCTTTAGTACCTTTAGAGAAGGACTTGTCCCTCGCCACCCACACGTGTTACACCAATCTTCGCAGGATAGAATATCCTTCAATCTCATCCGAAGTGAACCCTATCTCCATGACCTAGGCAAAGAATGGAGGCTCTTGCCTCTTAGAAAATATCCTCCACCCGAGGTTTTCACCCCTTAAGAACAATCACATCCTCGGCCTCTACATGAGATGAGCCCTACCAAAAACTCACCTCCCACAACAATAGATCCATCCCTTTTCCTGTTTAGGTCAACATTCTTCGATTATCACGTCTCGCCACCATGGTTACGGGGTTTTTATTAGGATCTCCACTAAAAACACCAACACCACTATGTGAGTCATTTCCCTTTGCAATCGAAGCCTTTCTCAAGGCCATTCCCCACCAGACAGCTACCGCCACCATTAGCAGAGATAGGTGAGATCTTAGGCTTTCTTAAAACTAGACACTTAGGGCTCACCATGTCTTTTTATTGTCTCGAAAAATGTGGATGAAGAATTTGTCAAGGAAAACACAATGAACATTGTGAAATGTAGGACACTTAAAAGAAGCAAGAAGATGTGTGAGACAAATTTCTTATGACCAAGGGTAACAAGTTGAACATATTGAAGTCAAATGCACCATGTAAGTTACCATTAAATTCATCTCATTCCACACATAAATTTTACATTATAAACAATAAATAGTTTCATTTCGGCATTCAAATAAATCCCCAAAATTAGAAGTTTATTTAGAAGATGAAACATCAAAGCTTGATTATTCATGCAAAGTGGAGCATAATTTATACAACATGGAATGGGAGTTACAAAGAAGTTTCTAAAAAAATGATATAATAGTCTACTATACAAAACTACTCATTCTACCATGTAGACATGTGGTCTAATGCTAACATCTAGTTCCTATGAATCTACCGTGCTAATAAGGATATCTAAATCATGCTAACATGGATTTCGTGAGTATATAGTTGGGTAAGTGCACGAAGTTGGTGGATAATTCCGTGGACATAAAAACCTGAAATAAAGGAACCGCGATCGCGGTTCCTGATTTCTAGGTTTGGTAATTACCGAACCTAAAACTGTGATCGCAGTTTAGAACCATGAGCACGGTTATAAACCTGCGATCGCGGAACTCTGAGACAAAATTTAATAGTCCCGCGACTCGTTATTTTCCTCATTTTTCATTTCGAACCGCGACTTTTCCTAAACATTTTTCACTCGCGCTTTCAATACCATCTCAAAATTACTCATCGGACTTCTGGATAGTGATATATTCAACCATGCCGCCAAGACAAGGAGGTAAGTCCCCGATTGTAATCATTTTTTTACATTTTAGGTTTTTTTTTGCATTTTCATGGGTTTTTTGAAATGTTTGTTTATGTATACAATTTTCTTGTTTTATCAGTTGGTCGGCAAGCTCGAAATCATGCAAACCATCAAAACATTCCTCAAAACCCACGGAACATTCCTCAAAAGCCTTCGAACATTCCTCAAAACCCTCCTCCAAACATAGATCCGCCTCCCGTGGCTCCTTCGTCCCCATTGAGCCAAAGAAGAACGCAAGATAATATCATTGGAAGAATCCAAGAAAATAAAATTTCCATTGAGAACATAATTCAAAATATAAGACAAAATCATGCTACAAATCCATCCCGCATGACTTTAGCCAATACATTGCAAACATTGATTGGCAAAGTCGAGTCTGCAACCAACCAAATACATAGATGGAACACCTTTAGAAGTGATGTAGGCGGTGGTATGCGGATAAACTATCCCATCGCGTCACAAAGACAAAAAAATTGGAAAAGACCTCATTTGTGCATTATTTACCGACCCTAGAACCAATGCCCCCTGTAGTTACTTGCAAACGGTTCCCAATCCATTGGTGCCATGATGATAGAATCAATTTTTTTTTTTGGGACCGATGGTGGATGGTTTTTGATTATCCACCATGCAACAACAATGAGGTTCCTCTTTATTTTTTGAAGAAATTATATTGTGAGTTCGTGCTCAATGAGGTCCCAAATTATTTTGAATTTTCTGACTTTTTTGGTCGAGGAGGTGGCTTTGCATAGAGCAAACCTGGTGCACGCGTAGGTCAGCCTAGGATCCCCCATGCCCCAAAACCCCCACTACCTTCAGTTATCCCTCCTACAGTGAAGGAGGTTGTAGAGATTAATACATTGCATGCATTGAGGGAGCTCACTGACACTCTCACCCAGCATAGCACCCAGATTGCATCTGGTGATGTTGGTGGAGGTGCCACTACTGTGGATCATGTGGTGCTGTATGCACTGCAGGTGAGACATCATTTGCTGGTTCACAAGATTTCTTTTCTATAGATGAGATGCTGGGGAGTGTTTTTGGAACTGGATCCACTGATATTTGTCTTTCACAGGTAAATTTTAAATAAATTTAAATAATATATATACAATAGTTTAATTCACATGTTTGAGATATATATATATATATATTTGATTGTACGTCATGTACATACATGTAAAAAACTAATTTTTTATTTTATTTTAAATAGCAAGAGCCGGTGAAGGAAACATCCGGTGTCGACATGCTAGCTACTGTGGTTGGGTGTGTTTCAAACGTAAGTTTCAAGTTGTACAAACTTACATTTTTAATAAATCATTTAATTGCACTAGATTATTATTATAATTTGTTTCACGTGTATGTTGTACATGTATTAATATTTTTCTCTTTTATACACAGGAGCCTGGAGGGTCATCATCTGCTTAGGGAACTGAGGCTACTGGCATGCCTCACATGAGTTTTACGCAGGTTAGTAAATCTCTTTACACTTTGTTTCTAATTACTGGAAGTTCACGCACGGATTGCATGCTTTGGACCTCTGTACATGAGTTTCACTTTCTTATACTCAACCTATATATTATTTAGTAGGAAATGCCAATTCATTTGATATAACTAGCCATGTATGTAATCATATATTGGTTTTACATGTCTTGAAAGTACCACCTGGGGTAAGATTGTATAGTAGGGACGGGAATGAATGTATAATTTCCCTCCTTTGTATAGTTTTTTTACCTTCTTAAAATCTCAACATGTGGAATGAGTGCTTGTAAATGTTTCATGTACCTATATATAGATCTGGTGTTTCCTTGATGAACGTGAAAAGATATGTTTAGAGTGTAGGGACCTTTGAGTTCCTTTACTATTATTTTTTTCAATAGGTTTCGATAGGAGTGCTAAGCTCTTAAGTAGATTTTAATATTGATTTGTACATGTTTTTGTATAGCTTATGACTGCTAGAGAGACTCCGCCATATATGCAAATCGTGGAGGTCATTGTAGATACACCATAAGATCTCGAGATCCACTAACTGAGGTACATAATTTTTTAAATTTGTTAAATTTTGGAGACCTTCATTATTTTTTATTAAACTTAAATCTACAATATCAAATTTTGTAGGTATATATGTGAAATATTTAATTTGAAAATTAATTATTTATATGTAGCTTACCCCTCGTGAGTCTATTGTTGTCCCTGTGACGCGTCAACAACAAATTGATAGGGATCATGACATTGCAAGTAAGATTTCACATGTATTTTAACTAAATTGTACAATTTTCTAAATTTTGAATGTATTTTAAAATTTTGGGTGTTAAAAACTTGTTGTTTATGAATGTGCAGGTTAGGTTGTAGGCATGCTTAGAGACACCTAGGACCACACGGATGAAATCCGTAGTGGCATCTCCCTCCACTACATCCCCAGGTCGTGGACGTGCTACTTCTAGCAGGGCGAAGAGAGGGAAGATGTTTCATGAGTAGATTTATAGTCCACCTGGATGTACATATGTGGTCATGAGTAGATTCACAGTCCATTGTACTATATATAGCCTTTTGCGACCGCATGTGGTCCCATATGTACATTATGACACGTGCTTAGTTCGAGATGTATACATACATTATGAACTTATGTACATATATATTTTCAGAGACGTGTGCGTCTGGAGCACACTTTGTTTGATTCTTATATATATATATATATATCCATGTGTGTTGGTTAAATCATATTTATTTTGGTTATTTTGGCGATTCCTCCATATATGGAACTCCTATGGATATCTCTGCTACGGTTTTGTTTCCGAGGCTATAAATTTGAACTATTTCAGGTCTTTTAAATCTTGAGGTGGATTTAGTGTATTACTTCTAGTTATATATTTTCTAGTATCTTTCTGATTATTATTTGTGGTATATTTCACCATGGGCATTTTGAATTTTTATTTTTCAAACTAAAACAATATTGTTAGCTCTATTGCCAACTTAAGTATTAGTAACTAAAGCTTATATTTAATGGAATTCATCAATTTATCATCCTGTTGTATTTGGAAAAGTGTGCTTGAAACTCTGGTGTATTTGACTGTACATCTTGATAATATTACAGGTATACCCAAAATTGGGTCTGCATTGTTTGTAACTTTTGTGTACATATGAGTTAATCCTTGAAACTTAACTGTATTGATTTTCCAATCCTGTAGCCGTACTGTTCTTTTGTAACTCATAATAATCCTGAAATATTGTTAAATCTGAATGATATGTGGCTGTATCTTTATATTATTTTTATTTGCATCATAAGCTTGTACTGTTAGATGTGCATTACTGAAACATGCCATTATAGTTGCAATCTTCTTAGACTTCTGGATATGAAACTAATACCATGAAACTACATTCTTTCAATTGCTCTACAACCTAGAAGTTATTTTCAAATGTATTTGTACATTTGTTTTAGCTGATTGCTTCATGTATTTTGAGTTCCAAAACTGTGAAGACTGTAAGTACCTTCCAACATGGGCATTGTTGTATTTGCCTATGCATCATGGATATTGAACTTGGCAGTTGAAGATGGTAGTTGATCATTTTGATTACGCTCATAGTATCTACATTAGAGTTAGATAAATAATATCTATATTACGCTAAAAGGATTTGAGATACGGTTGATACAGTGGTCCAAGAAGAGAGACACAGAGATAGATGAAAATGATGGGTGAAGTAAAGAGTGAGGTCATGGTTACAAAATGCCACATTGGATGGAGAAGTTAGTATCAGAGAGATAAGATGCTAGACTAAAGCAATTACATGAAAGGATAAGAGAGTTCAAGAACATATGTGAAAAATAGAAAAGATGATGGAAACAAGGAAGAAACGTAGAGAAAGGTAATTGAAGGTTATTAGGCCTCATGAATCAGACTTGATATATATGGTGAAGAAGAAGAAGAACTAGCAGGAAATGTGATTCAAAGGTTGATAGAGCTAATGAGGTACAAGAAGAGAGAGAGAGAGAGAGAGAGAGAGAGAGAGAGAGAGAAGGAAAAGAAAGAAGAGGAAGAGAAGATAATTATGGTTTCACAGGAGGTCAGAGAGTTGAATCAAGAGGTAGCACAACTGATGGTCTTCATAGAAAGAGAGAAAGAAGAGAAAGGAAAAGAAAACCGTAGAACAATATTACCCATAATATTATAACAAAACCAAGTGTTAAGGATAAGGCAAAAAATAAGATACATGAGCCCCATATATCATCCCACCAAGGACCCCGAGACATCCGGGTGGGTCATGGCACCAAACGGACTATGCTTTAACACATCCGAGTGGCCAGTGAATGTTAGAGGAGGCAAGTGTTTCGGTGC
The DNA here is from genome assembly GCA_018340775.1 of Taxus wallichiana var. yunnanensis. Taxonomy (NCBI): domain Eukaryota; kingdom Viridiplantae; phylum Streptophyta; class Pinopsida; order Cupressales; family Taxaceae; genus Taxus; species Taxus wallichiana. The sequence continues at coordinate 555,350,737 of CM031241.1, forward strand.
GCGCGAAATGGTTGTTGCTTTCGGGCTACTTCGTTCGGGCGCAGTCCCTTAAGAGCCCTGAGACCAAAATATCGTTCAACTTCGACGGGTGACTACTCAGACTCCGTGGCACCTAGAGAGGCCTCGGTGTAGGGACCCTCTACAATATCCTCTCTCGGTTTTTTCCTTCTCATTTCGGTGCTCTCGCTGTCCTATTGTTTGCAAACGCGTGAAATAGTGCAGTTAGAGCCAGTGTAAGGTTGTCAAACGCTATATTTTGCAAACGGTGGGTCGTGGCACCGAACGGACTATGCCGACACGTCTGGGTGGCTAGGTGAATGCTAGAGGAGGTGGTGTTTTGGTGCACGAAACGGTCGTTGCTTTCGAGTGACTTCGTTCGGGCGCAGTCCCTTAAGAGCCCTGAGACCAAAATATCATTCAACTTCGATGGGTGACTACTCGAGACTCTATGGCACCTAGAGAGGCCTCGTTTAATCTAACACCTCAGTGTAGGGACCCTCTACAATAGCCTCTCTCAGTTTTTTCCTTCTCATTTCGGTGCTCTCGCTGTCCTATTGTTTGCAAACGCGCGAAATAGTGCAGTTGGAGCCAGTGTAAGGTTGTCAAACACTATATTTTGCATACGGTGGGTAGTGGCACCGAACGGACTGCGCTAACATGTCCGGGGTGGCTAGGTGAATGCTAGAGGAGGTGGTATTTCTATGCGTGAAAGGGTCGTTGCTTTCGGCTACTTCGTTCGTGCGCAGTCCCTTAAGAGCCCTGAGACCAAAATATCGTTCAAATTCGATGGGTGACTACTTGGACTCCATGGCACCAAGAGAGGCCTCATCTGATCTGAAATTTTGATGTAGGGTCCCTCTATAATAGCCTCTCTCATTTTTTTCCTTCTCATTTCGGTGCTCTCGTTGTACTACTATGTTTTGCAAACGTGTGAAATAGTGCGCTAGAGCTAGTGTAACATTGTCAAACGCTATATTTTGCAAACGGTGGGTCGTGGCACTCGAACGAATTACATCGACACATCTAGGTGGCTAAGAAAACGCTAGAGGAGGTGGTTTTTGGTGCGCGAAATGGTCATTGCTTCCAGACTACTTCATTCGGGCGCAGTCCTTAAGAGCCCCGAGACCAAAATATCGTTCAACTTCGACGGGTGACTACTCTAACTTCGTGGAACCTAGAGAAGCCTTATCTTATCAAAAACCTTAGCGTAGGGACCCTCTACAATATCCTCTCTCGGTTTTTTCTTCTCATTTCGGTGCTCTTCTTTGTCCTACTATTTGTAAACGCGCGAAATAATGCAAATTGAGCTAGTGTAAGGTTGTCAAATGCTATATTTTACAAACGGTGGGTTGTGGCACCAAACAGATCGCACCGACACATCCGGATTGCTAGATGAATGCTAGAGGAGGTGGTGTTTCTGTGCGCGAAATGGTCGTTGCTTTCGGGCTACTTCGTTCGGGCGCAGTCCCTTAAGAGCCCTGAGACCAAAATATCGTTCAACTTCGACGAGTGACTACTCGGACTCATGGGCACCTAGAGATGCCTCGTCTAATCTAACATCTCAAAGGTAGGGACCCTCTACAATAGCCTCTCTCGATTTTTTCCTTCTCATTTCGGTGCTCTCATTTGTCCTACTTGCTTGCAAACGCGCGAAATAGTGCGCTTAGAGCCAATATAAGGTCATCAACGCTATATTTTGTAAACGGTGGGTCGTGGCACCGAATGTACTCACGCCGACATGTCTAGGTGGCCAGGTGAACACTAGAGAAGGTGGTGTCTTGGTGTGTGAAACTATCGTAGCTTTTGGGCTACTTCGTTCGGTCATGCAGTCCCTTAAGAGCCCCGAGACCAAAATATCGTTCATCTTTGATGGGTGACTACGCATACTCCATGGCACCTAGAGAGGCATCTTATGATCTAAAACCTCGCCATAGGGATCCTCTAAAATAGCCTCTCTCAGCTTTTTTCCTTCTCATTTCGGTGCTCTCATTGTCTCTATTGTTTCGCAAACGCATGAAATAGTGCAAATGGAACCAAACAGTAAGGTTCTCAAACTCTATATTTTGCAAACGGTGGGTCGTGGCTCGAACGGACTGCGCCAACACTTCGGGTCACCAGTGAATGCTATAGGAGGTGGTGTTTTGGTGCGCGAAATGGTCATTGCTTTCGGGCTACTTCGTTCAGGCGCAGATCCCTTAAGAGCCCCGAGACAAATATATCGTTCAACTTCGACGGGTGACTACTCGGATGCCATGGCACCTAGAGAGGCCTCATCTTATCTAAAACCTTGGCGTAGGGACCCTCTACAATAGCCTCTCTCAGTTTTTTCCTTCTCATTTCCGTGCTCTTGTTGTCCTACTATTTACAAACGCACGAAATAAAGTGCACTTGGAGCTAGTGTAAGGTTGTCAAACGCTATATTTTGTAAACGGTGGGTCGTGGCACCAAACAGACTTCGCCGACACGTCTGAGTGGCTAGGTGAACGCTAGAGGAGGTGGTGTTTTGGTGCGCGAAATGGTTGTTGCTATCGGGCTACTTCGTTGGGCGCAGTCCTTAAGAGCCCTAAGACCAAAATATCGCTCAACTTCAACGAGTGACTACTTGGACTCTGTGGCACCTAGAGAGGCCTTATTAGATCCAAAGCCTCAAAGATAGGGACCCTCTACAATAGCCTCTCTCATTTTTTTCCTTCTCATTTCGGTGCTCTCACTGTCCTACATTTGTTTGCAAACACGTGAAATAGTGCAGTTGGACCCAATGTAAGGTTGTCAAACGCTATATTTTGCAAACGGTGGGTCGTGGCACTAAACGAACTACACCGACATGTCTAGGTGGCTAGGTGAACACTAGACGAGGTGGTGTTTTGGTGCGCTGAAACATTCGTTGCTTTCGGCTACTTCGTTCGGGTGTAGTCCCTTAAGAGCCTTGAGACCAAAATATCGTTCAACTTCGACGGGTGACTACTCAAACTCCATGGCACCTAGAGAGGCCTCATCTGATCTAACACCTTAGCATAGGGACCCTCTATAATAGCCTCTCTCGGTTTTTTCCTTCTCATTTATGTACTTGTCATTGTCCTACTATTTGCAAATGCACGAAATAGTGCAATGGAGCCGCCAGTGTAAGGTTGTCAAACGCTATATTTTGCAAATGGTGGGTCGTGGCACCGAACGGACTATGCCGACACATCCGGGTGGCTAGGTGAACATTAGAGGAGGTGGTGTTTCGGTGCGTGAAATGGTCGTTGCATTCGGCTACTTCGCTTCGGGCAGAGTCCCTTAAGAGCCCCGAGACCAAAATATTGTTCAAATTTGATGGGTGACTACTCGGACTCAGTGGCACCTAGAGAGCCTCGTCTAATCCAACATCTTGGTGTAGGGACCTTCTACAATAGCCTCTCTCGGTGTTTTCCTTCTCATTTTGGTGTTCTCATGTCCTACTATTTGTAAACGCGCAAAATAGTGCAAATTGGACCCAGTGTAAGGTTGTCAAAACGCTATATTTTGCAAACGGTGGGTCATGGCACCGAATGCACTTCACGCCGACACATTTGGGTGGCTAGGTGAATGCTAGAGGAGGAAGTGTTTCGGTGCGTGAAACGATCGTTTCTTTCGGGCTACTTCGTTCAGGCATAGTCCCTTAAGAGCCCTGAAACCAAAATATCGTTCAACTTCGATGGGTGACTACTCGGACTCTGTGGCACCTAGAGAGGCCTCGTCTTATCCGACACCTCAGCATAGGGACCCTCTAAAATAGCTTCTCTCAGTTTTTTCCTTCTCATATCGGTGCACACGCGTAAGTATGGTCTTGTAAACACTTGGGGAGGAGTCGTTTTCAAAATTTACAACATTTTCAAAATTTACAACTTTTTTAAAATTTACAACATTTTCAAAATTTAAAACATTTTGAAAATTTATTTTGAAAATTTACAACATTTTGAAAATTTACAACATTTTCAAAATTTACTTGACTTTTTCAAAATTTACAACTTTTTCAAACAATGAAAGCTTCTCTTAGCTTCGAGAATTTAAAATTCTCTACTAACAGTGCCAACCACGTGAAGGTGGAAGCTTTTATGGCACCACTAACCTAAACATAAAAGTGTTAGTCAAAGAAATTTAAGTTTCAAATCAAAACCATATATACTATAGATCTAGATATAATGTACGTGCAAAATACACAAATTTAAAATAAAATATATATTCAAACTTAAATCTAGATCTTTAAGTTCTAAAAATTTATATATATATAAATTGAAAAGAAATTATATATATACCAGACATGCTCGCATTGTAAAAATTCATTCCAATGAACCATCAGGATCGGATCTACTCTGAATAGTAGACAAGATTGCTTCATGATCTGACTCTCGAACCTTCTAAAGAATCTTGTTATTAGGCCTTCCTCGATATCTATACAACTGAATATTTGTCGCTAGAACTAGATGTGAATATAAGAGTATTTTCATGTGTGTCTCAAAGTCTTCAAACACCCAAATAGAGGAGTTTTTTAATGGATACCGTCGAAGCCAAGTTCCAGTAACTACCACTGACCCTGTAGGATACTCAATATCTTCGCCATCTATAATAGGAGAAGTCAACTTCTTTCTTTTCTCGATGCAACGACATAAGAAATAGTCTGCTCCTTCTTCATTTGTCTTCATCGCAATTACAGCAAACACATGTCCTACAAAAAAATAACCAAGGAAAGTTGAACAACTCAAATTTAAATTACATATTAAAATTTCAATGGACATATAACTCAATTTACAAAAATTAAATAAATAACCATATTTATACCTTGTCGCACCAAAATTGAAATTTCGTCAAAGTCCTTGGATGTTGTAACTTCATCTGCAGAAACAAGTCGTAATGCTTGTGGAGGTTGATAACTAGGAAGCGGAGTTAGAGGCCTACAAATCCATCCTTCCACCCATTCTTGTGAATCACACTCAGCAGTGAAAAATTCGATACAAGATGCACAAAAGCATGTCAACTTTCTTGTCCATACGGCCCATGAAGTAGCGTCTGAGCTACAAAATGAGTGCATATCACTGGACCCAATGAGTGTCATACAATCCTCGTAGTTAGCAATATGTTTTTCCTCTATCAACCAAAAATATCTGCAAACTGTGGAATTTTCTTGAGAACCTTGGGCCATGTTGTCAGTACACCATTCCACTATGCTCTTTGCATATTTTAATTTAGCACCATCTTTGTACTTCAACTCTTCTCTTGCAAGATCTCTTTTCACACATGCTCCTGCACCGTCATGCTCTCCTTTTCCATGTCCAGCCTCAGTGAAACTCCAAATATGTTGCACACCCATCTTGACGTGCATTCTACTCATCCAATAAAACATTCGTGCATTCTTAAACTGAGACGTGCAATTATTTGACCATATATAATGTTGTTTGAAGTGGATGTCCCTATCAGACAAGTTTCCATAAAATAACTGGAAACACCCTTGCAAAAATTTAGTAGAATGAGTACGATCATCACTGATATAAAAGTGGTACTCTCTTAAGATTTTTTGATCATTCTCTGATCTTGTCGGAGAATGTAGAAATGTTATATGCACAAAAATGGCAACTTGTAATGAGTTGTAATATTGCGATTGAACCTCCATTTGTGGTTGAAATGTGTAATTCTCTGCAAAATCAACCACTAAAACAATGGTACCAATAGGAAATGTGTCTTTGCATAGCTTGAATTGTTCATCTAACCATCGAGCTCTATGTGTATGCCTCGCATACTCATAAACAATTTCATCCTTAAATTTTCTCATAAATTGAAAAATGGGCATTTGTTCTGTAACTAGCTCACACTTTATTTCGACTCTTTTCCATCTTTCAAGTGGTATGCAACTGATTTATATTTATAAAATTCAACTAAATTATGTCCTATTGTACCTTCAATTTTCTCATGGATGCAACTTTCCAATTTAGGTAATCCGCCGCATGTACTACAACTTCCATCTAAACAATCATGACTATAAAAAAATTGTCCAACTTCTTTTTCACAAAATATAGTAGGAATGAAATCCTTGGATGATATTGGTGGAAGTTGAACACCACATTCGAGATAACATAGTTTCGAATGAAAATTAGAATGAATACGTAAAAATTTTGCATAATGCATCGCAAATTCAACATGTTGCCTACAACAACAAGTGGTGCGAGCATGGTTGATTTTCACATAGAATGGTTTCAGCATTTCAAAAAAATGTTGACTAATTTTAATTTCCAGATTCTCTTGTTCAAACTTACGAAAAATTGAGTTTGAGTCATATCTAAGAAATGCTTTGGATGTGGTTCACGATTAGTAGAACCAACTCTCCGTTTATAACATCTCTTGTATTAGGTGAAACTCTAGTGTTATAATGCCAAAATTTAATAACAACTTCTCTTATAGCATCGAAATTATTTTTGTCCTTACGCGGTGCTCTATCGAAAAATGCCCAAAAATCGGCATTATTGAGTGATTGAAGGATATTATGTCTTTCAATATCTTTCATTAGAGTTTTTCGATTAACTTACAACATTCGACTTGTTTGCGTAATCAAACGTTGTTTTTATTGATTCACTTACAACACTAGTAGCAAGTACACGATGCACAATATTACTATCCCTAGTGCGTCTCTTGACACAAACAAAGGTGATATGCATCATGAAGGTTTTCAACAATTGTAGAGGTTTGACCACGTATATTAGATGTTGTCAATCCTAAGGTGTTTAATGTAGGTCTCATTTTAATCAATTTCATCAAACTAACCAACAATTGACATCTTTGGGAATCATTTAAAATTTCAAAATGATTATCCCAAATTTCAGTGGCTTTTCTTCTAATTTTCATTCATAAAGTTTGTTAGACATTGGTTTCAAAATGTTTTCATCAATTTCAATAAAAATTAGGTTTCTTACGTAAAATTCTAGGAGGTGTTTTTGTCAAATTTTGCTTGTCTACAATTTCAACATGAATTTCATTATTCACATTTTCATCGTCTCCTTCAATTTCAACATTTGCTACATCATGAGTATTTAATTCTTTTTCAACATTGTGATAAAAACTTTTTCATCACGAGTATTTAATTTAACTTCAACATTGATAAAGAGAAACATTACCTAGTTCTTCATTGCTTACAATAGTTGGGATTGAAGATGAACCTCTTCTAGATTCACGAAGTTTCTGCATTCGCTCAGCATTTTGAATTTTGTTGGCCTCTAATTCGTTTGGTGTTTTTTTACTTAATGAATTCCTTTTTTGACTTCGTTTTTTGTCTCCCATGATGTTTTGCTTCCGGTGATAAGAAAATGTGCAGAAAAAGACAGAATTTCACAGTAATTCATACGGTAAGGTCAGAGAGTAAAAATCACATGGTAATTCAAACATTGGGATGTGTGTAAATATGATTTATAAACCGCGATCGCGCTTTATAAACCGCGATCGTGGTTTATAAAGCGTGCTCGCAGTTTATAAAGCGTGATCGTGGTTTATGTTTAAAAAACCACGATTGTGGATCTATCTGCCGAACCTAAGGCTCGGAAAATCTTTGTTTTTCCCCAACCAAAGCTATGGAAGGTCATTATGAAGTGTAAAAGGTCAAAAAACCTCAAATCTGCTCTTCCAAAGACTTGAACCGTGCTAAAAAACTAAAAACATTTCACAAAAATGGTGCCATCGTGTAGGGGAGACTCTTAGCTTCATAGAAATATTGTTTTTAAAGTGAATAGAATAAAATAAATATCATTTTATAATTTTTTACTAACAATAGGTCTTTAAGATATTTTTCCCGTGAATGTTCATGTCTACGTTTAAGACTGTAACTTTTGTTTCGCTTATCAAAATATGATAAAAATTATACCATCCCAAGCGTGGAAAAATTCTATACACGTTAAAAAAATAAAATTTGATTTCAATATTTTTTGATATAGTTATGGCGGGCAAACGGAAAGCACTCCATTTTCTAAATATTTTCAGACCACTTTCACGGAAAAAATCATTAAAAAAAAATATTGCTAAAAAAATACAAAATAAAATCCATCCCAAGATAGACAACTACATCTAACATTTCACCAAAGGAAAAAAAAAAAAAAAAACAAGATTTGGTCATCCAAAATGTGGGCAAATGGACTACAATCTTATAAGTTTAAAAAAAAAAACACTAAGTCATATAATTTTAAGTGTTTAATATAGCTAAACTTGTCTCTTTTTTTACAAAAATTAGTATTTTAGAAACTAGATTCAATGCTACGATTCATATTTTTATAATTTTTCTAATTTAGAGTGCGTGTATAGCTAATAATCCCTACAAGTTGATATTTTCTGTTTTTGCAATATGATGTCCACGGATGACCCTATATTTGTCCATCAACTTCCTGCACTTACCCGATTACAAATGTATTTCGTAAACAATTCAATTTTCAACTCTTCGAGAGATTTGGTGAGTATATCAGCTATTTGTGCATCTATTTGGAAGTACTACAACTAGATTGTAACGCAAGATAAAACAACCCACTTGAGACCCATGAACAACCTAGGATTAGTTAAGAAAATTATGGAATAAATTTTTTTAATTAAAAGAATCTAAAACAAGGTTACAAGGTAACAGCTACCACTAATAAGTTCCGAACAAATCAAATCCACTAGAACATACTTTACTTTTATTAACAATTATTAGAGGTCATAATGTCAAAAATTTAGGGTCGGAAGGTTCAAAAGGTTGAGAGGGTAATTTCTCACCCAACCTACTCTCTAACAGCTTAAAAGATTCAACCAAATTTTAATTAAAGTTAACACATTAAAAAATTCCCAAATTACTCCCATTACATAGGAAATTTCCTCACCTTTCCAATGATATAAAGAAGTCCTCCTAACTCCTCATAAAACCCAAGTTATGGGCCGGTGGGCCTTGGGGTGAAAATTTTCCCCAAGGGCGGGCCTATGGGCCTAGGGGAGAAAATTTTCCCTTGTAGGGGTCGGCAGAGTGGGAAAGAGTTTTGGTGTTTTTTCCCTTTTTGGGAAAAAGTGTGATTTGCCTCTATGCACCCGCGGGCCCGAAAAGGACACGTGTCGGCTTGGAAAAGGGCCCGCTAAGGAAATTTTTCATAAAATTTTCCGCCAAGTGAAGAAAACTTCGAAGGGCATAAATTTTGATAGAGAGCTCAGTTTGGGCAAACGAGGACTTTCTGGAAATATCTCAAAGATCTCTTTGAACTGAAATCATTAATTTTAGATCTTGATAAATTTTAAGAGGTAAATTTTTAGAAAGCGGCTCTGAGCTTTTTAGAAGCAAATCGGTAAATTTTAACTTATAAATTTTGTTAAATTTAGTCATTATTTCTCCTTAACATGTCAAATGAACATGAAGGATTGTTCTAAGAAGAGTTTTAGGATGTAATAGAAGGTATTTTTCTTGATTGATTTCCAATTCGAATTTTTACAACTTCAGACAACAAAATAACTGTGAAAGGTTTGGGCCCAATTTTGCAATGTTTGAAGGATTTTTCCATAAGTGTTTTAGTCTAATTGAGTTCATTTATATCATGACATGTTAAATTTCAATGTTTCAATGTTATTTATTGTTTACAGGTTCGAATTGTGCATTTTAGAGGAAGTATTTGCAATTTTAAAATTCAAAACAGAGGTCAATTTGTAAAGGATCTGTTTATCATTTTACATCTTCCAAATATGGAAATTAATTTCTATTCTAGTCTAATACATTTAGTTGATTTAAACAAACCATTTGCTAGCTAAAATGCAAAGTTTGATTTCAAATTTTACACATTTCCAAAAGACAAAATATTGTATTTTTCTCACACGCATTTCTTCCTTTCAAACAGAGATTCCAATACATTGAAATGATCAAATTCAATACTACAAAGGTAATTTGAGAAAAACATTACATTCGTTTGTTGGTTCTAATATAAAAATTTACAACTTCTTTCTTTTATTCCTTCCAAAAATCATTTATTGACACAGGGCAAAATAATACATTTTCTTTTCACGTGTTGCACATTTCCACTTTCAAAATAGGGACTTCCTAGTGCATGATAAACAAAAATTTCCAATTGAAGAATATCATATGAACAAGGTAAACACTTCCAATAATTCCAATGAAACTCATACAACCTCCTTTCCATTTACTTTCAAAATATAGTATACGAAACAATATCGCTCTTTCACATATTTTTTCAAACAAAATACAAAGTATAACTGTTTTACATTTCCAATTTCCACTTGAAATCAGTACAACATCTCTCCATTACAAAATTTACAAGTTCATCCACTTCAAGTGGGAATGTCAAAATGAGTTTTTATTTCACAAGGGACTGTCAAATTGTCTTTTATCGACTTCGAACAAAAAATGCATTCTTTTGTTTCTTCTAATTTTGATCACAACAAAGGGAGGGAAAGGCAACGCTCTCCACCAAACCAAGACATCCAATGAAAGGAGAATCCATCCTTCTTCATTGGCCACCGAGCCCCAACCACAATGCAATAAGAAATGTATTTCAACTCATGGTAACAACAGGCTTCCACATCACAAGGCAATCTTTCAACAAGCACATTTCAAATTAAAAACACAGTCAAAACAAAACAACAGTTTTGCAACCACATGAAATACATCACACAAAACTCAGGCTTCACCATGCAAGCCAAAGGAGAAATGAACTATGGGGGAAGTTGCTTATGCCTCCCAATGGGAATTGGGTATCCACCTGTAACAAACCGCCAATATAAAACATCTCCCATATATCCTTATGCCCCCCACAATCCCTACTTATGCCCCCCAAGAGTAATAAATGCAAGCTATTTATTTTCCATTGTGGAACCCAATCCGAAACTCCCTCCACAATAAAAGTGATGCAACTAGCATTCCTTATGCCACCACTCAATGATTTCCCATAGCCTTCTCCTACACCATTCCTAGGCAGTCTACCCAACTAGCCAATAAACACACAAAACATTCACCATTCACACAAACATAAAAAGAAATAAAAGCATATATGAAGAGCTAAGCTCCTACCTCTCCATGGTAGATTTTGTTCCAATACAAAAAGCTTTCAATGTCAAAATACAGTCCCAAAATCAACAATGCCCAAGTATGAAATGATCTCCAATCTCCTCCAAAATCAACAAGAGCTCCAAACAATAAAATTTCACCCAAAAGGAAGTATGCAAAATATTCAAAAACCAAAACAAAGCAAGGAGTTCTAATTTTATAGAAGAGGGAAGAGAAGAGGATGAGGTGGATCTATGTAGGATGCCACATCACACATCCTCAACTCCAACACAAAATTCAAATTCATTCTCCAATGCACAATAAAGAGGTGGGTGAATAATATGACAATAAACTTACACACTCCAAAAAGCCCACACCCCATAAGGACTGAATTTAATAAAATGTAAGAAGAGTGCAATTATACCTTACAATTAGTCAAATCAAAATGCATAAAGAAGGTCTAAATTCAACCCTCCAACCATGGGCAAGGTTGGTATGTAAATTTAAGATGTATGGGACAATTCTAAGTTGTCCCACAAGCCTCCAAAATCAGCCTCCAAGGACAAATTTGGATTTCAAGGAGGTGGAGTGTTTCATACTCAAAAATTTGACTTACACAACTCTTACACATACTTATACATCACTTACACATTACTTACACATCACTTACTACATTGAATACAAGAGCCAACAACTTCTATAATTACTTTCTTATATCCCAAATTTTATTGATTTATTTATTTTAACAATATGATTATTCACAACATTAACACACCATTTAATAACTAATGAAAAAGGGTAGAAGCTCCACAAAATAAACACATGCAAACATTAATAAAAGAAACCACATTAATAAAATACACATAACCCCTTGGTCACATTCAAAGGTAATCCCCCCATGGGAATCCCTAAAAAAATACAACACACACAACAAATACAGTTGCCATGGTGACCTTGTTGAATTCATCTAGAATTCTAATGTGGTTGGTCTCCATCCCCGATGTTTGTTGTGATAGTTTAACTTGCAAAACACAAATACCTCCTTCAGCCTCGTGGCCATATCAGAACATCCAACATGATATAAATATAATCACAAAATCATCTATACATATGAATCACAACAACATCAAGGCAATCAACAATATCACTTACAATTTATATCAACAACTATATCATCATCATATAATGTCCATTTTCTAGGTCTACTCACAATATCCAAAAATCACATGTCCAAACAAAATTCATAATATATCCATGTCAAATAGTATATGATCATGTATATAAAATGTCTCTAACAATCATCATGCATCATATATGAATCAGATTCAACAATAATCCATGATCTGACATCTAACACCATACTAAATCAAAACTATAATAATGTCCATAATATAGTCAGCAGTATCATGATCAATATCGAAAGTGTCGAAGGGAAGTGGGCACTACATTCCCTCCCCTTAGACTCGACTTCCTCCTAGAAGTCACTGGAAAAGAGATAGGACAAATTCAATAGAAAAGGATCACTTCATTATGGGATTTCTTGCTTCAAACAAGTGTGGGTCTACAAAACCTAAATTTGGTCCAATGCAATTCAACAAGAAGAAGGGAGATTTCAAGGGATGATTTCTAAAATTTTTGCATGTAAGGCTACGAACACTTAAATATAGAAAGTAAATTTACGCTATCAACCAAGATACCACACATAACAATATAACATGAAGAGTTCAAAAGAGTCTTAAGAGTAACCACCAAGTAGAGGAATAATAAGGAGAATTCCATGAGTTTGAGAATGACCACATAGTTTCCCAAGGAATAAAACATACTACATTAATAAAATTTAAGGTTTCTACACATTTAAGCCATGATTTCAAGGTTCGTTGTCTAGACAAGGCTAGCAAAAATCAACTATGTCCAAATTTACAAAAGAAAAAAGTCTATTCAAGGTCCCACAATTTGAGGATCACACAGGATGAGGTTAATCAACAAGGACACCTAAATTAGTAAAACATTTAAAATCAAGGAACTATTCTAGGAAAGCACTTCTATATCTCGAGAGGGTACAATTAACTTTTCATGGTAATACAAGCGATGTCAAGACCACAAGTTTTCCTATAGTCTGATTTTTACACTTTTGTTTTAAGAATCAAACACACCACACCAACAAAATCTAAAGAATTCATTCATTTAGTAAAAGAATATATATATATATCCCCTAGCAACTAACATATCAATACAAGTACCATATATTATAGCACAATGGGATTTATTTATCTTATTTCCTACTCAAGCTCGAATAACCATAAAGAGAGCATAAGAAACACCAAAGGACCACTCGGGGTCGCTTAGGGGAGAAGAACAAGTAACACGGGGTCTAATTATAATCCAAGGGTGCATCGTATCAAAAGTGAAATAACATCATCTTGCACTATCCATCCTAATGGAAAAGGGGCAACAACAACAAGGTGACCTAAGAAAATAAGAAGAAAAGAAGACTTCCGAAGTTATTTCATATCCTTAACATATGTTGCCTTAAAATTACAATAACTTCGTCTCCAAGGACAAGACAACACACAAGGAGGTTATTTCTCAAACAACAGATAAGTCTCAATCCAAAGGGACCACAACTCACATTCGTCAAGCTACGGGATGATAAGGGTATGATGACCCAAAACTCCCACAATAAAGGCACATACATCTATGAACAAGGAGTACTTGAGAAATTAGAACACATTAATATCCACCGGGTGTTTCACAATTTCAGTGTGCACGCGACAGAACTACGGGTTCAACTATACATTGCACTCAATACACCTAAATCTTACTTATTTTATAACTCAACTAATTAAGTCAAAAGTTATAGTTTCGTTTGCTAAGCACATTCCTTTACGAGTTTTCTTAATTAAAATATTCCTTTTTAATTCGATATCACATGTTTGCGTTATAAGGATCACCACTAAGGTGGCCATGATATCTCGCCATTCAGTATAGGTGGACAAAAAAAAATTATTCTACTCCTAGGGAAGGTAGATGGACAAAGTTTTTTCTTTTCTGTTCTTCTACATGGTTTTTATTGCTTCTATTAATCTACCAAGGTTAAAGCAAGGACCATTTTCTCTTTCTATGTTCCAGTTCATTTGTTAAGCTTTAAGGCCAAATCTCCTCAATTACGGTTTAATGATGTTTGGGTGAGTCAATTTGTCGATAAAAAAATAATAAGAAGGAACGGTAAACATATCACACTATTAATTTTATGGGAGAGAGAGGTAAATAAACACATCACTTATTTAATTCTAAGGAAACAAGGGACGTTCAATCATAGAAAGAACATTATTAATTTGGTAAGAACTAGGAAACAATAAACCAACATGGATCACGACAATATTTCAAGATTTTTGCACTAATTTACAAGTATCATAAAACATTCCTAGTGGGTTTCTAAAAGTTCTCAAAATAAGTTACAAGGAAGACCCATTGAGGAAGCATAATTACTTTTACTTGATATAGTAGGGTTTACACTGTTTGTTGTTTCGGCAAAATATTTTACTCACCGATAAGACAAGGAAAGTTTTCAAATCTACACCCATACTACCACATGATACCACCAACCAAGCAATCAAAATGATAGGAAATATTTTAGCTATCGGACACCACATACTCATTAGAAGCGTCAAATGTAAGAAACAATCAGCCATCTTATTCAACATGGATTTACGTACGAGTTACAATTTTGCAAGAGAATCACATTATAAAATACCACCGAGATTAAATTATCAAGGTCTAATTATATTATCATCACCAACGTCATGGTCCAAAAGAATCAAAGCATCCATAAGTGTCTCCACGTAATTTAAAATTAATAGGTCATAGAGTATTATTCATAGTAACTAAAAAAATTAAGGAAAGGGTAGACTTATTTATAGCTCAAGAGGGAAAAAAACACACACAAATACTCGAATGGGATTGATTCTAACCATAATTACCAAGATGCATACAACCATCAAGTCACTACTTTATATAATGAAATAAGAAAATTCGATAAAACTTAGCATGCCATCGAAAAGAAGCCACTACCAAACACGCACTTTTCCACAACATCCAAAGCCAGTCAAAAACAATCCGATCCTAGCATAATTCATTAGCCCACAATTAAACACCTCTACTCGATGAGGTTCAAGCTGTTACTAGATTGTAAGAGAATCACCACCACCACTAACAGACTACCAACTAGAATGTACAACACAACGAACTCTCTTTCTAACAAGGTTGAGTAACGAAAAAAGTCACTCTAAGATCCTAGACACCCTCAAGGTTCCGTGCATCCAAAACTAAGGTATAACTTTAAGAACCTAAGAATACATTGAAGACACCAAGGGTGTACCCCCATATGAAGAAATGTCACAATACAAGAAGAATGGAACCAGCTCAACAACATGCAAGAAGGAAACCATGTAACTTTTAGCTAAGTAGCCAACAACATAATGAGCTCTGAGTCACCAATCAAAATAAAATATAATAAATGTCAATAATCAAGGAAAGTGGCTAAGTAGTCGCATTGCAAAGTCTAAAAATTCTCACAAAAATAAATATAAGTAAAAAGAGCCTCATAGATTCTTAAATCAATCATAAAATAAGATGTTGGTCCTTGATAAAATGACACAAGATTACAAAAGTATACCATAAAACTTAATACCACATTCACTCCACAACCCTTCATGGCCTCAAATAGGGGTACTCTACCTCAAGGTTAGTTCCAAGGACACATACGTAGGATTGGGTCATAAATTACACCTATACTTAATGTCCACTCTCCCATACAGGTAATAAAATGTAAAACTGACAACCAGACCAACTTTCCTAACTACTAAAGGAAGGAAGCTCGAAGAAGCTTCTAACTAACTCTTCCCGATCCCAAATCACAATCACTATTGTCCAAACACAAGATTCAAGCCATATTATCATTCCAACAACTCCAATAAGGAAGGGTCTCAACAAAGGGCTTAATGTATCATACAATTAAATCAAGCTTTAGGACTTGTAAAACGACACATTTTCAAAGGGGAACCAAGTTTCCACTACACTAGAAATTCATAAAAATCAATTTAATTTGACATTCTTAGTTATCCGGGTTCGAAAAATTCCACTAAGCAAACACAACAACTCAAATAGCTTATTATTTTATTACCATTTTAATTCTCGGTAGTTCAAATGAATAGAGTAATGTAATATTTCTTCATACACATTTCTTTTTCAATTTTCAAAAAGTTTGTTTTCTTAGATTCAAATGTTTGCTAGTTTTATAGTTCATGTCTCAAGTTTTCTAGTGTGCCCAAGGGATCCAAGATTTTGAACCACTTTGCTTTGATACCAAGTGTAACACTAGCTAAAACAACCCACTTCGACCCAAGAACAACCTAGGATTAGTTAGGAAAATTCTAGAATAATTTATTTTTTTATTAAAATAATCTACAACCAGTTACAAGGTAACAACTGCCACTCACAAGTTCCAGAACAATTCAAATCCACTAGAACATTATTTTCTTTTATTAACAATTATTAAAGGTCATAAGGTCCAAAAGTTAGGGTTAAAAGGTTCAAAAGGTTGAGAGGGTAATTTCTCACCCAACCCACTCTCTAACAGCTTAAAATATTCAACCTATTTTTTTCTTAAAGTTAACTAATTCAAAGCTTTCCTAAATTACTCCCATTAGATAAGAAATTTCCTCACCTTTCCAATGATATAAAGAAGTCCTCCTAACTCCTCATAAATATCAAGTTATGGGTCGGCGGGCCTTGGGGTGAAAATTTTCTACAAGGACGGGCCTGCGGGCCTAGGGGAGAAAATTTTCCCTTGCATGGGTTGGTGGAGCGGGGAAGAGTTTTGGTGTTTTTTCCCTTTTTGGGAAAGCATGATTTGTCTCCGCTCTCCCATGGGCCCGAAGAGGACACGTGTCGGCTTGAGAAAGTTCTTGCAGAAAGTCAGGTTATTGGAGAGATTTAAGGCATTAAGCCTTTTGGGTCACAAAACGCAAGGGGCAAAACTTCCCGCACGCCTCCGCTGCTCCTAGATGACACCACGTGTCATCACCCTATTGGCTGCGGGCCGGCGGGGAGGCAGAGGAAACTAAGAAAATTTTCCAAGAAATTTTTTAAAAGTGTTAAGGTTGAAAAAGGTGCCGCACCTCCTCCGTGGCCTCATAAGGCCACATGGCAGCTTCTAATTGGCTACGGGACAACGGAGTGGCGGGAAAATTTAGAAAATTTTCCCAAAATTTTTCTGAAAGCGCTAAGTTAAAAAGGGATCTGCCCATCTGTTGACACCTCATGGTGCCATGTGGCAACCTCTGATTGGCTACGGTGGCAGTGGCGGTGGAGAAACTTTTAAAAATTTTCCCAAAAATTTCCTAAGTCCCAAGGGAAAAATTTGGGCTGTAGGCCTCACCAGGAAAATTTTCCCAAACTTTTTCCAAAGTGAAGAAAACCTCATAAGGCCATAGCTTATGATAGATATCTTGATTTTTGGGAAAACGAGGACTTTCTAGAAATCTCTCAAATCCCTCTTTGCACTTTGGAATTATTAATTGGAAATCTTGATAAATTTTAAGAGGTAAATTTTAAGAAAATGGCTGCAGAGACTTTATAGAAGCAAACTGGTAAATTTTAACTTATAAATTTTGTTCAATTTTGTCATTCTTTCTCCTTTAACATGTTAAATGAACATGGAGGATTGTTCTAAGAAGAATTTTAGGATGTAATGGAAGGTAATTTTTCTTGATTGATTTCCAATTCAATTTTTACAACTTCAGACAACAAAATAATTGTGAAAGGTTTGGGCCCGATTTTGCAATGTTTGAAGGTTTTTTCCTTACGTGTTTTAGTCCAATTGAGTTCATTTATATCATGACATGTTAGATTTCAATGTTTCAATGTTATTTATTGTTTGTAGGTTTAAACTGTGCATTTTAGAGGAAGTATTTGCCAGTTTAAAATTCAAAACAGAGGTCAATTTCTAAAGGATCTATTTATCATTTTTCATCTTCCAAATATGGAAATTCATTTCTATTCTAGTCTAATACATTTAGTTGATTTAAAAAAACCATTTAATAGCTAAAATGTAAACTCGATTTCCAGCTTTTACACATTTCCAAAAGACAAAATATTGTATTTTTCTCACACATATTTCTTCCTTTCAAACAGAGATTCCAATACATTGAAATGATCAGATTCAATACTATAATGCAATTTGAGAAAAACATTACATTCATTTGTTGGTTCCAATAGAAAACTTTACAACTTCCTTCTTTTATTCCTTCCAAAAATCATTTATCGACACAAGGTAGAATAATACATTTTCTTTTCATGTGTTGCACAATTCCACTTTCAAAACAGGGACTTCCTAGTGCATGATAAACACAAATTTCTAATTGAAGAATATCATATGAACAATGTAAACACTTCCAATAATTTGAATGAAACTCATACAACCTCCTTTCCATTTACTTTCAAAATACACTATACAAAACAACATCACTCTTTCATATATATTTTTTAAACGAGAATACAAAGTATAACTCTTTTACATTTCCAATTTCCACTTGCAATTAGTCCAACATCTCTCCATTACAAACATCTACAAGGTCATCCAATTCAAGTAAGAAGGTCACAATGAGATTTAATTTCACAAGGGGCTTTCAAACTTTCTTTTCTCTGCTCGAACAACAACAACATGGATTCTTCTCTTTCTTCCAATTTTGATCACAACAAAGGCAGGGGGAAGGCAATGCTTTCCACCCAACCAATACATCCAATGAAAGGAGAATCCATCCTTCTTCATTGGCCACTGAGCCCCAACCACAATGTAATAAGAAATGTATTTTAACTCATGGCAACAATATGCTTCCACATCACAAGGCAATCTTTCAAAAAGCACATTTCAAATTAAAAACACAGTCCAAAACAAAACATCAATTTTGAAACCACATGAAATACATGACACAAAACTCAGGCTTCACCATGCAAGCCAAAGGAGAAATGAACTATGCGGGAAGTTGCTTATGCCTCCCAATGGGAATTGGGTATCAACCTATAACAAACCACCAATATAAAACATCTCCCATATATCCTTATTCCCCCACAATCCCTACTTATGCCCCCAAGAGTAATAAATGCAAGCTATTTATTTTCCATTGTGGAACCCAATCCGAAACTCCCTCCACAATAAAAGTGATGCCACTAGCATTCCCTTATGCCCCCCCTCAATGATTCCCCATAGCCTTCTCCTACACCATTCCTAGGTAGTCTACCCAACCAGCCAACAAACACACAAAACATTCACCATTCACACAAACATAAAAAGAAATAAAAGCATATATGAAGAGATAAGCTCCTACCTCTCCATGGTAGATTTTGTTCCAATACAACAAGCTTTCAATGTCAAAATACAGTCCCAAAATCAGCAATGCCCAAGTATGAAATGATCTCCAATCTCCTCCAAAATCAACAAGAGCTCCAAACAACAAAAAGTTCGCCCAAAAGGAAGTATGTAAAATGTTCAACAATCCAAAACAAAGAAAGGAGTTCTAATTTTATAGAAGAGGGAAGAGAAGAGGATGAGGTGGATCCATGTAGGATGCCACATCACACATCCTCAACTCCAACACAAAATTCGTATTCATTCTCAAATGCACAATAAAGAGGTGGGTGAATAATGACAATAAACTTACACACTCTAAAAATCCCACACCCCATAAGGATTAAATTTAATAAAATGTAAGAAGAGTGTAATTAAAACTTAGAATTAGTCAAATCAAAATTCATAAAGAAGGTCTAAATTCAATTCTCCAATCATAGTCAAGTTTGGTATGTAAATTTAAGAGGTATGGGATAAGTATAACTTGTCCCACAAGCCTCCAAAATCAGCCTCCAAGGACAAATTAGGATTTCCAAGGAGGTGGAGTGTTTCATACTCCAAAATATGACTTACACAACTCTTACACATACTTACACATCACTTACGCATTCTTACACATTATTTACACATCACTTACCACATTTAATACAAGAGCCAACAACTTCTATAATTACTTTCTTATATCCCAAATTTGATTGATTTATTTATTTTAACAATATGATTATTCACAACATTAACACAACATTTAATAACTAATGAAAAAGGGTAAAAGCACCACAAAATAAACACATGCAAACATTAATAAAATAAACCACATTAATAAATTACACATAACCCCTTGCTCACATTCAAAGGTAATACCCCAATGGGAATCCCTAATAAAATACAACACACACAACAAATACAGTTGCCATGGTGACCTTGTTGAATTCATCTAGAATTTCAATGTGGTTGTTCTCCAATCCTCTGATATTTTTGTGATAGTTTAACCTATAAAACCAAAATACCTCCTTCGGCCTCGTGGCCATATCGTAACATCCAATATGATATAAATATAATCACAAAACAATCTATACATATGAATCACAACAACATCAAGACAATCAACATTATCACTTACAATTTATATCAACAACTCTATCATCATCATTTAATGTCCATTTTTAAGTCTACTCATAATATACAAAAATCACATGTCCAAACAACATTCATAATATATCCATGTCAAATAGTATATCATCATCTATATAAAATGTCACTAAAAATCATCATGCATCATATATGAATTAGATTCAATAATAATCCATGATCTAACATCTAACACCATACTAAATCAAAACTATAATACTGTCCATAATATAGTCAGCAGTATCATGACCAATATCAAAAGTGTCGAAGGGAAATGGGCACTACATGGATGTGGTGGTTTAAGACTTTATCTCGAATGTAGTGACATTCAACCTCAATATGTTTGGTCCTTTCATGAAAAATAAGATTCTTCACAAGCTTCAACACACCTTGATTTTCACAATAAAGGATAGGTACCTTCTCTTCAAGAAATTCCATATCATCCGAATACAATGTAACCATATCGCCTTGCATACAACTCTACATGCCACACGATACTCTACCTCACCGGATGAAATATAAACAACTATTTTCTTCTTATTGGTCCATGAGATTGGTCCTCATGTGACATGAAATATGTATCCTGAAATTGAATTTCTATCGTCAATGCAGATCCAACATAGTCTTATTCGGTGTATCCCTCGAGAATAACTTATTGTTCTTCTTGTATTCTAAAAAATATTCAAGTGTACCTCAAACATATCTCAAAACATTCTTTGCTACAACACCCGACATTTCTTTGGTTCTTGTATGAATCTCCAAAGAGAGATCACATCAAAACATATGTCCGGTGTGGTGCAAGTCAAGTAGATAAGACTACCCATGAGCTATCTATAGAGAGTTGCATCCACTTGAGGCACGTCATGGAATAGAGAGAGTTATAAAATTTTCTCTATTGGTGTTGAAAGAGGTTTACAATCTATCATTATGTATTTTTCCAGGAGTTAGTTGCCATATATTATCCGGGAGATTAAAAAGTTATTTTGTTTTCACCATATCTCAAAGCCAAGATAGTAATGGAGTAGTGCTAAATTAGTGGTGTTGAAGGACCTTTTCAGGTCATTCTTCACAATGTAAACCTGGTCTTTTGAACTTCTCGTGATCACAAGATCATCAACATCCAAAACAAGAATGACAATTTTTGTTCATGCCTTCTTTATATAGAAGTTAGAATCCAAGGGACTACGGGTGAAGCCATGATGCAAAAGGTGATCATCTATCTTGATGTACCATTCCCTAAGAAATTAATTCCATCCCTACGGTGATTTGATGAGATCGCATACCTTTTTAGAATTATTTTCATCAAGAAATCCTTATGGTTGAGTCATGTACAGTTCTTCTTTGAGATCACCATTTAGAAAATCACTCTTGAATAACATCTATTGAAATTTCCATCCATTCTATGCTTCTAGTACACATACAACCATGATGGTTTTGATATTTGTAGTGGGTGAAAATATTTCTTCATAGCCAATGCCTTCTTTTTAAGCATATCCACTTTTTTATAAGTCATGCTTTGTGCTTATTGATGGATCCATTTGCCTTATATTTAGTTTTGAAAACACATTTACACCCTATAGATTTGTTTTTAGTAGGCATATTGACAAGTTCCCAAGTATTATTCCATACGAGTGAGTCACACTTTGAACATCCATGAATTTATTCTATTGAGGTTGACTTAGTGCTTCTTGAACATTATCAAGTTTGGAGCTATCAACTATTGTACTCATGAGTGAAAATTTTACCTCATTTCTTGTCTGATTCCTCATTCTGACTCCTAAAAAATTACTCAGGAGATATTTCACATCAAATTCTTTGATGATGTTTCATACCCATATTGTATGAGAGTTTTGTTGTTGATTTGAAGAATTTATTGGTGGATGTATAGTCACATTTTCTAGTGTTCCAAGATCAACATACAACTCCTCTTTTAGTTCATCTTTTCTTTGAGAAGTCTCCTCTTTCTCATCATCAATCTTAGAGAGAAATTGGTGAGAAGTGGTTGGTGTTGATTATTCTTTCTGTATTACTAATTCAAAGGATGATTAGTCACAAACCACATATTTAATTTCACATATTTTCTTGGTCTCGGGGTCCATGGGATGGTATGATTTTGAGTTAATTTTATAGCTCAATAGGATACAAAAGAGGGTTTTGACTCGATCTTCTTCCTCTTTTTACTTGGGACATACATATATGTTGTGTAATCGAACACTTGAAGATGAGAAATGAAAGTATTTTTACCACTATATACCTCTTCAAGAGTTTTGTCTTGTAGAAAAATTATTGGTTCCCTATTGAGAAGATAAACATATGTTTGTATTACTTCTACCCAATATCATTCCTCCAACTTTGTTGTTAATGGCATGCAATAAGTCATCTCTATTATAATGTGATTACATAGCTCAATAATTCCATTATATTGGGGCATGTAGGGAGCAGTTAAATTTTTTTGATGCCTTGTTGGTTCAGTAATACCAAGAACTTATTTGACGTTAATTCCCCCACTCGATCTAAGTGGATTAAAAGAAGAGATTTGTTAGTCTCGTTCATAAAATGTTAATAGAAGACCTGGAAATGATGAAAGGCCTCACTCTTCTTCTTTAGAAAAAACACTGTGTCTTTCAAGAGTAGTCATCCACGAATAGTTGGAAGTACTTGTATCATGAAAAGGAATCAAGTAATGGTTCGAGAATATTGGTATGAAAAACCTCAAAATGTTTCTTTCCATGAAAGGTGATTTTCTTAAATAGATCCATGTGCTATTTACTTATAAGACATCCAGAGAAAATTGGCAAGGAAATGAAAACTTGGGAAGTCCATGTACTATCACCTTTGAACTTAGTCGGTAAAAATACCTAACAGAGAGATGATCATAATAGTAGTGCCGAGGGTAGTAGATTCTCTTTGTAGAGGTAGATAGATCTACTACGAAGGTGAAATAACATCTAAAGAAAATAATTTATCTTTTAAGAATGCTCTAGAAAGAATTGTACCTTATCATGAGATCATGCAAGATTTTGTGCCATTATCAACAAGACATTCTACCTTCATATGATGATTCAAAAGTTGACTAAATCATAAGAGGTTGGATGTCAATCTAGGAACATATAGTACCATTGACATTGTACATTTTTTTGTTCCAAGAGGAAAGATGACTTGGCATTTTCCTTATACAACATACTCTTTATTGTAACCAAATATCTAATGGGTTGGTCTATTAGCAAATCAAATATCTTGCTATCACCTAACATGTGTTCACTAGCACTGATTCGATCAATATGGCATCCCTCATGGGCTGCAAGGTATGGGATACTATCACTAAGATCTTATGTGCACCAAAATTGGCTTCTTTAGGTATCTCCTCCTCGATCCATAATTCTTTTGAGCTATTATATGTCCCTTCTACTTCCTCTGTAAATGACATCTTTTCAATTTTTTAGAATCGTCATGCCATGATTTTATTTCTTAACTAGATGACCCTTTTTCAAGCCATTAAACTAGCAGCTTTCTCATGTTGTGAGTGCTTTTTCAACAAATGTGACACCACCGCTTTGAATTTTGAGATTTTTTCTATTGTGAAGACTATTGTTGTTTCTTTTTTTTGCTTCTATGGGGTCCTTGAAGAACTTATGACCACATTGCTACTTTGAGATATGTTGTTTGTCTTATAACCCATCCTAGACATAACTGATGTCTTCTTCTTACTGTAACAAGTTCATGAGTTCTTCGAATGACATTATTTTCTTAAAGACATTCTAATTCATGAAGAACACTCTGTATTGGGAAAGGAAATTCTCAAGGTGATGAGGACCAATATTTTATTGTCAATTGCCTCACCGAGTGCTAAGAACTCCCTTCCTAGATCATCAACCTAACATAAGAATTGCTTGACTTTCTCGTCGTAGACCCCATGGATAGTGTGTGAAGCCTCAAATGTAGATGAAAAATATTTGTCTAATATTTCGCCTCATAGATGGTTTTTAATTTATCCCATGCTTCATTTACTATTTATAAATCCCAAACTTGTGGTTGCACGTCATCGTGATAATTAAAATCATCGGCATGAAGGTTTTGGCATCAGTCCTTGCATACTTCTTTATCTAATAGGGGTTATTAGGGAACAAAAAGATTCCTATGACAATTCATAATAGTCTCTCAAACCTAAGGATGGTATGCATATTTGTTTTCTAGGTGGCATATTTCATCCTTTTCAGAAGTTGGGTGTCAAATAGAAGAAAATTTGAAGTAAGCATTGTAGAAAACTATTCATATTAGAAAACATTACAAGTCTTATTACTCACTGGAAAATCAAAGAAACACGTCTGATGCTGACACAAGTGACTCAGCCACTTGGTGCTCAGTTTTGAACAATGAACTTGCCAATGTGTGGATATGTGTAGACAAATCAAATATCACTTTTTCATGAAACATAGTGTGTTCAACAAGCACACGATAGGAGGTGTTAGGATCTGATCAATGAAACCAACATCTATCTTGGTCAATGTACCCATCCACTTGGTTAGGAGCTTGGATTCAAATCTTCAAAAAACTCTTACAATTTGGTTTTAGCTCAATTTGATAGAGCAGTAGAGGTCACTTTTGGTCACCTCTGATATCTTCTATGTAGAGTAGGGTTGACATGGAGAGAGATCAAATATTGACTCATCCAAATTGGCTCATTCAAGGAGAAGAAGGTCTCAATGCTAAAATTAATACATAAGCACCAAGGAATGGAAGAAAATTTCAAACAAATAGCTGTCAGCGACAATCGTAGAAAAATAAGTAACATGTTATAATGTAGACACCATGTAAACAAATTATTTCCTAGTTTTTCCTCACGTGCGGGTTGTTTCTTTCTCACGTACTGTCTCGCAGCCTACTTGGAAAAATTTATTTAGTAAACTTCCTTATGTGTTGTCCAATATCCTAATTCACACATTCTATGAGCTAGGATCCGACAGGTTTATTAGGAAAATTAGACATGTGTCCTCCATGCATCTACTATGTAGAAAATCTCTCGTAGTTTTATACAATGAACAACATAAAGAAAATAAACGAAACAATAAAATAACTTGTAAATAACTTATTAAACATCAAACAAGAAATTTTATGCATTCTCCATTAATTAAATGTTCATACTCGAGATCTTTGTCTTATTACATTCAAGTTTTTCATGCCATTTTGTGCTTTCAATACACCATCCATACAAAAAAATTACATTTTTTGTTATTAAATAACAACCTACAACTCTAAAAACACAAAGACTCTAAATCTGAAATGTCCTTTAAAATAACGCATGTTGTGCATGCAACAAAGTAGATTTATTTTATTTAAATTAACTTCCTAATACTAGGATAAAGTTGTAGTTAACAAAACAAAACTAAATAAAAATTCATTTCTCCTAAAAAGATACGGGAGGAATTAATCATGCATTGCACATGCATATTTCCAACACTCCCCCTTCATTTCGAACCAAAGAGTTTTTACTATTCGGAGTTGCGTTTTTATTTCAAGATCTACCATGTGAAGGATCACAAACTCCCAAATAATCTCTAAAATATTTGAAAACTTCCTTTTCCAAATCCTTTGTAAAAATTTCTACAAACCAATCTTCGTATCTAAAAAATTCAATATGAATTTCCTTTTTGTTTACGATCTCCATGATGAAATTATACCTCGTATCAACGTTCTTGCTCCTCTTATGAAAAAAATGATTTTTGGACAACGCTATGGCTGAGTTGTTGTCACAAAAAATATGTGAAGCTTCCTCTTGATTCTGCATCAAATCTTTCAAAATTCTTCTCATCCACACAGCTTGACATGTTTTTTCGATTGCTGCAACATACTTTGCTTCAGTTGAAGATAATGTGAAAATGGGTTGATTCTTTTATGCCCATGCAACCACTCCTATTCCAAAGTGAAAATTATATCCAGATGTTCTTTTCTTGTCATCTATACTTCCATATTGTTGTGTAAAACCTCTTTCTACTAGCCTTGGTTTATTTTTGTGTACTTTTCTATCAACATTTTATTTTGTCTTGTAGAACCACTTGACTCCTATCACATCCTTTCCTTTTGGAAGATCCACCAGCTCCCATGTCTTATTCTTCTCTATAGCATCGATCTCATCATCCATGTATTTTTCACAAAATTTATATTTTATAGCCTCTTTGAAATATATTAGATTTGCAGCTTCAGAAAATAATGCAAAAACTAAAAATGAGTTAGTTGTCTCAGCATTATAAATATCACTAATACTCTATGTTTTCCACTACATAGGACTATTCGATACAGGACTACTTTGTGGTGATGGAGCTACTTCTAGTGTTCTCTCTAGTGTCTCTTTCATGGCTGAAGATGGCTGAATTCCTAGAGACATCCGAGCTATAGATGGAGGTGTAGCTTGTGCTACAACTTGTGGTGCATGTACAATATTTATAGAAACAATACCTTGTTACTCTAATGTTTCATTTGCCATATCATCATGTTGAACAGTTTCTACTATACTCATTATTTTCTCTATACTTCCATCCCATGCTTCATTCTCAATGAAATGAATATCTCTGCTGATCACAACCTTTCTTGTGAATGATAGTACAGCTTGTATGCTTTTGTATTCTCTAAATACCAAAAAAAAATATTTTTCTCCTTTGTTGTTTGACTTCTTCCTTAGCTCATAGCGTACATGTGGATACGCTACACAAATAAAAACTCAAATGAGAAACATTGTGTTTCCTGTTAGTCCATGCTTTTGAGGAACCATGTTCCCAAAACATTTCTTGACACCTATTTAAAATGTAAAAAAAAATTCTACTACTTCTACCCAATAGTCATTTGGAAGGTGCTTTGTCTTCAAAATACTTCCGGCATTTCCATAATGGTTCTATTCTTCCTCTCTACCACACCATTATGTTGTGGTGTATACCTAGTAGTAAACTTCTTGTGTATACCATGATATTTTCAAAAACTCATAAATTCATTAGAAACATACTCACCTCCTTTGTCCGTCCTGAGAACTTTGATGTAGTATCCACTTTACTTCTCCACTAATGCCTTGAACTACTGAAATGTATCAAAGGCATCTTATTTATGTCTTAGAAAATATACCCATGTCTTCCTTGTGTAGTCATCAATGAATGTCATAAAATATGAACAACCTCCAATAGAAGTTGTTTGCATGGGTCCACATAAATTTGAGTGCACAATTTCAAGCGATGCACTTTCTCTTGCTATTTTTCTAACTAGGAAAGAATCTCTATGTTGCTTCCCCAAAATATAACCTTAACATAGCCTTTCTAGTTTCTCAATCAATGGAAAACCTTTAACCATATTCTTTTTGTGAAGTAATTTAAATCCTCCAAAATTAAAACATCTATACCTTAGATGTCAAATCCATGATTCATCCTTCAGGATTGATTGAAAAGTTGATTGTGTTCCTTCAATGCGGACTCAATTGTATTAGCGTAGGACTTGCTTACTATATCTCAAGGCTGATTTACATTGGTGCAATAATCCATTACCTTAGCGTAGGACTCATCCGTTTGAGCGCATGACTCAGGAGAAAATTGATTTGACATAGCACAGACTTGGCTACAAATTGAGCTATTGTTTTTAATGCAAAAAAATCTGATTTCTTCTTTTTTCTTGGTATTAAAATCAATAGAAACATCCTATTGCTTCTCATCTTCAATTCTATAATCAATTCAAGTCTTAGGAGATTTTTTCACAATCACGCACTCATTGTCTTCCATATAGAATCGATATCCTTTATGTACCAACTTTCCAATACTATATGGTTATGTTTCAAACCTACAGCATAATAAACATCTTGCATACTTGTTTGGTCCCTCTATCTTGTTAGAATACTAACTGTGTGCTTTCCTTTTACAGACACAATATATTTATTTCCAAGAGTTACATCACTCTTAATCTGAATCATCTAAACTAGAAAATAAAACTCTATTACCTGTCATGTGATTACTATAACTTGAATCCAAATACCATACATCACATGGACTCTCTTTTTAAAAATTATGTTCAATAGGGGATAAAGAAGGTATTGCTTGAAATTCTTGTACATGTAATAAGCATAGGTTTACAAATAGAAATTCCAACCTGGTTTTTATTTTTGTTCTCCTGGTCATATTGCTTTTTGCAATAATGGAGCTGAACATGAGACTTATCTTGTCTCTGACCATAACTTTTTGTTGATTATTTCCTCTTCCACCTAAGTTTGATGAACCGTTGATGCGTCCTCTAGATGTACTTCTTCCTTTGTCTCTTGGGCTGAAACTACCTCTTCTTTTTCAATGACTACCTATTGTCTAAGATGCAAAATCCTAATCTACACTTGCATGTGATCTATTCATTCTTTGTTCATGATTGATGAGTGATGTATACAACTCATCAATAGAAAACTGACTCAGATCCTTAGTTTCTTTGATAGCAACAACTAAAGGATCAAATTTCGTAGGCAAACTCCTAAACAATTTTTAGTAATCCTTTAGCCTTTAAGAGTATCTCCATGGGATTTTATTTGATTGACTAAGCTGACTACATAAGTAAAGAATGATTCTATGAAATTTGAATCTTTCATTAAAAATTTCTCAAAATCTCTATGAAGTAATTGTAGCTTGGTGGTTTTTACTTTCTCCTTACCTTGATATGCAACTTGAAGTGTGTCTCATGTGGTCTTTGCTTGACTAGTTATTTCCACTGGGAAGGATACTTTCATGCATTTCTTGATGAATGAAGAAACAAAATTTGTCATCTTTCTTCTCAGTAACTTCTTCAAAGTATATTTCTCTACTTCTAAAAGTTTAGTAAATGTTGTTGCATCTTCGGCTCGTGTACCCATCCTCAATGATTTCCCATACATCTTGAAATATAAGTAGCGGCTTCATGCTCAATGAATAATACTCATAATTATTTCCATTAAAATGCGGTGTTTCCATACTAGATGTAAAAGCCATAGTTTGCTACAATTTAATGAACACCCTGATTAACCTTCCTCGATACAAATTTGTAGAAAATATCTACAATATTATATAGAAAACACCATAAAGAAAATAAAGAGAATAATAAAATAATTTACAAATAACATATTAAACATCAAACAAGCACTAATGTGTGTTCTCTGTTAATTAAATCTTCATACTCAGAGCTTCAGCTCATTACATTCAAGCTGTGTGTGCAATAGTGTTCTTTCAATGCACCCCATCCATACAAAACAATTACAATGGGTGTTATTAAATAACCACCTACAACTCTAAAAATAGAGCACTCTAAATCTGAGTTGTGCTTTAAAATAGTGCATTCAATAAAGCATATTTCTTTTATTTAAATTGACTTCCTAATAATATGACAAAGATGGAGTTAACTGAAGTAAACTAAATCTAAATTCATTTCTCCTAAAAATCTATGGGAGGAATTAATCATGCATTGCATATGCATATTTCCAACACACTAATGGACTTTAGCATGTCTCTATCCTTTTTAAATCTCCATGTCTAACATGAATTATTTTTTAATTAGTTTCAATGGGATCTTTACATGCAACTGTTCTTCTCAAGTCACCTGTCAAAGACTCATTTTGTATTGACCCACATATGTCTCCAAATAGAAAAGAAAACAAAGTACCAAAGACAAACAAGATTATCTCCCAAAATACCACAACTTTCCTCTACATGTCCAAGATCTTGCTCTATTACCACATTGAAGCTGAAACATGAAAAGCTTGATTACTCATGGAAAGTGGAGTATAATTCATACAACATGGAAGGGAAGTTATAGAGCAATTTATAAATAAAATATGTAGTGGTCTCCTATACAAAATTACCCGTTCTACCATGCACACATGTGGTCTAATGATAAAAGATAGTTCTTCCAAATCTATTATGCTAATTTGGAGATCTAAAATATGCTAACATATATATCCCATTTATAATCTCATGATCAAAAATACACATCGATAATCAATTGTTTATGCAATTTTCATGTATTTCTAGTTTAGGTCATATTTAGGTGTGGTAAAGTTCTACAAAATTTATGTATTGTATTTGACAATAGACATATAACAACATTAACACTATTATCATTCTCATTTTGATGATGGAAAATGTAACATAATACGAATTATTGATCTTAAAAATTCTAAGAGGGTTTTAATCACAAATCTCTCTTCTCTAATGCTTACTTTTGTAAGGCAGCCACTCTTGTTGGGTACATAGAGATGGTAAAAACTATGGGTGTTACTAGGCATATGTATTTGTGCATTAGGGTGAATACCTTTTGCATCTTTCCATAAGTTAAAGAAACCCTAGAAAATGGGATCCCGAGTAGCCAAAACGTGACCGCGGTGATATGTTCAACTTCAATGGACAAGAAGCTTTGCACATGTTGTATAAATTGCCTCTTATTGTTTGCATCCATTCTCCTTTTTCTTGAATGTTGGTAAGCTATGAAGGCTGGTCACTAAATCTAAGTCTCAAAGTAAAAATCACCTCTCCTTAATGATGCCCGAAATGAGAAATAAAAAATAGTGGAATATCTCATTTTTATGACTTATTCTAATAGTAAACAACATACTAGGGATAAATGGAAGCTACCTTTAATGTTATCCATTATTCATGTCTTCCATATATATTTATATATATATATATATATATATATATATATATATATATATATATATATATATATTTCGGTCCTAATTAGAGGGTCACCTTCTTTTGAAACCTTTTATTTTAGTGATCTCCTTTCATATACGCCATTTGTAAAATTTATTCTTACATTGGAACTATGCTTGACAGATGAATTTAATTAAGGCCTTCTTGAAAACAATTACTAGCCTAGACATGTCACCAACATTACTTTAATTGCCAAAAAAATCAATTCATGATACTTCTACCGATAGAGAGACCACATGTCTTCTAGTCCATTTTAATGAATGGGAGGTATTATCCCAAATCCATCACTGAAATCATATAGGTTGATAACCTTTATATACTATATTAAAACTAAGTTGAAATTCTAAAGAATCTGGTAGAGAATGATGCTCCTCATTCTTTACATGATATTTTACTTTCTTTCATTAAGGTTAGTAGGTCCATATGAAATATCACCAGAATAATTTTTCCTTTACACCTTTTTATCCTCGTTTCTCACTAGAAAAATATATTTCGATACCATTCTTCTTTACTTTAGTTCATCTTGTGGAAAAATCACACTACCCCCTAAATTTCCAAGTTGTGGATGGGGCATTCGGTGTGATTACCAAACATGGAGCTATCCTAAGTGTGGGACCTTGCGAAATGGGATAGCTCTTTGGATAATTTTGGTTCTGTTGCTAAACCTCCCCGCCACAAACTACTCCTAATGTAAGTAAAACTACTGACTAATCCTAATCTAAAGCTTCTAATGGGAAAGGGAGAGAGATGCATGGAAAGTCAAAAATACACTAGAAGCGGTCATATACAAAGAAAAGGAGTGTTAGAAAGATTCCTAATCCTAAAAAATAAAGAAGAATGCACTTGGAGAGGGTGGTTGTACACCACAGACCAAGATGCACACACTACACCATTTCTAAAGAAACACATCAGCAATAAATCCTGCAATGAAATACACATTTTCATAGAACGCCTCATAGCAATGAATTGTAAGAAATGACCATCAAACCATAAAAGGATAAAAGATTTAACACAAACACGCTTTCATTGCTCCATATCAATTTGCACAATATATCACAAAGTAGGGAAAGGCAAGAATGACATTATAATTTTTTTGTAAATCCCTCAAGCCCCATGAAATTCACAACAACTCAGTGAAGGAATGGAGAATAGGAGTGCAAGGGAGGAAAAATAACCAACTCCTTTGTTTTGTGAAACCCCTTTACATTTTATAGAAGAAATCTTAAGAGAGGAGAGAAGAAATTCATATTTCTTCTTTAAATCACCTCGCAAAATGCATAATGGCACTGCGCAAGAGTGATGGAAAAGTATGCAAATCCCATGCCTTTCTACACCATTCCTTGTTGGGGAAGAAAACATGCCCATACCTTCATTGATGACCCTCACCTACCACAACACTTTGTACATTATTCATGCATTTTTACAAATCTAGAATAGCTAAATTTTCAAACATCGATGTGACCATGTCGTAGATTGTCTTTCCATGATTCTAACGACTAGTTTTTTCCAAAAATAGAGATTCCATGCTCATGTTTTGTAATTTTGGACATTTGGGACTCTACAAATTTTTGGATTTGAAAATCTCTAAACATCTAGTTTTCATGTCTCTATGTTGTTGTTCTCGTTCTCATATTTCCATTGATCGTGATTTTTTCTAAAATGGTAAACTAGGGATTTTGAAATGGTAGTATTTATGAAGGGGTTTTTACATGTTTTAGGGTTTGTGCAATGTTACATTGGTGAGTTAGCATGCCTAGCTACTTTCCAAGTTGGGTGAGTTTCCTTCGATCTCTACTCCATCGTTGCATTGGTACCATTTCATTCGGATTTCCCAAAAGCATTCTAAGCTCAAATTTCACTACCATTCTGTGTTGCACTAAAAACATTGCCTCCCGCCATTGGGTTCACCATTTCCTTCAATTTGACTGAGCTAGGTCAGTCATTCAAATCCTTCCCCTTTGAAACCCATGCTTTGCATCAAAATCAACTAAGTCTTACATAATTGGCCGCCGACATTGTAATGCGATCAGTTGATTTGTTGTGCTTCACGTCTTCGAACCAAACAATTCTACCATGAGACATTGAGCTCTTCCTTTAAATTTTTCCATGCTAATTAATTGGGTCACCCTTCATCTCTTCACGCCGACCGCCTTATACCTCCTGCGGGACTTGATGCACAACGGAATAAACTAACCCCCACGCAGCACCGAGACGCTACTTTTTTCTCTCATCTTAGAGGATAAAGCTACTCTAGTAGTCCCAAACTACACCTTACACCCACCTTCCATTCCCTACGCAACTCCATCCTTATGCACAAGTGAACTTCTCAAGCACATTTCACAGCTTCCCATACAACTTCTCCAAAAGAAAAATCACCAAATACCACACCTCCCCCATACATCCGCTCGGAGATCTTAATATGTCTTCTTAGTCCACCCGAGGGAATACAAAAATCCTCCTTGACCGATCATTGAACCAGCTCTTTGAAATTCCATTGGCCGCCCACTCTCGAACCCCCAACTACTTTGCACAATGCCGCTGAAGAACACCACAAGTCCTTACTACCATCCATCCATGAGTCTACCTGAGTTGTCACGCTAGTCACCTACTTGTGCACCAGTGGGAGAAGTCCTCCTCACGATTCCTTCCCCGTGCATGAGTCTCCAACTCACTATGATCTCCTGACTATTTTGCCACCCAAGTCCCAACCCCAAATATCCTGCGGGAAGCACTGCAAGCTCTCCATATTTGTAGACTACATCCTCTGCGGGTGAGGTACCCTTATTCCCTCGGCTCGATCTCAACATCGATCTCGTCCCCTATGTCATGGCCATCGACACCGTTGTGCCTACTCTTCAAGACACAAGTCTGCATCCAAACCGTGTTCACTCTCCACTCAAGTCTTCCACATTAGTTGCTAGATCTCCACAAAGCGGATTTATCCATGATGTCCTTTTCTTGTACCACCATGATGTGTAACACCATGTGAACCATTCTCTAGGCCCACGTCCATGATTCTCTATTGCTGCTCCTACACCCACTCCATATCCACACTTTTTCTCGCATGTTTGATACATCTACGTGAGCACCTAACTCACCCGCACCAATTCACCTTTGTAAGATTGAGGAGCTTGCCACTTCTTGGGTCGCTCGTGTCCGAGTTACTTCTCCTCTGTTTCGACCTCTGGATCCTAGTCCCACTCCAACTCACCCCATAGATGAATTCTATATGAAATATTCTTCGAGGATGTTTCCACCTCCAAGGTCTCCCCAAGTCCACCGCCAATTCGGTCTGGAGTCCCACTACTGATCCCTGATGCACATCTCCACATGAACATAATCTGCAGGGTAGAATATGTCTCCAAGGTTTTTGAACACCCCTTTCCCTCTTAATGTCCAAGCCCACCTAATGCTCCACATTTCACCGGTGTGGATGTGAGCACCCCACATTGGCCACCAATGTATACACCGCCCTTATGGCTCCTAAGGAACTTGCACCGCAATCTCAATGCTAGGCCTCACTTGTGCAAGGTCTTCATGCTTGAACCCTACAACGCTGCATCCACACTTTGCACTCATGAGTTTCCCAACTTGCTCCTCATACATTGGGTGTGTTCTACACTCCAAGACACCTCACGCACCGCTTCTTAGTGAAACCAACTCACTCACCAACACACCGGAGAAATACTTGGATCTAGGGCCTCCTTGGGCTCATCTCATAGTTCATCCCATTCTCCATGCATGACTCTTACTCACTATTTGGCCCTCAAGAGTTACATATGTGCAGCATCGAGAACTTCTCGGGAAGGTCATCCATGCTAGTATTAATCTGGCCCGAGTGCGCTTAAACCGCCCAACTCAACTCGTCTAGCTCTTTGAGAGCTCACGTGTGCGAGGTTGCCAAACCCAAACCATGCATGGCCAACCATCTACCTCATGCGGGAGCTAACTCGGCCTCTGGATAGCACCTGTGCACTATCCTACTTGGATGGGGTCTACCCATCCTAGTGAGGTGCTCTCTTCATGACCCACCCCCTTATATTCTCCCCCACTCAAATTGGCGATGCCCATGGCATCGTTGATAGAATTCTGCAGCCTACGCAAAGGATACCGGATTAAACGCTAGGACAAACATGAAAATGCACTCCACACACGTAAATGCATAATGGCCACCACCGACACAACACAACTCGGTCTCTTTAACATCTTACTATGCTAACTCCCGTGCTCGTGACCAAAAGTGCCAAATCACTCAACACTTATGGTGTTGTAATTCTCTTTAACTCGAACTACACTTCACCGAACATTCAACACAATGTCCGATGGGATACCCCTTCTTTAATTTTTGTCAACACTTAGGAATTCTACATGATGCACAAGTGCGAACCCTTAACACCTACATGGGTCTACAAAACCTTATCACCAAAGGCCATGCCAACTCACACAATTACATGACTCCTTCCTCATCAACTCGTTATCCAAAATTCACCCCTTAAGGTAATTTTGATAACACGCATCAGATTATTTAGTCCCAAGTGAGTAAGATTGATTCAAGGCCCAAAATCATGTTTTTCGGGTTCCCCTCGGCCTTTTTCTAACTCCCCACCCAAGAAGAAATCCCAACAGGTTGATAAAATGGAAGAAATGCAAAAAATAAGGTTGCAAGACTGTGTTAAGGAATTTTGGGTCCAAGGGTTTGGATCGATCGAGGTTTTTGTACCAAGCTTGGGGGCCAAGAAAAATGAAGAAAATCGGCTAAGTCCTAGTCCGTGGTCATGGGATAGTTGGGACGTCGGGACGCGTGGGACGCCTTGGCCAGCCGAATCGGCCGAAAAAATGAAGAAAATCGGCTAAGTCCTAATCCAGCGGTCCGAAAGACAAAGTTGGGACATCGAGAAAGGTGGGACGTGAAAATCTGAATTGGCCGAAAGAGAGAAAAAATTGCCTAAGTCTTGTTTCGAGTGGTTTGGGACAATTTGGTGGGCCAAAAGTACGCGCGGGAAGCGGGTCGGCCGGTTTGGTGCAAGTTGGTCTATTTCGAGCGGTTCGGAGATATTTGTCCGAGATAGTTTGGGACATCCAGGCCAAAAGTACGTGCGGGACACAAAAAGCCGAATCGGTTGAAGGCAAGGAAGAAAAGTCAACGTTTGACCCGTGAAACTTCAAACGGCCATAACTTTTGACTCCGAGCTTCGATTTTCATAAAATTGGACTTTCTGGAACAAGCACGATGTCCTCTACACCATAAAAACTGGAATTCTTATTTTTAATGAGGGTAGATGTATTTAATTAGGATAGACATATTCGGCTCCAGTCAATTAATGCTCATTCCCGTCAAATGACAAAAACGCCGCCAGGACCCAAAATAGTGCCCCGCACTCGAAGGCCATAACTTTTGCATTTCTCAACGAAATTACACAAAATTGATACCGTTGGAATTGTGGCTCCGATACTGACACAAAAGAATCAAGAAATTCTAGATTTGGTGAGATATCAATGGATATTTTTCATAAAACGATGCCGGATTCATAACAATGTTTTATTTGGTAGTTGGGAGTGCAATTAAGAGGCATGGTCATCATTATTTCTCTACTGCAGCACCTGGGACAGTATGGGGAGCCTTTTGTAAGTAATATATAATCATTTTAATCCATTTAATTCCTCTTACAAGTGGTTGAAGGACAAATTTCAGGATTTTCATTTTTCCTCTCTCTCTCTTCTCATTTTTCTATAAATTGGAGTGTTGGGCTCATTGTAAGGGGGAGTTTTCAGATAGCAAAGCTCTGTCAAAATTGCTTTGTGAAGCCAATGTGCTGTAGGCCCTTGTAGTGGACTCCTTGCATGGTGATCCACGCCCTTATCTTGTAATAGATTGAATCAGCATATATCATGAAGCAATAAAATATCAGTTTGTGGATATATCTTCCCCTGCTGTGATTTCTTGCATTCTTCTTGCCCCTTTAATATTTCTACAAGAATATCGTGTCTATTATTATGTTCTTGCAGGGATCCATTATCATTGTGTATGCTTGGAATATCGTTGATAATGCATTTTGCTAGATTATGGAGAACTGTCATCACCTCTTCTAGTGTGCACTTTGCTTCTATATTTCACGCATTTGGAGACTACTCTCACACCCTCCTTTTTTGGTGTATCACCGCTTTAGTGTAGACTTTCATTTTATGCATTCTCTCTCCCTGGTTCCTTGGAAATTTAGATTAGAATAGTTAGTTTCCCTTGCATTAGAGTAGATTGTGGCAGGTTGTTTAGGAGCAAGAACCAGCTTTCTCTGGAGGTCTATCTCAAGTAGTAAGTCCCACAACTTGGAGATAGTACCCATGTTATCCAATCACATCGTAAGTTCAAATATATGCACTTATGGAAACATAAGGGTGCTATGATTCAGCGATAACAAAACCCTTAGTCTATCTCTCGAGAAAGTTCACCGGCTTCATTCAATCCATTTGTGACATTAATCTGGCTCAACTTAGCCCCGATACTCTACTAGATCACTCTAATCGACATCGTCGTATGAGATTGCACCTATCTTCTTCTTACATGGAACAACACTGCTCCTCTTGATCCAGTTGCGTTGGCGTCCCGCCATCCGACCACCAACACATTGATTTCCAATTGTCTCAAGACTTAACCACCGATCCAATTCGAACAAAAACTAACTCCCACATCATAGCTACAACTTTGCTTAGCCTACTCATTATGTTGGGTTCTTCAACCTAATGTTTCTTAACTTGCACACACTAGTCTACTTCGTGTCGAACAACCTTGTTATGTTCGGCCCAACTCTATTGGTGTCCCATCCATCCGATCACCAACAACATTGATTACATTGGCTCCCTTGTCTTGCCAACTTGTTCTCCAATTAACTCCCTCATCAATTTATGGCTCTACTCAGCCTATGCATTTCATTGGGTGTTTCAACCTGACATTTCTTAACTTATACACACCAGTCTACTTTTGTGTTGAACAAATCTTCTCTTCTTAGCCCAACTTTATTGGTGTCTTGTCCACTTTGATCACTAACAATGTTGATTACATTGGCTCCCTTATCTCACACTCGTTCTTCAATCTACTCCCTCATCAATGCTACAACTCTACTCATCCTGCACATTCATCAGCGCCTAACCGACGCTACTTGACTTGCACACACCGTGCCATTCATGTTGAACACAACTTTGCTCTTTCTTGGCCCAACTCCATTGGTGTCCCGTCCACAATGATCACCAACAACGGTGATTGCATTGGCTCCCTTTTCGCCAACTTGTTCTTCAATCAACTCCCTCACATTTTCATTAGAAGCTCCTTCGCCAACTCTCTCCACGTTGGTTACACTGTACTCTCCAAATTCAGCACCACCAATGCTATGTATCGGTTTAACTTAGCAAGCGTGCTAACTCCTAACATGTTGCATCCAATCATGCATGACTTGTGCCAATACCAACGTCTAGCTCAAGTAGTGGACTCCAATGTTTCAAGAGCTCATATTTGATATGAGCTATCGTGTTGTGTATCATAGAGAAAATATCTCCAAGGCTTTGATAGCAAGAGCTGCTACGTTGCATCTCAAAGGGAGTAATACCTCAAATGCTCGATACCGCTTATCACAAGGCTTACTTCAGAGCAAAATAAACTAACCGCCACGCGCACCGAGATGCTACCTTTTTCACTCACCTTAAAGGATCAAGCTACTCTAGTAGTCCTAGACTATGCCTTACACCCACCTTCCATTCTCACCACACAACTCCATCTTTATGCAC
This sequence comes from Taxus wallichiana var. yunnanensis, assembly GCA_018340775.1. Lineage (NCBI taxonomy): Eukaryota > Viridiplantae > Streptophyta > Pinopsida > Cupressales > Taxaceae > Taxus > Taxus wallichiana. The sequence goes on from CM031241.1 coordinate 555,389,744, forward strand.
AAGTGAACTCCTCAAACACCTTTCACAGCTTTCCCATACAACTACTCTAAAATACCACGACCACCCATACACCCATCAGGGAGCTCTTAATATTTCTTCTTAGTCCACTCCGAGAGAATGTAAAAACTTGCCTCCTTGACCCATCATTGAACCAACTTTTTGTAACTCCGTTGGTCGTCCCACTATTGAACACCCAACTGCTCTGTGCAATGCAATGTCGCTGAAGAACACCACAAGTCTCGTACTATCATCCATCCATGATTCTTCCTTATTTGTCTCGTCGATCACCTACGTGTGCACCAAATATCGTCCTCCTTACAAGTCCTTCTTGTGCGTGAGTCTCCAAATCACTATGACCTACCGACTTTTCTACCACCCAAGTCACAACATTAAATATCCTTGCCCCTACGAGGATCACTATAAGCTCTCCATCTTTGAAGACCGCATCCCATGTGGGTGAGGTACTCTTCTTCCTCGGCTTGATCTCAACATTGATCACGCACCAATGTCATGGCCACTGACACCTCCGTGCTTACTCTTCGAGACACCTGTCCACATCCAGACTGTGTTGACTCTCCTCTCAAGTCTTTCCCCTTAGCTGCCGGATCTCCACACCGCACTTGTATCCATAATGTCCTTTTCTCAAACCACCATGCCATGCAACACCATGTGAACCATTCTCTAGGCCCACATCCATGAGTCTTCATTGCTGCTCCTGCACCCAATTCATTTCCGGACTTCTTCTCGTGCCTCTTATACATCTACGTGAGAACTTGACTCATCTATGCCAATTCACCTCTTTAAGGTTGAGGAGCTCACCACTTATTGGCTCGCTCACGTCTGAGTTAATTCTCCTTTGTTTTGACCTCCGGATCATATTCGCACTCTAACTCAACCCATGGTTGTATTCTACATGAAATCTAATTCTATGGACATTACCACCTCTAAGGTCTCCCCAAGTCCACTACCAATTCACTTTGGAGTCCCACTACTGATCCTCGATGCACATCTCCACATGAACATACTCCGCAAAGGTAGAATATGTCTGTAAGGTCTCCTGAACGCCCCTTTCCCTCTAAATCTCCAAGTCCACCAAATGCTCCACATTCCACCTAGTGTGGGTGTAACCTCCCATGTTGGCCACCAATGTCTCGCTTTGCCGCCTTATGGCTCCTAAGGCACTTGTCTGCACTCTCAACGTAAGGCCTCACTTGTGCAAGCTCTTCATGCTTGAACCCTCCAACTCTGCATCCAAACTGTACTCATGAGTTTCCCAACTCGCTCCACATATATTGGGTGTGTTCTGTGCTCCAAGACACCTTACACCGCTTCTTAGTGCAACCAACTCACTCACCAACCCGCCTCAGCACTACTTGGCCCTAGAGCCTCCTTGGGTGCATCTCATAGTTCATCCCATTATCCATACATAAATCTTAGTCACTAACTAGCCGTCAAGAGTTGCATATGTGCGGCACTGGGCAATTCTCAAGAAGGTCACCCATCCTAGTACTAATATGGCTCAAGCGCACTTAACTCACCCAACTCAACTCACCCTGCTCTTTTGAGAGCGCATGCATGCGAGGTCTCCAACCCCAATCCACATGTGGCCAACCGTCTACCTCGGCCGGGTGCCACCACCCCGGATAGTGCCTCGCACACTATCCTACTCGGATTGGTTCTGCCCATCTTGAGGAGGTGGTCTCTCCATGACCCACCCCATTAAAACCTCCACAAGCTCTACGTGTCAAACACGATACTTCCCGTGTAAGCTCCCGATCTGAATTCTAAAATCCACACAACAGATCCTAACCATTATCTCTCGTGTGCACCGACTTTGTAATTGACTTAGCAAATTGGTGAGCTCATGACATTTCACAACCGAATCCTCCACCTATCATCGAGAACCTCGGACCTTACCCGAGCTCTACATGCCAATGCACCAACTCACCCGATAGCCTCGGTGCAATTCCCAAGACCAACCTCCTTTTCGGACATCCATCATGTGGAATTTCAAACATTTCATTTTTAGAGGCTAGTGCACTGCTCATTGGCTCAGGAAATAAAAAAACTTCAAATCGCCAAAGTCCCAAGTCACTTCAATTTTTCCTCCTCCATCAAATTTTTCCCGGTTATTCTCTATAGCAGCAAAATTTTTGAAATCCCAAAATTTTTCCTCATTTACTTGCCATGGCTCGTTGACCTCCAAAAGAATGGATCATATTTTTGGATTTACATTGCTTCAACTTTTCTTAATCCCTAAGAGACACTAATTAATCGTTTGATCTCACCCTTTTCGCCAAAATTCCAAGGCTCAATTCTCTCAAATGCCTCACTTCGAACTTCTTGGATGGCTTGTCCCATGCTTTCATACATTTTGGGTCTCTCTTCGACATAGCTGATCTACATAAGCTCCTCATTGTCCACCCAAGACCCCATGCCAAGCTTGACCTTTCGGCCCTACTAGCCTCGTCTAACCATGTTGTGTTTGTTTGGCTTCTAGGATCCCTTCGTTCTAATGTAGAGTTGTTCCATTATATATTTCATCCCCACACTTTATCTTGATCATCTTTACATCCATTATCATCTACATGCATGATTTTTGGCCTTTCAAAGCTTTGCACGACCATACCCACTTGGAGTCTCTATCTCATGGTCTGTTTGGTGAGCTTGGTTTAGCCCGAGTCGTCTCCATTTGATTATTGGTCAACCTCCCAAGAACACACTAACCATCCCACTCTGCACACCAGTCACCCTTGCTCGAGCTCACGCCTAATCTCCACCCTTATCCTCATCGACGTAAAATTCAAGCTTTCTATTTGTGGTTACAAATTTGTAAACCCATCATGGCTCACGAGATATCTCATGATTCATGACTTCATGTTGCCTACATTCACAACAGATTGTACTTCACTTACCATGCTCAACTTGGCTTTCGCTCTGCGATTTTGGGATTCAACTTGAGTTATCCACCGAGGCTAAAATTTTACCACTCGTTCGTGCGTCGATGGGCTTTACTTCGTGCCATTGACCCTACACATGATACCGAGCTCTATGTGCCAACTCTTGTTTCCCGTGAATATTTCATCGATCCCATCTTGCCAACTCATTTGATGGATCTTCACCCCATGTTTAGGCCTCCTTATGAATACTTCCACTCGGGCTCATGCGAATTGGCCCTAACCGAGATATACTAGTTTCCCCCAAAAAGCCAAGATCGAGCTCTCTTTACAATGATCGAGCCTCCTTTGTGCTATGTTTTACTTGAATCGACAAGAAGGTCGTTTGAGTAACTCGCAAGCCCATTTTTATGCCCACTCGTATTGTCACCTCCCATGGCCTCCTTTGTGTTGCGAGTTATTGAGCTCAAGCTATACATAGAACTGCCTAAGAATGGCTCGGTCGAGCCCACATGTTACCATGTCGAGGATTAACCCAATGAGCTCGCCGAGATACTCAGTGAACCCCTTATTTTAGCTCGATGCCTCATAATAGGCCCCTTTTGTAACTTTTATGCCCGGACTCGTGATCCTTTACATTTTTGGATTTTTCAAACCCGGAGGCTCATGGAGAAAGGAGAAGGTGAATTTTGGATATGTTGACCAAATTTGGTTGTTTTTCTTGTTCTGGCTAAGAGTTGGCCTGTTGGGGCTAAATTTCTCCTTTAAGCATACACTAGGTTATTCAAAACCTAGAAGAGTAAAAAATTATTCAATTGATATCATATCTCTCAAACCAATGGCAATATTCCCAAAACCCGTGAAATTGCCTACAAACCCGGATTTCCCCATGATGGCCCCGCTCCTAGTGATTTGGTCTCTGTCCTCCCTATTGTCCATTTTTTCCGGGGGGTGAAATGGATAATAATTTTACAACTCGCAGGAACATCTTCCTAGTAGATGTTCATAGACCTCGGTAGCCTAATGCCTCGACCGGACATGGAGTCACAACCGGTAGCCTGCAGCTAACCTTTATTCGATTGATTTTTTCACTTGAAACCGCTTGCAACACTACTAAACCTAGACCTACTCCACCGCTTGCATTCCTCAAACTTTATATGAAAATTCTAAAATTTGTATGAGTGGAATATTATTTTGATTTGAATTTCCTTTCCTTTTATTTCTTTGTAAGCTTGGCTTGTTAAGAATTTTGATACCGCTTGGTATGTAACACCATGAAACTAGTGATTTTTTTGGCATGCATAGTATGATGTAGACCCGGTGACTATGGGTTCGGGACTATGAGGGAAACGGTGGGTTGGGTCTTCACTAATTTTTGCTTCACTTATGGTGGTGGAGGGGAATTTTATGCATTGTGTTCTTGTGGAGGGGACTTGGGTTTGGAAGGGAAACATGTGGATAATTACATATGAGATGAGAGAGTAGAAGATGAATAAGTGGGTTTCACAATGGGGGCGAGGTGTGAAACTTAGGAATTGGTGTACACGTTGAGATGGAAATGATTATGTGATGGGGGAAGGGCTATAGGATAACAATGCAGTGTCTCCCATTGGCGGGATGAACAAAAATTGGATTCATAAACTTCTATTTCCATTATCCATTGTTCATGTTATGGCAATATATCAACAATGAAACCAAGTTGTTGGTGTGGGATGTAGAGCATTGGCATTGGACCAATGCACGGACAAGGTGCGATGAATCCAATCCTAAATGCCTTCATTTGAGATGTGGCCTGGAACTATACCATACCTACTTGTAATTCCTAGATTTTCATTTGCAACTTAGAATATTTGGGCGTAGGATAACCTCTATAGTCCGCATCCTCCCGACCCTAAAAATTTGTATAGTTTGGTGGATAGTCAAATTGATCTCGCTTCTTTTCCATAGGAATATGCATACTTGATTCTCATCATAGAATAGTTATAGAGGTGATTAATAGTACTTTGGAAATGAATTATGCAAATTTGGAGACATGTAGAAATTACATGGATGTTGCCTTAGATGTGAATTCCAAGACATGAATGTAGCTACGATTGCATGACTTCATACACGAAATGAAATGGAAAGGGATGAAAGAAATGGAAGGAAAAATTGAAGTAAATGGGTAGAGAAGAGATGATTTGCAACTCGTAGAAAGATGGTTTTTTTGACAAAATGGAATCGCCATTGTTTTTTCACGTGCCTCTAAAGGTAATAATTCCACCAAGAGGACAACAAATCGATGGAATGAAATGAATACTTGAATGCACACCTTGAAGGGACCGAAAATGCATGTGGCGCCGAATCGTACAGCTGTAAATGACCCCCAAAATCCCAAAATTTTAGAACCCCACTAAACTTGAAAACCTCTAAAATCCCAAAATGCCACAAACCCTAGAAATTATTAAATACATGTAAACTCCAAAATCTTGAAAAGTGAATTTTTGAAATCGAAGTGCGGAAGTCCGAAATTCAAAACCTCCAAAAATTTAAAATTTCAAAACCCAAAATCCCAAAAAGTTTGAAGTTCTAAAATTTGGAAAAGTTTGAAACCTAAAATTCTAAAATGGGAAAAATTAAGAAATTTTGAAATTGAAAAAATCCCAAACAGGTCCAAAATTTGAAATTCTGAAATGCAAAAATTTAGAAATTCCAAATATGAGAATTTTAAAATTCTAAGGCTACCCTTTTGATCTCCATGCCCCAATCTATCATCTAAGAAATTTTGAGCCCATTTTGCATATGTTAAGCCCTCAAAACTGATTTTGGAAATTTGACCCTATAACAACACTCCAAAATCTGAAATTAGCAACTTTCGAGCTGCAAAGTGTGAGGGAAACTCTTCAAATGGCTTGTTTTTGGCTTTGGCTTCAATTTGAATAAGATCTCAGAGCACAACAACTTGTTTTTTTATTATTGGCAAATAGTTTTTTGAAAGGGACTATACCCTTGTACAGCAAGGCTCAGAAGCCAGAATAGGAAAATAAAGCTCGAAAAAAAGGATCAACATCCTGATATAACAATAAGGACCAAGTGCAGAACGCAGTCTGCAAAGAAACAATCAACAAAGAACACAACAAAGAAATAAACACCTTGAATGGTGATCAAACAAAGAAACACGCAACTGGTCCGCCACAAAATGATAACAATGTACTCCGGCCGACCACTAACGGAGAAAACAACCAGACGATCATCACAAAAGAGCCCAACAAAAACTGACAAGGAAGGAACCAACAAAAGCAAACCAGCTGCAACAAAACAGCAACAAAACAACAACACAGCTGCCTAGCAACTGCGTAGCAGGCCATAAGCCAAAATGTAGCAATGATAGCGCCCAAAAAGACAAGAATCAAATCTTGTCCGATATGGTGGGGGATTTAGATTTGGCATTACCCTTCTTTTTCCGATCCACCACTGTCCATTCCTGATTTTCCACATCCACTACAAATCGGAAAAAGCTAATAGGTTTGATGGGGAGTGACCCAAATGGGAGGTCTGAATATCTTTAATCACTGAATCAGCAGCCTGTAAAGAATAATCTGGAGGCTTCTCTGTATTGGTCTGTGAATCAACCATGATGGGTGAGTTAGCTTGCAGGGGGGCACTCGAATCCTTAGCCGGATTTGAGTCGATTGTAAGATGTTCAGGTAGAGAATCCCTCCACCAGGCTGTTTTGGTCTTACGTTTGGAGTGTTCACAGTCATCTGTAACATGACCAGTTTGGAAGCAACGCCTACATCTGAAGGCAAGTCTCTCATAGTCTATCCTCTGCACCCAGAGCCTGGCTCCAATCTGAAGATTGATTTCTGCTGGTAAACATTTGGAGGTATCGAGATCAACCAGGATTCGAGCATAAGTAGTATGGGTTTGAATGGAGGTCTTATCATCAACTGCTACACATGAGCCTAAAGTATCCCCTATAAATGATGAGACAAGATCTTCCCAAAGCTGCAATGGGAGTCCTGGTAGATGAACCCAAATCGGGTAGGTATCAAAAGACTCCTTTAATGGGTCGAAAGATGGATACCATGGTTTGGACATAAGCCCATGTTCCCCCCAAACCCAATGTTGACTAAAAATTAAATCCCTATCTTCGGGGTTTCAAAGACAAATGATGAAGTAAGCTTTAGCACAAGGATAAAGCTCAATCTTACCTTGTATTTTTTCTCTCCATCTCTGGGCTATCCAATCATGAAGCTGAGAAAGCTTAGGCCAAAATTTGTGAAATTTGCATATGAGCCCCAGCTGGGAAAGATTTTCCTCCTCCATAAGAACCTTTAGAAGTAAATCCTCTTCGATTTTCAGCGTCGGACCTCCCAGGGAGGGTTTTAAGAGCTCATTTCTGACATTCTCCTTCAAGACCGCCGGCTGAAGCATAAGATCCGGACCTATTGTTGCTGTTTAGATTGTCCTGGTTCCGCTTACCCACGTGCCTCTTCCTCCATCACCGATCCACTCTTAGTCTCTTACGCAACCTGCAGCTTGCCAGTATTGAGTTTTAAAGGAGATAATGAATCTTTGACCGAGCCATCTTTACTGTCCCATGAGTGAACACCCCTGTTTTGATAGGGGTTCTTGGTTAGTATTACGAAGCCATACCTGAATCCATGAGATTGGTGCTTTATTTTCCTCTACATTTTGCATCCGCCTCCCACGATACCACTTTGGTTTCTCGCCGCCATTAATAGGGACCTCATTTCGAATCGAGAGGGGCGAAGCACAACAACTTGTTAAAAATGAAACCCTTGACATTAATGTTATCCCATCAGGCGTGCTAAAACTGTTGTGGAAAAATCACAACACCTCCCGAATGGCGAAGTTGTAGATGGGGCATTTGGTGTGATTTTCAAACACGAAGCTATCCTAAGTGTGGGACCTTTTGAAATGGGATAGATCTCCCGAGAAGTTTTGTTCCTACTCCTAAATCTACCTACAACAAACTAATCCTAATGTAACAAAAACTACTTACTAACCCTAATCTAAACCTTCTAAGGGGACAGGGAGAGAGATGTATGGAAAGTAAAACCTACACTAGAAGTGGTGATATAACAAGAAAAGGAGTGCTAGATAGATTACCAACCCTAAAAATGAAGAAGAATGCACTTGGAGAGGGTGGTTATACACCACATACCAAGATGCACACACTACACCATTTCCAAACAAACACATCAGCACCAAATCCCTACGATGAAAAATAAGTTGTCACTTTGAACACCTTATAGCAATGAAACGCAAAAAGGACCATCAAACCATGAAAGGATAAAATATTTAACACAAACAAAGTTTCATTTCTCCATATGAATTTTCACAATATATTGCAATAGGGAAATGAAATAATACCATTAAATTTTTTGTGTAAATGCCTCAAGCCCCATGAAATTCACAACATCTCAGCTGAAGCAATGGAAACTAGGGGTGTAACGGAGGAAAAATAATGAAATTTTTATTTTGTGCAACCCCTTTACATTTTATAGAATAAATCTTGAGAGGAGAGAAGAAATTCATATTTCTACCATAAATCACCTGCAAAATCCATCATAGCACCTAAAAGAGTGATGGGCAAGTATGCAAATCCCATTACCTTCTGTACCTTGCCTTGTTGGTGAAGAAAACATGCCCATACCTTCATTAATGACACCAACCTACCACAACATTGTACAGTGTTCATGCATTTTCAGATATATAGAATCCTCAAAATTCCAAATTTAATGGCCCCATTTCATAGATCGTCTTTCCACAATTCTAACGACTGGTTTTTTTTGGCAAAAATATATATTCCAAGCTCAAGCTATAAAATTTCAATATTTTGGGACTCTAAAAATTTAGAGATTTGAAAATCTCTGAAAATCTCATTTTTTATGTCTCCATGTTGTTTTTCTCAATCTCAGCTTTCCATTGACTGTGATTTTGTCAAAAACGGGCAACCCGGGCTTGAGAAATTGTTGTTTTTGTGAAGGGTTTTTTTATTTATTTTTTTGCATGTTTTAGGGCTTGTGCAATGTTACGTTGGCGAGTTAGCTTGCCGCGAAGCTCTCCAAGCTACTTGGCGCGCTGGGCGAGTTCACTCCTATCTCTAGTCCATCGTTGTTTTGGTCCCGATTGGTTCAACTTTCCCAGAAAATCCCCGAGCTCAACTTTCATTACCATTCTGCGTTGCAGTGGACATGTTGCCTCCCACCATTTGGCTAACCATTTCCTGTAATTGACTGTGCTCAATCACTCATTCCAGCTCCTTATAGCTTTGAAACCCGTGCTACATCAAAATTAACTTAGTCTTACATGGTTGGCCACTGAAATTCTAATGCAGGTCGGTCCATTTGTTGTGCTTCACGTGGTGATCCCGCTCATGCTCCCTCCATCCATCGAACTCTTCCTTCAACGTTCTCTGCGCCAATTTATTGGGTCACCCTTCGTCTTCATCCTGACCGCTTTATACCTCTGCGAGCTCCGTATGTCAAAATGACCATACTTCCCTGTGAATGATTCTGACCGAACTCCAAAATCCAAACAGTGGGCTCCCAACCATTATCTCCATGTGCATTGGCTTTGGAATTTCCTCAAAAATCACAAATCTCGTTGTGTTTCACCACCGAAACCTCCACCTATTTCCGAGCATCTTGGGACCTTCCTTGAGATCCACGTACCAATGCACCACTTGACCTGATAGCTAAGCTCGGCCGCCTTTTTGGACATCCATCATGGCGTAACTTTGGATATTTCATTTTGGGAGGGCGGTGCACTGTTCATCAGCCTCGAAACCAAAATACTCCAAATCGCCGAAGTCCCAAAGTACAAATTTCAGAATTTAGTCTTTGGACTGTTGCCTCCTCCATCAATATTTCACCTGAGCTATTCTCCGAAGAAAAATTCTACCAAATCCGAAATGTTTCCTCGTCAAGGCTCGTTGACCTCTCCGGACAGAAGGATCGGCTTTCGGGGTTTACATTGCTTTAAACTTTTCTTACTCCCCGAGTGACACTATTCATCATTTGAGCTCGCCCTTTTTCTCCAACATTCCGAGGCTCAATTATCTCGAAATGGCTCACTTCGAACTTGTTGCTTGGATTTTCCCAACCTTCCATCCGCTTCGGCTCTATCGTAGGAATGGCTCTCGCACGAGCTCCTCATTGTGCCCCGCCCACTCCATGCCAATCTCGAATCAGTAATCCCCGTGGGCAATGGCCTCCACTGCCACCGTGGCCTCCTCCCAACCACCCGGCCTGCAGATTTGACCACCGCGTTTTCTTTGCTGTCCTTGCATGAGGGAGATGGGAGTGGGTGGAGCCCCATTTTTCTTCACCAAGATCTCGTGCTGATTCTCCTTCAATGCATGCAGGTGGGTGCGGGTCTCCAAAAATCATGCTGTACAGGCAGCTTCAGTGGAGCGCAGAACTAATCTTCGCCTGGAAAGTGCCGTGAGGAAGTGGTTCGCTATTTGCAGCAGCTACAGGGTAGAAAAGTAAACTTATCTCAGAAAATCAGTGGCCCAGAGAGAGCTGAGTACGATAGCTGCTGGGCGAGCTCAAGGAACCGTTGGTGTTGATCCCGATGTTCGCTGTTGCACGCGACTGATCGTGATGATCGGTTGTTGCAAAATCTTGCATTGTAGTAGATGAACGAGATAAAGTTTTAGTTGAGCTGTCTTCTTTCCTTTTCGCTTTTAGAAAGTCACTTCATCGGTGGTGAATTTAACATGGAATAAGCTCGATCAAACCTTGAGGCAAGTTTTGCAATGAGGTTGAGAGTGTGTTCACTCATGTTTCTATTCTCCCGAAGTTATTCCAAAGACCTAGCCCATGGGTTTGATATGGTGGTTATAGATGAAGCTACAAGCTAGGGAAGTAGGCGTGTTACTTCCACTTTCCTTGGGAGCTGTAAGGTGTGTTCTTGTTGGGGATCCACAGCAACTGCCTGCAGCAGTAAATAGCCATGAACGGGCTTGTTACAGTTGGTGGAAGCCTATGTGAGCATTTCCAGCGAGCAGGTTGTCCAACTATGTTGTTTTCTGTGTAATATCAATGCATCCTCTGAGTCGGGACTCTCCTTCAAGACATTCCTGTCAAAATCGACCTTGTGACAGTGAGAGAGTTACCAGGAGACCTGATGAAAATTATTGCAAGGATTCTTTTATGAGACTTTACTTGTTTTGCGCTGTAACTCATGGAAGAGAATCTCTTAGGCGTGGATCTGTATCATGTCAGAATATTCCTGAAGCACAATTTGCCTTGCAACTATATGAGCATCTTCTACGAGTCACTAAGTTGGTAGGCATAAAGGGTGCTTTGTTGGAATTATCACACCTTACAAGCTACATCTGTAATGTTTGCACCAAGAGTTTGATGTTGTCCCCAAATCTGATGAAGGAAAAGGTTTATTGATCAATACGGTAGATGCCTTTTAGAACTAGGAGCGATGTAATCATTATGTCTTGTGTCCAAGCTTCAAACCATGGTCGTGTTTAGCTTTCTAGCGCAAGTGCTCTCGACCGAGTTGTAAGCGATTCAACTCTCTCCCCAAAGCAAACATGCATGGAAGCAATCTAGTGTTTGGACAGCCACCTATTGCATCCTTCTAGTCATGCCTTCAAAAGGGAATCTGTGTGTATATTACAAGAAAAGACCAGTGAAACAGAGGATAAAGCGAAGGGCGTGTGGCATGCAGCCTCCTCTGCTTGGATGCGTTAAAACAGCAAGATAGACTAACCATATACATAATATGCTAGTATCTAATAAACCTCTTGAAATGGAACTTTTTCCTTCTAGAAATTGGTTTAAATTGGTGATTTTGTGGATTTGTGTTCGGTTTATGGTTAACAGATTTGTTACTTGGTTTTGCCTCTGTTTGTTGTTCTTGTTAACGTGATCAAACCCATTTTTTTAATAAAACAAACAAAGGTTCTCAGTGTATGCTTCGATTGACCATATGAAATATATATATATATATATATATATATATATATATATATATATATATATAAAGTTACTTCCTTCGCGAAAATGTCATTGTTTCTTTTTGTGAACTGGTATGCAATCGCCCTGAAACGTTGCGAGCTTTGACTAGTATTGGGCTCCTATTATGTTATTGTCCTGGAGGAAAATATAAAGTTAAATTTTTTTTTTTAATGATGAGCATGATTATGCACTTCGTGTATTGTGCAAATTATTAGGGCATTTGGGAATTATAAGTTCAATATATATGCTTGTTAAGAAGGAAGTTTTGGGCCGAAAATATGTCCTCGGTTGATAGAAGGGCATAAATTATTGATAGAACCCCATTTGATTCTACTCTTTCTATGAGTAAAATTTTATAAAATTAATGACCTTTATGGTGTTAAGATATGGTATGTTGATGATTCCTTGTGTGATCGATTTAATCACATATAGACATAATGCCTTGATGGAGTAAGGTAATATCTTTCACGGTTCGTGAAAGTTAAGGTTTTCATCAACTGCTTAAGGTAACATGAATTTCCTTAATTTAGTCAAACTTGTTTTGTACTTCCTTCTTGATGAGTGACCTTTCATTGCAAATTTAGAATGATTGTGATGGAAGATCGTGAATATATTTTGTTGTCAAAAAGGGAAAAGAAGCTATGGAATAGTTTGTTTATGTGTCGAATGTAATAATTGTAATTACATCGTTATAGAAGTTCGTTATTGGAGGATATCTATCTTCAATGGTATATTATGTGTTTAATCTCTGCATAGGTTACCATAAACTTAGTGATGAGATGTAAATTAAGGAGAGTTGAAAGACCTTTTCCTTTGTATACATCGTTTATGATAGTAGGAAGTGAGTTGATGTCGGAAAATTTCAAACCAAGTCTAGATTCATGGCTATGTTCCTCTAGAACGGGAGGATTACAAATCTAAAGTATTATGAAAATTGCAAGGATGTGTTTAGAATGCTAGATTGCCTACTCAACTTGGGTATTAATGAGGCTTGTCATTATTCTATTCCGCCCCGGTTATGTTCAGAGGTAAGTCAGTTAGGCAATACCTATTCCTGACATTCTTACCGTCCCTTTCCACTCATCCTTATTAGCTATGAAGTCACTTATTACCTAAGATATAATGGTTGTGGGTTTGAATATAAGATTTTCATCCTTTAAACCTTTTTGATTACATGATGGAAATTTTTTTCTACCCTCGTTGTTCGTTTATAGCCTATTAGGCCTATGGCCCTACTGAAACAATTCCAAAACTATATTCTTTTTGGCAACTAAGATCGGGTCTAGTTTTTATCTTTGACTTCACCTTGAGAATGTTGATTGATGGGTTACACTTTCGATTTCAATCACGTAATATACGGGATTACATGATTGAAATCCTAATACTCTCAACTCTTGTGTCTAATCATTTAAATTTCATAGTCTTACGTAATTGGTTGTCAAACTTTTGTAGTTTTAGAGGTATCTTCATAACTAAAACTTATGGTTTTCTTCTTAGTTGATATGTTGAAAATTATATCTTGTTTCAAAAGGTTGTTAGAGGTTAGAACTTTGATCCATTTCCTGAAATAGAATGTTTCCTTTCATGGTATTGTTAGTTAGTAGCTTATTGTTGCTATGTATAGTCTTATCTTGCTCGAGGCTTCTGCGAACCGACTCAAAGTTATTAATTGTTGCGAGATGGCTTACGTGGTTAGATGATGGAAAGACTTGTAGATTATTGCATCAATCATGGTTATGATGTTCCTTTGTACGAATGTGTATTATGTTATAAAATTTGGAAAGGGCCTTTGGACATTTTAGAAGAAGGGTCAGTGCCTAGTAAATGTATTGTAGAGTATATTGTTGTTGTAACTGTTGAAACTTTGGCTTTTTTGGTTATCATGTGAAAGATGAAATTTGATTACCGCTTGGTTATGGGATATTCTAGTGAATTTTAACCCTTAGTATAGTAGCGGGGCATGTCCCATGTCATTACCCTCTTTCTCCCTAGTCATGGTTCAATAGAGATGGTATGTTCCTTTGATTTGTGCATCATGTTGGAATGAATTGATATAACCTTGTTTTGTTCCCGCAAACGAGTCTTTGTTAAACTTTGCTCTTGAGTTAAAATGTTGAGTTGTAAATCCTCCTAAGGCTTAGTAGCAATGAGTTTGTAAGCACTATAAAGTGAACTGGATAATCCTGATAAAAGTTAAACTAAAAATTTATATATAGGAATATATTATGTAGATGTGATCTACTTGATAACCTTTGAGACCTGGAACAATCAAGAGGAAACTATCTTTTGTAACGGAATATGATAACTTATTTTTTTTTTATTCGAGCCAAGCTAATAAACACTATCCTTTTACAGTGAAACCTTAAATGATCTCATGGTGAAATCAATGGTTAGATTATAGAAAATGATAGGGTTTAATAAGTAGGAGTGAAAGTGATTAATAAAACCTTAAATTTCTCTTTATCGTTTGAAATGTTCCCCTTTTTTAAACTTAATTAAGTAAAGTCTAGATGGAACATTTAACCAATCTCGATAAACTCTTAACCTCAATGAAAGACTGATAGTAAACAATGTGACCCTGAAGCTAAATTCTATTGTAATGTTCTGTTAACCCATGCCTTAATTCATGGTGATATTTCTTAAGCAAGGTCAAAATTTGATCCTTAAACAAGAAGGCTATTGTTATGAGCCCTAAGCGGTACTTTTCACTCAATCGGAGCTTATGCCTTCACCTGTGCAATAGAGTTGTGGAACATGTGTTAGTGGCTTGAATAAGATAAATTAACCTTGTAAGAAATGGAAAATGTTCTAAAATCAAATGAATAAGAAAGATTTGGACATCAAATTGATGATCCCAGTTTAGAAAGCTTGGCCTTAAGCTATTTAGTCAACCGTTGAAAAGAAAGAAGTTCTCCCTTGTGAAAAGAATTGTGTGAATCATTACATGAAATTTTATAAGAACGTAAGTTAAGAATTAAGAGACACTTTAGTAAACAAGAAAATTTAACAAGAAATTCCTCATGGGATGCCCTAGCCATGAGTGTGTCATGTGGATTGGACTTCCATGTTGTCTTGTCAAAAGAAGAGTACATTGTCCTTGATAGGTGTGAACGTTTCCATGCTGACTTTGTGGTCTCCCCCATAACAAGTGGTTCTTAGTGTTGGTTGTAACCTTGTGACGACATGTTGTGTCGTGTTGAGTCAAAGCAAGTCAAAAAAAAAAGTTATCCTATATTTCACGGTGTTGTTCGTGTGTCGTGATTTTTGGTGTGTTACACAAACTTTTGGCCATACTAGCCTATTCCAACCATGTATCATTCGTTTGGCTTCGTGATCCCTTCGCTCCAATGCCAAGTCGTTTCGTTATGTGTTTCATCCTCACATTTCGGCTTGATCATATTTACATCCATTGTCATCGCCATGCATGAGCCTCGTCCTTTTTTGCTTTGTTTGACCATACCCACTTGGGGTCTCTATCTCAGGGTCCATTTTTGAGCTCAACTCATCCCGAGCCTTCTCCATTTTCTTATTGATCAATCTCCCATGAACGCAATGATCATCTTAGCTTCAATGCTAAGTCACCCTTGCTTGAGCTCACACATGATCTCCACCTTAATCCTCATCGATACCAAAGCCAAGCTTCTGTTTGTGGTTACAAACTTGTATACGCGTCATGGCTCATGGCTGTCATGAATCGTCATGATTCATGACTCCATATTTCCCACATTCACAATTTTTCTACTCTTACCATACTCGACTTGGCTTTCCGTCCCCAAGCTCGGGATTCAACCTAACCTATCTACCAAGGCTACCATATTACCACTCATTCATGCGTCGAGATTGACTTTACTTCATGTCAATGAACCCTGCATTATGATGATCATGACGTGCCAAGTTTTGTTTCCCTATGAATCTTTCATCGAGCCAATCCTGCGAGCTCATTTGATGGATCTTCATCCCACATTTGGGCCTCCTTGTGAATCCTTTTGCTCGAGATCATGTGACTTGGCCATAATTGAGATCTTAACCGAGTTATGTTGGTTTCCCCCCAAAAATCCACGGCCAAGATGTCATTACAATGATCGAGCCTTGCTTGTGTTATGTTTTACTCGGCTCTGAGTAGCTCGGTGAGCTCCTTCATATGCTCGGCCTCGTATTATCATCTCCCGCGGCCTCCTTTGTGTTGTGACCTATTGAGCACGAGCTATATGCATAGTTATCCAAGAACAGCTCGGTCGAGCCCCTTGTTACTATTTCGAGCCTTAATGCACCAAGCTCACCGAGTAGCTCGCTAAGCTACTTGGTGAGCCCCCATTTGAGCTTAATGATTTGTAATGGGCCTCTTTTACAACTTTTACGCCTAGAATCCGGATCTTTTGGCCTTTTGTAATTTTTGAACACATTGGTTGGTGCGAGACAATCCATAGTAGTTTAATCCCGGAAGGATCGATTGCGATACCTTCCCCATAAATGATGTGACCCAAGTACGAACCTATGCCTCGGAGAAATGCACACTTCTCCATGATCCCGTATAGCCGATGCTCACGAAGACACCGTAGGACTCGGTGAAGGTGCTCCTCATGTGTACATGAGTATATCGAATGTCATCAAGAAACATGAGCATGTAGCGATCCAAAAACATCCTGAACACTACATTCATCAAACTCATGAATATTGTAGGGGTGTTCGTCAAACCAAATTATACCACTATGAACTCATAGTGGCCATATCTCATGCAAAATGTTGTCTTATGGATATCTTCCTCTCAGTAATCCTCTATTGATTGTATCCTTACTTAATATCTATCTTAGAAAAGGAAATGGCCCTATTATGACAAAATCACATCACTCCTAAATGCTTGTAACTCGATGGGTTGAAACTGTCAGTGTGATTGCATAACATAGAACTTTTCCCAAAGTGTGGGAATTTACAATCAGGAAATCTCTCCGAATGAAGGTTGGTTCCTATTCCTCTATTTTGATGAAAAAATTCAAATTGTAGATGATCTACTCTAAATTCTACTCTAACTTGCCAATGAGACAAGGTTAAGAAGATTACAAGAAATTAAACCTAAAGTAACAGAGGTGATGCATCAAAAGGAATATCGACACTTTCTTTACCCGGAGATGGAAACCACAACAAGACTAAGGAGGATGAAAATACACCATAGATCAATCCACTGATGAGAATGGACACTAACTATTAAACACAAACCATTAAAAATGTAATACATCCACCATTCACATAACCAAGATTGCAACGAAAGATCAAGAAGGTGCAATGAACATAAGAGAGGGTTGAAATTCATCCACAAACTTCTATTATTACTCAGTACAAATCGATACACCGCATAACAATGGCTAAGATGCACAAACTTGCATTATAGCTTGAATGGGCGGTTTGAACTTCACAAATTCACTTATAGACAAGAGAAGAAGGGGGGGTGTAAAAAAATTATCCAACCCGATAACAATGCCCCTACTTACAATATATATGAAAAATGGGAGGACATAGAGAGAAGGAAGAAAATCAAAATCTTACTTCAACCACCCTAAAATGCATTGAATTCACCTGCAACAATGATGGGTGCCACTGCAAAACCCATACGTCCTTGTACTTTGCCTTGTTGAAGATGAAAGGAATCTCATACTTCATAATTGTGGTAGGTGAGAAACCTAGAACATCCTCTAAAATGGTCAACTATATTTCTTCATTTTGAATAACTTAGTCCCACTTAAATTAAGAGTCAAAACTACGGGAATATTTTTTTCTAGTTTTAAAAGGGGTTTGCAAGGTTAAAAATTTCCACAATTAATAAATTTCTTGGTTAAAGTCTCTCTACACAAGCTTGTGAAAGTTAGAATTTAATTAATAATTAATTATTACTAATTTACTTCATAAGATATATTTATGGTTTAAAGCGTCTACTAAGCTCCATTAGTTTAATTAGTTATCATGCACCAAGATTACATTATTTTCTAACTCAAAGGTTTAATTGTTTTTCGTAGCAACTAAGCGCATTCACTCCATTACCCATGTTCTTTTCTAAAAATTTAAAGTAAATTCCCACAAAATTCCTTCCACTTAAGTGAGGTAGGGTTTAATTTGGGCCATTGGATTGAATCTATCATAGCCCTTGGATTTGGAATGCCCTAAATATCCTTATGGGTTTCCTTATATTCCTTTTTTCTCTAAAACAACCTCATTTACTATATTTTGTTTTGTAGGTTTTGGAAGAGGAGAAGGAGGAGAAGCCACGAGAGCAAGAAGTGCATCCATGGAAAAATTTCACTTGGTTTAAGTTGTAAACATTTTTACTATTGTAATATTCTCATTACTTAATGTAGAGATCCTGCCATGGATCTATTTTTTTGTGTTTTTAATGTAAACATTCTTTTTTAGGTCAACAATTGTTGAAGAAACCCCATTTCAATAAATCTATGAATTTTTACACATTGAGTGCCCATAAAAGAGATTTGCAAGACTTAATCAATTAAATTCAATTAATTACTAGTTGTTGGAAGTTTCATTTTAATGGTTTTAAGATTAGATTTCAATTAAAGGTCAATCTAGGGTTTATACAAACATTTTATTTTTCTATCAAAAATATGAAATTGCCACCTCGCATAGGTGGTAGTCCAGGAACGCCGTCTGCCGCCTGGGGGGTGGTTCATTGACCACCGCTCTATGTTGGGCGGTGGTTTTGAAACCACCACTCTACATAGGGTGATGACCGTTATGTTCCCAAAAATAGAATATTCAAATTCAATCAATAAATAGAAATGGGATGTTTGGATTATGAGGTGGCTCCATGTAGGATGCCACTTCATCATTCCTCCATTCTAACACACAAGTAAAAAAATGCCCAAGACAATAAATGAACATGTAAGACTTATGACATGCCCACATGACACTCCAACTTGCACACCATGCCTATCAAGGAAAAATTAATTGTGGTAAGTAGGAAAGTGCAATTATTTTAACTTTTTACACTCCAAAATACATAATATAGCCTAATATTAACTCTCCATACTATAGGTATGCTTTTGGGTGACTTTAAGAGACATGGGACAAGCTTAGCTTGTCCCACAAGCATCCAAAAATCCTCACAAGTTAAAATCCGAATTTTTAATTTGGGGAAGAGTACACAACAAAAAATCCAACACAATCCTAACTTACATCTACAAGATTTCAAGGAAAATCTACCCTCATAATTATCCAATTGTCACATCCTTATTTTAGTTAACAAATTAAGTTGGATTATCTAATTAAGACACATTAAAAATTGCTAATAAAGTGACTAAAATTTCCCATTAATTAAATAGATATGACACAAATGAAACACACAAAAAATTAAAATAAGGGAAAAATTACACCCCATGGCCACACATGTGAGGTCACATCCCAATGGGAAACATCCTAACTAGGCATGTAATAACACCACATAAACATTAGACACAAATTTTTAAATTTGGCCATGTTGCAAAAACAGACGACATCCTTTCGTGGTTGGTCCCCTATCCCCTTTCGTTGTATGGTATAATTTCCTTACAAACACAAACAAAATACCTCTCTAGCTTCACTACCACACCAACAACATCAAGAAATAATATATACACATAAATCAATAATCATTATCCAAAATTAAATAATTTTATCGTCTTTCAACATATTAAATAATTTGATTCTAGCATCCATGACATCAAAACTATACTCATATATCAAGAGTATAATGTGTCAAGATAAAATCCAAATAATTCAAATCAACATATATCAAACTATCTACCGGTGTCATCTAGTGTATCATAATCAAAATGTGAATCACAATATATCCATAGTCTAAATATCTCGCATAATCTATCATCTACTACTCAAGATATAATAATAAAAATGTCTAAGTATCAATCCAAAATTAATCTCATCACAATGAAAATAGTGTCAAAGAGGAGTGGTCACTATAGGTTAGATGTGAAATTGAGTTTACCAAAGTGTAAAAAGAGTGAAACAAAGAAATATACGAAGTTCTAGACTCCCACTACCACTGGTCAAAAATTGAACAATTTGGTCTCTTCATAATTTCCAATCCTGAAACTTTTATACACTCTTGTACACTACTCATAAAGACACAAGGAATGATTTATATAGTTTCCATACTATATTTATTCCATTTTTGTCAACAAAACAATCTAAAGCTCTTCTAATCTAGCTAAGGGACTCATACAACCCTAATTTGACTTCATAGTTTTTCGGCTTATTGTACATGTGAATAGTATATATAGTGTATATTCTCTTTATATGTCTGAAGTACAAATCTGAATTCATTTAAAATTACTTGCATTATATTTAAGTTTAAACTAATCGAAGTAAATTAATGATGATAAACTAATCAACAAGTATGTATTTCTTAACTCTATCCTTTCATTTTTTTAAATAATACTTATAAAATCCCTAAAACAATCTAGAAGCATTATTATTTCTTGTTAATTTACATGGATTTAACTCACAATCAAAATCTTAAGAAAAATATGACTCTAAACTTTAATAGAAAACAACAATTCTCAATGCTCATACATAAAATAATGTATGTAGATATTATCTTTCATTAAATTTATTTATAAAAAGATAAAAATTCATATACTCTATGGTGAAAGAAAGTCTCAGCATAATTGAAATGATTCCTTGATGGTTGATGTTCAAGGCCTCTCCTATGAAGAATTGTAAAGGAGAGGATTAACCACAATGAAACATAAAGAAAGTGGTGAATACTTCAATATAGGAAGAGAAGTCTATGTTCAAGAAAGTGGTGTGAAAACATACTAACTTATGGTGAAAATTTAATGTTCATCGTAGTGCCCTACTCCATCATGTATGGTTTAAAATATTCTCTAACACCATCGAGATCATTGATGGTTCCATCACATACGTGTGGTGTTAAACTATGCAATCAAACCTTTTTTGTCGTGTCGAAATACCGATTGATGAGATAATTTGAATCGAGGTTGAATTCAAATAAATAAAATAATATTTATACATGTGTAAAATAATTATACATTTATATATGTATATATCAATGAATATATATGGAATAATATATATATATATATATATATATGAGAAAAATATATAATAAAGGTGAAATGGAGTTAGTAAAGTGAGTAAATTGAAAATGGCGGTGGAGGAATTAATGTATGTAGGTGCATATTAATGGAGACATTGGGGGAAGGGGGAATATGGCATGTGGAGAATGTTAGGATAAATTTTATTATCCTATTATTTAATTATGCATAGGTTAATTATTTAATTAATTTTAAATAGTTATATTGTTATATGGTTAATCAACCATATTTGTCTGTATTCAGATTGTTATATTGTTTTAAACAATATATTTGTCTTTATGTAATTTTGCTTCCCGGATGTTATTGGAAGCTTGTTTATTCTGGTTTGTGGTTGCACCTGTGCAACTCATTTTCCTGGATGTATTTGGCTATGCAATATCTATAAATATTGCAGCCCATCCTCTGTAATTTTTTACTGATTGAGATCAATAAAATCTACACAGGCTTCCGTCCCTGTTTCTCAATCAACATTTGGTACCAGAGTGAAATTCTGGCCCTGTGAAGGTGTGGAAGAGAGAGCAGCAGAGAGAGAGGAGATTGGAGACGTGTTTGCAGCATTTGAGAGCCTGTGCAGCCTCGTGCAAACTCCCAGCCCCATCCCTGCCTCCCCCACATCCGCCTGTTCCTTCCAGGTACTTGGAAGGCAAATTTTTTTTGCACTGGTGCACTCAGCACCAGGCAAAAATTGCTACAGGTATTGAATTTAAAATAAAAAATAAAAAAATTTCCCAATCAGGGTTTTGTTTTACTGTATTTGGAGATTGTTTTGCTTGTTTGGAGGACTGTCTGTGCACCTGCAGTGAATACACAGAGCAAAGAAAAAAAAAAAAAGGAGGCATTTTTCTTGATCTAGCGCCTGTACAAGGAAAAAAAAAAAAAGGCATTTTTTAGAGCATACGTGCCCTTGGCTGTCCCCCACGGCCTGTGCATGCAAACAACAAGCAAATGAAGGCTTAGACTGTGAAAAACACGGCCAGAGGTGAAAGAAAAGGTGTTTTTTTTGAGCTTGCCCGCGCCATTTGCTGCCCCCAGCGCCTGCACAAAGAAAAAAAAATGTTTTTGTGAGCAAATACAATAAAAAAATGCCCTAAGTCAAAAACGTGCCCAAAGAATCGAAAAACACGCCTGTGCAATAAAATTCAGCGCCCAACAAAGACAACAAGCATTATACAGTAGAAAATACGGCCCAGGCAAGAGAAAATGTGGCCAGTCAATAAAAAGCATAAGGCAAAGGAAAAACGCGCCCCGTGTGAAAAAACGCGCTGCCCCAACACAAAATGCGGCCTGCACTTGTAGATCAGTGCGTGGGAAGGAGAAAATGCGGCCTGAGCAAAGAAATAAAGCCTCAGATCCATTTTTTGGGCAAATACAACCCTAAAAACGCCCCTTCACCAGCATGCGCCACGTGGCATTCATTTTTCAAGAGGTAAGTCAATTTATTTGACAATAAATACAAATTTCTTCCTTTCATAGTCCAAGCGCCCCAAGTGGCCAAGTTGGTTAGTGCATGTGCCTTAGGAGTGAGAGGTTTGAGGATCAAATCCCACTAAAAACACTCAAAAACTCTCCTTTTGCATCTGGCGGAAATTTTGGCGAAACTGCTAAATTTAGCAGGCTTTTTTGAATTTAGTTACGACTAACTAAATTTAGAGGAGAATCCCTAATTTAGGGTAAAAAAAAAAATTCTCCCATCTGGTCTGTTTTCTCATTCCAGACATTTTTTGCAAAAGGAGACCCACCTAAAAATTGCATTTTCAGCTATTTTTTTGCAATTTTTAGCATTTAGGGCTCGTGGAGGTCACCAGACCTCGGCAAATTTTTGCTTGTCATTCAAATTGTATTGTATATTGTACTAATTTGCGAGTTGCCATAGTAAGTGAACTGAAAATTTTGTAATCGCCGTTCAAACCGACAAAATTGTAATAAAAAAAAACTAAAATTGGTTCTCAGAACACTCACGAGATCCTAGATCTCATTCATAGCGCCTTCGTATATACAAGGTGCCTCTAGGAAGCGCTTACGGGTAAAGCCGCGCGACTACTACTGCACTTAATGCCTAATATAGCTGCAACAACGTCGTCTGGGCATCGTCCCTATAAATCGACGGGAGTAATAAGGTCACAATGCACACACTATGAACCATCCCATCCGTCTGTGAACGATTGCAAGACATAAATCCAGAACGAGAAATTATCCGAGTATATAGCGAAGTTACGCGCGTGTATCGGGATATTTCTTTGAGCCGGTGTCAATAATCGCACGACCCCATCAAGATCTTGCCTTGGTACCACGTGATTGAATTCTTTCACGTACGTTAACGCCTCTTTCACGTACCACCGGTATATAGAAAGGGCGAGCTTCTTCCACGTACCGACGGGTATATCGGAAGGGCGCGTATATAGAAAGGTTCGGTATATCGACTGACGGTATATAGATTGGGAGACCTTATACCTGGAGTGATAAGAGCCAAACCCTGTCAGTGATCTCTGCAAAATGGGCACCAATGCCCCCAAATTTTTTCTTCCGGATTCACAATTGCTCAGAGGAAGCAACTATGCTGCTTGGAAGACAAAAATCAAGACACAACTTGAGTTTGAAGAAATCTGGCCTGTTGTGACTGGTACTCTAACCAGATCACCAACGGATGCAACACAACAACGACAATTTGATAGAGCAGATCAGAAAGCAAAGCTCATCATCTTGTTTGGAGTATCCGACGATGTGCAAGTCCACATTCGAGATGCTACATCAGCAAAAGAAGCTTGGGATAAGCTGAGCACAATATATGAGGCCAAGAACAAGAATGTCATACTCAATTTGCAGAGTCAGTTACATACATTGAAATTCAAACAGAATGAGAAAATTGAAGCCTTCCTAAGAAGAGTTGCAGAGTTGAGGGCTTCACTTCTAGCCCTAGGAGAAGAGGTCAAAGATGAGTCTCTCGTTCCCATTGTTCTGAGAGCTCTCCCTTCTTCTTACCGAATTTTTGTCACAACTCTAAACTTGTCAGATACGACAATTAGTTTTGACAAGTTAGTAAACCTACTGCAACAAGAGGAAGCAATGCACAACAAGGATGATGAAGAGGAGCAGGCACTGTCTTCACATCAAAAATGGAAAGGAAAAGGTAAAGGAAAACCTAAATCCTATCAGAATTCCCCACATCGTAATCAAGATCATGGGGACAATCAACGGAAGCGATGTCCAATTTGCAAAGAGGACATGACTTGCAAGAATGTTGGTTTAACACATGTATATAAGAAAGGTTCATCAAACAATGCTGGACCTCAACAACAACAAACTTACAAGGGACATTCAAACAACTATCATGGGCGTAAAAGGGGAACTGGAAAGAAGACCCCACCAAAGAAGGTAATATTGCTTTGAGCAACAAGATCACCGACAATGAAGACTTCTTGTTCACCGCTCAATCAAGTGAACCATCCACGCATCTAGTGACGTCTGGTATGTTGATTCGGGAGCCACTCGACACATGACCGCCATAGAGACTGTTTATTTCAATGAGGGACACGCCATCGAAAAATCATGTTTCGTTGGGAGATGATTCTTCATATACAGTTCAGGGGATTGGAAACATTTCTCTACCCCTTGGTTCACGCAAATGCAGACTATCAGATGTTCTATATGTCCCTGGGTTGACAAAGAATCTTCTTTCGGTCACCAACTCCTAGATCACAACTCGAAAATTGACTTTGATAGTCAATCCGCAAGAAAATGTGTCGATTCGAGATAAATCCAGAGGCTCGAAAATAATTGCAAAAGCCTCAAATGTGGGATGAATGTTTCAACTTGATTTCATTCACAAAAATGATCAAGCACTCGTGGCTAAAAACTCCACCTCAGCTCAGTTGTGGCATCGGAGATTTGGTCATGTAAGTTTCAAATATCTCGACACACTTCACCGGTGTAATATGGTACATGGGCTACCATCTCTTCAGAAGGATACAGACAAGTGTCCTCACTGCTTAGCAGGGAAACAACACAGAGTTTCATTCCAAACAAGTACTTTTCGAGCTCATGGTAAACTTGACCTGGTTCATACCGATCTGTGCGGTCCAATGCAACCAAGTCATTCAGGGTTCCAGTACTTCATGCTCTGTGTTGACGACTATTCACGCAAAATGTGGATTTTCTTGTCTTCGCAAGAAAAGTGAAGCCTTTGAAACATTCAAAAAGTTCAAAGTGGCAGTTCAGAAAGAAACTGGTCGTCACATCGAACTCTCCGCCTCGATCGAGGGGGAATTCACCGAGTGATGAGTTCGAGAGACTATCTACAAACTCATGGGATTCGTTGACAAATGCCTCCTCCACACACACCGCAGCAAAATGGTGTTGTCGAGAGAAGAAATCGTACTATCATGGAAATGGTGCGATGCATGATCGATGATTCCGAACTTGCAAAGACATTTTGGGCGCGCAAAAACAATAAAGCAGTATTTGTTAAACAGAGCGCCCACAACTGCTCTTGATGGAATTACACCACAAGAAGCATGGTCAAAGAGGAAACCATCCATTGCACACCTCAGAGTATTCGGGTGCAAAGCCAGCATGCACATACCCAAACAGAACAGAAAGAAATTGGACATGAAGTCACAAAATCTCATCTTCATTGGATACAGTGAAGAGACTCTTGGGTACAGACTGATGGATCCTAAGACCAAAAAAGTCTACACAAGTAGAGATGTTGAGTTTTTTGAGAAGAAGGAAGCAGAGACTCCTCCTCCGGACTCGCAAGATGTAGATTTTTCACCAGTTGTAAAAAATGAAGCAAATTTTCCTCGAAAATGAAAGTGATGATGGGGATGATGGTGTTGATCAGATAGAACCACAACCCATGGGAACAGCTCAACGTATGCCTAAATGGTGTACAAGTACATTACGAGATGCAAGATTGGATGCTCCACCGGATACATCCACCCCTGGACCACGGACTCGCAGTAAAGCAAGAGAAGAAGTTAACTTTGCTTTGATGAGTAGAATTATTGAAACAGACGAGCCCTCTACCCCCGAAGCCCTACAATCAAAAGCTTGGAAAGATGCCATGGATTCTGAATATCAATCAGTGATGAAGAATAACACTTGGCAGCTTGTCGATCTTCCACCAGGGAAGAAACCCATTGGTTGCAGATGGATATTCAAAACTAAGTACAAAGAAGATGGGACAGTGGACAAGTGTAAAGCAAGACTTGTAGCAAATGGGTACGCACGAAAGAAGGCATTGACTATGAGGAGACATTTGCTCCACAAAGATCAAAACGATCGATGATCTTTGCTCTAGCTTTCACTTTAGATGGAAAGTTCACCAAATGGACGTAAAAGTGCCTTCCTAAATGGAGATTTGCAAGAAGAAGTCTACATGACTCAACCTGAGGGATATGTAGTACCTGGTCAAGAAGAAAAGGTATGCAGACTCAGGAAATCTCTATATGGCCTCAAACAGGCACCCCGGGCATGGTACATCAAGATTGATGAGCATCTCATACAACATGGATTCGTCAGAAATCCATACGATCCCAATCTCTACCTCAAAAAGCAAGGGGGGGAGATGGTGATTGTTGTAGTTTATGTCGATGATCTAGTCATCACTGGCAGTTTAGTGAAGATGATTGATGAAACAAAGAAAGATCTTAAGCGATCATTCGACATGACAGATCTCGGGCTTATGCACTACTGTCTTGGACTAGAAGTATGGCAGAAAGAGAATCATATCTTTGTTTCTCAGATGAAATATACCAAGACAACACTCGAGAAGTTTAGGATGATGGATTGCACACCAATTGCTACACCTATGGAGAACAGACACGCTTATCTCGCTTCGTATCCATCTCCTGAGGTAAGTGCCACTCTCTATCGGCAGCTGATTGGGAGTCTCATTTACCTAACCTACACTAGACTAGATATCAGCTTTGCAGTGAGCTATCTATCCAGGTTCATGCAAGAACCCAAAATTTGTCATTGGAAAGCAGCAAAGCGCATTTTGAGATATCTCAAAGGATCAGTGGATCTTGGTCTAGAATACAAGAAGAACGAAAACTTCTTCTTGACTGGATATTCGGATTCAGATCATGCAGGTAACATTGATGATAGAAAATCCACTTCTGGATTTGTATTCTTTATGGGATCTGGACCAATATCATGGGGAAGTAAGAAAAACACTTTGTTTCTCGCTCTTCCACAGGCCGAGTATCATTCTGCAGAGAAGCCGTCTCGTGAAGCGATTTGGCTACGCCGCACACCGGAAGGACTTAGAATACCACAGACAAACCGACCACCATGAATGTTGACAATGAAGGTGTTCTCAAACTTGTTCGTAATCCAGTTTTCTTGAGAGAACAAAACACATTGAAGTTCAGAGTTCATTTCATACGTGAACATGTGTTGAAGCACAATATCCACTTGGGCTTTGTCCAACTACTTTGAACAACGAGCGAGATATTTTCACAAAGTCACTTGCACATGACAAGTTCGAGTTGTTCAGAGCATTTCTCTCCTCATCTCTTCAGACAATGCACAATTAAGGGGGGGAATGTTAGGATAAATCTTATTATCCTATTATTTAATTATGCATAGGTTAATTATTTAATTAATTTTAAATAGTTATATTGTTATATGGTTAGTCAACCATATTTGTCTCGTATTCGATTGTTATATTGTTTTAAACAATATATTTGTCTTTATGTAATTTTGCTTCCTGGATGTATTTGGTAGCTGTGCAATATCTATAAATATTGCAGCCCATCCTCTGTAATTCTTTTACCGATTGAGATCAATAAAATCTACACAGCTTAGTCCTTGTTTCTCAATCAGAGAATCCCTGACAAAGCACATGGGAGAGCCAAAGTTTTCGCAACTCATGATAGTGCATAAAAATGTGAGGTGGATTTCATACATATGTTTTAGATTTCTCTGTGAGGTTTGAAGGAAGTGCTAGAACGAGCCCATATGGCACAGTAATTTCAACATGGGAATAAATATTTCTCCACATCAAGATATTTTATCTTCAAGATAGGGAAATCTATAAGATGGTTTCGAAGTTAACTTGGGTTTGTTGGGAGAGGATATTCTACACATCGGTTAAATTTCCTCTTCCACCCATTACAAATAAAATATCATTTTTGCCATCCCTCTCTATCAATACCCAACTAAAATAAGGTGACGTCTTGAGGAAGGAAAGGTATTTCACTCATGAATAAGTAGTCAAGTATTCTCAGCTTAGCCAGGATAACAATCCCATTCACTTGGATTCAACACAGGCCGAGAAAGGTTAGAATGCTCAAAGAAATGTGACCATGTGGGCTGTGGGAGGAGAAGAAAGGTTTGGATGTGGTATGTAATGATTTTCTATGGCTCTAAATGGGATGTTAAATGTGGCACCCAAAGAATAAATCCACTCCTTCCATCAAAAAAACTGCGAGCTCTGGAATAGGGTATGGTTGCCCAACAAAGTACAGAAGATAGAGGAATTTTTTTTCAGATGTCGTAGTTGTAAATTCTCTCCAGATGCATATGAAAAATGTGGAACCTTGCATTAGGCAAATGAACTATTTGGGATAATGTATAAAAAGGGGGTGTGGGTTTTGTAGATAGCATGGATCGTAGGATATGCACAAAATGGATTTTTTTAATGCATTAATGAAAAGGAGCTCTTGAGTAATACGAGCTTTAGATATTACAATATTCCTTATGATATGGATTACATAAGATAGGAAATTGATGGTACTTTTCTTGTCATAATTTGTAGTGCAATGGCCCAATGCTACAAAAGTTTTGTGTTTTTCTCGCGTAGGGTGTGAATGTTCCTTGGGAAAGTGTAAACAAAATTCTTGAACATGTTTTCATGTTGTAAATATTGGGTGTGAAAAAACATGGAGAGAAAACGAAAGGGTATGTTAAAGGAGTGTGTTTAGGTGAAAAAACAATGCAAAAAAAAAAGCAGATCTCTATAATGAGATAATTGTGCTAGATGTGACACCATAGATTTACACAACAAGTGTTGGTCCGGACGGTTAGAAGGATTGAAATAACCTAAACAAGGATGTGTCTTTAATGGATTACAATAGAAGAGTTTTTGATGCATATGAATTGTTTATCATATATCCAAAAGAGACTTAGAGCCTTGTAGAATGAGGTAAACCCACCTTGAACACCACTCCAACTACAAATTTTGGTATTTCCAAGTATGGTCTCCTTCAAGTATTTTTAATTTTTGTAATTTGGTTTTTTCATTTGATATATAACATGAATATTAAATCAATGGATAATTATACATTTGGATATTTATCAAATTAGTTAGTCTAAAACGAGAAAACACCATGTTGTGATTTGATTAACCAAGTTACACCTCGACCACCAAGTGGGATTGCTGCCACGACCGTATGCATTGATAAACCCTAGGTATCTATATTTTTGTTCTCATGCCCATTGGTACTCGGCGAGAGATAAATGAGTTATATAAAACAACCATTTTATCTACCTTACAAGTTAGAAAAAAAAATCCCGAGACTTTGAAATCAACACTCGAGCCATGTAAAAGCGATGTCAAGTGTCATTTGTGTTTCTTGTTTTATAGAGAGTCACATCAAGAATTCATTCAACCTTGTTTGAATGTTTGAGCTCTCTTCGCCGCTCATCTAGGAGCCTTGTTACACCATTTTCTAGTTGTAGGAAGCTAGTAAATTTGAAAAGTTGGGTTTCAAATCGGCTTGCCATTTGAATCTGGACAACAAAATGCATATCCGACTTGGAAAACCTGAAGTAATTTTACTAGAACATTTACTTTGGAACCTTCGATTGGGGAAAATAATCTTCTTGATAGTTTGGAATATGCATTTTGTAGGCCTCTCGATCATAGTTTTCCTAGGTCAAATTGGACCAATTATGACCGGTGGCTCTAGAAAACATGTCACCATTTGATAACAATTTTCTCGTTCTCATTCCCATAGAATGTGGTGAATCATCCATACATAAGGAAAATTGTAGGAAGTTTCTCATTGCAATTTCATCCATTGAACATCAGTTTTAGACGTGGTTTTCTGAGCCCTTGAGTTAACTTTTGATCATTTGTAACTAGGCCAATTACAACCAATGGCCTCGGAAAATTAGCCGCCAATCGTAAATCATTCGCTAGTTCTGAATTCCATTAGTTCCTGTGAATTCTTAGTGTATAGGAGGACATGTATAAACTTACTCATGGTGTGTTTTCTCATCAAAGGAAAATGTTTGAAAGTGGTTTCTTCACCTCCAAGCCTAAATTGAACATTTTTGCAACTAGTAGGAAAATGTAAAAAGAAAGTTGTAGGACCCCTATTGGGTTGCCAAACCATAGTGGAAACTTGTTGACACTTGTAAATAACTACTTGAAACTCTCTTGTGTGACTATTATGTGAATTTGAACTTTTGGCAAAAAAAGCTTTTCTATCTCTTCCTATTTCTTTCTCTCTCCTTGGTTAAGAAATGAAATGAGTTGAAATGAAATAAATATGTGTCTCTAACCTTCTCCCTTTCAAATGTAAAATATTAATGTTATTATGTAAATCGGAAACTAACAATTTTTTTATGATAGATTTGGGTGGATGCCATGACAATGATTATCGTTGATTTCATGCTCACATGTTTTTGTAGGATGCAAGTAAGATGGGAAACAAAATGTGTGTGATGCATTATATATTGTTAGAAATTTATGTATGTTAATAGAAGCATTTTTTTGTATTTTCATGTTACAATAAATTTTTTATTTAAATTTAGCAATATGAAAGAGATGCTAGTTATAGGGGTGCTTTGGGAAATGTGTATATAACTAAAGGTGTTCTTTTGATTCATATTTACATATGGGAAAAATAGGGTTGGATACACACACACACACACATATATATATGTATGTATGTATGTATGTATATGTTAAATGAAATTGTGGAGAATATTTCCACATTTGTGAAGTATGAATAGTTTTATAATTGAAGTTCTCGTAATACATTAGATGTTAGGGTTGAAGGGAAATGTTCCTGTACACGTGGGTGTTATCTTGATCTTCAAATTTTGTATTGTAAAAGTTAGATATGTATGCTAACTCAATTTTAATTTTAAATCTTACAGTTCATATCCAAAGTGTACATTATACTATTAATTAATTAGTGTGTTGTAGTCTTACCTTGTAAATGTAATAAAGAGATGTAAACAAAAAACCCAACCCTAGTATAACACTTGTGTATAACCACCCTTCATGCGTGAATTCTTTTAGTGTAGGAAACTAAAACCTTAGAATAAACTTCAATCTCTACACTCAATTACACCTTCTGTACTAAGTAAATAACATCCCTAGTTTGAGTTATCATCATAGTTGGTATGTTTAGTGACATCAACGTAAACCCAATGGTTAGGAACGACATGGTCAAATTATTTCTGGTGTAAGCAGAACAAGGACTTCCTTAGTATCCTAGTGGACTACCAAATCTCACGAAGTTATATTTAGAAATTAACTTCATCATTGAATGAATTATCTGGGATCTAGACGACACAAATGGAAATAGGGAAATAGTTGTGATATGACTTAATCTCTAGTTAATGATCTTTTTAGTTCCTCGCAAATAAATGTGCTACCTTGGTCTTTCATGAAGGGAGTTTAGCATAAATAGGTACTCTCACCTTAAACTCACATATAGTTGGGATGTAGATCCTTAGCTGAAATTGGAATTAAACCAAACCTTAGTTAATTAAGGGGTTAACTTGTGGGTCATGTGTAGTTTATAATTCTTCCATCGGTACTTCGCAAGATGTTAGAAAAATACTTCAGTAACTCCTTTTGTTTTAAAACAATGCTAATAATGAGACCATAATGCGATGTAAGTGTGAAGCATACAAGAGTGAAATGAGATTTGAGGTTAGGAATAATATCACTTTTGTAGTCCTTATAACTCAATTAGACATTTCCTTGTGTTAAAAAGAATATGAATTGCCTTGGTGAGATCAGTTTCGAGAAAACAAAAGATATTTATAAATATAAATAAAATTTCTTGACTTGCAAAAAGTTGAAAGAATTCAATAATTTATCGAACTATATTAACTATGGTAGGGAAATAAAGATACCATGATCAAAAAAATTAACTATGATAAGATAGGAAATAAAGATAAAGTGCATACGATCATTTGAGGTCGATTCAAGGATTGAAGTGAATCCTCACATAACAAGGTACACATATGAAAGTTAACATCTTCTTGCCAAAGTTATGAGGGTTACTTTACACGTCTTCGAAAATCACAATTTCTCTATTTAAAATAAGAAATGGTCCACACATTTACCAAGAAGTCAACTTCAACTTTTCAATAAAAAGAGTTACTGTAGCAAACTAGTTTTTCTGGGATGTTGCTAGATAATCCCAAAATGAGGGTTTAAATTCACTGTTTACCAAGGACTAATGGATTTTGCAAGTTAAGATATAACCTTTTATTTTAATTTTTTAAAAAATTTAATACAATCAACAATACTTTAAAATTTTATTCCATTGCAAAAAGAAAAACTAAAGAACAAAAAATATGAGAGGTGAGGAGAGATGAACCATGCTGGGAATGACGAGTGAATCAGCATGAGGTAATCCACACATTTTTGGTGTTCCAAGAACCAATTGAAGTTGCTAGAGGGGTTTCAAGCCTTTTTCGCAAGGCCCACCTCGTATATCTTCTATAATCCATCCCTAGAAGGACCAAACTAGAAAAAGGAATGTCAAGATGATATCTTTGATGTAGTATAAAGAAAGAAGTGGTGATAGGTTGGATCATCTGGAATTTGTATCTTTCAATCCTCGGCCTATCCATACAATCAAACATTAGGTCCTCATCAGGAACCAAGCTAGGATAATGTTCCAAGAGCTACAATAATCCCCAAATTGTGAACATCCTTCTACTTTGAATGCGCATGCATAGTAGAGATCCACATACAATAGACCACCCACAATGACCACCCAAAAGGCAAAAATTCTTTGGCAGCCCTGATGTTGTATTCTCCTATTCCAGACACCCTCCACTGAGAAATATCTTTGTGAATCCACTTGGAAAATGTAGGGGGATCGAGTTGCATTTTTTAACAGATCATTCTTATTCATGTATGAGTGGATGAACCTTAGTGGTAAACTGCAGGTCGGGTAGGAGCACTGGGAAAAATGTGAATCTCGTTTATACTTTCCATCTAACAAAATTCCTCTATCTTATATGCTTTGATGGATGTCAATACTCTATTCCATAGCTCACATTTGGCACATGACGGTAGATGCTAGCAGAGGTTATTGAATTTGGCTTTAAATCTTTCAGTTACATGTTCTCAGAAGTTTCTATACCCTTTTCAACAAACCCATTTTGTTGAAATCCTTCTATCGTTGTAGTCTATGATATTTAGGAGAGCACATTTTTATTTTGTTTGCATTCATATCTACCAGGGAACCTGCAACCTGTTCTGGAGCTTACCATTTATTTTGGCTCACGCTGAGAGGAGAATACAGTCCAAGAGACACGTTTCTTTGAGGCATTTTGGCTAACAGTTCACGTGCATGTCCATGCTTCCACATTCTTGCTTCTCCATCTACCAGAGCGCTTCCAACTATAACATCTGAAAAAACCCTTCACTTTGTCACACAGTTGGGAGAAAGTTGAAAAGATAAATTTCTAACGTTGGAGTCCCGTTTACATCCATCCACACATCAGTGTAGTTGAGCCGGCCCCAAACCCAACTCACCAACATTATTTGCATATCTCGGTGGTATGTTATGGCAAAACAATGGATTACGTGTGTCTTACCAATACCATTCCTGCAAATTTCCAATTACTGATAACTTTACAAAGTTACATGTTTTTGTTTTTATTTTTCAACGTGGTTTTTGCCTTGAGGATGAAGTAAAGTGATTGTATTATTATTATGAAAAGACATTTTTGACTGGCCCATGTGCCTTCACATGGGAGGTTACCTACTCCATTCCCTTCTCCATAAAAAAATTCCACCCCTTACCTAATACCACTCAAAACAACTCACCTCAACTTATTCTTTTATAATTAATTATTTTTTAAATATGGTGGGCACTATAAGATCAACTTGTTAAAAATGAAACCCTTGACTTCAATGTTATCCCATCGGGCGTGCTAAAGCTATTGTGGAAAAACGCAACACCTCTCAAATGGTGAAGTTGTAGATGGGGCATTCAAAGGTAATTACAAAACATGGATCTATCCTAAGTGTGAGACCTTTCGAAATGGGATAGCTCTCCCAAAAAAATTTTTTTTTGCTCCTAAATCTACCTACAACAAACTAATCCTAATGTAACAAAACTACTTACTAACCCTACTCTAAAGCTTCTAAGGGGATAGGGAGAGAGATGCATGGAAAGTAAAAGCTACTATAGAAGTGGTGATACAACAAGAAAAGGAGTGCTAGATAGATTACCAACCCTGCAAAATCAAGAAGAATGCACTTTGAGAGGGTGGTTATACACCACAGAGCAAGATGCACACACTACACCATTTCCAAACAAACACATCAATGCCAAATCACGGAAATGAAAAATAAGTTTTCACTAAACACCTGATAGGAATGAAAGGGAAAAAAGGACCATCAAACCATGAAAGGATAAAATATTTAACACAAACATAGTTTCATTGTTCCATATGAATTTACACAATACATTGTAGTAGGGAAAGGAAAGAATACCATTACAAATTTTATGTAAATGCATCAAACCCCATGAAATTCACAACATCTCAGCTGAAGGAAAGGAAACTAGGGGTGCAACGGAGGAAAAATAACTAAATTTTTGTTTTACATGCAAGCCCTTTACATTTTATAGAAGAAATATTTAGAGAGGAGAGAAAAATTCATATTTCTACTTAAAATCATCTGTAAAATCCATCATAGCACCTAAAAGAGTGATGGGCAAGTATGCAAAGCCCATACCCTTCTATTACTTTCCTTTTGGTGAAGAAAGCATGCACATACCTTCATTAATGACACTCACCTACCACAACATTGTATAGTTTTCATGCATTTTCAGAAATCTAGAATCCTCAAATTTACAAATTTGATGGCCCCATGTCATACATCATCTTTCCAAAATTCTAACGACTAGTTTTTTGCAAAAATAGAGATTTTGAGCTTAAGTTATGCAATTTAAATATTTTGGAGCTCAAGTTATGCAATTTGAATATTTTGGGACTCTATAAATTTAGAGCTTTGAAAATATCTGAAAATCTCATTTTTATGTCTCCACATTGTTTTTCTCAATCTCAGCTTTCCAATGTCAAATACCATACTTCCTGTGAATGATCTTGATGAACTCCAAAATCCACAGTGGGCTCCCAACCATTATCTCCATGTGCATTGGCTTTGGAATTTCCTCAAAAATCACAAATCTCGTCATGTTTCACCACCAAAACCTTCACCTATTACAGAGCATCTTAGGACCTTCCTTGAGATCCACGTACCAATGCACCACTTGGCCCGACACCTTGGTGTAATTCCCAAGCTCGGCTTCCTTTTTGGACATCCATCATGGTGTAAGTTTAGATATTTCATTTTTGGGAGGGTGGTGCAATGTTCTTTGTTCATCGCCCTCGAAACCAAAAACTCCAAATCACCTAAGTCATGAAGTATAAATTTCAGACTTTAGTCTTTGGAATTTTACCTCCTCCATCAATATTTTTCCCAAGCTATTATGTGAAGAAAAATTCTAGGAAATCCCAAAAAATTCTTCATTGACTCATCATGGCTCATTGACCTCCAATAGAATGGATAGGATTTCAGGATTTACATTGCTTTAAACTTTTCTTACTCTCTGAGTGACACTTTGTTCATCATTTGAGATCACCCTTTTCTCCGACATTCCAAGGCTCAATTCTATGAAATGGCTCGCTTCTAACTTGTTGCATGGATTTTCCCAAGATTCCATCCACTTTGGCTCTCTCATAGACATGGCTTTGCATGAGCTCCTCATTGTCCACTGGTACCCCATGCCAAGCTCAAACTTTTGGCCATACTATCTTATTCCAACCATGTAGCATTCGTTTGGCTTCTATGATCTCTTCATTCTAATGCCAAGTCATTCCGTTATGTGTTTCATCCTCACATTTTTGCTTGATCATATTTACATCCATTTTCATCGCCATGCACGAGCCTCATCCTTTT
This sequence comes from Taxus wallichiana var. yunnanensis, assembly GCA_018340775.1. Taxonomy (NCBI): domain Eukaryota; kingdom Viridiplantae; phylum Streptophyta; class Pinopsida; order Cupressales; family Taxaceae; genus Taxus; species Taxus wallichiana. Next base: position 555,425,925 of record CM031241.1, read on the forward strand.
TCTACTTTGTTCGACCATACCCGCTTGGGATCTCTATCTCGTGGGTCCATTTTTTTGAGCTTGTCTCATCCCGACCCTTCTCCATTTTCTTATTGATCAATCTCCCATGAATGTAATGATCATCCCAAATTCGAACACTGAGTCACCCTTGCTTGAGCTCACACCTGATCTCCACCTTAATCCTCATCGATACCAAATCCAAGGTTCCTGTTTGTGGTTACAAAATTGTATACCCATGATGGCTCACAAAACTCTCATGATTCATGACTTCATATTTCCCACATTCACAAATTCTCTTCTCTTACCATACTCGACTTGGATTTCCATCCTTGAGCTCAGGATTCAACCTAACCTATCCGCCAAGGCTACCATATTACCGCTCATTCATGCTTCATATTGACTTTACTTCATGTCAATGAACCCTACATTATGATGATCTCGACTTGCCAAGTCTTGTTTCCCTTTGAATATTTCATCACGCAGATCATGTGAGCTCAGTTGATGGATCTTCGCCCACGTTTGGGCCTCCTTGTGAATCCTTCCACTCGAGATCATGCGACTTGGCCCTAATCAAGATCTTAACCAAGTTATGTTGGTTTCCCCCGGAAATCCACGGCCAAGATCTCTTTACAATGATCGAGCCTTGCTTGTGTAATGTTTTACTCGGCTCTCCGAGTAGCTTGGTGAGCTCCTTTATATCCTCATCCTACATTATCACATCCCACGGCCTCCTTCATGTTGCGAGCTATTGAGCTCAAGCTATATGCATAGTTACCCAAGAACAATCTGGTCGAGCCCCCTTGTTACTATTTCGATCCTACCAATACGAGCTCACTAAGTAGCTCACTAAGATACTTAGTGACCCCCCTATTTTAGGTTAATGCCTTGTAATGTGCCCCTTTTACGCTTGGAATCCAGATCTTTTGGACATATTAGTTGGTTTGAGACAATCCATAGTAGCACTAATCTTGGAAGGATCGACTACGTAATATGTTCCCCATAAATGATGTGACCTAAGTACTGAACCTATGACTAGAAAAAGTCACACTTCTCCGAGGATCTAGTGAAGGTGCTCCTCATGCTCCTCACATGTACATGAGTATATCAAAATTTCATCAAGAAACATGAGCATGTAGCGATTCAAAAACATCTTAAACACCCCATTCATCAAATTCATGAATATTGCAGGGGTGTTCGTTAAACCAAATTGTACCACTATGAACTCATAGTGGCCATATCTCATGTGAAAATTTGTCTTATGGATATCTTCCTCTGTAATCCTCTACTAATGGTAGCCTTACTTAATATCTATCTTAGAAAATGCAATGGCCTTGTTATTGCAAAATCACAGCACTCTTGAATGCTTGTAACTCGATGGATTAAAAATGTCAGTGTGATTGCATAACATGGAGCTTTTCCCAAAGTGTGGGAATTTACAATTAGGAAATCTCTCCGAATGAATGTTGGTTCCTATTCCTTTATTTTGATGAACACATTCAAATTGTAGATGATCTACTCTAAATTCTACTCTAACTTGCCAATGAGACAAGGTTAAGAAGATTACAAGAAATTAAACCTAAACTAACAAAGGTGATACACCAAAAGGAATGTCAAACACTTTCTTTACATGGAGATCGAAACCACAACAAGATTAAGGAGGATGAAAGTACACCATAGATCAATCAACTGATGAGAATCCACTAACCATTAAACACAAACCATTAAAAATTTAATACATCCACCATGCACAAGTAACCAAGATTGCAATGAAAGATCAAGAAGGTGTAATGAACATAAGAGAGGGTTAAAATTCATCCACAAACTTTTGTTATTTCTCTACAAATTCATACAGTGCATAATAATGCCCAAGATGCATGAACTTGCATTACAACTTGAATGGGAGGTTAGAACTTCAAAAATTCACTTACAGACAAGAGAAGAAGGGGGAGGTACAAAGAAAAACTATCCAACGTCATAACAATGCCCCTACTTAAAATATATATGAAAAATGGGAGGACATAGAGAGACGTAAGAAAATAAAATAATTACTTCAACCACCCTAAAATGCATTGAATTCACCTCCAACAATGATGGGTGCCACTGCAAAACCCATACCTCCTTGTACTTGGCCTTGTTGGAGATGAAAGGAAGCTCATACTTCATAATTGTGGTAGATGAGAAACCTAGAACATCCTCTAAAATGGTGGACTATATTTCTTCATTTTGAATAAATTAGTCCCACTTAAATTAAGAGTCAAAACTACATGAATATATATTTTTTCATTTTAAAAGGGGTTTGCAAGGTTAGACATTTCCACAATTAATAAATTTCTTGGTTAAAGTCTCTCTACCCAAGCTTGTGAAAGTTAGGATTTAATTAATAATTAATTATTACTAGTTAACTTCCTAAGATATATTTATGATTTAAAGCATCTACTAAGCTCCATTAGTTTAATTAGTTATCATGCACCAAGATTACATTTTTTTCTAACTCAAAGGTTTAATTGTTTTTCCTAGCAACTAAGCCAATTCACTCCATTACCCATGTTGTTTTTTTAAAATTTAAATTAAATTCCAACAAAATACCTTCAACTTAAGTGAGGTATGGTTTAATTTGGGCCATTGGATTAAATCTATCATAGCCCTTAGATTTGGGATGCCGTATATATCCTTATGGGCTTCCTTATATTCCTTTTTTCTCCAAAACAACCTCATTTACTATATTTTGTTTTGTAGGTTTTGGAAAAGGAGAAGGAGAAGCCACGAGACCAAGAAGTGCATCCATGGAAAAATTTCACTTAGTTTGAGTTGTAAACATTTTTACTATTGTAATATTCTCATTACTTAATGTAGAGATCCTACCATGGATCTGGTTTTTTGTGTTTTTAATGTAAACATTCATTTTTAGTTCAAAATTGTTGAAGAAACCCCATTTCAATAAATCTATGAATTTGTACACATTGAGTGCCCATAAAAGAGATTTGCAAGGCTTAATCAATTAAATTCAATTAATTACTAGTTGTTGGAAGTTTCCTTTTAATGGTTTTAAGCTTAGATTTCAATTAAAGGTCAATATGTGGTTTACATAGACATTTTATTTTTCCATCAAAAAAGATTAAACCACCACTCTACACGGGATAGTAGTCATGACCGTCGTCCCTTCCCGGGGTGGTTCATTGACCGCCACTCTATGTTGGGTAGTGGTTTTGAAACCACCGCTCTACATAGGGCAAACCGTTATGTTCCCGAAAAATAAAATATTCAAATTCAATCAATAAATAGAAATGGGATGTGAGGATGATGAGGTGGCTCCATGTAGGATGCCACTTCATCATTCCTCCATTCTAACTCACAAGTAAAAAAATGATCAATAAAATAAATGAACATTTAATACTTATGACATGCCCACATGACACTCCAACTTGCACACCATGCCTATCAAGAACAAATTAATTGTGGTAAGTAGGAAAGTGCAATTATTTTAACTTTTACACTCCAAAATACATAATATAGCCTAAAATTTACCCTCCATACTATAGGTATGGTTTTTGGGTGAATTTAAGAGGGATGGGACAAGCTTAGCTTGCGCCAAAAGCGTCCAAAAAAGCCTCCCAAGTTAAAATCCGAATTTTTAATTTGGGGAAGAGTACACAACACAAAATCCAACACAAATCTAACTTACATCAACAAGATTTCAAGGAAAATCTACCCTCATAATTATCTAATTCTCACATCCTTATTTTAGTTAACAAATTAAGTTCGATTAGCTAATTAAGACACATTAATAATTGCTAATAAAGTGAGTAAAATTTCCCATTAATTAAATAGATATGACACAAATAAAACACACAAAAAATTAAAATAAGAGAAAAAATTACACCACATGGCCACACATGTGAGGTCACCTCCCAATGGGAAACCTCCTAATTAGGCATGTAATAACACTACATAAACATTAGACACAAATTTTTAAATTTGGCCATGTTGCAAAACACCCGACATCATTCCGTGGTTGGTCCCCTATCCCCTTTCGATGTATGGTATAATGTCCCTACAAACAAAATACCTCTCGCTTCACGGCCACATCAATAACATTGAGAAATAATATATACACAGAAATCAATAATCATTATCCAAAATTAAGTAATTTTATCGTCTTTCAACATATTAAATAATTTGATTCTAACATTCATGAGATCAAATTTATACTCAGACATCAAGAGTATAACGTGTCAGTATAAAATCCAAATAATGCAAATCAACATATATCGAACTATCTACCAGTGTCGTCTAGTGTATCATATTCAAAATGTGAATCACAATATATCCATAGTCTAAATATCTGCATAATCTATCATCTATTGCTCAAGATATAATAATAAAAATGTCTCAGTATCAATCCACAATTAATCTCATCATAATGAAAATAGTCTCGAAGAGGAGTGGGCACTACAGGTTAGATGTGAAATTGAGTTTATCAATGTGCAGAAAAGAGTGAAACAAAGTAATACACGAAGTTCTAGACTCCCACTACCAACTGGTCAAAAATTAAACAGTTTGGTCACTTCATAATTTCCAATACTAACATTCTCCACTACTCATAAAGACACAAAGAATGATTTATATAGTTTGCAGACTGTATTTATTCCATTTTTGTCAACAAAACAATCTAAAGCTCTTCTAATCTAGCTAAGGGACTCATATAACCCTAATTTGACTTCATAGTTTTTGTGGCTTATTGTACTTTTGAATACTATATATAGTGTATATTCTCTTTATATGTCTGAAGTGAAAATTTGAATTCATTTAAAATTAGTTGCATTATATTTAAGTTTAAACTAATCAAAGTAAATTAATGATGATAGCCTAATCAAAAAGTATGTCTTTCTTAACTCTATCCTTTCATTTTTCTACATAATACTTATAAAATCCCTAAAACAATCTAGAAGCATTATTATTTCTTTTTAATTTACATGGATTTAACTCACCATGAGAATCTTGAGAAAAATATGACTCCAAACTTTAATAGGAAAACAACAATTCTCAATGCTCATACATAAAATAATGTATGTAGATATTATCTTTCATTAAATTTATTTATAAAAAGCTGAAAAATTCATATACTCTATGGTGAAATAAAGTCTGCATAATTGAAATGATTCCTTGATGGTTGATGTTCAAGGCCTCTCCCTATGAAGAATTATAAAGGGGAGGATTAACCACAATGAAACATGAAGAAAGTGGTGAATACTTCAATATAGGAAGAGAAGTCTATGTTCAAGAAAGTGGTGTGAAAACATACCACCTATGGTGAAAATTTAATGTTCACCAGTACACTACTCCATCATGTATGGTTTTAAAATATTCTCTAACACCATTGAGATCATTGATGGTTCCATCATATACACGTGGTGTTAAACTATGCAATCAAACATTTTTGTGACTCGTCATGAAATACCATTAGTGAGATATATTGAATCGAGGTTGAATTGAAATAAATAAAATAATATTTATACTCATGTAAAATAATTATACATTTATATATGTATATATCAATGAATATATATGAAATTATATATATATATATATATATATATATATATATAATGAATGGAAAATTTAATAAACAAATAAAGCAATTAATAATATATATATAATAAAAAATAATAATAAACGTAAAATGGTGTTAGTAAAGTGAGTAAATTGAAAATGGCGGTGGAGGAGTTAATGTATGTAGGTACATATTAATGGAGACGTTGTTAGGGGAGGGCATGGGGGGGGGAATATGGCATTGCGAGAATCCCTGAAAAAGCACATGGGAGAGCCAAAGTTTTCACAGTTCATGACAGTGCATAAAAATGTGAGGTGCATTTCATACATATGTTTTAGATTTTTCTATTAGGTTTGAAGGAAGTGTTGGAATGAGCCCATATGGCATAGTAATTTCAACGTGGGAATAAATATTTCTCCATATCAAGATATTTGGTCTTCAAGATAGGGAAATCTATAAGATGGTTTCGAAGTTGACTTGGGTTTGTTGGGCGAGGATATTCTACCCATCGGCTAAATTTCCTCTTCCACCCATTAAAATAAAAGATCATTTCTGCCATCCATCTCTATCTATACCCAACTGAGAAGGTGGCATGTTGAGGAAGGAAAGGTATTTTACTCATGAATAAGTAGTCAAGTATTCTCAGCTTAGCTAAGAGAACAATCCCATTCACTTGGATTCAGCACAGGCCAAAAAGGTTGGATTTAAAGATACAATTGTTCATGGAATTCTCAAAGAAATGTGACCACGTGGGATGTGGTAGGAGAATATAGGTTTTGATGTGGCCTGTAGTGATTTCCTATGGCTCTAAATGGGATGTTAAATGTGGCACCCAAAGAATAAATCCACTCCTTCCATAAAAAAACTGCGATCTCTGGAACAGGGTATGGTTGCCCAACAAAGTATAGAAGATAGAGGAATTTTTTTCAGTTGTCATAGTTGCAAATTCTCTGATAGATGCATATGGAAAATTTGGAACCTTGCACGAGGTAGATGAACTATTTGAGATAATGTATTAAAAAAGGGGGGTGTTGGTTTTGTAGATAGCGTGGACTGTAGGCTACGAACAAAAGGATTTTTTTAATGCATTAATGAAAAGGGAGCTACTAAGTAATAAGAGCTTTAGATTTTAAAATATTCCTTATGATATGCATTTAACAAGATAGGAAATTGATGGTGCTTTTCTTGTCATAATTTGTGTGCAATGGCCCAATGCTGTAAAAGTTTTGTGTTTTGTTGCGTAGGGTGTGAATGTGTCTTAGGAAGGTGTAAACACAATGCAAATATGTTTTCATTTTGTAAATGTTGGGTGTGAAAAAAACATGGGAAGAAAAAAAAGGGTATGTGAAAGGAGTGTGTTGAGGTGCAAAAAACAATGCAAAAAAAAAAAAAAAGATCTCTAGAATGAGATAATTATGCTAGATGTGACAACATAGATTTACACAACAAGTGTTGGTCGGGACGGTTAGAAGGATTGAAATAACCTAAACAAGGATGTGTCTTTAATGGAATACAATAGAATAGTTTTTGATGCATACGAATTATTTATCAGATATCCAAAAGAGAGTTACAACATTGTAGAATGGGGTAAACCCACCTTGAACACCACTCCAACTACAAATGTTAGTATTCCTAGGTATGGTCTCCTTAGCGAAGTGTTTTTTAATTTTTGTAATTCGGTTCTCTCATTTGATATATAACATGAATATTAAATCAATGGATAATTATACATTCGGATATTTATAAAATTAGTTAGTCTAAAATGACAAAACTCCACGTTGTGATTTGATTAAACAAGTTACACCTCGACCACCAACCACGATTGCTCCCATGACCGTATGCATTGATAAACCCTAGGTGTCTATATTTTGGTTCTCATGCCCGTTAGTACTGGTGAGAGCTAAATGAGTTAGATAAAAGAACCATTTCTGTCTACCTTACAAGTTAGAAAAACACAATTTCTTGAGACTTTGAAATCAACACTATGAGCCACGTTAAAGCGATGTCAAGTGTCGTATGTGTTGCTTTATTTTATAGAGAGACACATCAAGCATTCGTTTAACCTCATTTGAATGTTTGTGCTCTCTTCACCGCTCATCTAGGAGCCTTGTTACACCATTTTCCAGTTGTAGAAAGGTACTAAATTTGAAAAGTTGGGTTTCTAATCGGCTCGCCATTTGAATCTTGGACAGGAAAATGCATATCTAACTTTGCAAAAGTCAAGTAATTTTATTAGAACATTTCCTGGAACCTTCAGTTTGGGGAAAATAATCTTCTTGATAGTTTTGAAAAGGCATTTTGTAGGCCTCTGGTCATAGTTTTCCTCGGTCAAAGATCGTGAGCTTCCGGACCGATTATGACCGTGGCTCCGAAAACATGTCACCATTTGATAACCATTTTCTCGTTCTCATTCCCATAGAATGTGGTGAATCCTCCATACATAACAAAAACTGAAAGTTTCTTGTTGCAATTTCATCCATCGAACGTCAGTTTTAGATGTGGTTTTGTGAGCCCTTGAGCTAACTTTTGATCATTTGCAACAAAGGCCAATTATGACCAATGGCCGTGCAAAATTAGCCGCCAATTGTAAATCATTTGCTAGTTCTAAATTCCTTCAGTTCTGTGAATTATTAGTGTATAGGAGGACATGTATAAACTTAATCGTGATGTTTTTTCTCATCAGAAGACAACGTTTGAAAGTGGTTTCTCCACCTAAGCCTAAATTGAACGTTGCAACTAGTAGGAAAATGTAAAGAGAAAGTTGTAGGACCCATGTTGGGTTGCCAAACCATTGTGGAAACTTGTTGACACTTGTAAATAACTACTTGAAACTCTATTGTGTGACTATTATGTGAATTTGAACTTTTGGCAAAAATGTATTTCTATATCTTCCCTATTTCTTTCTCTCTCCTTGGTTAAGAAATGAAATGAGCTGAAATGAAATAAATATGTGTCTCTAACCTTCTCCTTTCAAATGTAAAATATTAATGTTATTATGTAAATTGGAAACTAACAATTTTTTTATGATAGATTTCGGTGGATGCCATGACAATGATTATCGTTGATTTCATGCTCACATGTTTTTGTAGGATGCAAGTAAGATGGTGAAACAAAATGTGTGTGATGCATTATATATTGTTAGAATTTATGTATGTTAATAGAAGGAATTTTTTTATGTATTTTCATGTTACGATAAATTTATTTATTGAAATTTAATAATATGAAAGATATGCTTGTTATAGGGGTATCTTGGGAAATGTGTATAAACTAAAGGTGTTCTTTTGATTCATATCTACATATGGGAAAAGGAGGGTCATATATATATATATATATATATATATATATGTATATGTATATATATATATATATATATATATATATATATGTATGTATGTATGTATGTATGTATGTATGTATGTATATGTATATGTATGTATGTATGTATGTATGTAAATGAAATTGTGGAGAATATTTTCACATTTGCGAAGTATGAAAAGGTTAATAATTGAAGTTACGTAATATGTTAGATGCTTTTTTAGGGTTTAAGGAAAATGGTCCTGTACATGTGAGTGTTATCTTGATCCTAAAATTTTGTATTGTAAAAGTCAGATATGTATGCTTATATGAATTTGAATTTTAAATCTTAGTGTTCATTTCCAATGTACATTATATGATTAATTAATTAGTGTGTTGTAAAAATTACCTTAACCATTCCTTCATGCGTGAATTATTTTAGTGTAGGAAACTAAAACCTTACGATAAACTTCAATCCCTACACTCGATTACACTTTTTGGACTAAGTAAATAAGATCCCTATTTTCAGTTATCATCGTAGTCGGTATGTTTAGCAACATCAATGTAAACCCAATGGTTAGGAACGATATGGTCAAACTATATCCTATTTGTGGTGTTAACTAGGACTTCCTTAGTATTCTAGTGGACTACTAAGTCTCACGAAGTTATATTTAAATTTTAACTTCATCATCGAATGAATTTTCTATGGGATCTAGATGACACAAATGGAAATAGGGAAATAGTTGTGATAGGTCTTAATATCTAGTTAATGATCTTTTTAGTTCCTCCTAGATAAATGTGTTACCTTGGTTACTCATAACATATCACCTTGGTCTTTCATGAAGGGTGTTTAGCATAAATAGGTACTCTCACCTTAAACTCACATATATTCGGGATGTAGATCGTTAGCTAAAATTGAAATTAAACCAAACCTTGGCTAATTAAGGGGTTAACTTGTGAGTCATGTGTAGTTTATAATGCTTCTAATCAAGTACTTCTACAAGATGTTAGAAAAATACTTCCATAACTCCTTCTGTTATAAAACAATGCTAATCATGAGACCATAATGCGATGTAAGTGTGAAGCATACAAGCGTGAAACGATATTTAAGGTTAGGAATAATATCACTCTTGGAGTCCTTATAACTCAATTAAACATTTCCTTGTGTTAAAAAGAATATGAATTGCCTTGGTGAGATCAGTTTGAGAAAAACAAAAGATATTTATAAATATAAATATAAATTCTTGACTTGGAAGTGTTGAAAGGGTTCAATAATTTATTGAACTATATTAACTATGGTAGGGAAATAAAGATACTGTGATAAAAAAATGTTTTGGAAAAATGTATCTTGAATCTAAATCTACCTCAAATCCTAAGATTTTTGTCTTGACATCACATCAGATTCAATATTGTAGTAAGGGTAAAATTTAAACATTGAATGAACGTTTGAGAAACATAATCTTAACCTATGAACGAGTGAATTAAGAACTTTGTATGCAATTTGAAATATGCCAAATAATTATGTAAGTTATGGAGATTATCGTAAGAGATAAAGAGCCAAATTAAAAGGTTGAACTATAAGTTGAATATGAAACAAATAAAAAAATCTATAGGTCGAAAAAGGATAAAATTATCCTTGCACAATAATTTTCTTTTAATGTTAATCGTAACTAAGATGTAATCATGGTAATGATGTGTTGTGGGTTTTCCAACCCTTGAGTCCTTTTCTTGTGGTTGGGTCATTGCTAGCATTCATTCATTGGGGAAAGTGTGACATCAACATGTATATGGTGTTGTCATATGTCTATGTGAGTCTATGACTTATGTAAGTGTCTTGTGTGATGTTGAGTGTATCTTTTTGGAGCCCTTGTGGTGTGGTGTTGTGTAGTGATCAATGTTAGTCAAAAATAAACTATTCTATTATTTTCACTGTTATATTTCTAGGTGTAAAATGTGGTTGTTACATTTGGTATCAGAGTGGAGGTTCATCCTCTTGAATCTCAAAAATTTATTGGAGATATTTTATTTTTTATGGTTTTGTTTGGTGGTGGTGGAGATTGGAAGGGTAATGTGATATAAGTGCGATGTGAACAATGGTTGTTATTGTGATATTATGAACACACATGTTGTGTGTGTCACTTTGAGCATATTTTTTTATCATGGTTATGTGCTTGTGATGAGATTATTCACTCTTCCTTTTGTGGATTCAATGAAGAGTTCACGTGTGATGTGTTGCCTTGGTGTGTGATAAAATAATTTGTTGTGGATTACGAGTGTTGGAGATTATTGTTATCCTATGGTATGCGGTGCGTTGATGTGTTCCATGACATAATTGGTGTATAGTGAATTATATTGTATCGTGATCTTGCCACCGTGTTGCGATGAATTGTGTGTATCACCATGCTATATAGATATTAATTTTATTTTGTAATGTTTCTCATTGTGTTCATCATACGTATTATTTGTGTAATATGTGATGGTTCCTATCATAACTTAGGGACATATGGTGAAGGTATGATCCTTATTGTATAGTGCTTGCATTTTGGTGCATTATGTGGTAATGTGAGGTATTGAAACCCATAAAGTGATGATTTTGTTATAACCCGTATATATACCATGTGTAAGATATTATTGTTAATGTATGTGTGTAACCATTGTGTTAGTGATGTATTTATGTGTTAGGTTGTGAACCCTACACTAATCGACCCTAATGGAAATCAGTAAAATTTTATGTTTGGAGTGAGGAGATGTTTACCGTTGCCCTGTCACTCGAGCCAAGTACAAGATAGGAAGTGGAGTCTTACATAAGCTAAAAACCTACTTTTATTCATTTGGTATTTATGACACTTTCTCAACGGGTGTCATGCATATTGTGTTTTGTTGACACCTTAGGTTCAGTAGATGGTGAATTGTACTCCTTTCTCTCTCCCCATATGGTTATCATATAGATTCAACCTAAGTATAGTTATGACTATGTTGAGCCTTGTCAAAGTGGTGGTGGGATGATTTAGATGGAGATGATGATAGTTGTATTATTTGATATGTTATTTTATGAGATGAGGTTCAATGTCCAAGTGCCAAGAGATCATTGAGTACACCTTTGTTGGCTGTATAAGGCAACATAGTTATTGTGATGTGCTATTTCACTATATGTATTTTATTTGTAAATTGAACACTTTCCCTTTTCTTTTTAGAACCATCAGTTTTATCGATTGACATGTTTATATATTTTAGGCATTTATTTGGTTGTTGCACTAACATGCTGATTTTTGCACTAAACATGGCATTTAAATGGATTGTTATTTAAAGGTTTTAGTTCCACTATTTGAAATGGATTGTCATAATGAGTTGAAATAGGGTCATTGAATTCACTAGGTAGTGGTGGAGACTGTGGACCCACTTCATGGTATAGGGGTACCCAAGGAGTTACAGATAACTATCGGGTTATTGAACCATGAGTTATTATGTCACTTGGGTTAGAGGTAATCTATACTCTATATGCCTAGGGCCATAGGTTGACCAACCTCTTTTAGGGAGTCTCTTATTTACTTGAGGGAGGCATAAGAGACTTGAGGGAGGCGTAAGAGACTTGATGGAGGCATAAGATATTTGTGTGGGTGTGATTGATTCCTTGGGAGGTATATGGAGTTTCCTTGTGATTCTTCGGAGGTATATGTATTTGTTTTGTGATGCTTGGGAGGTATATGGAGATGTTTTATGATATTTTGGGAGGCATATGGAGTTGGTCTTATGATTTATGTGTACATTTTGGAGTTTAGTTTATGTCTTCGATATTTTTCCCATCTTGACAACCTTTGTGTAGCTATAAGTATGGGTTCGAGTTGTGTGAAACATTTGTATGTGTAGATGTTGGGAATTTCATGTGTTATAGTATGTCTATGATATGAGTACATTTGTGCCAGGGGCATGTATATGAGAAGTGCTATGTGTGTGGATCGGGTATGTACTTCCATGGATTAGTTGAGTTCTTGTGATGTGATTTAGTCATAGAAGTATGTAGAGATATGTGTTGTGGAAATTCACTGGTGTGTTTGGTTCTTGTGTCGCATCGTGATGCCAGTTTGTTGGCACCCACGAACATAAGAAAACTAAATATTAAACAATTAATTACTGAGAGTTGAGGTTAATAAATACTATTAAGGAAAAGCACTAACTAAGTAATAAAAAAAGGGAACTATTAATATTCACAGAACATTAAAATTTTAAGATATTACCAAATTAAGTTACTTCCTTATGGTTTGGTTGTACCGATAAGTTTTTTAGTTAAGCGACTTATTTCATTATTGAATTTATTGTTTATGTACCATTCAATCTTTGTTGTTGTGTCGCATCGAGGACGATGCTCTTATAAGGAGAGAGAAATGTAGTGCCCTACTCCATCATGTATGGTTTAAAAACATTCTCTAACGCCATCGAGATCATTGATTGTTCCATCACATACGTGTGGTGTTAAAATATGCAATCAAACCTTTTTGTGTTGTGTCAAAATAGCAAATTGGTGAGATATTTTGAACCGAGGTTGAATATAAATAAATAAAATACTAGTTATACCCATGTAAAAGAATTATACATTTATATAGGTATATATAAATGAATATATATGAAATAATATATATATATATATACATACATACATACATATAATATAATATAAACAAAAAAATTTAATAAAAAATAGAGAAATTAAAATATATAATAATAATAAAAATGGAGTTAGTAAAGTGAGTAAATTGAAAATGGCAGTGGAGGAGTTAATATGTATAGGTGCATATTAATGGAGACGTGAGAGAGGGAGTATGGCATGTGGAGAATCCCTGACAAAGAAATTGGGAGAGCCAAAGTTTTCACAGTTCATGACAATGCATAAAAATGTGTGGCAGATTTCATACATATGTTTTAGATGTCTCTGTGAGGTTTGAAGGAAGTTCTGGAATGAGCCCATATGGAAACAGGAATTTCAACGTGGGAATGAATATTACTCCATATTAAGATATTTGGTCTTCGAGATAGGGAAATCTATAAGATGGTTTTGAAGTTAACTTGAGTTTGTTGGGAGAGGATATTCTACCCATTAGCTAAATTTCCTCTTTCACCCATTCAAATAAAAGATCATTTATATCATCCCTCTATATCAATAACCAATTGAAAGAAGGTGACGTAGTGAGGAAGGAAAGTATTTCACTCATGAATAGGTAGTCGGGTATTCTCAGCTTAGCTAGGATAACAATCCCATTCACTTGGATTCAACATGCCAAAAGGATGTATTTAAAGATACAGTTGTTCATGGAATGCTCAAAGAAATGTGACCATGTGGGTTGTGGTAGGAGGAGATGGGTTTGGATTTTTCCTGTAATGATTTCCTATGGCTCTAAATGGGCTATTAAATGTGTCTCCCAAAAATAACTCCACTCCCTCCTTCAAAAATCTTCGAGCACTGGAACAGGGTATGGTCACCCAGCAAAGCATAGAATAGAGGAATTTTTTTCAGATGTTGTAGTTGCAAATTCTATGGCAGATGCGTATGCAAAATATGGAACCTTTCATGAGGTAGATGAACTATTTGAGAAAATGTATAAAAAAGGTGGGGTGTGGGTTTTGTAGACAACGTGGACTGCAGGATATGCAAAAAATGGATTTTTTTAATTCATTAATGAAAAGGGAGCTACTAAAAATATGAGATTTAGATATTACAAAATTCCTTGTGATATGCATTACACAAGCTAGGAAATTGATGGTACTTTTCTTGTCATAATTTGTAGTGTAATAGCCCAATGCTGAAAAAAAATTGTGTTTTGCTATGTAGGGTGTGAATGTGCATTGGGAAAGTATAAACACAATGCAAACATGTTTTCATGTTGTGAATATTGAGTGTGACAAAACCATGGGGAGGAAACAAAAGGGTGTGTGAAAGGAGTGTGTTGAGGTGTAAAAATAATGCAAAAAAAAAGATATCTACAATGAGATAATTGTGCTAGATGTGGCAACATAGATTTACACAAGAAATGTTGGTCGGGGCAGTTTAAAGGATTGAAATATCCTAAATAAGGATGTTCCTTTAATGGAAAATAATAGAGGATTTTTTTATGCATACGAATTGTTTATCAGATTGCCAAAAGAGAGTTAGAGCCTTGTAGAATGCGGGTAAACCAACCTTGAACACCACTCGAACTAAAAATGTTGGTATTTCCAGGCATGGTATCCTTACTAAAATATTTTTTAATTTTCATAATTTGGTTCTTTCATTTGCTATATAACATAAATATTAAATCAATCGATAATTATATATTTGGATATTTAATCAAATTACTTAGTCTAAAACAAAAAAACACCATGTTGTGATTTGCTTAACCAAGTTACACCTCTACCACCAACTGCGATTTCTCCCACGACCATATGCATTGATAAACCCTAGGTCTCTAAAAAAATTTATCTAATCATCCCGTTGGTACTTGGTGAGACCTAGATAACTTATATAAAACAACCATTTATGTCTACCTTTCAAGTTAGAAAACACAATTTCCCGAGACTTGCAAAACAACACTCTAAGCCAAGTAAAAGCGATGTCAAATGTCGTATGTGTTTCTTTTTTTTTTTATAGAGAGTCAAGTAAAGAACTATTTCAACCTTGTTTGACTATTTTTGCTCTCTTCTCGGCTCCTTTAGAGCCTGTCACACCGTTTTCCAACTATTGGAAGCTACTTAATTTAAAAGTTGGATTTCGTATCAGCTCATCATTTGAATCCTGGACAACAAAATGCATATCCGGATTTGTAACCCTCGAGTAATTTTACTAGAAAATTTCTTGGAACCATTCAGTTTGGGGAAAAATACTCTTCTTTATAGTTTGGAAAAGGAATTTTTTAGGCCTCCGGTCATAATTTTCCTAGGTCAAACTGGACCAATTATGACCGGTGGATCTAGAAAACATGTCACCGTTTGATAACTATTTTCTCATTCTCAATCCCATAGAATCTAGTGAATCCTCATTATATAGGGTAACTTATAGGAAGTTTCTCGTTGCGCCTTCATCCATCGAATGTAACTTTTAGACATTGTTTTCTTATCCCTTGAGCTAACTTTTGATCATTTGCAATAAGGCCAATTACGACCAATGGCCTCAGAAAATTAGTAGCCAATCATAAATCGTCGCCATTTCAATTCCTTTAGTTGGACTGTGAATTCTTAATATATAGGAGGACACATAGAAACTTACTCATGGTGTTGTTTCTCATCAGAGGACAACGTTTGAAAGTGGTTTCTCCACCTCCAAGCCTAAATTGAACATTTTTGCAACTAGTAGTAAAATGTAAAGAGAAAGTTGTAGGACCCTTGTTGGGTTGCCAAACGATCATGGAAACTTGTTGACATTTGTAAATAACTTCTTGAAACTCTACTGTTTGACTATTATGTGAATTTAAACTTTTGGAAAAATAGTGTTTCTCTCTCTTCCCTATTTCTTTCTCTCTCCTTTGTTAAGAAATGAAGTGAACTGAAATGAAATAAATATGTGTCTCTAACCTTCTCCTTTTGAATGTAAAACATTAATGTTATTATTTAAATAGGAAACTAATAATGTTAATTATGCCAAATTTGGGTGGATGCCATGCTAGCTATTAACGATGATTTCATGCTCACATGTTTTTGTAGGATGCAAGAAAGATGACAAAACAACATGGGTGTGATGCAATGTATATTGTTATAATTTATGTATGTTAATAGAAGGAAATTTGTATGTATTTTCATGTTACAATAAGTTATTTAATTAAATCTAGCAATATGAAAGAGATGCTATTTGTAGGGGTGCTTTGGGAAATGTGAATTTACCTAAAGGTGTTCTTTTGATTCATATTTACATATGGGAAAAAGAGGGTCGGATATATATTTATATATGTTAAATGAAACTATGGAGAATATTTCCACATTTTCAAAGTATGAAAAGGTTTATAATTGAAGTTCTGTAATATGTTAGATGTTAGGGTTTAAGGGAAATGTTCCTCTAAACGTGGGTGTTATCTTTATCCTCAACTTTTGGATTGTAAAAGTTAGATATGTATGCTAAATTAATTTTAAATTAAAAACTTGTAGTGAATTTCCATTATCTAATAGATGATTAATTAATTAGTGTCTTGTAGTCTAAACGAAACACGCAACCCTAATATAAGACTCATGTAGAACCACCCTTCCTGCGTGAATTATTTTAGTGTAGGAAACTATAACCTTAGGATAAAATTCAATCTCTACACTCGATTACACCTTCTAGACTAAGTAAATAAGATCCCTAGTTTGAGTTATCGTCATAGTCATTATGTTTAGCGACATCGACGTAAACCCGATAGTTAGGAACGACATGCTCAAACTATTTCTTGTGTAAGCATAACTAAGACTTCCTTCATATCCTAGTGGAATACAAAGTCTTACGAAGTTAAATTTAGAAATTAACTTCATTATCGAATGAATTCTTTGTGGGATATGGGTGACACAAATAGAACTAGGGAAATAGTTGTGCTATGACTTAAACTCTAGTTAATGATCTTTTTAGTTCCTCATAGATAAATGTGTTACCTTGGTTACTAACAACATATCACATTGGTCTTTCATGAATGTTTTTTAGCATAAATAGGTGCTCTCACCTTAAACTCATATATAGTTTGGATGTAGATCCTTAGCTGAAATTGAAATTAAACAAAACCTTGGGTAATTAAGGGGTGAACTTGTGGGTCATGTGTAGTTTATAATGCTTCTAATCAAGTACTTATGCAAGATGTTAGAAAAATAATTCAAGTAACTCCTTTTTATAAAATAAGTCTAATAATGATACCATAATGAGATGTAAGTGTAAATCATATAAGATTGAAATGAGATTTTAGGTTAGGAATAATATCACTCTTAGAGTCCTTATAACTCAATTATAAATTTCCTTGTGTTAAAAATAATATGAATTACCTTGATGAGATCAACTTGAGAAAACAAAATATATTTATAAATCTAAATAAAATTTCTTGACTTGGAAATGTTCAAAATATTCAACAATTTATCGAACTATATTAAATATGGTAGGATAATAAAGATATTGTGATAAAAAAATTGGTTTGGAAAAATGTATCTTAAATCTAAATCTTCCTCAAATCCTAAGATTGTTTTCTTCACACCATGTTAGATTCAATGTTGTATTAAGGGTAAAATTTAAACATTTAATGAACATTTGAGAAACATAAACTTAATCTAAGAACTTTGTATGCAATTTGAAATATGCCAAATAATTATGTAATTTATGGAGATTGTCGTAAGAGATAAAGATCCAAATTAAAAGGTTGAACTGTAAGTTGAATCTGAAACAAATAAAAAATATGTAGGTTGAAAAAGGATAAAATTATCCTTGCGTACATATATTTCTTGGAATGTTAATCGTAACTAAGGTGTAATCATGGTAATGATGTGTTGTGGTTTTCCAACCCTTGAGTCTTTTCCTATGGTTGGGTCATTAATAGCATTCATTCATTAGGGAAAGTGTGACATCAACATGTATATGGTGTTGTCATATGTCTATGTGAGTCTATGACTTATGTAAGTGTCTTTTTGTTGTTGAGTGTCTCTTTTTGGAGCCCTTGTGGTGTGATGTTCTCAGTAGTGAGAAATGTTAGTAAAAAAATTACTCTAGTATTTTCACCGTTGTATTTCTAGGTGTAAAATGTGGTTGTTACATTTGGTATCAAAGCGGAGGTTCATGCTCTCGAACCTCTAGGACATATTGGATTTTTATGGTTTTTATGGTGGTGGTGTAGATTGGAAGGGTAATGTGATATAAGTGTTATGTGAACTATTTTGTAATTGTGATATTATGAACACACATGTTGTGCATGTCACTTTGTGCATATTTTTTATCATGGTTATGTGCTTGTGATGAGAGTATTCACTCTCCCTTTTGTGGATTCAATGAAGAGTTAACATGTGATGTGTTTCCTTGGTGTGTGAGAAAATAATGTTGTTGTGGATTGCGGAGTGTTGAAGTTTTTTGTTATTCTGTGGTATGTATGTGTGTTGATGTGTTTCATGACATAATTGTTGTATAGTTAATTGGTTTGTATCATGATGTTTCCATCAGGTTGTGATGAATTGTGTTTGTCAACATGTTATATAGCAATTAATTTTATTTTGTAATGTAACTCATTGTGTTCATCATACGTATTATTTTTGTAATATATTATGGTTCATGTCGTGATTTAGGGACATATGGTGAAGGTATGATCCCTATTGTAAAGTTCTTGCACTTTGGGTGCATTATGTGGTAATGAGATGTATTGAAACCCATCAAAGTGATGATTTTATTGTACCATGTATATACAATTTGTAAGACACTATGGTTAAGGTGTGTGCACAACCATTGTGTTAGTGATGTAGTTATATGTTAGGTTGTGAACTCTATACTAACCCACGCCGAGGGAAATTGGTAAAAGTGTATGTTTGGAGTGAGGAAATTTTTACCGTTGCCCTGTCACTCAAGCAAAGTAGGAGATAGGAAGTGGAGTCTTACATGAGATGAAAACCCACTTTTGTTCATTTTCTATGTATGGCACTTACTCAAAGGGTGTCATGCATATTGTGTTTCATGGACACCTTAGGCTCAGTAGATGGTGAATTGTACTCCTTTTTCTCTCCCTATATGGTGATCATATAGATTCAACCTAAGTATAGTTATGAATATGTTGAGCCTTGTCGAAGTGGTGGAGGGATGATTCAGATAGAGATGATGACAGTTGTATTATTTGATATGTTATTTTATGAGCTGATATGTGTGGTGTTAAAATATGCAATCAAACCTTTTTGTGTCATGTCGCAAATACTAGTTAGTGAGATATTTTGAATCGAGGTTGAATTGAAATAAATAAAATAATATTTATTCACATGTAAAATAATTATATATATATATATATATATATATATCAATAAATATATATGAAAAGAAAATATATATACATATATATAATTTAAATTGAAAATTTAATAAAAAATAGAACAATTAAAAATATATATATAAACCAAAATTATATAATAACAAGAAAAATGGAGTTAGTAAAGTGAGTAAATTTAAAATGGCGGTGGAGGAGTTAATGTGTGTAGGTGTATATTGATGGAGATGTGGGGTGAAGTATGGCATGTGGATAATCCCTGAAAAATCACATGGGAGAGCAAAATTTTTGTAGTTCATGATAGTGCATAAAAATGTGAGGCATATTTCGTACATATGTTTTAAATTTCTCTGTGGTTTGAAGGAAGTGCTGGAATGAGCCCATATGGTAAAATAATTTCAATGTCAGAATGAATATTTCTCCATATCAAGATATTTGGTATTCCGAGATAGGGAAATCTATAAGATGGTTTTGAAGTTGACTTGGGTTTGTTGGGAGAGGATATTCTACCCATCAGCTAAATTTCCTCTTCCACCCATTACAAATAAAAGACCATTTATGTCATCCCTTTCTATCAATTCCCAAATTAAAGAAGGTGACGTATTGATGAAGGAAAGGTCTTTCACTCATGAATAAGTAGTTGAGTATTCTCAGCTTAGCTAGGACAATAATCCCACTCACTTGGATTCAACACAAGCTAGAAAGGATGGATTTAAAGATACAGTTGTTCATGAAATGCTCAAAGAAATGTGACCACGTGGGTTGTGGGAGGAGGAGATAGGTTTGGATGTGGCTTGTAATGATTTCTTGTGGCTCTAAATGGGTTGTTAAATGTGGCACCAAAATAATAAATACACTCCCTCCATAAAAAAAAGTGTGAGCTTTTGAACATGTTATGGTCACCAAACAAAGAATAGAATATAGAGGAATTTCTTTCATATGTTAGAGCTGCAAATTCTTTGATAGATGCGTATGAAAAATGTGGAACCTTGCACAAAGCATATGAACTATTTGAGAGAATGTATTTAAAAAGGAGAGTGTGGGTTTTGTTGATAGCGTGGACTATAGGATACACACAAAATGGATTTTTTTTAAATGCATTAATGAAAGTGAGCTACTGAGTAATACGAGCTTTAGAAATTACAATATTCCTTATGATATGCATTACACAAGATAGGAAATTGATGGTCCTTTTCTTGTCATAATTTGTAGTGCAATGGCCCAATGTTGCAAAATTTTTGTGTTTTGTGGCATAGGGTGTGAATGTGTCTTGGGAAGGTGTAAACATAATTCAAACATGTTTTCATGTTGTGAATATTGGGTGTAAAAAACCATGGGGAGAAAAAAAAGGTAGGTGAAAGGAGTGTGTTGAGGTGCAAAAAAAATGCAAAAGAAAATGCAATCTCTACAATGAGATAATTGTGCTAGATGTGGCAACATAGATTTACACAACAAGTGTTTGTAACACCTCTAACATGACAAGTACCTAAGATGGATTCTAATTTAGAAGATTCAAATGTTGACAAGTGATTTGGTCTTAAGATGTATACTCTTGTGACTTTTGAAATCATGTTTGCAATAGAACATAATTCATCCTTTATGTAGGTACATTATGTCATGTTTAACTGTATTTAATAATAGCATCCCATCTCCTTATGTAGAATTAGTTCGCTGCTTGAATTGAGAAACTCGGTTTCAATTTTTATAAAACTCTTCCTTCAGAAAAACATTACCTTGGATCAATTCCATTGATCCAAGGTATGCTTTTAATTCATAATTTTTGATCATAATGACCATGTCTGTTAGATTAGTTAATTGTTGGATTCGGACTGTGCTAGAGAATTAATAAAGTCTTCAAACCTTGTTGTATGTTGAATACTGATGTCATAGTTGGTTCTTCTTTTAATTGATTGCAAATTTTTCTTTGAATGGTAACCTTTTTAACTATATGTTTAATGTTAGGTGACTATGTCCTAGAGCTAATTCTAACCTATGTCTCTTTGATCTTTTGAAATTAAGATGTTGTGACTTAAACTAGAGACCTACCTATGGACCTATGTTGATTTCCTAAACTAATGTTAGCCTAACTTAGAATGTGGCTAACCTTGAGGGGGCCTAAGGAAAAAATGGACATTAGGTGGTTGGTGGCATCGGTTTCAAGGTAATTAAATGAGATTTAATTCATTCTTATTATTTCCTACAGCCAAATTTTTCATGGGCATTGGAAATGTTGGGGGAAAATGAGTTGGCATCTCCACCAAATTTGGTTGCATGTAAATTTGAATTTATTCTTCACCAAAAGTGGAGATGGCGGTGGTGTGGAATATGGAGGGAACTGACAATCCTTTACATTTAATGTTTTTGAATTTGGCAAAAACTACCTAGGAATGTGCATGAGGGGTTTTTGGTTGTTTTTGATCTTTTGGTTCATTTGTGAACCAAGCTCTGCATGATATTGTTCATGTTCTTTAGTTCAAAACTTGCATAACTATAACTCTTTCATGACTCTAATTTTCACATGTCTTTAAAATTTTATTAGACACTAGGAAAAACTATATAAAGAAAGGGGAAGTGTTGATGGTTCAGTTGACGTTTCGTGGCAAGGAAGAATCTATTGAATTTTTCTTGGAGATCTCTTGTGAATCAATAAAGGATAAGCGCTATCAGGCATGATAGGCTCTTCCCATTAAGTTGTTTTTATTTTACTTAAATTATTCATTAAAAGAACTCTACTTTAGGGATAAATTGGTTTTGTTAGATGTTATGATCTCTACCTTCAATGCTTATATTATTTACTGTGATTAATATTTGACTTCACTGTTAGGATGGAAGATCTATTCTAGGTTTTGATTCCCTTGTTTTGATTTAATGAGTTATACTTAACTTTTGTTTGAGCATGAGATGAAGTTGTAACTATTTGTACTCTTGTTGAGCTATGTTAAACTTGTGAGTAACTCAAATTCTTAAATTCATGGAACTTATTTAATGAGGTATTGTATAACCTCTGTGAGAACACTTCAGAGTATAAACTTTTGAGTAACTCGACTAATGTTGAACTTGAATGAATCTTTTTGGGAAATAAAATTTTGCGTCTCTTGGGTTAGCATATTCTTCTGAGTCTGAAGGAATGTTCAAAACTTGGGATCATGCCCGATGATTTTTTTATCAATTTGTGGTTGTGATTCTAGGTTTTGTTTCAAACTTCATGTTTCATTCATTTGTTCTAGTGGTTATTAAGTAAGATGCATTGTTTTGATTTTTTCTTTGAAATAAGCTTTCATCTATTAAAGAATTGCTATAGATTTTTCATTCACCAATAGAGGATTCAAAAGATTATCCGTGTTAGCTCCTTGAAAGGAATTATTGCTTGGGGAAGGTAAATTTGAAGGAAGTGTTATTTTGTCTTCTATTATTTTGAGAACATGGTAACCTTTGAAATTGATATAATTGAGGATCATAAGGGAAATTATCTTGGGATTTATCTCATTGTATTATAGTCACTATTATTGATTTTTTAGTCTAAAAATTTCTTTGGACATTAATGGTGGTACATGGTTAGTCTATTTTCTTAGCATTTGGCCATCAAATGTGTTTTTCGGTTATTTTACTAATGAAGGCACAGGTATCTCTGTATAAGGAATGTGCGTTTTGGGGCATAGATTTATCATTATTTAATCATATTTTCTCTTCATCATCTAGTTGTAGAAGGACTTTGAAGACTTACTCTTCTATTAATTCTCTTCCTTTCTCTTCCATGTTTGTGGAAAACGGTTACTTGTTGTCTTACAAGATTTTGATGTTATTCTTATTGTTCTCTTGAGTGATGAAAGGTAATGATTGTTGTGGGTCATTTTTTCTTCCCTTCTTCAGGACTATAGTCATTAAATTTGATCTCTGATTGTTCTCTATTTGGGTAATTTTAGTAAAGGACAATAGAGAATAGACGTACCTATTTATGATCTTGTTTATAGTGTTCTCTTTTTCTAATCATGCTTAGAATGTTGAATATACAATCTCTCTCTCTCTTTTTGATTTTCCTTTTGTTTCCAATCTTGATGAGCGAGCTGTTCAGTTGGTCTATTTCATGGTACCTTCACTAGGAATGGCTTGAAGAATTAAGTCTAGTTGTGATAGGACAAGTTTAGTTAAAGCAGAGGTTACTTAGGAGGATTGTTGTGTTGGATGAAAATATTATGAGTAAGTCTTTTTATTTGATGAAAATTATTTTAATGATTGAAGGAGTTGAAGTCTGATTGTTATATCCCTCCATTCTACTATTTTTCCTTAGCATAGAAATTGATGTATTTGTGAGGGATTGTGTGCTTAGTTCTAATTGCATGCCAAATTGATATCATCCTTTATTGAAAAATTTTAGTGTTGAACTTGAACATAGATTGATCTCTAATTCTAAATTGAGTTATAAGATTCCTAAATTAGAAATTCTTTACTAAATATGTTGTTTGGCTCACCCAAAACCTATTCCTATGTTTGATTTGATCTTGGCATCTCGTATTCTAGGATCGAATTATGTGAAATAAATGCTAAGATGAAAGTACTATTGTTATATCTAATGCTGAGCTATTCCTAAGAGATAGTAAGGATAGTTATCTTCTCATGTTAGATTAGGATTAACTGAGAAGTGAATAATGTATAATGATTTATGAAAGGAAAATTGTGATTTTGAAGGAATAGTACTTATTTGGATTAATGATTTAATTCTTTTTATGTAAAAAAAGTATGAAAGTTGAAGTTATTTATATCATGATTTATTCTTAATTATGATATGGCTTATCATCTTACCTCTTGTTCTCATTTGTGACTAGTAATTACTTTTGGTATTTATTTTTGTAATGCTTAAACTGTTTCACAATAGCAGAGTTCTCTTTATGAAATAGTTAGCTAAAAGCACATCATTTTAATGCTTAGTTTTTATCATGCTCAGTTCAATGAACTGACCCATGCTAGGAATTTTTATAGATGGACTTCACAAGTGATGAAAGGAGAAAATATCTTTAGGAACTTATATTCATTTATCAAAGAGACTGGATCTTTTTATGATGAAATATGGTTCATTACAAAAATGTACTTTATGGGAAAGAAAGTTGTATTTGAAATTGATTCAAAGTATTTTGTTTGGCATTAGTAGTGTCTGAAGTGTTTGGACTTATTAAATGTATTCATCTTTTGATGAATAAAAGATTATGTGAATTTTTTTGTATTTGATGTATTTCCTTTGGCAATAAATGAGTGGAAATGTTAGGTAATTATCTACTTTTCATTCACTAGTTTACTATTTTGATTGGAATAGAATGGATAGATATTAGGGCTACTAGATGTACTACTATCTCTACAGAAAATACAACTTAATAACTTGACATTCTTATATCGATACTCAACTAATTCACTTTAAATAATCATTATCCCTATATAAAAAAAGGGGGAAGGTAACTTGCATGAAATGATTAATATAATGTCCTAAGATCTCTTGAAATAAATCGAAAGTTATCTTTGATTACTTGATGGTGTGTTATCTCATGAATAGTTCCTTAACTAGATTAGGAATGTAGAGAAAGGAAATTAAATGGGATTAGAATTCATTCCATTGAAGTCTAATATAAAAGGAATTTTCTTAAAACTTATATAAGCTAGGGATTGAGTAGGGAAATAAGTAACAACATTGTCTTGTTTTTTGAATTTGTTATGTGAAACATAAATCAGAATGTTAATAGTATAAAAACATAACTTATGAAATTGTTGGAAGCAGATGTATCTGCATACCCACTCTAATTGAATTTTTAACTTATAACCCTAATGGTAAATGAACCTAGTTGTTCAGTAGGACTACTATAATTAACCCTTAATAAGAAAAATTTAATAATTCATTAACTTATTTCTAAGGTATGTTCACCCAGATGAGGAGAACTCAGTCGGATGTTGGCACATGCCAACTTTAGTAAAAACCTTCATGAAGACTTGGGTCTTCATGAGGATAATGTATTGCAGTTGACATGTTACAACACTCTTCAGAGTTTAATCAACTAGATCTACATAAATTCAGACTTATTCACAGTTCTTTCCTAGGTAGAGTTAGGGGCATGTTCTAGTGTTGAGGTCAAATTATGATGACTTAGGATAACTAGACACACGCAATCAAATTAGGTCAATTGAGTATGAATATGTACCCTTAGTCACCACGAGTAGTTCTCCACACTAGACTATGTTATTAACCTTGGCTGTGGTTAAACCTTGAACAAGATGACTAACATGAGTTAGTAAAGACCATTTTAGATAATAGAATAAGTGGGGTGAAGGATTTATTCTATTAATGAGTATGCCATCTAAGAATATAAAAATGAATAGTATGTTTAAAATCTTTGGCCAAAGTATCGCAAGTTGTTGGTTGCGTTGTCCTATGATACCTAGTTTAAGAAGTGATATTTCAGATGAATATCGGTAACAAATATTCAAATAGGCCTCTTAAACAAAAAACTTAATGCCCCAAAAAGGTAAAGGAACCAAGTATACTTAGTATAAAAAACATTTAGTTAACATGAGAGATCGGTATGATCCCAGTCATGAAATGAGAGATCGGTAGCTAACCGAGTATTTTATAGCTACATATGGTTTCATTATGAGATTGATTGACTTTGGAATGCGTGTTTTAAATTATGATTATTTAGAACATATACCAAATTATTAAAAAAAAAAAATTCTAAAGTCTTAAAATGGGAATGTTACATCTTGGTATCGAGTGAAGGTTGCAGCTCTTGGATCTATTATGTCCATAATTTGATAAAACTAAAATTTTCTTATTAATGAAAAATGGTTAGAACAAGAGGAAATGCTTTGCAAAATAGCCCACCACCAAGCGGAGAAGCAGATATTGCCCAAAAATTGATGAGATCCTTGCTTCCCTATTGGACACAAGAGATTGTGTGGTTGTACTTGATCGGTAAGTAATGGGCAATGAGGAGGAGGAAGAAGATTCTGGTAATAATAATCAGCCACATCTTGTGGACAACACCAATGTTGGGAATTTGGGTGTTTCTAAAAATAATGTGTCCAATGCTAATGTTAATGCACTTAATCAACCTAAGAATAAAAAGGCAAGATTGGAAGTTAAACTCACAAATGACATAAAAAGGATAAGTCCACCCAAGTTTGATGGCACTACACTAGGAGATGGAGCTGAGAATTGGCTCAGCAAAATGGAAAAGTACATTTACAATAAGGAACTTCTTTAAGGAAACAAAAGCAATATGAGGAGCCTATCAACTTTCCCATGCGACATCTTCTTGGTGGGATAGATATAATGCTGAGTTAAACATCGATGAAATAAACATCACTTGGGATCAATTTAAAAATTATTTTAGGAAACGATGGCTACCACAACTATACTCTGATTAGAAAATGACTGAATTTTAGAACTTGGCTCAAGAAAAGTTAACTGTAATAGAGTACTTGGAGAGGTTTACTAAGCTCCTTAAGTATGTACCTCAATATCAAATTGAAGAGAATTTCAAGATAAAAAAATTCATTATGGGATTAAATCCCATTATAGGTGGTGAAGGGTATGTTAACAACCCAACCACTATGGAAGGGGTTATTGAAAAATACATAAGGTAGGAGTAAAAAATGAAGGAAATAGCTGCCCATAAGGAAGAAATCAGAAAGAAAGTTTCAAATTATTATTCACCTTGCACCCAAAAAGGGACTATGGAAAAAGTTTGGTATGAAAAAAATTTTTTTACTGATAATAACAAGAAAACTACAACAAATAAACCTTTTGCTAATGTACAAAGAAACTTTTTCAAGAACAATAATAATGAGCGAAGTCTTATAAAGGTCATAATGATAACTTTAAGGTTAGAAATAAATTTGAGCCTAGGAAAGGACCTATATGAGGCTCCTACAATTGTGGCAAGGATCATTATTCAAATTAAATTCCTCTAAGGAAGTATGACCATAATTAGCAGCATAAGATACATGATGTAATAGTTGAAAAACAAGCTAAAAAACAAGTTACGCCTATAGAAGTGCTAGGTAAATTATTTGGTATACTTGTAACTATATTTTTTGATACTTTGGAGCTGCTGAATGATTTATTTCTACTAACTTAGATTCAAATTTAAAAATAAAATAAAAAAATGGATAAATCATGTACCATACATTATGGAAATAATGTTGTCCACACTTTTAGTATGTGTTTTTGGAGCAGTACTTGACTTTCCTAGTTTTTCCACTGAAGTTGATATTTATGTTGCTCCTTTGGGGTCTTATGATGTAGTCATAGGTGTTAACTAGCTAACTAAACATAAGGAAAAGTTTGATTGTTTTGAAAAACATATTAGTTGTTTGGATGACCTGTAGAAAATAGCAAACATTCAGGGGATAAAACATGAGATTTTAGTTAGGAAATTGTCAACTATGCAACTTAAAAAGGCTAAAAACAAAGGCTACACTTTGTATGCAGTAAAAAAATTTTGTACGACCAATGAAATTAGTGACTTCTTGGATAAGTACCCGCTTTTATGAAATTTCATTGATGTGTTTCCGGAAGAGTTACCCGGTTTTCTACCAAAAAGGGAGTTTGATTTGACGTTTGAAATCAATCTAGGAATAGAACCTATTTCCAAGGCACCATATCGAATGAATACCATTGAACTAGTAGAGCTTAAGGCATAGTTACAAGAACTATTTTCTAAAGGTCTAATAAGGCCAAGTGTCTCACCTTGGGGAGCACGGTAATTTTTTACGAAAAAAAAGATGGAACACTTAGATTGTGCATTGATTATAGGATGTTAAAAAAGCAACAATCAAAACATATATCCACTTCCTAGAATTGATGATTTGTTTGATCGATACGTGGTGCATCGGTGTATTCTAAGATAGATCTTTGATGTAGATATCATCGATTAAGAATCAAGGATTTAGATATTCATAAAACATCTTTTAGAATAAGGTACGGGCATTATGAATTCATAGTTTTACCATTTGGTTTGACGAATGCACATGCAACTTTTATGAATTTAAGGAATAATATTTTTCAAGAATACTTGGACAAATTTATTCTTGTATTCTTGGATGATATTCTAATATATTCTAAAATCATTGATGGCATCATGAGCATTTGAAAATATTTCTGCAAATCTTAAGAAAGAAAGGTTGTATGGTAAGTTGTCCAAATGCTCCTTCTATGATATGGAAGTGCACTATCTAGGACATGTCATAAGTAAATATGGAATAGTTGTAGATCCATAAAAAAAATTGCAATAATTGAAGGACCTACACCTAAGAATGTACATGAGGTTAGAAGCTTCATGGGTCTTGCTGGTTACTATAGGAAGTTTGTTAAAGAGTATTTGAAGGTCGTTGCACCAATAAATTTGTTGCATAAGAAAGATAAGAAATTTGTGTGGAATGAAAAATGTGAATTTGCATTTAAGACTCTAAAGGATTAGTTAACATCTGCACCTATTTGGGTGTATATGATCCTAATGGAGACTTTACTATAGTAATAGATGCATCCAAGGAAGGTCTTGGAGTTATTTTGTTGTAAATTGAGCATGTTATATCTTATGAGATTAGAAAACTCAAGTTACATGAAATGAAATATGTTCCTCATGACCTAGAGCTTGCTACCATTTTTCATGCATTTAAATTATGGAGGAATTATCTTCTTGTTAGACCTTTTGAATTAAATACTTACCATCTTGGGCTGAAGTATATTTTCACTCAGCCAAATCTGAATGAAAGACAATGAAGATGGTTAGAATTTATATCTCAATATGATTTCGACATAAGTTATATTAAAGGCAAAGAAAACAAAGTGGCATATGCACTAAGTCATAGGAAACATATTTCTTCTCTTATAACATTGAGAACTCAGTTTAAGGATGAAGTAAAAGTGTTATGGAATTGGATTCTTATTTTCAGCAAGTACAAACAACACTTGTTGCAGATCCAAATGATCTAGGATATAAAGGTTTTCACTTTTATGACGAAGGAATATTGAGGTTTGAAAATAGAGTATATATACCTTTGTTAAATGAATTATGAAATAAATTGTTAACTTAATTTTATAATTCACCTTTTTCTGGACATCCGTCATTACGAAAATGCTTGTTGACATAAAAAAACAATATTACTTGAAAGGGATGAAAAAGAACGTGATTGATATTGTGACACACTACTTAGAATGTCAATGTCATTAAAGCTAGAACATATGCATCCAACTGGTTTATTGTACCCTCAAAACATACCTCAATATAAATGGCAAGTAATTAGCATGGATTTTGTTCAGGGGTTTCCTATGTCAAGAAATCAACACGATGTTATTTTAGTTATGGTGGATAAACTAACAAAAATAGCACATTTTATTGCTAGTAATCTTAAGGATGATTCACTTGTTTTAGAAAAAAGATTTGTGCAAGAAATTTTACTCTAATATGTAATATGTTACATGCTAGGGTTTAAGGGAAATGTTCCTCTACACGTGGGTGTTATCTTGATCATCAAATTTTGTATTGTAAAAGTTAGATATGTATGTTAAATGAATTTTAATTTAAAATCTTGTAGTGCATTTCCAGTGTAAAATAGACAATTAATTAATCGGTGTGTTGTATTCTTACTTTATAAAAGTAATAAAGAGATCTAAATGAAACACCCAACCCTAGTACAAGAATCATGTATAACCACCCTTCCTATGTGAATTATTTTAGTGTAGGAAAATAAAACCTTAGGATAAAATTTAATCTCTACACTCAATTACACCAAAACTTGGATAATTAAACCAAACCTTGGCTAATTAAGGGGTTAACTTGTGGGTCATTTATAGTTTATAATGCTTCCAATCAAGTACTTTTGCAAGATGTTAGATAAATACTTCTGTAACTCCTTTTGTTATAAAAAATGCTAATAATGAGACCATAATGTGATGTAAGTGTAAAGCATAAAAGAGTGAAATGAGATTTGAGGTTAGGAATAATGTCATTCTTGGAGTCCTTATAACTCAATTAGACATTTCCTTGTGTTAAAAATAATATGAATTGATTTGGTGAGATCAACTTTGAGAAAACAAAATATATTTATATATCAAAATAAAATTTCTTGACTTGGAAATGTTGAAAGGATTCAACAATTTATCGAACTATATTAACTATGGTAGGGAAATAAAGATACCATGATAAAAAAATCTTTATAAAAATGTATCTTGAATCTAAATCTACCTCAATTCTAATATTTTTTTCTTAACATCACGTCATATTCAATGTTGTAGTAAGGTTAAAATTTAAACATTGAATGAATGTTTTATAAACATATCCTCAACCTAAGAACGAGTGAATTAATAACTTTGTATGTAATTTGAAATATGAAAAATAATTATATAAGTTATGGAGATTGTCATAAGAGATAAAGAGCCAAATTAAAAGGTTGAACTGTAAGTTGAATCTGAAAAAAAAAATAAAAATATGTAGGTGGAAAAAAAGATAAAATTATCCTTGCACAAAAATTTTCTTGGAATTTTAATCGTAACTAAGGTGTAATCATGGTAATGATGTGTTTTGGTTTTCTAACCCTTGAGTCCTTTTCTTGTGGTTGGGTCGTTGCTTTAGCATTCATTCATTGGGAAAAGTGTGACATCAACATGTATATGGTGTTATCGTGTGTCTATGTGAGTCTATGACTTATGTAAGTGTCTTGGGTGTTGTTAAGTGTCTCTTTTTGGAGCCCTTGTGGTGTGGTGTTGTGTAGTGAGTAATGTTAGTAAAATATATATATATATATATTTTATTATATATATTCTAGTATTTTAACCGTGTATCTTTGGGTGTAAAATGTGGTCATTACATTTGGTATCAGAGAAGAGGTTCATGCTCTCAAACATTTGGGAAAGATTGGATTTGTTATTGTTTCACATGGTAGTGGTGGAGATTGGAAGGGTAATGTGATATAAGTGTGATGTGAACAATGTTGTAATTGTGATATTATGAACACACATGTTGTGCATGTCACTTAGTGCATATTTTTATCATGTTGATGTGCTTGTGATGAGATTATTCATTCTCCATTTTGTGGATTCAATGAAGAGTTCACGTGTTGGAGTTTCTTTTATTTGGTGTGTGATGAAATAGTGTTGTTGTGGATTGCAATGTTGGAGTTTCTTATTATTTTTGGTATGTATGGGTGTTGATGTATTGCATGACATAATTGGTGTATAATGAATTGGATTATATCGTTATATTGCCACCATTTTGTGATGAATTGTGTGTGTCACCATGTTATATAGCAATAAATTTTATGTTGTAATGGTACTCGTTGTGTTCATCATATGTATTATTTATGTAATATGTGATGGTTAATGTCATGATTTAGGGACATATGGTGAACATATGATCCCTATTATACAGTTCTTACACTTCAGGTGCATTATGTTGTAATGTGATGTATTGAAACCCGTGAAAGTGATGATTTTGATATACCTTGTATATATACCATGCATAAGACCCTATGGTTAAGGTATGTGTGCAACCATTGTGTTAGTGATGTAGGTATGTGTTAGGTTGTGAACCCTACGATGAATCGACTCTAAGGGAAATCAGAAATAGTGTATGTTTTGGAGTGAGGAAATATTTACCATTTCCAAGTCACTCAATCCAAGTACGAGATAGGAAATGGAGTCTTACATAAGCTTTAAACCCACTTTATTTTGGTTTGGTATGTATGGAACTTTCTCAACGAGTGTCATGGATATTATGTTTCACTAACACCTTAGGCTCAATAGATGGTGAATCATACTCCTTTCTCTCTCCCTATATGGTTATTAAAT
Source organism: Taxus wallichiana var. yunnanensis (assembly GCA_018340775.1). NCBI lineage: Eukaryota > Viridiplantae > Streptophyta > Pinopsida > Cupressales > Taxaceae > Taxus > Taxus wallichiana. The sequence continues at coordinate 555,458,527 of CM031241.1, forward strand.
ATATTTAACCTAAGTATATTTATGATTATGTTGAGCCTTGTCAAAATGGTGGTAGGATGATTCAGACCAATATGATGATAGTTGTATTATTTCATATGTTATTTTATGAGATGAGGATTGATGTACGAGTGCCAAAAGCTAGTTGAGTACCCCTTTGGTGGCCGTATAATGCCACATACTTATTGTGATGTGTTATTTCACTATATGTGTTTTATTTGTAAAGTAAAAACTTTCCCTTTTTTCTAGAACCATCGTTTTTCTTGATTGACATGTTTTTATATTTTGGGCATTTATTTGGTAGCTACATGAACATGCTATTTTTTTCAACTAACCATTGCTAATTAGCCATTAACTTTTTAGTTTTAGTTTTTCCTATCAATTTTAAAATTTTTATAGCCAAGCCCAAGGCTTTTGGATTTTTCCACTTGGCATTTGAAATGGATTGTTATGCTAGTTCTAATGTCATAATGTGTTGGAATAGGGTCATGGGATTCACCATGGAGTGGTGGAACCTATGGACCCACTTCATTTTATAGGGGTATGCCCTAAGGAGTTACAGATAACTAGTGGGTTGTTGAACCATGAGTTATTATGTCACTTGGGTTAGAGGTATCTGGACTCTATGCGCCTAGGGCCATCGGGTGACCATCCTATTTTGGGGAGCGAAAAGGAAAATTTATCTTTATTTTATTTACTTGAGGGAGACATAAGAGACTTGAGGAGACATAATAGATTTGTGTGGGTGTTTTAGTTCCCAATTCCCTTCGACACACATTAAATTTTTATTTTAATATTTTTTATTATATAAATGGATATTATTGTATCATTTTGACATAGCATGATGTTAACTAGATCTATTGTGATTTTGATTCATTGTATGATCATGTGGTTTTATTAGAGATATTTTTATTTGATGATGTGTTTTGAATTTTATAACTATTTCGACATTAATTTCGTCATATTGAGTAGGCTTTATGAACTAAACTTGTGATCTTATGTGTTGATGAAATATAGATTGAGATGTTGTTGGAATTTTAAATTATATATTAATTATCTAGATGATGATTTTTATGTACAAATGATTGTTGATTTATATGCATATATTTTATCTTGTGTGTTTTATGCAGTATTTATATCACAACAATCAAAGGGGATTGAGAACCTATGACATCGAATACTAGATGGATTCAAAATGGTGACCATGACAACATGTGTTATGTATTGTGTGTTTGAATTGTTGTTAGGGGGTTCCCACGGGGGGGAAATCACCTCCAATTGTGACGAAGGGTTTATGTGCAGTTCTTTCTTTTCTTTTATCTAATTTTAGTATGTGATTTTATAGTGATGTCTTTCCCTTTTATTAATTATTTAATTTGTGTTTAGATTAGTAAATTAATCATGTTATTAAGCTAATTTTTTAGATGTGACAAAAGGGAGTTATTTAATGGAGTATTTTCTTTGGTATTTGTGTTTTAAGTTGAGTGTATCTGGTCTTGAGTGTTGTACACTCTACTCCCTCTTGGAAATTCGGATTTGGCCTTAAGGACCAATTTTGGAGGCTTGTGAGACAAGATAAACTTGTCCCACACCTCTTAATTTCTTATACCAACCCTACCTATGGATTGAGGGGTCAAAATAGACCCCATTATGTGTTTTGTAAGACAAAAAGTGGCATTTATTGAACTTTTCTTACATGAGTTTTAAATTGTCCTTAGGGGGTGTGGGTTTGGATTATGTGTGTAAAAGGTTTGTCATTCCTCTCAATCACCAATTTATTATACATTGGGGCTTGAGGTTTGACTTGTGAGGTGGAGTTGAGGATAAGTGATGTGTCATCCTACATGGAGCCACCTCACCCTCCTCTCTCCCTTTTCTATTTATGTTAGTTCTTTTGTTTGTTTGGGGGTTACTTCATTTCATTTGTGTGCACTTGAATTTTGGAGTTGGAGAATTTTAGAGTGCTTGTGGATTTTTTTTTTTGAGCTTTTTGATGTTGGAGTGGGATTGAAGGAGCTTGGTGTATGACTCCTGGATCAATCTCTACCATGGAAAGGTAGGAACTACACTCTTATTTAAATGTTTTCTTTTATTTGTGTATATGTGTATGTTATTGATTGTTTTGGTATGTTTGTTGGGTTCTTGGGTAGATTACCTAAGTGTGGTGTAGGAGAAGGCTATGGGATCTTATATCTAGAGAGGAATAATATTTTATTTCTTGTTTTCGAGGGAGTTGGGTTGGGTGCCCCACCTTGGAAAAGAAAATGCTTGCATTTCTTACTTGGTTTTTATGAGGGAGACATAAGAGATAGTAGGGAGGCATAAGAGAATGTGGGAGGCATAAGAGGATATTGAGGGAGGCATAAGAGTTGTGTAGAGGTTTTGAGATGTATATTTTAGGGTTTAAAGGGGAGCACATAATTCCCACTGTGAGGCATAAGTGATCTCCCCATAGATCCTTGCTCCATTGGCTTTACATTCTAAAGCCTTGTATATTTTGTTAGTTTCCTTCTTGTGATTGTAGTTTGTGTTGATTGTGTTTTGGTATGGTTTTGAAATCTTTGTATTGTGATGTGGAAGCTTTTATTGTTTCCATGAGTTGGATCCATCTTTTATTGCATTGTGGTTGGGGCTCGAGGGCCAATGAGGAGGATATCTTATTCTCCTCATTGATTATTAGTTGGGTGAATTAGATTGTTGCCTCTCTCCCATTTTTGGTTGTTATGATCAATTGAAGACATGGTGGAGCTCTCATTGGTGATGTGAGACTTGGAGCATTTGTTGATGTCCAAAATAAATCCTTCCTTATGAGAAAACCTTTTTGTTATTCCCACTTAAGGTGGAATGCTTGTAGTATTGTATTTTGTTAAAAAAATGTTGCATTGTAAGTTTCATTTACCAAGTTTTATTATTATTTTGAAGGAAGATCATTGAGGAATTGTATAATTTCCTTTCTCCTCAAATTGTAGTATGTAAAGAAATGAATCAAAATGGAAATCATGTTTAAAAGTTTAGTTATAATTTTTATTGTGAGAAAGTAAGTTCTTTGCATTAAAATAAATGAGTTATGCTCAAGGAAAAGAAAGTTCATTATCATTGTTGAAGTTATATTATTGTAAAAGGAAAGAAAGAACATAAAAGCTCTAAAATACTAATAGTGCATGCTCAGAAACCTTGAATGTGGAACAAAGTTGTTAGTAGTTATTTGAATAAATGGTTGTAGTGGAAATGGAAAGATGCAATAAATTTTAAGTAAATTATTATGTTGAAATAATGCATTTTGTAGTAAGGAAAAAACAACAACATTAGAAGTAGATTTAGTTTCATTTCTACCTTTTGGACTTGAAAGAATTTTTTTAACAAAATGAAAATGATCTTGTAGTTGGTTTTAACACATGCAAGATGATTTGACCCTAATGCTATTGAAGTGTTTTGAGTATTTTTACATGGACAATAGTTCCTTTTATTGGATATCTTTTCCTAATTACTTTTAATCGTAATATCCAAAAACCCCTAAAAAATGAAAGAATACATTTATTGATTTTTCTGTTATACAAGTAAAACTCTTAATTTTTTAAGGAGCTCATCAAGTTTAATCAACGTTATCAAACCTAAATGGAATTCTTTTGAATTTAATTTTCCTAAATTGGTATTTCTATACAAAGCAAGTTCTACATGCTTTGCAATGTTTGCTAGAAAAAATTATGTTGTCATTTTTTCATGATTTTTCTCTGATTTTTTCCCTAGAATGTACTTCACATGCTCTACATGGGCTAAGTGTTTTCACTAGTGAAGGAAAATAAGTTCGACTTAAATGTATTTTGATTCCTCTTGACTGACATGAATATTTGCAAGTACATAGTTAGCAGAAAAACATCTAATCCATCCCTATTTGTTGATATTGAAAAAGACTAGAATGATTTTAGTGGCCAATATTAGCTAGTTGGCTATTTTCCATTTTTATCAAGTATTGGAAAATGGAATCTTAATTCTTGCTGAGGTATTTGAGGTTATGTATATGATTTTTATTTGCATATTTAACTCCACAATGTTTCTCGGTTATATGTCTTCAAGCCTTGTAACGAAATTGAAAAAATATCCAAATTGAAATAAACCACATTATTTTATTTTTAGAGCCATGTGAATAAAACTCTCTTATTCATCAGGTTATTGATCCACATTTCTTTAACTCTAATTGAATTTTCTTTTTATTTGAAATTTATGAAGTTTAAAATTGGCTTTCATCTTTAAATTTGAAAAATTAAGTCAATTAAGGTTAAATAAATGTAGATTCACATTGACTCCTCTCTCGAAAAGAGGTTTTTCTTTAAGAAATTGAAGAAAATGAAAAAAGGTGGTTTTTGTTTAATATAGAGGGGTTTTGCCACTAGGATTAAAACGTGATATCATATCTAATTTGGAATTTTTTCCCACCATGGTTGAAACCCTATATCCTTTATATTAGACATACAAAATAAAAATGAAAACACATATTACAAAAATGTGTAATTTATATGTCAAAAGAACTCGAAATCATGTTTAATCCAAAAGCTAAACTATCCCCTTTGTGTGATTTCCATGTCGGTAGAGCTCTTGTTTGGTTGGCCTTGCAATATAAAATTTTCCATGAAAATAAGGAACAACCAAAGCACAAGTTTATTTCCATAATTCTCTACTCCACATGTGAGATTCGACTCTTATTGAGGACTGGAACTCCCAATGTCTCACACCAACTCAAACCTAACTCAACAGAGCTCAACATATACCATTTTGTGTTTGCAAAATGCCTCAAAGAAATGTGGTCTCATGGAATGCTATGATTGTGAGATATAAACAAAATAGCTCTAACAATGATGCTCTCAAACTCATTGAGGTAATAAAGAAATTTGGAATGTACCATAACCATTTCAGATTTGTTTATATATAATTGCATATTTTGTCTCATTTTAGTTTCATGGAGAGATAATATGTTAAAGCACTTAGTCATTCTTTCAATCTACTTTGACAACAACACTTCACATTCACTACATTCTTGAGAGTGAGTATTAGCAAACTTACATGTCTCACTTGCATTTGTATTCAATTATTACACAACTAACTATTATCTAACATCCCTTCTAATGTATTTTGCAACATTTGTTTTGGCTTTAATAGAAAATCAGTATTGTCAATCACACCCATTATCAACATCAACTACAAAAGTAATAATTGTCTTTCTAAATCTAATAACATATACCATTCGACATTCACATTGCATTATACACATGTGATTGCTAGTTTGATAAAATTTTAGAAGATGATTAATTTAATCCAATTTCCACTAAATGTCACTTTTGGTGATATTGGACTTATAAGAATCCTACAATAACTTAATAATAAATATATACATTTCAAAGAGGCTAAATCCTAAGTTGTGATAAAGAAATATCCTTTCTCCACTAGTATTAGGAATTTTTTTTTTTTTAACACATAAAAGACAATTAAAATTTAAATTATTTCCATCTAAGCATACCTAGTTTTGCTTTCTTTCATAAATGGAAAAAATGAACAAACTAGGCTAACCCTTTATTTACATGCTTTCAAGTGCTATAATAAACTTTACTATTCCTTAACTTTTCACAACATACAATTTTACCACCATTTCAAAACAAACTTCAAAAAGTTTCCATTAAGTTTTAAAATTGAGGAACTACTAACTTTCCAATCAAAACTATACACTTACATGGGGCTACAAGCCAAGTGAAAAAGAGGAATAAGTTGTCTTTCCTAAAACTTCATTTCCATTTTACGACAAAAAACTAATTTTATATAACAAATCTTTCTTTAACAATCATTACAACTTTAATATCCAAAATCAGTACAACTTTTCTTCACAAGGATTAGTACAAGGTCTTCCACTTCAAATGGAAAATTTTACCAAAAATGAAAGCTAAAAGGAATAGAATATTACAATTACTCCACCATAAGTGGGGATAAAAGAAGGTTTTCTCACAAGGAAGCATTTATTGAGGACACCAACAAAGATCCATTCTTCACATCACCAACAAGATAGATCCACCATGATTCATTTGATCACAACATAAACGGGGGAGAAGCACCACTCTCCACCCAACCAAGAATTCCAATGAGGAGGAGAAGCCATCCTCCTCATTGGCCCCCGAGTGCCAACCACATTGCAATGAAAAATGTATTAAACTCATGGCAACAAAAAAGCTTCCACATCACAATACAAGGTTCTACAACCATACCAAAATACAACAATGTAAATAAAATCACAAGAAGGAAGCAACAAATACACAAGGCTTCAACATGTAAAAGCCAAGGGAGTAAGATCTATGGGAGGTCACTTATGCCTCCCAATGGGAAATGGATGCCCACCTACAAACCCTCCAATAAACATCTCAAACCCCTACACACTCTTATGCCTCCCTCAAGAACCTCTTATTCCTCCCACATTCTCTTATGCCTCCCTATAAATCTCTTATGGCTCCCTCATAAAATAAACAAAGTAAGAAATGTAATCCATTTCTTGTCCAAAGTGGGGCACCCATCCCATCTCACTCCAAAACATGAAATGAGCTCTTATGCCTCCCCACATGTAAGTTCCCCATAGTCCCCTCCTACACCACACTTAAATAATCTACTTAAGCACCCAAAATCATACCAAAACAACCAAAAACATGCACATATACACAATATAAAAGAAAATATTTTACAAGAGTATAGATCCTACCTTTCCATGGTAGAGCTTGATCCAAGAGTCCCACACCAAGCTTCTTCAAGCCCAAACAATCACAAAGAATCTCCAACAAATCCACAAGCACTCCAAAATCCTCTAACTCCCAAAAATGCAAGAGCACAAAGAAATGAAGTAACCCCCAAACAAGCAAAAGAACTTGAATAAATAGAAAAGGGAGAGAGGAGGGTGATGTGGCTCCATGTAGGATGCCACATCACTCATCCTAAACTCCACCTCACAAGTCAAACCTCAAACTTCAAAGCACAATCAATAAGTTGATGAAGAAATGACATTTTACTTATACACACAATCCAAGCCCACGCCCCTTAAGGACTATAAATAATTACTTGTAAGAAGGTGCAGTAAAAACTTACAATTTATCTTCCCAAAACACATGATTGGGTCTAATTTTGACCCCCCAACCCATAGGTAGGGTTGGTATAGCAATTTAAGAGGTGTGTGACAAGTTTAACTTGTCCCACAAGCCTCCAAAATTGGTCCCTAAGGACAAATCCGAATTTCTAAGGGGAGGTGGAGTGTTCCACACTCAAGGTTACTTAGACATCACTTACAACACATAAACCAAAGAACCATATAATCTAATTAATGAATTCTTTTGTCTCATTCTTAATTAATTTAGTAAACTAATTAATTTACTAATCTAGACATAAATCAAGTGATTAACAAAAGGGGAATACATCACTATAATATCACCTACAAAAATTAAATAAAGGAAACTAAATGAAAGAAAACACACAACCCTTGGTTACAATTGGAGGTGATTCACCCCCATGGTAACCCACCTAACAAAAATTTAAACACATACATATAACAAAATACATGTTTCCATGGTGACCTTTGTGGAATTCATCTAGAATTCCAATGTGGTTAGTCTCCAAACCCCCGATGTTTATTGTGACAAGTTTACCTACAAAAATCATAACACCACCTTCGGCCTTGGATATCGCATCAAAAATATACATCTCCAAAATCATTAAATCAAAAAATCATCTAATTTATCATTTAAAATTTCAACAACATCTTGATTTACAAATTTCAATATCCATATGATCATAAGATTAGTTCAATTGTCTAGGTATACTCAATATGACGAAATATCACATGTATGTAATATATAATTATAACCATGTCAACAACATATCAACATCAATATAAAATTTATCTAATAATCCACACGCATCATGTAAGAATCAAAATCAACAATAGTCCAATATCTATAACATATAACATCATGCTAAATCAAAAGCTACAATAATATCCATAAGTATAGTCGATAGTAATGAAATCAATAACAAAAGGTGCAAGGGAAGTGGGCACTACAATTTTGGTAGCCATTAAAGAGTCTAAAGAATTTTAAAAATGAGTGTTGATGAGATGATGGGTTATTTGTAAACTCATGAATAAAGGATGATTAGATCAGACTATTGCTTTAGTGAACAAGCCTTCAAGACAAATACAAATATTAGAAGTAGGGAGAGAGGAGAATACAATATTGGAAGAGGAATATTTAGCAACCACTAAGAAAGTGGAATTCATAACCACTATCAAGAGCCACAACCAAGAGGAATAGGTAGAGGAAGGAGAAAAACACTTCCATAGGTGGTTCTATATAAAGGTATGACAAATCAAATGTCCAATGATATTATTGCAAAAAAATTAGGCATTATACTAATGAATGAAAAAAGAAATATTATGATATGAGAAATCATAATCATAATGAAACAGTCTCTAATGCAAAATAAGTTGAACCAGAGAAGAATTAAAAGGGTGGAGCCTTTCTTTTAACTTGAAATGTAGTTGTACAAAGAAATAAGAAAGTATGGTACTTGGATAGTACTTGGAGTAACCATATGTGTAGAAATAAAGAAATATTTAGTAATATAGATGAACCAATTAGATTTAAAGTGAAGATGTGAACATAAATTTTTTTGTGATGGGTAAAGGCATTATATACATCCTCACCAAGCAAGGAGATGAGAAGCATATACATAATGTTTTATTTATTATAATATTGAAGTATAATCTTCTCAGTATTGTGCAACTTGTCCAAAATGGATATAAGGTGAAGTTTGAGAATGGAGAATGTGTTTTATATGACAAAGGTGGAAGCAAAAGTTGATTTCAATAGTGTAGATGACACATAATATAATGTTTCCTTTGAGAATGGAAATTATAGCAAGAGCAAGAGCATTCAAGACAATAGCCATTGATCAATCCACTCTCTGGCATCTCATGTATGGGTAGTTGAGTTATGGTGGATTAAATTTTCATTATAATAAGAAAATGGTTAAAGTGTTATCTTTTATCGAATAATCGAAAAGGTTTGTAAGGCGTGCATATTGGGAAGCAACATAGAAATGATTTTTCCTCAAGTAAATACTAGAGAACAAGCTAACCACTTGAGCTTATACATTATGATTTATGTGGTCCTATGAAAACTACCTTCATGTCTAAAATTTTATATTTCATAACTTTCATAGATGACTTCAATAGAAGGACATGAGTTTATTTCTTGAAAAAAATTCGAAACATTTGTAGTATTCAAAAAATTAAAGGACATGGTTCGAAGCATAATGGTCATTATATAAATACATTGAGAACTTATAAAGGTGGAGATTATATATAAAATGAGTTTTTAAACATGTCTAAAGAACACATGATCAAGAAGCAATTCACAACAAGGTTTACACCTCAACAAAATGGTGTAGTTGAGGGGAACAATAGAACCATTCAAGAAATGGAAAGAACTATGATGAAAGAAACCAAAAGGTTATGTGATTTATTTTAACAATATGTCTTTGATTGAATTATCTAGAAATATAGTTTTTCATGGTGGAAGAAAGAATATTGGAATGAGATATCATTTAATTCATGAATGGGTTAAGAAAGTAGAAATCGAGCTTAATTTTTGCAAGTTGGAGCAGTAGCTAGCTGAAATTTTTTTCCAAACCTCTGTCAAAGGAATGGATTGCATATTTAAGAGAAAATTTGGGCATCATACATTAACTGTCTAGCTCAAGAAATTAATTATCAATTTTTTTGGTTCAATATTAAGGGGGGGTGTCATAATTAAATGTTGAATAATCTTGAGTCAATGCGACATTTGAAAACAACTTCCCATTCCTTTCTAACCACCTTCTGATCAATATGAATTTTGTTGTGATGATTATTATTTTGGTTGAAATTTTTAACCCCCCACCAAAATACTTTTCCACATGGAGTCATGATGTGGAATCCCTTCCTCTCTCCTCCCCATGGACTTGAAAGTCCTAGGATTAATTTGATTTAAAGTTTAATTCAGTTTTGGGTTTCTTTTTAATGGTATGTTATTTATATCCTTTTGGGTCCATTTTTTTCGGGAATATTTTTGTAGCAATGGGAGTATATATATATATGTTTTAATTTGAAAATATGGGATATATAAATGTATATGCATCAACATATTAAAAACAAACTCTCGGCATAGAATACAAAGAAGATTCGTAGCTCAAAAAAGAGAAGAAGAAGAGAAATACATGGAGAGAAAAAGAGAAATCGCAACAACATAATAAAAATGGATGAGAAAATAGAAAGGGAATATTCTAATAATAGATGTGTGTAGTAGGACATAGGGAAATTTTTGTAAGAAAAAGAAAATAATATTTAGACATAAGAAGACAAACAATTAAAAAATAGAGCAACAACTCTAAGATTGTAAAGTTTCTCAAATTAATATAATACATTTGTGTGTGTGTGTGTGTGTGTGTGTGTGTGTGTGTGTGTGTGTGTGTGTGTGTCTTATTTGTGTTTCGGTTCTGTGTTTCCATTAAATTGTATTTTGTATTAAATTTCTCCAATAGTACATAAATCCTTTTGTTAGCTATATGTTCGGTCTAGTGACATGTGGATTTAGTTTATTATTCTTTATAATTTCTCGTTATGTGTGGCATATTTTGTTCCTTATAAGCAAAGTGATACCATCCCATTTGTTAGGTACTTCTTAATTAGGGACTAATATATTGGTGTAGTTTCAATCCCTCCCTCCTTGAAGTTCATGAGTATTATCATACCATTACAATCTAAACATGTGTCAACTCTCATGCTTAAACTTAAATGTATAAATTTAAAAATGAATTTAGAGTTAAAATTTCATTCTTTTTATATATAAATTTACTACAATGTATATTAAAGGTTTTACTTTGGGGATGTTGGAAAGAAATAAGCATTTTAAGGGGTAAGGGAAAGAAAAACCATATTTAAAAATTTAGGTATATATTTCTCATAACAATCACATTTTATTTACTTTATTAAACCAGGATGATAGACACTAAGAATTTTTAAATTAGGAAATGATAGTATTAATATTACCTTAATCCATTAAGTCATGACTCTTGTATGTGTTATTATCTTATTTTTTATATCATAGTCCATTCTTACTAATATTACAAGGTTTTATCTCCTACATTCACAACTTATCCCTTATGGAAATTCTCATATATGTCACAATTAGTTCATTACTCATGATTATAATGCACAAAGCTCCACAACACTTTCTCTCAATACTAGAGAAAACTGTTCAACATGACCAAACAAATAAATTGTCTATTATTGGGTAGAATTGTCGTATCTTGATCCACCAAATGGTCATTTTTAAATTTTGTATCTTTTATTGGTCAAAATAAAAACTATATATAATCCTTTATAAAAATATATACATGAAACACTATACTATAATGCATTACACAAATGTTTACCCATTTGGTGCTCATCTTACATCCTCGATAACTCAAGTTGAAATAATGTAAAATGTAAGAAAATATATCCCTTCATTCCCTAAAATAAGATGTAATATTAGCACCATATTTCAAATAGATCATAAGAACTCAAATCTAGATCTAAGAGTTAAGCTTCCCAAATCAAGAAACTAAAAATAGAACTCAATAATAAATAGTTATCAAGTCCTCAAGTTATCAAAATTTACATTCATCTATTATTATATCACATCGCATGGTGCAAAACCACATGTAGTTTTTACCTCTTAAAAATAGTTCTACTGTAGATATTCTAAGGATTATACTTTTAATAAACAATTAATTAATTTTCAAAGATAAAAGTTTTATGTCACCATAGTTCATTCCAAATGGTTTTCACCAAATTACCATAATACCTAAACCTATACTATTTTTTCTAGGTTGAAATTATTTTTTTAAAAAGACATATAAACTCTTCAAAATGACAAAACTATTAAAGGGATTATCCTACGCAAAATGGCACCATACCTATACCTATACATAGTGAAATTATAATATTAAAAAGAAGCATCTATAGAATTTTTCCATCTAGCTAATCCCTCTATAACACCAAAATTAGTAATCAAGCTAGTTAAAAGTAGATGTACACTTTTTATTACCTATATATGTATGTATTTTTAACATGTGTTACAAACAATCAATCTTTTTCTATAATAAATATGTATGTGTTGGTATAAATATCATCGTCAATATAATTATAGGAATGTGCATTTTATTTTTTATCCCTAACTTAGTTTCAATTAGTAGAACCTCTTTTATATATATTCATACTTATCATACGCTTAAACCAAATTGTCAACAAATATATTATAATATTAAAAATACTCGTAAAGCTTTATATTTGCAAGACATGTTTATAATGTATCCAAAGTAGAATTAAAAAACATGTAAAATGTTTTGATTCCAAAATATTTTGTTCAATAAGATATCCTTAAAGGAAAATATGTAAGCACACTATCAATTCCAATTAATGTACATTAATATAAAATTAATTGAAAACTATAAATAAAATGAGGTATGCTTTGAAAGGTAAAGCATAACACAAAATAATTTTATAAATGTAAGGCCTAAAGAATATATTAGATTTTATTTTGTAAAAATTGTTGCTAACACTTATGAGATCATTTATGTAATCTCTTTTCTTTTTTGTATTTACCATTATACACTTTGATTCTAACAAACTCATTGTAACTATTATATGTTTATTTTTACAATTATATTTTTGTGAATTTTGAAAATAAAAAAATCTTATAAATAATATATAATTCACTTATTCAAAATAATTACAATTTTATTTCATCTAAAATATTCAAGCAATACTAAATTTCCAAAGTAAATCCTCAAACTTAGAAAAAGATTGTAATTTTTCTTTAAATATGGAAAACCATACAATGTTAATAGATTTGTCCCATATACAAACTATTCTTACTATTAACAAGAGGTGGAAAAGGGAATCACGGAAACTCCATAAAAATGAAGTGAACCCAACTACCCATTAAAATACATAGAAACCAACTATCCGAGGAAAATCATAAACTTAAAATTAGCACCAAATATAAAGTTTCGAAGGAGAACATAATAAATTAGAAAATAAAATAAATATGGGATGAACACTCATACTATGTGAAAAAGCTAGATATGAAAAAAATCATCGATTCTCTTTTATCGTTGTACAAGATTACAACACAAAGACAATTCACATAATCTTAATAATGTTTTTGAGATTTTTTTTTGAAAGCATTTTGGGAATATTCCTTCAAAAAAACACATAATTGCGTTTTGTAAGCAATTATATGGGGGAAAGAATTGAACCTTTCCTTTCTATTCAAAATCCTTAAAGGCAAGTATTTTATTAGATGAAAAACATATTATGAAGGATGATAATGTTTCTATTTTTTTGTTCTTTGATCTTAAAACAACTAATAATATATAAGGTTACTTAATATAAGTATTATGATAATTATTTGAAATAAAAGAAAAATATAAATAATAATTATATTTCATCATCATCATGTCGATGTTCCAAGTTAAGTTTGATAGTCTATTATATAATATTTAGAAAAATATTACTACAATTCTCATAACAATTGAGCTTGAATTTTGTAAGATGTATATCTCTTGAAGTTTAGATAACATGAAATGTCACATAAAATAAATTTTAAAATTTTACAATATAATGATGTGACTAAGATATGAAAGAGACTCCTACCTTAAGAATTTTGAGGAGAATTTAATTGAGTTAACAAATATGAATTGGTGATCAATGAGCACCCTTTTTATTTCGTAGCCGGAATTCAATAATTCCCTTATTTTAGTAGACAAAGGAATCTAATCTATATCCAATCAATCAATGAGTAAACAAACCTCTTTTTGTTTGATAATGATAAGAATCTAATCCATGAATTATCGGTAACAAAATGAATGAAATTTTTTTAATCGGTAGTCGAAAGGAATTTAATTTGTGACCTACCAATCACCAAATAAATGAGTGTCATTTTTTGGTAATGGAAAGGAATCCAATCCTTGAAATATCAATCAGTAAATAAATTAAACCTTTTTATTATCGGTAGCCAAAATAAAATCTATCCTTTGACCTTCCAATCACCAAATAAATGAGTGTATTTTTGTTTGGTAATGAAATGCAATTCAATCCTGAACTATCAATGACCAAATAAATGAGCTCTTTTTTTGGAAGCCAAAAAGAATATAACGTGTGACCTACCCATCATTAAATAAATGAGTTTTTTTGCTATCGGTACCCAAATGGAATCTATCATGTGACCTACCAATCACCAAGTAAATGAGGATATTTTTATTTGGTAACAAAAATGAATCCAATCCATAAAATCTCAATCACCAAATAAATGAACCATTTATTTATCATAACCAAAGGAAATCTAATATGTGACCTACCAATCAACGAGTAAATGAATTTGTAAATATAAATAGAACTAAATAAGCCACGTTTTTAGATAGCCTAGAGGTATTTATCACATGATCTAATCCATAAAAAATCAAACAATTTGAGGCCATGATTGAGAAGCATAGTGGCCATTATATAAAGAATTGAGAACTTATAGAGGGGAAGAGTGTATATCAAATGAGTTTTTAAACTTTTGTAAAGAACACGGGATCAAGAAGCAATTAACAATGAGGTATACACCTCAAAAAAAATTTGTTTAGCCGAGAGGAAGAATAAAACCATTAAAGAATTGGAAAGAACTATGATGAAAGCAACAAGGTGGTTCTGTGATTTCTTATTACAATATGTCTTCGATTGCATTGTCTAAAAATATTGTTTTTCAAAGTAGAAGACAACATATTGCAATAAGATATCATTTCGTTTGTGAATTTGTTGAGAAAGGATAAATTGAGCTTAAGTTTTATAGGTTAATAGCAAGCTGAAATTTTTACCGCTGAAATTTTTACAAATCTTGTTTGATCAAGCTTAATAGTTTAGAACACTTAAGAATGCTTAATTTGGGCATCATGGACCAATTCTAGCTCTAGAAATTAATTATCCATTGTTGTTTGGATCAAGCTTAAGGCATGTTATTTAAATGAGTTTTTTTGTTAGAAGTAAATGCTGAATAATATATATATATCCCATATATATATTAATTTGAAAAGAACTTCACATTCCTTTCAAACCACCTTCTGATCAAAATTAAATATTTTGTGGCCGTTATTATTTTTTCTCATTGCAATTTCAAACCCCCGCCAAAATCCTTGCCATGTGGATTCATTCTATCGACTACCTTCCTCTCTCCTCCCACTAGACTTTAAAGTCCTAGGAATAATTGGCTTTAAAGTTAAATTCATGTATGAGTTTATTTTTAATGGCATGTTATTTAAATATGACAATTTATATCGTTTGGTGTCCATTTTTTTGTGCATATTTTTGCACCAAAGAGAATATATATATATATATATATATATATATATATATATATATATATATATATATATATATATATAAATGTTTTAATTTTAATAAAGGAGATATATAAATATATATGATATAGCCTTTTAAAACAACTCTTAGCATAGAATAAAGAGAAGATCCATAACTAAGAAAATATTAGAAGAAGATCAATAAAAAGAAGAAGGAAAATACCAAGGAAAGTGCAACACAATAGAAATATAGGATAAAAAAGGGGATATTTTTCAAATAGATGTGTAGCAACATAGAGTAAGAAAAATAAAAAAATATTTTTAGATAAGAAGAGAAACAATTGAAAAACAGATAAACAAATTTGAGATTGTAAATTTTATAGAAGTAATGTAATAAATTTTGTGTGTGTGTTTCTTATTTGTGTTTTTGGTTGTGCCTTTCCCTTACTAGTAACATTTGCCATTAAATTTTGCCAACAATACCCAAAGACTTTTGTTAGGTATATGTTCGGTGAAGTGACATGTGGATTTATTATACTGCCGAAGGCAGTTATATTGGCTTCACACCAACAAATACATATTTTGGTCAAATCCAATCAAAGAATGTCATCTGTATTTAAAGCATATCTATCTATAGTTTCAGATTAAATTTTTATGATTTGCTGCAATTCCATTAGTTACTCCCTTTATTCAGCACTGTGCAGAAACATTAATTTTTTGGCAGCAAATTTGTGGGGCTGCAATTTCAGGAAGAGTGATTAATTGACTACTGATAGGGGAAAACCATACCTGAAGGTAGATAAATTTGACAAATGTATTTTCAGTGACAGGCTTGCTGTGCGCCATGCTCGTTAATTGTTTTCTAGAATTATTTTCTGAATTTGCACTTAGCAAGGGAAACAATCAGCTTTTTGTTATTGAAAGTGGTGGTGAATACAAGTTAGAGTTTCATTTTCAAGACATTGTTTAGACCTGTACCAAGTGCTTTGAAAGAGAATATAAGACAGATAATTCTCTTACAGGTATGTTTACATTCCTCATCACAATAGATGCAGATTATGCAATCATCATTTCTTTTTTTACAATGAATTTGAAAATGGTAGCTGCATTGTTTTCCTGACTTTGTTTAGTCATTAATTTTAATTTTTTAATTTCAGTTTAAATTGTTCTGAGAAACATATCTAAAGGGATTTTCATGGTTTAACCAGTACTGTATTTTATCCTTTTTGGAGATAACTTGCAACTCCACAACCAAGGTATATTCTTTGCCAATTTGACAGTTAATTACAGAATTCGACTGCTATAACCTGCTTACATTTTGTTTCCTTTTTGAAGTTTTCGATTGTAGTTTCACACTATTAGGTAGGGTATCTGGAGACTGTTATGGAGCAATGCATATTTCAAAACAAACTTAGCAAGTAGAATTTTATCAAATACATAAGAGGAATTTTCACCCAGAAATTCTCTAAACTTTTGCCCACAATAACGTCGTTCATTGTTTAAAAAAATTATCAAATTGGTAATTTTGACATTCATAACTGTATAGATATATAGATTTTAACCTTTTTTAAAAAGGAAGATATATATTGGTTCAACACATATATAAAAATTAAACCAGTTGAGAAATATTGTCAGTTTTTAACATAACACCACAATAAATCAAAATTGTGAACCATCTTCAAGTATAAAGCCTCCAAATGACTCTCAATAAGGGAGAGGAGCCAATAGTGGAGCATGGACCAATAATGGTGAGGGTATTTGTGAAGTGAGTGACTAGTACATGTACATTTGTCATTCAACATTTGAAAAAAAGTAGCTAATAAAATGTGTCACATCAAATCACATCAAAGAATCACCCAATCACATGATGCCACATAAGTGGAAAAAAATGCATGACATAATGCCCTACTAATGGTCCACCCTTTTTTCCTTTGTATGGAAAACTACTTGATTTAAATCCATTTAAAAACCACTTTCCATAAAATAAAAATGCTCAAAAAAAAGTATTTAGATTAAAAAATATATTTTAAAGGGTTTTTTTTTTTCAAAAGTTGATGTATTTATATGTGTGTTGTACACCCCTCAACTTGGGTTCACAACTACTATCTCCTCTCCTTTAGCTTATTAGTGAAAGAGAATAATTTGTGCACATATCAGAACTGACATTTTATTTTCCCGTAGTAAGGCACACAATATTGCGAATATATTGCATTACAGAAATAAGAAGTATGTGTAACATCATCAAGATTCCCCTCCATATTTGTATTCTTCTCAGATGTGGTTGTTGATAAACTAGAAAATGCATGGATAAATGTCATAATAGTTAATATTTTGTAGAAAGAGACAAATAGTGAATGTCGATAGTTTGCTCGTTGTGTACCGAGCAAGATGTTTACATGAGCATTGGCAATGGGAAGCGTGTTATTCACTAAACAATGAATTCCAACTCTAGTCACAGAAAATACTTATCTCATCTTTGTCACCAAATCACTTTTCAGAGCTGCATTATCAACAGGGGATGAAAAAGCTCGTGGAATCCCAGCATAACCAACAGTTGCAACTTGTTTTTTTCTCAAAACAATAAATTCCAATGGTAATTGCAAAACAAACTAATCCCGCCTAAGTTCCCAAGTCACTTTTACCCATTGTTACATGGTGAATTGGGTGTGGGAAAACCTCATCTAAACCTATCTTAAGCATCGTTTGCATTGTTTTTCCCCAACCAAACAATGAATCCAAACCCTACTAACAAGACCTTAAAGTAGAATCCCAATTACATATGCCAAAACATTCAACCTCATTGCTACATTTTGTATCCAAAAAGCACGTAACTAGTAACAACTGCAAATTTTTCTGCCAAAAAAGTTCCTCAATGCATATTCTTCTCATATAAAATTAACAAAAATGCAAAAACATTACTTTACATAATGGCTGAGAAGACGAAGTTGATGAAAAATTCAGTGGAGTGTTTCATAGCTTGGTCCTATTACTCACTTTTCCCTAACTTTATTCTTATCCAACGCCAAAGCATAGATATCAACTAGCATGTTGAATTAGCATGTGGATTACATAAACAGATTAAGAATTGCCACCATAAACCAATACGCAATTTACCTGCAAGTTCCTATCAGAGTGAGAGGACATGATAATGTTGTAATGAGGCAAGGACCTATAGAAAATTGTCCCCATCTTTCCCATGCTCAAGAATCCTTATATATTATCACAAGATTCATAGCTTTCAACTGGGAGTTCCATGGCATAAATTGATGGCTTCTTCTTGGATAGTAGCCCTGCATGGGATGTGTACGAGGAAGCTCTCAACTGTTCCTCCTGGATAGTAGTGATTCATGAGATGCATAGGTGACACCACTGAAGGCTTTCACTTAAATGCCACTTACAAATAAAGTTATATTAGTCTTATCACGGTTTGAGTTCATAAAAATGCAATATTAAGACTCAGGTTGTCTTTAAATACTAAGGGTTCTAAGTTCCTTCATGCGTCTAAATGGATCATCCGAACATGTGACTTCCACATCCCCATGCATCTTCCGAACTATCTTTGACTCATTAATTTAGTACACATCTTCGTCCATGCAAGCTCTCTCACGGTGAAATAATTTGATATTTTGATTTGTATTGTCAAAATTATAGTCTAATTGTCATTGAGCCATTTTTCCATTGTATTCAAATATATCAAAGTCAAATTCAAAGTAGGGTTAGTCTTTAAATTTTTAATCGATGTAATCACTTATTTCTTCTTCTATCAATTTTATGGTTCATGGTCAATTCCTCCTCTAATAGTCTTCCTTTGAATGACACTATGTCATGATGGGATATGTAGGACATTGATTTTTTTTTCGTTTCATAAGTATTGTATGTCTGTTATCACAATCCTCTTCATTAACAACTAAAGTGACTTATTTTTGAATCTTGAGGTTTTCATATTTATACATTTTCATCTTAGCTGCAATACCCCCATTTGTCTACCTAGGCTTTTTCTCTCCCAACTTTGAATGTTTTAAGCCTCACATTGTTTTTCCCTTTAATAATATGATATTTGGGAAGGGCTTTGAAAAAAACAATTATATGCTACAATTAAAGCACTAGAAGAGTCTCTTTCAAAAATCTTATTCAAATAGAATGAAGCAATTCAAGCTTTCAAATAGAACAAATTTGAATATCCACATTTCTAAATTTCATTTTCCTTAAGAAGAGTGAGTGCGCTATTTTAATTTATTTCAATTTATTTTCTCTCCGGTAATACAAACACTTATCTTGGAAAAATAACTCTTTACATCTTATTTACTCTAGTGCAATACTTATTAAATTTATAAGTTCATTTGCATTTAACAATAACACAAAGTGCTTAAGAAATGTACTATCATATTAACATTGTATTTTACATTTCACGTGGAAAAACGTAGAAGATCAAAACAAATGTATCATTGACTTTCACATATTGCCTATTTATTGTGTTCCTCCACCCTCAAAATGCATCCATCAAATTTTATTGTATTTTTCATATCACAATTTTATTGTTTTACTCTCCACTTTTAAAAACATCAACTTCGTGAGTATTTGTCATATCATGGCCTTGTTTTAGTATTCTTTATAATGGGTGAAGTGATGTTTGACATGTTTTTGTTTCTTATACGTTGGGTAAAGTGATACCATCCATTTTGGTTTATGGTAATTCTTGAAATTGGGGACCAATTACCTAAATATTCTATTAGTGTATTATTTTCAATCCCCTACTCCATGTAATTCATTAGGATGATCATACCATTACAAGGAAAACATGTGTCAACTCCTATGCTTAAACTACAATTTTAAATTTTAAATATGAATTTATAGTTGAAATTTTATTCTTTTTATATATAAATTTACTACACTCTAATATAAAGGTTTTACTCTAGGGATATTGGAAACAATAAAGCATTTCAAGAGGTAAAAAAAGATGAAGATGAAGTATATTTAAAAAAACTTAGGTATATATTTGTAAATTAGCGTTGAAAAATCAAACTTTATTTACTTTCTTAATTTTTTTTATATATGAGTCCATCCTTATTAATATTAAAAGGTTTTATCTCCTACATACACAACTTATCCCTTATGGAAATTCTCATATATGTCACAATTAGTTCATTACTCATGATTATATTGCATAAAGCTCCACAACACTTCCCTTCAATACTAGAGAAAACCGTTTAACATAACCAAACAAATAATTTTTATAGTTTTGGTTAGAATTCTCATATCAAAAGCCACCAAATGGTTAGTTTTAAATATTGTATCTCTTTTTGGTCAAAATAAAAACTATATACATGAAACACTATATTATTATGTCTTAGAAAAATTTCTGCCCATTTGGCACTCATCTTACATCCTCTATAACTCAAGTGGAAATACCTAAAAATGCAAGAAAATATATCCCTTCATTCCCTAAAATAAGATTTAATATTAGCACCATATTTCAAATAGATCATAAGAACTCAAATCTAGGTCTAAGAGTTAATCTTCCCAAAACAAGAAACTAAAAATATAACTCAATAATAAAAAGTTTTCAAGTCCTCAAGTTATCAAAAGTTACATTCATCTATTATTATACATCACATCATAGGGCTGTAGAACTACATGTACTTTTTTAATTGTTTTTATAAATGTAGAACCTCGTAAAAAAAAATAGTGCTAATTTAGATATTTTAAGCATTATAATTTTACTAAACAACTAATTGTTTTTATAATTACTTATCTAATCTAGAACCTATTTATTCTAGGTCGTGTAAGTTATAAAAAAAAATTCAAGACATAAAAATTCATAATCAAAATGAAAAGACTTTAAATGGATTGGTCCTATGCAAAATGGCACCGTACCTATGCCTAGTGAAATTGTAGAATTAAAAAAAAGTATCTATAGAATATTTCTATCTACTTAATCCCTCTATAACACCAAAATAGTAATCAACCTAGCTAAAAGTAGATTTACACTCTTTATTACTTATCTATGTATGTATTTTTAACATTTGTTACAACGAGTCAATGTTTCTTAATAATATATATGTATGTGTTTGTATAAATAGAAACACCTATCTAATTATAGGAATGTGCATATTATTTTTCCCGCCTATCCATAACTTGAGTTTCAATCATGCCCCTGCAAAACGGCCATATCCCATTCTACATATATTCATACTTATCATATGGTTATTATGATATTAAAAATACTCATAATGATTTATATTTGCAACTACAAGAAATGTTTTTAATGCATATTATACTATTAAAATGTTTAAAAACATGAATAAAAAAAAGATACAATGGGATTTTTTTAAAATGTAAAATGTTTTGATTCCAAGATATTTTGGTTTATAAGATATCCCAAAATGAAAAAAATTGTAAGCACTCTATCAATTCCGATTTCCATACATTCAATATAAAATTAATTGCAAGTTCTATAAGTAAAATGAGTTATGTTTTGAAAGATAAAGCATAACACAAAATAATCTTATAAATGTGAGGCCTAAAGAACATAGTGGATGCTATTTTGTAAATAATGTTGCTAACACTTATGATCATGCAATCCTTTATGTTATGTCTTTTTTTTTTTTTTTACTATTATACACTTTGATTCTAAGGACCTCATTGTAAAAATTGTAAGTTTATTTTTAAAATTATATTTTTGTAAATTTTGAAATTAAAAAAACTTATAAATAATATAGAATTCACTTATTTAAAATAATTAGAATTTTATTTCACCTAAAACAATCAAACAATACTAAAATTCCAAAGTAAATCCCCAAGATTAGAAAAAGATTGTAATTTTTCTTTTTGAATATGAAAAGCCATACAATGTTAATAGATGGACAGATATAAAAACTATGGCCACTATAAGAAGAGAGGGAAAAGGAAATCACAGAAACTCCATGAAAAATGAAGTGAACCCAACTACCCATTGAAATACAAATAAATAAACTATCCAAGGAAAAATACTTAAAACTAGCACCAAAGAGTTGCGAAGGAGAAAATAATAAATTATTAAACAAAATAAATATGGGATGAATACTCATACTATGTAAATTAAGATAGATATGAAATAAAATAATTGATTCTCTTCTATCTCTATAAGATCTTACAACATAAAGAGATTTCACATAATCTATAATGCCCACATTTTTCCCACTTAAATCAATGATAAACCGAATAGCAAACCATGAAAATTCTGAAATAAATTTTTTAAAGGTTACAAGGCCTTAGCCAGATTTTAATTAAGTCTCGATTATAAAATTTTAAACAATTACAAGGTAGTTAGAACTAAAATAATGACTAAATTTTATTGAGCCCAATTTCAAAATGAATTATGATTTAATGATTTATCTTCCCAACTCAAATATTTTATTTAAATAATCCTCAATTAGATTTTAATTATTTAACACCATTAATCCCCTTTAAATTTTTTTATTGAAAACCCATTAGTAGTTTTAAATTTAATTAGACAAGGATAGTAGTCCTCTAATGTTAATGGCATGCAGAGTATTATAAAATCATTATCTCAAAAGGGCAAGGTGCACAACCAAGTGTAAGCCCTTTAGACCCCATTTAAATAATACACACCCATATTTTATTTAAAACATTCCCACTTAAGTAACACATCATTTGAGTGGTGTAGGGTTCATCCTACACCAATGGATCTAATATTTCCTAGCTCTTAGATCTAGGTTTGGCAAAAGTAACCCTATAAATCCTTATGAAACCTCTTATATTCATTTCATTTATTCAAACTCTCATTTTCATTGTTTGGTTTGTAGGTAAAGGAAGAAGGAGGAGAAGACAAAGCCATGGATTATTGTTCCATGATCAATGATGAATACACAAAGATAAAAAAATTATCCCTCCCTCTCCTAGGGTTTATTTGAAATATATTTATCATTTGTATTTTCTCATTCTTATTTTTTTGTTCTTTACCCTATTCGGGTTGTGGTAATCAAATATTTTATTCTGGTTTATACAAGATTTCTTTTCCTTTATTTTTATTACAAGCCCTAATATAAACACTTTGTATATATATCAACAAATGTGTGTACATATATGTAAATAAATACATATATTTTTCAATATATATGTATCTATTTATATACTTTTTCAATATATTTCCTTGCCTTAAAAAAAATAACCATTTAAAATTTATCTCGGTCTTATATTAATCCAATATATTTGTGTGTGTGTGTGTGTGTGTGTGTGTGTGTGTGTGTGTGTGTGTGTGTGTGTGTGTGTGTGTGTGTGTGTGTGTGTGTGTGTGATTAAATAAATGATGACGCTAAAAAAATAATAAACACAATGTATATAGGCCACATTTACTAGGCATTGGTCACGGGTTGAAAAGAAAAAAAATGCAGCCGCAAAATCAAAGGCCACTTGTTTTATTAGGGGGTGGTTTAAATATTGTGTGGGGATTTAAAGGTATTGGGGGTGAGGTGCCAACCCCACCCCCACCCCATATATTATATGGGTTGTGTAATTTCGTCTCCTCTTCAATACTATTTGAACCATGATTTCAATTTCGTTTGATTATAATCTTGAACCTTGTTGTTGTATCCTAGTAAGCATACTGATAAGATACGTGGGACATCATGATTACTATTGTGTTCTAATTTTTATTTTGAATGTATGGTTGTAGTGTGGAATTTGGTGTACATTACTATATATGATTTGTTTAGCATGATGAGAGACAATACAATTATTATGAGTACTATATGTTGTGAATCATAATACCGTTCATATGGATTCTTAGAAACGTGGATAGACAACCAATATGGAAGAAAATGATGTTTTGTTAACCTAGATATATATTTCCATTCTAAATTTTCTTTGTATTGATCATATTATGATGTTAAAATTTATTTTGTGATTTCTTTTATATTGAAGAAATAATGGAATTGGAAATATGTGTGAAATTGTGAATGAGTGATAACAATGCTTAGTTTAGATAGTACCTATTTCGTGATATGAGGATGTTTATATATATATATATATATATATATATATATATATTTATGTATTTTATGATTTGATGCGGCATAGACCGAAAGAGGTATTGTTAGATTTTGCAGGTAATTATATAGCAAACAAAAGGGGGATAGGGGACCAACAATGAAGGAATTTAGGGTATTGGCAACAAGTCACCATGGAAACTCGTGTAAATGTATGATTTTATTGTGAAATTTTTGGGAGGAACCCATTTTGGGGTGGCCTTAAATGTGACCTTGTGTAAGTTGTGGTTTTTCCCTTTTGATTTTATTTATTTGTGAGTAATTGTGTTTTGTTAGTATTTTAGAGTCACTTTTAGTATTGTTGTTAAGTACTCCCTTTAAGTTAATTAAACTTGATTAGTTAGTACTAATTAAGATGTGACAAAAGGGGGGTAATAAATATGAGTAGGTAGTCTTGGTTGGGTTGGATTTGAAAGAATTTAATTGAGTTGGAGTCGTGTGTACTCAATCTTGCAAGTGAATTTCTGATTTGGACTTTCTAGACCATTTTGAATGCTTGTGGGGGGAAGATTAAGCTTGTCCCACGCCTCTTAAACTCACCCACCCACTATGCCTACAATGTGAGCGGCTTATATTAGGACTTTTTGTGTATTTTAATGGACAATAATAGAAATTAATTGCACTTTTCTTACAAGATTCTTTAATTGTGTCCTTTGAAGGTGTGGGTTTGGGTTGAGTGTGTAAGAGGGTTGTCATTCTCTCAACCACCAATTTATTATAATTTGGGGTTTGGGTTTGACTGTTGATGTGGAATGGAGGAGAAATGATGTGGCATCCTACATGGAGCTACATCACCTCTCTCTCCCCTCTTTTCTATTTATCCTAATTTGTATGAGGATTTGGGGGTACTTGTTTTTATTTTTTTGGTCTCTTTCTTTTGAGGGTCTTTCCTTTGGAATGGTTTCTAGAGCTTGGAGAAAATTGTGATTTCTTAGAATTTTTGGAAGGCTTTGAGCTTTCTTGTGGATTGTTCCTCTTACAATTGCAAGGTAGACCTTCACCCTTGTTTCCTTTTCTATTTTTTTATGTTCATGATGTGAATGAATGGTTGTTGCATGCTTTTGGTTGTGGAAAATAGAATGGCTTTTAAGTTGTAGGAGAGAATGGAAATGATTATTTTCTTAGAGGGAGACATAAGATTGTTATTTGGTATTTTAGGAGGGAGTTGGGTTGGGATGTTCCACCTTCTTGATAAGTAAGTTTTTACTTATATTTTTCATTTCATAAGAGTGAGGGAGGCATAAGAGTGTTGTAGTTATTTGCTTGAACTCGTGGAGGCTTTAAGTTCGATACCCAAACACTTGGGAGGAATAATAAGAAACCGCATGTTCCTTTCTCCTCCTTGGCTTTAGTATGAAGCCTTTGTGTTTGGAAACTTGTTGGTTTTGTGGTAATTTTGGTAATGGGTTTATTGTGTTGAATGTCTTGATTGAATGTGATTATGGAATCCATTTAGAATTGCCAATGGTTGTTTTATACCCTTTATTTCTGCTTTGTTGGGGCTTGGGGGACATTGAGGAAGAAGACTTCTCTCCCTCATTGGATTATAGGTTGAGTGGAGAGCGTCGCCTATTTCCCTTTCATTTTAATTTGATTGAAAAAAGCGAAGGGTGGAAGAGTGCAAATTTAAGTTAGATGTTGGAAGGTTATCTTGATATGAAGATTTTGTATTGAGCTTACGGAAAAGATTATTTTGTAAATTTGGACATGTTGCTTCTACCTAGAGTGGAAGACTTGTAACTCTTTCATTTTAAGTGAATTAGTTTCTTGTAAGAGGTATTTGTGAAACATTGTATTCTTATCTTTGAAAGAAGGATTTTGAAGTGGTATTATACTTAAATTAAGTTCTCTCAAATATAGAATTCTATTAAAAAAATTATTGTAAAATTACTTTGAAAAAATGGTGTTCTTGTGTGGAAAGTGAATGTTGTTTCCTTTTGTATGGTTGGAAAATTTAAATTTAAAAAAAAAAAAAAAAAAATCAAAAAAGGGGTTTCATTAAGTATTCTATACCTTGTTTCTCTCCAATAAGAATGTAAAATGTAGTGATTTAGATTGTCATGTTGTAGTATAATTTTATCCAATGTTGTAATGGGAAAATTCTTACTTTTAGTGTCTTCAACCAAGAAATAGGTTCACCTTTTTTCTTGTATTAGATGGAATGAAAAGGAAAAATAGTTTCCAACTTATTCGTATATATAACTAAGTATAAAATTATAAAGAACTACCTTTACCCTCATATGTTGTTAAACCAATAAACTTTAAATTGATAGATTACTAAAATAAAATAAAACAAAAAAATATAAATGCACAATTTTAAATTATATTTTAATTATAGAAGTTTATATGTAAATTGATTTACTTATAAAAACTACAATTTATCCGTTAACAAAATAGTTATTATCTATATACATATACTAAACAAATGTAATGTCTTATGTGGTAAAGCATCCGAATCTAGATTATTAAAACAAAGTTTTAAATATATATTTAAGAAAAAAGGTAAGTCTATTAGGTTTGGCCAAATTAATGGTGGGTAGGAAAAGTTTTTGTTTATAAAAAAAAAGAGATGGTGAATTTTCATTTTTGGCAGGGAATGTTCAATGTATAAAAGAAGGGCTGCGGTGCAGCATGAGTACCTGCCATGAAAGCTTGTGGCATGTTGAGAAAGGATGTTAAAGTTATTTCCACAAATTTTGATTCATTGTTTTGGCGCAGTTTCTCTTTTTAAAACATGTAAATGTGTTAAATTTTCATTGACCAACTGGATCCCAAACCTAGAATCTCTGATTTTTCGTCTGTGCTGAACAATTGAGCTATTTTTCATCTGTGCTGTCAGGAATGTAAATTGTTTTCAACACACTCCTCAAGCCACACTTCTGAGTTTGGGCCTGGAGTTCTTAGTCTGGCTCCAATACCATGATTTACTCCTTTTTGTGGCTCAAGTGTGGATTGTTTCCAACTAAATCATTATTCTTTGTACTGTAAATTGTTTGAACCTTGATTCATTATCTTGAATTGAAGATTTTATGTACCCCAAATAAGTCCTCACTGATCCTTGTTAGGTTGTTTTTTAATTTTCTTAAAGTAGAAATTAGTTTTTATTTGGTTGTTCAGGTTCGAAAATAAAATTTCTTAACTTTGTTTTATTGACTTAATCTCAGATTTAAAGAACAAGGCATTTTATCCACTTGAATTAAGATTTCATGTACCAGGTCATCACAGCTACCATACTAGGCAACTAAATCTTTAGCAATAGCTGGGTTTTCATCTCTATTTTTTGGCAGAGGAAGGTGGGTTTTATTTTTAATATGAAGCCATATTAGATGATTCTTGGCATGGGTATCCTGTTCTAACATAAATCCTTGTAGTTTTGGTTAATTTTCTTGAGTTAATATTTCATGTGTTAGGATGTCATTGCGTTTATTTAAGGTTACACAACCCACTTTATATGGGTTTTTTATTTTATTTGTAGCAGAAGCTATGAATAAGTAGGAGGATGTTTCAAACCTCCTAAAGATTTTGGGAAATCTGAGGAGCCCAATAGACAGGAAGTCATAGTCAATGGTTTGCAACTAGTTTTATTGTCTGGAGGCCCTTTGCAAGGAAACATTACATCTCTTGAGAGGGAAATGGTTAGCTAGGGTTCTACAGAGATATGAGAACCTCCAACACTTGGATTTTTTGTTATACTCTCAGATCAGTGACCAATGCCTGGAAAAGGTGGCCAGGTTAATACGGCAACTTTTATGTTCTATATATATTTCCAAACAGGGTTGTTTTAGTCACATTAGCTTGTCTATACTGGCCAAAACAAAATTGTGATATTGTGAGAACTTAGTGGAAGTTGATCTTTCTAATTGTACCAGAATTGGGGATAAAGAGGATGATGCTATTTCTCAAGAAAAAATTTGCAGTCACTAAAAATGATGAAGTGATAGCTAATTTCTGACTTGGGTTTGGTTTGCATTGTGGTGAGGTGCAGTAAATTCCATCACTTGAATGATTGAATCTCAAATGTGTTTTGAGATTTCTGATTTGGGCATTGAGCTTGTTGTTGTCAAGTGCAGAGAACTTCGGTTTCTTGATATTTCTTACTTAAAGGTATTTGCATTTCTTTGCAATCTTTATATTTCTCCATGGAGGCTAGTTAAATAACAACCTTTTAATTTTTAAGGAAATTTGTCTGATATCCTCATCTGCTACAAAACATGGTTGAATATTTTTATGGTAATTAGATAACCAAATATAAGTAATCCATTAATCTACTAGCTTATTACAATAAAATGGAATAATGTGATTTTGTAAAAGTAATGCATTAAAATAGAAGTTATAAATTGTTCTCATATGTATGAAAAACAAGGCCAGTCATAGGAGATGGTGAGTTTCACCATCTTGATGCATTTTCCTTCCATCATAAATTGTAACAATTTATCTTGTTTGATGAAATAGACTGAGGTTCTTATGATTAGTGAGCAAGCATCTATAAATGAGTGATATGGAGGATACATCGACATTGTAGTTTGAGGTGGCAGAACCTCACTCCTCAAGTTTGTGGTCATTTTAGGGATACTCTTAATCTAGTGCAATGTGTTGCAGATAACAAACAGATGTATAGCTTCTATAACACAGCTCGTCTACCTAGAGACCTTGATACTGGTTGGGTGTCTCTCTATGGATGATGAAGGCCTTGACATTCTCGAGAGATGGCTGTAAATCATTGTAGGTACGTACGTAGGAAGTTATTGACTTGATATTAGAAGTGTCTGCTTTACATTCCAAAAACTTGCAAATTGTATGCAGCGATTTTTTTATTAGATTTTGAAGGATACCAAATGAACTTAGAATAATAGGTTGGATAATGCAATAGCTATGAAGGCTAATGGTAGTGGGTTTTCTTTTTTGCACATTTTTTAATCTAATTTTGTAACTGATACATAGTAGCTTGTTCACATCGTCATTGACACTTCAATACTGGATTATAGTTGGAATTTTGTAGAATTTCTATTATAAGTGTGATATGTAGATGATTCTCTGTTTACAGAGCCGTGATGTTTCAAAGTGTCAGAATGTGAGTTGCTCTGGTATAATTTCCCTTACGAGTGGATCAATCACCTTGCAACAACTTATCTTGGCCTATTGTGTTCTAGTTAGTAATATGACACCAAGCTAACGATGACGGGACAACTCTTTTAACTTTGAACAAATGATTTCAATTATTGAACCATATGATATCTGAATAAGCATCTATGTGTTTGATGAGTAGTAGGTCATAAGTGCTCTTTAATTTCAAAGTGTCGAATGTGAGTTGCTCTACTATAATTTCCCTTACGAGTGGATAAATTGCCTTGAAACAACTTATCTTGGCCTATTGTGTTCCAATAAGTAATATGACAACAAGATAACGATGACGAGACAACTCTTTTAACTTTGAACAAATGAATTCAATTATTGAACTATACGATATCTCAATAAGAATCTATGTGTTTGATGAGCAGCAGGTCATAAGTGCTCTTTTTGCAAGTTTGCAAAAATTTGAAAGTCTACGGTTGATTAAATTGGATGGTCATGGAAATTTCTAGCTCGGTGGCTAGAGTCTATTGGAAAGAGTTGCAAGTATTTACGTAAACCGAGCTTAAGTAAGTGTAGCAGTTGTAATGGATGAAGGAATCTCTGTACTTGTGGCCGCTACAGAGACTTAAAAATCATGGACCTCACATGCTTTGCACAATCGACAAATGTTGTTGTTTCAGCAATTAACGCGTTTTGTAGATATATTTCATGTCTTAAGATGACATCATGTAGCTTGGTCACCGAAACAAGCTTGACCAAAGAAATAAAGAAAGAAAGAAAGAAAGAAATTAACAGATTCACATAAAGTTGCCACAATCAACAAGATGTCCATTCTGCCATGACCTTAGTCCGGAAAATAGTAACTTCGCGAGCCTATTCCCGAATAAGAAGTCAACATAAAGGATTTTAGGGATTTTTAGAAAATCTAGGATCAATAGGTTCAAAATGATTAGATCCCATGGTTGGGATTTCATCCTACTCATCTTAAGTGGGCAGAATTTTTTTTTAATGGAAATTAAATTTAAAAGGGTATGTGTAATTGGTTGAATGGGGCCACTTAGTTGCTAAGTCAAGTTGTGACCTTTATGGTATGATAATAATTTAACATTGTGTTTGGTATTTAAATAATGAACTAAAATAGATTTTTCAATAAATATTAGTAAGGGTATAGTTTAATAAATTAGTGGGACATGACTATTAAATAATTAAACAATACTCTAATTAAGTAAATGAACTTAATGGGAGACTTTTAAACCGTAAAGGATGTTGATAGAGATAAACTAATAATATTTAATTAATAATTTAATTGTGACAACCTTGTAAATGACTAATGCTCTAAACAACAATTATCTAAACTTGGTGGATGATCATAACCCTTACAACTTTTAAAACAAACAAAAATCCGTAAAAATTTTCCCATTAAATTATTAGATCTTTATGTGGTTTTAAAGTCAAATTTGTGGGTGTTACACTTGGTATCGTAGTCGTGAATTTAATGCTTAGACCCTGATCCAACATTGGAACCCGAAAAAGACTTAGTAAAATTTGAACCTCGATAATTAAAATAATTATAAAAGATTAAATTGTTTGAATTATTGTACTCGCCTAGTTGCATTCTGTCAAATCCAGTTAACCGAAAATCTATAATTGGATTGATATTTTTGTAAACTTATGGTCTAGAAGGAACTTGATTCTCCTTTGAAAAGATGTTGTTTGATGAATCCTAACTCTTTTTTAGTCGTGTGACGTGATAAACCCTTTTCGAACTCCTTGTTTGAATGCTAAATTACGTGGTGTGACTCTTGTGGATTAGCATTCGTGATTTTATTCGGGATAGACGAGTAAATTAGAAGTTGATTAGTTGATAGAACTCCCATTTTTCTTTAATGATTAGGCGATTTATTTTTGGTTGTCGCTTTGTCGACCTAATCCGTATATGTAAAGTAAATATCATGACATGGTATCGCATTGATCCAGCTTTGGTGTATACATTCTTAAATTTGAACTTGATGTATAGTACCCCTACCGGTGATCCAAGAAGGGGGCTTCAAGTGAATGTGATGTGGACTTTTTGTATTCTTGAACTTATGTTGTTTTATCATGGACCAACATTTTATTTTTTTTAATTCGATTGAGAAGCTTTGAGACTCTTTTATTTATTTATATTTTTACGAGATTTCCAGATATTGCAATGCGGTTAGTTAGCCATTTTCTTTGATTGCCGATATTTCTTGGATTTCACTTTTGATTGGTGACTCGAGAGCTTGTTTATCTTATTGGCTACTTAGTTAAATGTTACGTGATTATTTCTTGTCAGTTTAGGAGTTGGTTCTACACTGTTATGTTGTGAAATTTTACCGTATGGGGTACACCCTAGGTGTCTTGGTTGCCTTCTTAGGTGCTTTAAGTTATGCCTTGGTTTTTGAAGGATAAAACCTTGTGTGTGTCTAGGACATTGAATAAATCTTTTACGCAACCTTTCTAGAGAGAAAGTTTTGCATGTCATGTGGTCTAATTGGTAGTCTTGATAGAAATGGTTGTGATTCTCTCACACCCTAGTAAGAGCTTTGTTCCTCGTTAGAGTAGATGTATTTGGTTATGGGTTTTGGATTATGATAGGATCATATTAACTCTTGGATAATTGTGGATTTTAGTGGGTAAGTGTTTTGTTTTGGATGTGGTGTTCCATTGATGGCATGCTAAGTTTTATCATGGTTTTCTTGTTTCATTATAGAAATTATTGACAGTGGATTGTATGTATCTTTGTAGATATGGCTAGATTTAAGCCCATTTTGGCAATGTGCTTAATTAAGTGTACTTTTTATGTTCTCCATGGCCCATAAATAGATCTATCCTTTCCTTAACATTTTAAATCATTATGTATACCACTCTATAATATATTAGTATTGGGTAATGTTGAGACATGTATGGATGCCTTTGGATCTTTTGGACATTTATCTAAGAGATTTTGGTTTTGTAGATCTTAATATTTTAATCTTAGTTTTGCTTATGTTGTGCCATTTTCCTTTAAAGCTACAAATCTTGGTCATAGAGGCCATGTTTCAGTAAATTAGTTGATTGTCCTCTTGTATTTAATGTCATATGGATTGAAAATTGGTGTCCTCGGAGTAAAATTTCCCTTGTTATCTTGTTGTTTGTTTTGTGGTATCTTGTTAAATTATGAGTTCTGTTTGAAACTCTCTTTGTATTATTAATCGAACAAGTTTTGATCATAAACAACAAACATTGTTTTCTTTGCCAAACCGATGTAAACTTCTTAAACTCGTAAATGTAATTTTTCTTATTTAATGGGATTTTCATTGTAACTTATTCGATACTTGTGGAGACCCACTTGGAGTGTTTTTGTAATGCCTTGTTCTACGTTACACCCGTTCTTCCCGGGTGTATTAGGGCTTCAAGACTACACAAGCAGATTAAGGCTCGTGTAACCATTCGCTTATTGTGGTGCCCCTTCCTTTTACTACTGGGAATACCCGAGATCTAGAAAAATAAAAATAAAATAGAATAACGATATAAATAGAATGAGTTTTAGAATAAAATAAATAAAAATAGAATAACAATAATAATGAAAGTAAAATTTTTGAAACAAATAAATTTAAAAAAATGGAAATGGAGTGGAGGGCATGGGAAGGCACGTGTTTTCTTGGCAAGGCGCAGAAGTTTGGTGAATGTAATCAAGCGCTTGACCAAATGAAAGAAAGGGGACAATTTTTCAGAGAGAATTGAAGGCAGGTGGGTGAGAGTTGGGTCAGTTTGGCAGGGGGCGCCCTCAATAGCTGTCACAGTCTCACCGAATGCATTAAACAATTTTCCAAAACCACTCAATGCTGGACCAGCACACTCCTAGCCTATGCCTATACCAAACGTGGAGCGTAGAACTGAAATTCTCCTAGGAAAGTGCCGTGAGGAAGTTTCCAGGAAACCTCCTTCCCACTTGTTCAAACGCCACGTATTTCTTATCCTTTCCCTGAGTCTCAGTCTTTCATATCTTTGTTGTGTGTCTTGCAGTGCAGGCATTCATTCCTCTGTCTACCCTCTACATCCGACGCCTCCGAAGCATCAGAAGGCTTCTACAATAGTGTCCAAGCATTGTCCAGCCAGATATCGGTGTACACTGGACAAAAGAGGGGACGACCATAAGTGTGTTGAATGCCATTGGAAATGTTCACCGGTTGCAGTGGGTTTTCTTGGTGGCTGCAGCAGGTTATACAAAGTGGATGGACACAAAGTGAAAAGTAACAAAGAAAAGTGTGTTGACCTTCTGAAGCGCATGATGAAGCTTTCGAAGATGATCATGATTTCCAAGGGTCTTCCTCGTTTGGAGAGAGAAACTGAGTTGTACACGACCATTAAAGAATGTATCCAGTTAATCTTCCAAGGTGCAATCTTGTGTTGTTCTCGGAAGGCAAGAAAACAGTTTCAGAGCATGCGCTTGGTGTGGTTTCCAGTCACACGAGGAACTGAAAAAAAGGGGAGGCAAGGAAGTGGTGTTAGTGTCTGTGGCGGCTGACAGGGATGAGGAGGTCATCCACACCCACGGGCACAGGAGATCTATGCAATGTTGGAGAAAATGTCTTGGGAGATGAAGGTAGCAGGATATTTTTAGATCCAGATCAAGTACTGAGTTTGTATCTCCAAATCGACTATGTGACAGTGAGAATCCTTCCAGCAGACCTGATGAAATTTATTTACAAAGATTCTCTATTGAGATCTTACTTGTTCTACGATGTAACTCATGGAAGAGAATCTCATAGGCGCGGATCTGTTTCATTTCAGTATATTCATGAAGCACGTTTTGCTTTGCAATAATATGAGCTTCTTCAACGAGTCACCAAGTTAGCAGGCATAAAGTTTTCTGTTGGAATTATCACACCTTACAAGCTGCAGCTGTAATGTTTGACAGAATGTCTGAAAAGGATGTTGTATCATGGACTGCCATGATTGTGGGATACGTTCAGAATGGTTATGGCGAGGAAGCTCTGAAACTATTCCAGAAATTTCTATGGACAAATGTTAAACCGAATAGATTCACCTTTGCAAGTACCCTTAGTGCTTGTTCCAGCCTAGCACTGCTAGAACTGGGAAAACAGCTCCATGCCCGTATCATTGGAATTGGCTATGAATCAGTTTCAAGTGTGGAAATTTCTCTTGTCAGTATGTATGCCAAATGTGGGAGTGTAGATGATGCAGCTCTAGCCTTTGACAAAATAGTCAGTAAGGATTTGATCTCATGGAATGCCATGATTGTTGGTTATGCTTACAATGGAAATGACAAGGAGGCTCTCCAACAGTTTAAATTGATGTTAGAGGCAGACATGAAGCCAAACCGAATCACTTTTTTTTAAGCGTCCTGTCTGCATGCAGCCATGCAGGACTAGTGGCTGAGGGATGCCATTATTTCGAGGTAATGAGAAGAGAACACATCAGCCTGGTAACAACTAACCACTATGCTTGTATGATTGACCTTCTGGGTCATGCAGGACGAATATGTGAAGTTGAAGGAAGTGAAAGCTGTGTTAATGACTCTGATTACTGAAAATACTGATATTGATGAAGTGATTGAAACTGTGAAACAACGCCACAAAGAGTCAAAATTGCCTGACATTGAAATTGTGCGTCTCTTACGGGATGCACTTATGGATGTTGTCCAGTGGTCTGGCAAGAACCAACAAAAAAATGCAAATTCGGCACTGCGACAGGTTCTTCTCTGAAAATATCTCCTCCAGCCTTGTGTAGATCACTTGTGTTTGTGGTAGCACGCATAGGGTATGTGAGTTGGTTGTCGAATCCCACAAGAAGTAAAAGCTCAAGGAAAGCAGTAGTTGAGCACAAGTGCATGGAGTCACTTCGAATACAACAATGCTCGTGAACTGTTTGACAAAAATCCTCTTCAATTACTTGGTCTCGCGGATCGTGAATGTGGACCGCTTAGAACTGGTGCACCCGGATTCCAGTACCTACAGTTCTTATGCTGACCCATGCGGAGTCTGTACGACCTATTGAAGCTAGAGAAATAGGCAAGATATTTCTACACTTCTCTACTATTATTTTATTTAAAAATATTGTGAAATCGAACCACTTTTCCTTGCATTGATTTGTCAGTTGGATGTCATGATGGGAGATTTCCCTTTCTGCTTGTTCCTTCTTGTTTTAGCTTTTATCGTTGACAGTATGTGGGTTGAAAGGATGCGTGTGCCCTCTCCTCTGAATGTTGTATTACTCGAATGATAGAACTTCATCTGTTTGTTTATGTATTAATTCTTCTCTGCGATTGAGTTGCAAGTTATTATGTTGATCAAGCTAGTATTTTCGATATCATGGAAGTAAGTTTACAATAACTATGAAACCCCCTTCCTAGCACCCAAGTTGTCCTTGACGTTTTTTTTAGCTCCTTCGCAAGTCCCTTTGATAACCTTTTGGCATCGAGAAAGAAAGGTTGTAGGATTGTGTGAGCAATGCATGGGCTAGCCAGCGTAGAGTTTTGGTATTAAAACTGGTAGAATAAAAAGGTTTGTGTGCAACGTGTTTTTCCGTCTCGCGTGTTTAGACTCTTATACTATCTTTCATCTTGTTTCTAGGCTTTTAAGGCCATCCTCAAGAAGTACCTTGACCATCCCTATCAACTTGAACCATTACTAGTTTTTCGAATCAACTAAGCTGGAGGGTTCATTGTGCGAATCCAGTACCTCGTTGACACTAAAATAGTTGGTCTAATTCCCCCTCAGAATTTTTGCTGGTGGCGCTCTTCTATTTTTCCTAACTTGCATTATTTGCTCCCTTGTAATGTTAACGCTATTAATTAATATTGGTCGGTTTTTATGCACATAATTACCATAATAGTTTGTGATGGAAATTTCGTTAAATGTGATTAACCTTCGGGAAAAACTCAGCTTTCATTTGATAATCTTATGGATTCATAACGGAAGGTTTTGTTTTGATAATGTCACTTAGAAGTTATGTTTGTATCTTTGTGTGACGGTTGACTGTGTTACCAAGGGTTGCCTTAAAATATGGTTGTTTTGGGAAATGGATAATTTATTTTAAATTAATCAAACATTAGAGTTGTTGTGGAAGTTTGCAAACCTTTAGTGTTATAAAATTGTTGATGACATTATCAGTATACTCTTGTTGACGAAACCCCTTATTCTCTCGCGTGTTTGCTACTAGCCTGTAAGACTTTGACCCTTCCTGGATGATTGGTAAATCTCCTTGTAGTTAATGGTCAAAACTAGTATACTTTGCCTTCGCTTCGAAACTTATGTTGTGTGTATACTCTAATTGATTTCCGGTTTGAAACTCATTTATACGTGACTTTTTGTGTTAAATTTTGAAACCCGTGTTTCCCCTTTCTTGGGCCGATCAACTTTTGTTCTTTTAGAAATGTATTATTTTAGCCTATGCGTTGGTACCTTTGATAAAATTCTAGATGGTTGGTCTATTTATATCAAATCTCAATCTTGTAATTATTGTTATTTACTTACTTGATGGGAATTCTGTTCTTTGCTAGATTGTTTATATCTCCTTATAGGGCCAAGGGCCATTCTCTTACGATTGCTATACCTTCGTTGTTATTACTCCTAACTGAAGTACAAGGTCTTCTCCTTCTTTGATTGGCATGATGAAGACTTTACTTTAACTTGATGTGTTAATAGTGTTTAGAGCTTTAAACCAATTCTTGTAATAAAGTGCTTCCTTTTTGTGATATTGTTAGATAATAGTTATGGTGGTTTTGTGTAGCCTTATCTTGCTCAGTTCTCGCGAACTGACTCTTGTAGAAAATTTGCTGCAGATGGATCTTGCGTGTAGATGAGGGATAGATTTGTAGACTGTTGTCATCAACCTCAGTTGAGAAGTTCCTTTGCTCGAAACCTTTTTTATGTTGTTCAACTGTTGTTAACGTCCAGTGGAAAGTTTAAAAGAGGATTAATGTCTTAGTATAATGTATTGTGGACTTGTCATCTGAACTTTGGAAACCTTGTATTGTTTGACCATCATTGAAATTATAAGAAAATTTGGTTATTGTTGTTGAGTGACTTGTAGAGTATCAGTATTTTAAGAAATGATGTAATCTTGTTTTGTTCTCGTAAATGAGTGTTGCTTCAACTTCGCCTTGAGAATAAATTCTGAGTTAAACCTTGCCATGACTTAGTAATAAAGTGTCATAAGTAAACTAACATGGGATTGTTAAATACTTCTGGAAGTTAAATTAAAAGTTGCATTCAAATAAAGTAACGTAGGGGTCACCAACTTGAGAGCAAGAAATTCTCTAAGTAGACAAGGGCAAGACTATCATTGCAAGTAAACTTTATAACATGATAACCCTAGCTCCTCTAGTGAACATTATGCCTTTCATGGTAAAATTTGTAAAATGACCCTAAGGTGAAATGAACTGTTAATTGTTTGAGGATAATAAGATTTAATAAACAGGAGAAAACAATTTTGAAACCACACAATCTATCTCTCAGCCATTTGGAAAGTAAATTCTTTTACTCCTTGATAATACTTTTAGCGAAGCCTAAGTAAAGTTGTTAAATCTGGTTAAGAGCCCTAGCTTCAATTTAATACTAGCAATAACTGATGAGGTCCTAAAATGTTTCATCTCGACCCTAACCCTTTTCAAGGCACCTTATATCTCTTCTCTTAAGTGTGATGAAATTAAAACCATGTTGTCTTGTGGGCAAGAATGAAACTTAGTAGCATTAGTGGTGAGTAGATGGCCTTGTGGAATTGAAATTCTCCTTTTTCTTGATAAACGAATTAAGCAAATAAAGGTCATAATAGAGAAGATTTAAAGATAATTACTCTGTGTAAAAAGAATAAATTTAACTTGGTAAGATGAATTGTATGAATCATATCCCGAGTCTCCTTGAAAACGTAAGCTAAGAATTGCAAGATGTCCTTTTAAAATAAATAACCCTCAAGAATATCTCCTTGTGGTTGGCCATAACTGTAAGTGTGTTCTGTGATTGTACTTCTATGTTGTCTTGTCAAAAAGAAAAGTAAATTGTCCTCGATATGTGTGAACGTTTCCATGCTGCCTTTATGGCCATCCTTGTATCAAGTTGTTCACAGTGTTAGTTGTATACTTGGTGACGACATGTTGCGTCATGTTATGTGTCAAGCAAGTCAAAAAAAAAAAATTTATCCTGTATTTCACTGTGTTGTTCGTGTATGGATTTTTGGGTCGTTACAGCTTTAGTGATGCTTGAAATTCTTTAGTAAAATCTTGAAATCTTGGTGTCTTGCATATTGGTTGATTGGTCTCTATTTCCTATAAAATTAATGATGTGATATAGTGATTGGTCTCTTGTTCCTATAGAATTACAAATGTGATATGTTGATTGATCTCTTATTCCTATAAAAGTAATAATGTGCTACGTTTGACTCTTCTTACTCATTAAAATATAATTGGTAATATGATTAACCTAAGAATAGTAAAAATCTAATTGAGGAGCACGGACCTTGAAACTTAACAAGTAA
Organism: Taxus wallichiana var. yunnanensis; assembly: GCA_018340775.1. Lineage (NCBI taxonomy): Eukaryota > Viridiplantae > Streptophyta > Pinopsida > Cupressales > Taxaceae > Taxus > Taxus wallichiana. Next base: position 555,497,589 of record CM031241.1, read on the forward strand.
ACTGTAACATTAGGAAAAGGAAAATGGTTCCTTACTCTAATCCTAGTGGATTAATAGAAGAATTAAAACTATGTGAAAATAACAAGAAATTTTTTTCTTTTACATTCCCTAAAAGTAAGATAAGATATCTTGCCACTTATATAGAATGGTGAGATATCATGTCAACTTTGATGGCATTCCTTAATGATGCAAAATAGGTGATATCATAATAAAATGGATGCATTAATTAATGAAATTTATAAGGTTTGTGCTTAGCGAGTGTAATTATAACTTATGTCTCATAGTTTGGAATTTGGAATGAATAAGTTGTTGAGATTGAGCAAAAATTTATAATTAAACAACATTGATTGTTTAAATGAATAGTACATGCCTTAGATTTATAGAATACATAATTTGATAAGTTTTAGCTAATTGAAGGTACCTTGAGCTAGTGTAGGATTACCTAACCTCTTTCGTGGCCTAAGATTTTGGGATTTTGATATGGTTGAATTATTTTACCTACCCTCCCTTGTTAGTGAAAACAAATATCATATGTAAAATGGTCATGACACAAGTATGCTAGGTCATTTTTGGACCTCTCTTTGAATAGTGATAAGTTTATTCAAATACATAAAGATTTATCCCTTTGTTAATGTTCATTAATGGTTATGTTCATTTCGATGGGCCCTACATACAATCATGAAAAGGGTGAAAACTAATTGAACCTTTAGTTCTTCACCTACCCTGATTTGTGAAACACATTCTTGATAATGATGTGTTCTAGCTGTGTTGTACTCCCTTCTTCATATATGTGTGTGTTTTATCCTTGTAGGATTTTTTGGGTTGTTGTATATTGTCACCTCGTAGCTCAATGGGTGTGATTGTGGCCTTTTTGAAATGGGTCTTTATCTCTCATTTTAAGAAAGGAACCTCCTTGTGTGTTGATTAAGTTGTTGGTGACCTAGGTTTATTAGGTAGTTTAGGAAACATATGTTAAGTATATGAAAGAATTTTGAGAATTTTTATATCTTTATTGTTAGAAACCCTGATATTGTTTGTCCCCTTTTTGTCCTTGAAAAGGGAAAGTGCATGTTGTTTGCATAATCTGCTACTCGAGTCTTGGTGTGATGCGTTAGTAGATTGTAGTTGGAACCCCTCTTGTTTATTTTTCTTCTCTTCTATCTCCCTTGAGTGCTCTTTTGTGTTACAATCTATACATGTGTTCTCTTTATGACTATTTTGACCTAGGGTAAGATTTAAGATAAATAAATTTTTTCGTGTTATGTAGAACGGTTGGTCTATATTTTGTTGATATATTAGTTTGTGTAAGGATTTTCTCGTAGTTTAAAATATTATCTAATAATTTGAAGTTTATAAAGAAAATGTAATGTCGTTTGTTAAATATTTGTGTGAAAATTTAAGTTATAGAAACCTTGTGGTCAAGGTTATGCTTGGTATCACCATGAAAATTTAATTGAATCCATTCGAGTTATAGAAGTGCTTCCAATGAATAGCCTACATCTTTGTAAATTGTTTTACTAATTTAGGTGTTTTCCTTGTTGTTGAACCTCATCTTGTGATCTTAAACTTGCGAGGCCTACGAGTAGGCATGGTTTTCCCATGCAAAATTGATGGTCATGATTGGTAGTGTTAACTTTATCTAAATAAAAACATTGAGGCATAACTCAACCTAAGTGAAAGCCTTAAATTTCTTATTGTAGTGTGTTGTATCCATGGGTGGCTATGTGGTCACCCCGAGTACAAAGATGACTCCATGAAATTCTTTTACCTTGGTGGTTATCCTAAGGATTTCACTCACAATTTCCTTCTTAGGTGCTTTGTGTTATAGCTTGGTTGACCACACAAAATTACTCTGTAGAATTAATTACTTGTTACCTTACCTAAACAAAGTTTTGTATTCATACCTTACAATCTACCCTCTCCTTGTTGAATATCATTGGATCAAACTTGGGTTTTTCGGACCCAATTTTGTTTGAAATAAAGGAAACATGTAGAGGGCGTGACATCTATTCATATGTATTATTTACCTACCTCTTGTCCGTGACTTCCGGAAGAAATTCAAATCTAAGGGGAGGGGATGTAATGTCCACTCCTCATCAATATTTTCTTGTAATGCCCCGTGCATCATTGCGCCTTTTCTTCTGCGACGACCGTGCTTCTTATAGCTGAACGTTGTTGCATTTCCTTTGAAACGTTAGTGTTTCGCCTTGTCGAGTTTAACTGTTGGTTGCTAGTAATAATGATAATAATAATAATAATGACATTATGATTGTATTTCGATCAACGTTTGTATTTTGTTATTATTTTTCTTTTGTCGATTGTTATCGACATCATCCTTTGATATTGTTAAACCATCCTATTGTTTTGCTTGTCGCTTCCGCTGGTCGAGCCTCGTTGCGCAAATGAGGAAGAGTATGATTTGTGGTGGTGCCACGGATTGGAGGTGGTTTTTAAATGGCATTTGGACTCCTCCCAACCACCGAACTGCAAACAGTTATGGTATTTAATGTTTTTCCCTTGCGTGAGAGAGATGGGAGTCGGTGGAGTCCTGAATTTCTTCACCTTGATCTCATTTGGATCCTTTTATTCAATGCGTATGGGTGGTTGAGTGTTGGGCAGGTTTTGTGGGAATGAAGGCCACCTGCTTCTTTAATTATTTCTTTTCTGCTTGGTTTATCCCACGTGTTGTGGGTAAGAAATATCTCTTCCCTTTTGGTAGTGGGCCGCATACTTTAATTTTAGATGTTCCAGCAAATCTTTCCCTGATTTTCTTGTTGTTAGCTGCGTGGAGGGTTGGTGTTTGTGCAGGAATTTTTGTACTCCTTTTCACCGCTATAGCCTATATTTATTTTCTCTAGTGTCATGTGGCTTAACTTTCAATAAGATTTTATTATTGTTCTCCCCTGTGTTTACCTTTTACCTCGCTCAAAGCTTTGCTTTGGCTGCGTGAGTTGTGTGGTGAAGGGAGTTTGCTTGGCTGCATTTCCCCTTCCTTGCTGCTGCTCTTTCCCTGTTCCAAACGTGTCCTTGGGTGCTGCGAGGTGTGTTCTTGTTCGGGAATCCACAGAAACAACCTGCAACAGCTTTTAGCTAGGCAGCAGACATGTTGCAGTAAGGTAGAAGTTTTTTTTTCGACCTCCAACAAGCAGGTCGTCCAACTATGTTGTTACCTATTCAGTATCGACTGCATCCTCAATTCGGGATTCTCCTTCAAGGTATTTTTATCAAAATCGACTGTGACAGTGAGAGAGTTACCAGGAGACCTGATGAAATTTATTACTAAGTTTCTCTATTGTTTTCTTACCTGTTTTACGATGTAACTCATGGAAGAGTATCTCATAGAGGCGGATCTGTTTTATATCAGAATATTCACGAAGCACAAATTGCCTTGTTGTTTCATTTCTTCCATTTCTGCCCTATTGAGCTCCCCATTTAATCCCAATTTACTGTCTTGATCGTAGAGATTCCCCTTCCACCATCCACATGCAACCAACTCACGTCTACTGTTTGCTTCCAAAATGCATTTTTATAAGTCACGGCTTAACAGGTTTTAGCATATGATCCTGGTATCACATACTTAGAAGCCACCGAACTCAATGTGTGAGGGACTACTGTATAGTTGATGGAGCATTTTTACCCGTCTCATACTACAATACTGGGACGACTTGCTGCTACTGAATCCAGAAGGATATTACCCGCTGGGATGCCTTATTATTAAATCCAAAAGAATTGTACTCACTGGATTGTCTCTTTAGATGGACATAATCTAGTTTCAGTTGTTTTCAGATTTAGGGCATTGGCTTTTTAAGTGGCAATGGATAGACTAGTTGTGGTGCAGGTTTGGCATAGGTCAATAAGTGGCTTGTGGAGTGGATATTAGAATCTGCATGTTCGAGTATTATCCACAGCTTTTGGCCTGGCAATGTTTAGGAGATCGATGAAGGATAGAGGAATTAAAAAGAAACTTGGATGTAGTTGGATTAAAGGCAATAAAATGGTGCATGCTTTTGTGTAGGTGATAGATCACACCCACAGGACACGGAGATCTATGCAATGTTGGAGAAAATGTCTTGGGAGATGAAGGTAGCAGGATATTTTTCAGATTCAGAACATGTACTGAGAGAACGGTAACACTATGGAAAATGAAAAGCAAGAAAATTGTAATGGATCCAGCAGGGGAATTGCACGGTTACTACAGTTTGAGGAGGATTTTAAACCGTTCTTCAGAAATGGCTGCAAAAACATGGTCCGAGGTCAACAATCTCATCTAGAATTACACGCCCTTCAAATCTGCTTCAAACCACAGCAAATCTCCGTCGTAGGAAGAATGGCAGCTTGAGACGATCAATATGTGGGAGCTCATGGAAGGGTTAGAAGATAATACTGGAAGCAGTCCTTTGGTTTTGGTTAACGAGATTTCCATGAAGAAATCTGTGATTGAATGATAGACCGGTCATTTTCTTTTCACAGCGTCAAGGACATCGAACAGCTTGCCAGAGACGAGCCCAAACGCTCCGTCTGGCACAGAGTTACTCCCGGATGTGAAGCTCTCCGACGAAAAGCTCAAGTTTTCATCCAAAGTAATGGAAGAGGCAGGAGGGTGAAGCTGAATCTGGAGAAAAAGGCAAGATATTTCTACACTTTTCTACTGTTATTTTATTTAAAATTATTGTGAAATCGAACCACTTTTCCTTGCATTGATTTGTCAGTTGGATGTCATGATGGGAGATTTCCCTTTCTGCTTGTTTCTTCTTGTTTTATCTCTTATCGTTGACAGTATGTGGGTCGGAAGGATGCGTGTGCCCTCTCCTCTCGAATGTTATTTTTTCTTACTCGAACAATAGACCTTCGTCTCATTTGTTTATGTATTAATTCTTCTCTCTGCGATTGAGTTGCAGTTATTATGTTGATCAACTAGTACTTTCATATTATGGAAGTAAGTTACGATAACTATGAAGCTCCTCCCTTGCACCCAATTTGTCTTTTGACGTTTTATGTTAGCCCCTTCACAAGTCCCTTTGATAACCTTTTGGCATCGAGAAAGAAAGGTTGTAGGATTGTGTGAGCAATGCGTGGGCTAGCCAGCTTAGAGTTTTGGTATTAAAACTGGTAGAATGAAAAGGTTTGTGTGCAATGTGTTTTTCCGTCTCACGTGTTTAGACTCTTATACTATCTTTCATCTTGTTTCTAGGCTTTTAAGGCCATCCTCAAGAAGTATCTTGACCATCCTTATCAACTTGAACCATAACTAGCTTTTCGGATCAGCTAAGCTCGAGGTTTCATTGTGCGAATCCAGTACCTCGTAGACACTAGAATAGTTTCGGTCTAATTCCCCTCTCAGAATTGTTGTTGATGGCGCTCTTCTATTTTCCTAACTTGCATTATTTCTCCTTGGCAATGTTAACGCTATTAATTAATATTGGTCGGTTTTTATGCACGTAATTACCATAATAGTTTGTGATGGAAATTTCCTTAAATGTGATTAATCTTCGGAAAAAAAAAACTCATCTTTCATTTGATAGTCTTATGGATTCATAACGGAAGGTTTTGTTTTGATAATGTCACTTAGAAATTATGTTTGTATCTTTTGTGTGACAGTTGACTGTGTTTCCAAGGTTTTCCTTAAAATATGGTTGTTTTGGGAAATGGGTAATTTATTTTAAATTAACCAAACATTAGAATTGTTGTAGAGGTTTGCAAATCTTTAGTGTTATAAATTTTTTTGATGACATTATTGTATACTCTGGTGTGACGGAACTCCCTTCTTCTCTCACGTGTTTGATGCTAGCCTGTAAGACTTTGACCCTTTTTGGATGATTGGAAAATCTTTGTAGTTAATGGTCAAAGTTAGTGCTCTTGCCTTCACTTCGAAACTTATGTTGTATGTATACTCTAATTGATTTCCAGTTTTGAAAACTCAATTATACATAGCCTTTTTGTGTTAATTTCTAAAACCCGTGGTTCCCCTTTTCTTGGGCTGATCAACTCTTGTTTTTTTGGAAAAATATTATTTTAGCCTATGCGTTTGGTACCTTTGATAAATTTCTAGATGACTGGTATATATATCAAATCTCAATCTTGTAATTATTGTTTAATTACTTACTTGATGGGAATTTTGTTTTTTGCTAGATTGTTTGTTTTCTCCTTATAGGGCCAAGGGCCATTCTCATATGATTGTTACTTTCGTTGCTTTTGCTCCTAACTGAAGTACAAGGTCTTCTCCTTCTTTGATTGGCATGATATAGACTTTATTATAACTTGATGTGTTCATAGTGTTTAGAGGTTTGACCCAGTTCTTGTTATAAAGTGTTTCTTTTCATGGTATTGATAGATAACAGTTATGGTGGGTTTGTGTAGCCTTATCTTGCTCAGTTCTCGTGAACTGACTCTTGTAGAAAATTTGCTGCAGATGGATTTTGCATGTAGATGAGGGATAGATTTGTAGACTTTTGTCATCAACCTCAGTTGAGAAGTTCCTTTGCTCGAAAACTTTTTATGTTGTTCAACTACTGTTAACGTCTAGTGGAAAGTTTAAAAGAGGATTAATGTCTTAGTATAAAGTATTGTGGACTTTGTCATCTGAACTTTGGAAACCTTGTATTGTTTGACCATCATTGAAATTATAAGAAAATTTGGTTATTATTATTGAGTGACTTTGTTGGAGTATCGCAATTTAAGAATTGATGTGATCTTGTTTTGTTCTTGTAAATGAGTGTTGCTACAACTTTGCCTTGAGAATAAATTTTGAGTTAAACCTTGCTATGACTCAGTAATAAAGCGTCATAAGTAAACTAACATGGGATTGTTTAATACTTCTGGAAGTTAAATTAAAATTTGTATTCAAATAAAGTAACGTAGGGGCCACCAACTTGAGAGTAGGAAATTCTTTAAGTAATCAAGGACAAGACTATCATTGCAGGTAAAACTTTATAACATGATAACCCTAGCTCCTCTAGTGAACATTATTCCTTTTACGGTGAAATTTGTAAAATGACCCTAAGGTGAAATGAACTGTTAGTTGTTTGAGGATGATAAGATTTAATAAGCCAGAGAAAACAAATTGGAGACCTCACCATCTTTCTCACCGCCATTTGGAAAGTAAATTTTTACTCCTTATTAATACTTTTAGTGAAGCCTAAGTAAAGTTGTTGATAATTCTGGTTAAGAGCCCTAGCTTCAATTAAATACTGGCAATAACTAATGAGGTCCTAAAGATGTTTCATCTCAACCTTCTCCCTCTAACCCTCTTTCAAGGCACCTTGTATCTCTTCTCTTAAGTGTGTTGAACTTAAAACCATGTTGTCTTGTGGGCAAGAACGAATCTTAGTAGCGTTAGTGGTGAGCAGATGGCCTTGTGGAATTGAATTTCCCCCTTTCTCTAAATAAATGAACTAAGCAAATAAATGTCATAATAGAGAAGATTTAAGGATGATTACTCAGTGAAAAAGGAATAAACTTAGCTTGGTAAGATGAATTGTATGAATCGTATCCTGAGTCTCCTTGAAAACGAAGCTAAGAATTGCAAGATGTATTTTTAAAATAAATAACCCTCTAGAATATCTCATTGTGGTTGGCCCTAACTGTAAGTGTGTTCTGTGATTGGACTTCTATGTTGTCTTGTCAAAAAGAAAAGTAAGTTGTCCTTGATAGGTGTGAACGTTTCCGTGCTGCCTTTATGGCCATCCTTGTATCAAGTTGTTCACAGTGTTAGTTGTATCCTTGGTGACGACATGTTGCATCATGTTATGTGTCAAGCAAGTCAAAAAAAAAAGTTATCCTGTATTTCACTGTGTTGTTCATGTGTGGATTTTTGGGTCGTTACATTTTTGAACCATGATTTCAATTTTCGTTGATTATAATCTTGATCATTTTTGTTGTATTTGTGTAAGCATACCGATAAGATACGTGGGATATCATGATTCCTATTGTGTTCGATTGTTATTTTGATTGTATGGTTGTAGTGTGTAATTTGATGTACATTACTGTATATGATTTGTTTAGTGTGATGTGAGACAATAGAGTTATTATGAGTACTGATATGTTGTGAATCATAATACCGTTCGTATGGATTCTTAGAGACATGGATACACAACTAGTATAGAAGAGAATGATGTGTTGTTAGCCTAGATATATATTGACATTCTAAATTTTCTTTGTATTGATCATATTATGATGTTCAAATTTATTTTGTGATTTCTCTTATATTGAAGAAATAGTGGAATTAGAAATTTGTGTCAAATTGTGAATGAGTGATAGCACTTCTTAGTTTAGATGATGCCTATTTCATGATGTGAGGATGTTTACTGATAGATGTATATATATTTTATCAATGATGTATTTGATGCACCTCCAGCCGAAAGAGGTATTGTTGGATTTTGTAGGTAATTATATCGCAAACAAAATGGCGATAGGGGACCAAAACTCAAGGTATTTGGGGTATTGGCAACAGACTCACCATGGAAACTCTTGTAAAGGTATGATATTATTATTGTTAAATTATTAGGAGGTCCCCATTAGGGGGTGGCCTCAAATGTCACCGTGGGTAAGTTGTGGTTTTTCCCTTTTGATTTTATTTATTTGTGAGTAATTACATTTTGTTAGTATTTTTGAGTCACTTTTATTATTGTTGTTAAGTACTCCCTTTAAGTTCATTACACTTTATTAGTTAGTACTAATTAATATGTGACAAAGGGGTGTAATAAAGTAAGTAGATAATCTTGGTTAGGTTGGATTTGAAATAATTTTATTGAGTTAGAGTGGTGTGTACTCAATCTTGCAAGTGAATTTCGGATTTGAACTTTCTAGGCCATTTTGGATGCTTGTGGGAAACGTTAAGCTTTTACCACAACTCTTAAAGTCACCCAACCACTATGCCTATGATGTGCGGGGCATATTTTAGGATTTTTTTGTGTTTTAATGACAAAAAGAGCAATTAACTACACTTTTCTTACAAGAGTCTTTAATTGTGTCCTTTAAAGGTGTGGTTTTGGGTTGAGTGTTTCGTAGGGTTGTCATTCCCTCAACCACAAATTTATTATAGTTCGGGGTTTGGGTTTGACATTTTGATGTTGAATTGAGGAGGAATTATGTGGCATCCTACATGGAGCTACATCACCTCTCTCTCCCTTCTTTTCTATTTATCCTAATTTGTTTGAGGATTTGGGGTTTTTTGTTTTTGTTTTTTTGGTCTCTTTCTTTTGAGGGGCTTGCATTTGGAATGGTTTCTAGAGCTTGCGAGAAAATTTTGATTGCTTAGAATTTTGGAAGGCTTCAAGCTTTCTTGTGGATTTTTCCTCTTAGAATGGCAAGGTAGACCTTCACCCTTGTCTCCTTTTCTATTTTAAAGTGTTCATGGTGTGAATTGTTGGTTATCTGCATGCATTTGATTGTGGGAAATCAAATGGTTTTAGGTTTTATGAGAAATTGGAAATGGGGATTTTCTATGAGGGAGGCGAAGAGTGTTATTGATTATTTTAGGAGGGAGTTGGGTTGGGATGTATTGTACTTATTTTAGGAGGGAGTTGGGTTGGGAGGCGTAAGAGTGTTTTGTACTTATTTTTTAATTTCATCAAGGAGGCATAAGAGTGAGGGAGGCATAAGAGTTATTTATTTTCTTGGAGGGAGGCATAAGAGTGTTGTGGTTATTTGATTGAACTCATGGAGACTTTAAGGTGGACACCTAAACCATTCGGAGGCATAAGAAGAAACCAAATGTTCCTTCATCCTGCTTGGCTTTAGTACGAATCCTTTGTGATTGGAAACTTGATGGTTTTTTGGTAATTTTTTTAATGGGTTTATTGTGTTCAATGTCTTGATTGAATGTGATTTTGGAATCAATTTATTTTTGCCAATGGTTGTTTTTTGTCCCTCATTTCTTCTTTGTTGGGGCTCAGGGGCTAATGAGGAAGAAGGCTTCTCTCCCTCATTAGATTATAGGTTGGGCAGAGAGCATCCCGTATTACCCTTTCCTTCTATTGTGATTCAAAAATGTTAAGGGTGGAAGACTGCAATATGAAGCTAAGATGTTAGAAGGTTATCTTGATATGGAGATTTGGTATTGAGCTTATGGAAAAGCTTATTTTGTAAATTTGGACATGTTGCTTCCACTTAGAGTGGAAGACTTGTAACTCTTGCTTTTTAAGTGAATTAGTTTCTTGTAAAATGTATTTGTGAAACATTGTATGCTTATCGTTGAAAGAAGGATTTTGAAGTGGAATCATAATTAAATGAAGTTATCTCAAATATAGACTTCTATTAAAAAAATTATTGTAAAATTACTTTGAAAAAATGGTCTTCTTGTGTGGAAAGTGAATGTTGTTTCATTTTGTATGGTTGGAAAATTTAATTTATTTAAAAAAAAAAAAAAAAAAAAAAGCGGGGGGGTGGGTTTCATTAATCTTGCTAGACCTTGTTTCTCTCCAAATCAAAATGTAAAATGTCGTGATTTAGATTGTCTTGTTGTAGTCTAATTTTATCCAATGTTGTAAAGGGAAAAATCATACTTTTAGTGTTTTCAACCAAGAAATAGATTCACCTATTTTCTTGCATTGGTTTGGATTGAAAAGGAAAAATAATTTCCAACTATTTTGTAGATATAACTATATATAAAATTATAAAGAACTAACTTTATCCTCATATGTTGCTAAACCAATAAACTTGAAATTGATAGATTACTAAAATAAAATAAAACAAAAAAAGAAATATGCACATTTTTAAAATATATTTTAATTATAGAAGTTTATATGTAAATTGATTTACTTATAAAAACTATAATTTATTCAATTAATAAAATATAATATATATATATATATATATATATATATATATATATATATATATATATATATATATATATATATATATATATATATATATATATACTAAACAAATTTAATAGCTTGTGTGGTAAAACATCTGAATGGCTTATTAAAACAAAGTTTGAAATATATATTAAAGAAAAAGGTAAGTTTATTAGGGTTGGCCAAATTAATGGTGCGTAGAAAAAAATTGTTTATAAAAAAAGATAGATGGTGAATTTTCTTTTTTGACAGGGAATGTTAACATATAAAACAAAAAAACAAAACAAAATGTATTTGATAAGTACCCTGCCACCCTGCACTTTTCATGGTAAAAGTGTATAATAAAACAATTTTTTTAATATGTTTGGAGGCCGCCTTAAAAGGTATAGGCTCAAAAATTTTATTAAATCACACGCGAGCGTGTGCGATGGGAACGCCGAAACGGTTTTTGGTAAAGAGGAAACTAAGAATTGTATGAAATGAAGAGAAGAAAAAACCAGAAAACAATGCATTAAAAAAGGAGAACATTTGCGAGAACGTAAGGAGTAATGAGGAGCGTGTTGGTGTCGAAACGCAGGACCCCCGGGACTCCGCAACGCGATCGTTTGAGACTCCCAGTGCGATTGCACAACATGGAGCTTTTCCCAAGTGTGGGACCTTGCGAAATCGGAAAAGCTCTCCGGATGAAGGCCGGCTCCTACTCCTCTGTCCAGATGCACCAATAAAACGCAGAGGTTTACCCCAAAAAACCTAATCTAACTACCAAGGAGACAGGGAGAGAAAAATGCATAAAAATAAACCTAAGCTAAGGATGTGATGCACCGAGGAATGAAGAACATATGTTTTGCCAATTAAACACAGACCACAGAAATGCAATGCAATATCATGCACAGATAAACATATTCACAGTGAAAGATCAGAAGGATGCAAAATGAAACACATAGAGGGTTGAGAATCATCCACAGACATGCATTTATTTGCTTCAAAGGTTGATACAATACACTGCAAAATGCCAAGAGGCAAAGCTGCATTACAGTTTCGAATGGGAGGTTTGAGCTCCACAACTCCACCTGCCAAAGAGAAGAAGGGAGGGGCCAAAACAAGAATGTCCAGCCTTTTTTAAAACAGCCTCTCCTTACATTTATATGAAGACAATGAGAGAGGAGAAGGATTCGAAGCTTCCCCAACTACCTCCGGAACTGCACTTAACTCCTCATCGTGGCGGTAGGTAAGAACCCCAACCACCGAAAAATGGCGAACTATATTTTTTGAACCGGGTTTGAAAGAAGTCCCGTCATATGCTTGTTGTTCGTGTATTCCCGACTTCCGGTTCCGCTGCATTTTCCAAGTTTTCCCTTGTTTTCGGGTTCGGAGGTATGACTCGCATGTGCATCGGGTTTGGGCGGTGGCGCATCATGTTTTCCCTGCATGCTCCTCCGCCATGTCTTCCCGCCCCGGAAACCCGAATTCCCTTGCTGTCGGGTTTTGAAGACCCCGCGACATGTATTCGATGCGCCATGTTGTTCCGCCCACGAAACCCGGTTTGCCTTGCGTCGGGATTTGGAACCCTTGCGACATGCTCCTTTGGTGTCGGGTTTTGGTGGGCTCCCGACATGCTCCCTTTTCATGCGTTTCCGACCCGAAAACCCGATTTGCTTGGTGCGTCGGGTTTTGGAGACCTCCCGACACATTTCTCCTTTGTCGGGTTTGGAAGAAACACCGACATGTTTTCCTTTGTTGTTCGCCCGACTTGTTTTTCCGCCGCTTAAACCCGCGTTTCTTTGTGCGTCGGGTTTTTTAACCCTTCCGGCATTTCTTTTGTTGTCGGGTTTTGAAAGCCACCCGACATGCTTCTGCGCCATGGAAACCCGAATTGCATTCGCGTCCCGGAAACCCGAATCCTTTGCTGTCGGGTTTTGGAAAACCCCCGACATGTATTCGTTCCTTGTTTATCCGACTCCTCTTTCCACATGGTTTTCGCGATTTGCCCTGGTGTCGGGCCGGAGAGGAAAAATATACAACAGAGCGGTGAAGAAGCTAAAATTATTTAGTATAACAAGCCAAATATTTACATAGTTGTTAGATGCAGAAGAGGAAGTGGAGGGGAAGTACCGAGAAAAAGGTGAAAAGGAGAAGGCGAGAATGCTATGAGTGGAGGATTTTACGGGGGCGGGCTGTTTGAGACGGCGAAGGTTATAGGGGACGGTGGTAGGGATTGGAGGCGAAGCTCTTCTTGTTTTCGGAATTGCAGGAGGGAGGCTGAAGAAATTCTTGAGTAGCGGTCAAACGAGAAAGCTGGGGAGATACGAATCTTTTCCAAGGAGGGGACGCGCGAAAGAGCAGTAAAAGTAAGGCCTGGTCTCTCAGTGGATCCAATGTCTATGGTGGCATGACTAAGGGTGAGTCCTTGGGCTTTGTGAATCGATAACCCCCAGGCCATTTTTAAAGGCAGTTGTGTACGGGAACCTCTTGAAATGGGGGGAATGGGGATGTGGGTGGGATTTGACGGATTCCACGGTGGACCGGAATAGCGTTCAAAGTCGACAATTACAAAAGAAGGCAAAGAAGGTGGAGCCGAGGAAGGGGAATAAACAATGTCAACGATAGTGCCAGTTGCGCCATTAACAAGCCCGGTAGCAATCCATAAATTAGCAGTGAGCATGATTTTTTGGTCTTTGCAAAGGAGCACTATTTGTTCTAGCTGGTCGTCATCAGGATCATTGTAGTCACTTCTTCTTGTATTCAGAGCAATGGACAAGGCAACTGGAGAATTGAGTTCCTTCAGCATTTGTAAATTGTGTTTTTTAACAAGAATATTTGTTGAGAAGAGGTGGGGGGCATTGTGGAAGTATAGAAGTTCTTGTTGCGAGAGGCAAGAGTCGGTGCGAGACATCAAAGTCTCCCAATCTGGAAGGGTGGCCACACCATTTCGGATGTTGAGAAGCAAATTGCGAAAGGAAATTTGAGACGGAGCAGAGCCTTGTTGTCGGAATATAGACGTTAACGAGATTGAATTTAGAAATTTCCGCCAAAGGGATCCACCGTAGGAATTACTGGCATATAGCGGAATGTCCATAACGGGTGGAAGTTGACCAAGGTCTCCAACAAGAATCATTGATCTATTTCCGAAGGGGGAAGTACGGAAGTGCGGGAAGGCCTCACGCAGGCGTAAGTCAATTTTTGCAAGTAGTTTAGGACCAATGAAGCTCATTTCATCAATCAAAATGTATGTGACATGTTTTAAAGAGTCTTGAAAGGAGGTCAAAGCTTGGCCTTCAAGGGGCTTTAAATCACGAATGGGAATTCGGAGGCTGGAATGAACGGTCGATGCGGAAATGTTAAAAGCGGCCACACCAGTAGGGGCAAGCAAAAGAAGGGGCGAAATGGCAGGGGTAGCGAGGGAGGAGAAGGCAGACCGGAGAGAGTGGATAAGGAATGACTTGCCTGTTCCTGCAGTTCCTTGAATAATGAGAAGAAGGGGTGGTAGGCTGTGTGTTGAGGAAAAGTGGTCGAGTATTGTACTGAAGGCTAGTTGCTGGTTATCGGAAAAAGTCGACAAAGAAGGCAAACTAGATGGATTTGTATGGGCAGGGCAATAATTAGCCCTACCATTCTCGACAAAAGAGGGGCCGATGTCAACCAAATGAACCGGAACGTTGTTTGAGGACCAAACATAGCGGGAGTCATATTCTCGGAGGCCAAGCATTTCCAGATGGTCAAGACCTTCAGAATGTCCCGGACGGACGCCTGCTAAAAGTTGCCATTCATAGATTCTCTCGCTTGTCTGCATTGGGTCTGTGTCAGATTCAGACGAAACATCTGGAGATGTATCAGGTTCCGTGTCTGTTCTTCTAACATGCCACGGTTTGTATGAACTTTTGAACAGGCGCCAATTGGAAGTAACAACATCTGGCGAGGAACCAACATCTGAAGGAATGTTCCGGAAAGGCTTGTACAGCAGGAGCTCAGACCAACAGAAAAGGTGGAAAGCCTCTGTATTAGTTGGCGGAATGATGGAAAACCTTGGGTACACGCGGACAATTGCTGGTGTAGTGCGTTGTTTCCATTTCTCTTTTTTTCGGTATTTGCTGTAATTCCACCCTCGAGCAATTTGGATAAGGGAAAGGGACTCCATTGATGGTGGGCGGACAAGGTACGCATCAAGAAGCTGTGATGTATCTTGTTCATGAGTAGCCGATGCAGAAAGGCGCCTAAGTATTTTTTTGCCCACATTTAAATAGACGGTCTGCCGGCTGGACACAACAAGAGGAAGTTTGAGAAGCAAGTGACAAGTTTCTTGTGCACTTATGTCATGTTCAACAACACTTTCTGTGAGCATCTTTCGTATTGCAAAAGAGGAAGGGAAATCTGGGCTGGCATGCGAACAAAGCCTAGACAACATTTGGTGGTATGTCTCAGAGCGTTGCTCTGCTTTAGAGGCATACTTTGCAATGTATTTAAGAACAGCGTGCCGAGATAGTACAGGCTGACAGTCAATGTTTGCTCTCCATATAGCTAGCATGGCTTTATTGTGAATGTTTAATCTGTCATCATTCCTGAAAGGAAGGTATTTAACGCTTTTGTTGGCATCAATGGTCAAGGAAGAAAAAGACTGTGTTTCCCAAGGAGCACTGTAACGACATATAGTTCTGGAACCTTTTTTTCGGAGACATGTCTGTGTAGAACATTTGGTGTGGCGCTGAACCCGGTTTATAAGTTCCTCGAGGTCGTGCATAGGGTTGGAAGCCAGAACCTCTGAAGAGGAAAGCAAGCAGGGATCATCCTCGAGAGATCTTTGAAAGAATGTAGGTCTACATGCAGGAGCTCTAGGGTTCCATGCAGAAACATATTGATCAAAGTACAGTCTTGTTGTTTCAACAGAAGCATTGTCATTCCAATCTATTGTGTCAACATTGGGGGCGCCATCAAGCCAAAGGAAACCGTGAACATGTGCAGAGCCTCTATGTTGCCATTCGTACCTAGAGGAAAAAGGCAGTTAGAAATAAAGAGAAGCAAAAGAGTGGCAGACGAGGCATTTAATTTTTGTTTACCTGTACCAGTAGTCCTTGGCTCCAAGGTGTTTCTGCAGGACCTCCTCGCGGAATATTGTGAACCTCTGGTGCAAGTAAGCAGAAACACGATGGGGGTGGTCGATAATGTTGTTTGTTCTAAATCTTTGTGCGAACCGATGATCAGGAGGCGGAACACCAGGCATACAGCTATGCAAATCAGGCCATTTAGTATCTGCAGCACTAAGAGTGAAGAAGAACGTAGGTGCACCCAATTGTTCAACCATATCCGATATCTCTCCTCTGTATTTGGACCAAAAGGAGCGGGTTCCGCGCAGGTTATTTCCAAACCGCATCAAGGTATCCGGAAGCGAATATGCAGGGTCTTCAAGCAATTTTTTTCGGAGGTCAGCTATAGTTGGCGGTATGGCATTTTCTAGGTTTTGTTGCATGAAAACGGCTGCTGTAGATTGGCTCCTATGCCGCATGATGAGGTTAAGCAAGAAATAGCGAAACCGGGGGTGGGAACCGAAGCGGTTATCATGGAAACGGATTAAATGGAGGGCATATTCATGTAAAAGTACCTCTTTCATGCGAGGTTGTCTAAACATAGCCTTACCTTTAGGAAACAAAGTTGGGAATGCCATGGAAAATAGACCCTCAGTGGTGTATTCATTTATGGGAGAAAGACTCATGTCTGGCCAAGGCATGGTGAAAGGCATGTTTTGATCATGGGAGAGAAGGAACTGTGAGATATGCTCGTCTTCGGTGCCGGAGTTGTGGGCAGAAGGGACGAAAGAAGAAGAGCGGGCGTCAATTAAATTGCAGAGAGAAGGATCATCGCCGGAATCAGGTGCGACATCGTCTGAAGAGGCGGGGATGTCCATCGGTATGGAATTGAGGGAGGAGGAAATATTTGTTTGTTGTACGGGAAGAGCGTTGAGGGCCTCATTGTCAACAAGAACATCCTTGTAGTATGGGTCATGCAAAATTTTGTATTGAAGTGCCTGCCATACACGAGATCTACTAACATAGAAATCGTATTTTGTTTGCTGGGAGCCTGCCTTTTGCACAAGAACCAGATCCAAATCACCGAGCCGTCGAGGGAGGTACTTTGCTATGGTAGAGATATCTTGGGGGAAGCTTATAGTGTGCCCAGAGTATTTGTATTGTCCACCACGTGCATGGGTTACTTGGAGAATTGGGTTAACTCTAGCAATCAACATTTCTTCAACTTGTGTCAAAGATTGTAGTACAGATGGCTGGACGCCAGGGTCCATGTTGTTCCAAGAAGAAAACCGGTGTCCTTGTTTCTCAAGCCTGCACCTGGAGCAAAGGATAGATCCTGAACAACACCTAGTTTGAATGCCAGGGTAATTCTCCAAACAGATAGTGCATGTGCTTGCAGCGGAAAGGGAATCTAGCCTTTTGCGGAAACGCCTTTGTGCATCTGCGAAGGAGGACGAAGAAGAGGCGGATGGCTCGGAAGGGAACATTCCAGCAGACCAAAACCCTTCAAGGTTTTGGCATGTATTGGAAGCTGGGGAAGGCAGCACAACCGAATGCGAAGAGGTCGGCAGAGCATCAACAGGAAGGGAGAAAGCGGAGGACATTGGAGAGTACGAGGTCGATGGGGGGGAAGAGGAATGTGTCGCTCGAGAAGGGAAGTGTTGTGTATCCCAGGGTACATGGGCCCCATAGAAGGGAAGGGTGGAAGTGTTTTGCGAAAGGAAAGGGCAAAGTGGAGCGGAGGGCGGGGAGAGAATAACATTTGCGGAGTTGGACGAGGAGGCATCGCGAGAGATAGAATGGGGCGATGGAAGGGCAGGTGCTGGGGGCCTGTACGGGGCAGGAAGGGGGAAGAAAGATGTACAATGTGTGCTTTTTCTAGCATGGTAACGGCGGCGCTGATCCGCATTTATTTGCTCTTTGTTTTTGGCGTAGATTTCTCTTCGTCGAGCTAATCGTTGCTCTGCAGACATGGGGAATCCTGCAACGCTTTGCAGCAGGAACAAAAGTATGAGACAAGTAAAGGAAAAACTGTGCATCTAGCCATACATGGAGTAAAGGAAAAGAATACGAAAGTTGTTTTGCGCATGTATATTGCAAGTAAAGGAACATAGCACTAACAAAGCTCATTCAACGAAAGTTATGAATACAGGAAAGTGTTCAAAGGAAAGAACATGTCCATACAATATAAAAGACCATCACTAGTATTTAATTTTTAAAGGAAAAGGCTTAGGAATTCCAATTATTGATATTCAAGAACATAGAGAGTGTGACAAAATTTACAAAACAAAACGTATATATATCGGTATCCATTGAACCCGAGTTTACATAAGCAAAAGTAGAGCAAAAAGGAACAACTAGACATTCGTTTGTGCAAGAAAGAGGTACTGGAAAGGGTGCTAGCATATCAAGAGACCAAGAGAGCTTTAGAAGGGGGGAACACAAATGTAGTGAAGCCTGTATATTGTTACGCAAACGTAATTCAGGGAAGGGAAGCCGAAGCTTCAAGTTTGTGCGACTTTATAATGACACATTTAAACTGCTTCTTGTCACGGTATGTTTCAAGTTTGATGGAAAGCGTAAATTGATATTCGCGGCCTTTGGTCTGCAATTTCAGTTGGTGCACCATCATCTATGCTCAAAAATTGCATGTAAAGGAACATAGCACTAACAAAGCTCATTCAACGAAAGTTATGAATACAGGAAAGTGTTCGAAGGAAAGAACATGTCCATACAATATAAAAGACCATCACTAGTATTTATTTTTTAAAGGAAAAGGCTTAGGAATTCCAATTATTGATATTCAAGAACATAGAGAGTGTGACAAAATTTACAAAACAAAACGTATATATATCGATATCCATTGAACCCGAGTTTACATAAGCAAAAGCAGAGCAAAAAGGAACAACTAGACATTCGTCTGTACAAGAAAGAGTTATTGGAAAGGGCGCTAGCATATCAAGAGACCAAGAGAGCTTTACAAGGGGGGAACACAAATGCAGTGAAGCCTGTATATTGTTACGCAAACGTAAATCAGGGAAGCGAAGCCGCAGCTTCAAGTTTGTGTGACTTTATAATGACACATTTAAATTGCTTCTTCTCACGGTATGTTTCAAGTTTTATGGAGAGCGTAAATTGATATTCGTGGCCTATCACTTGGTCTGCAATTTCAGTTGTTGCACCATCATCTATGCTTAAAAACTGCAAGTCTTCAGCTTTGACGCCCATTATATTTTCAGCAGTCTCATCAAATGCAGTTACGGATTGAAGTTCTCCTGTGCTATCTTGTAAAGTGACACGGAGTGCATACTTGTAGTCACATTTTTGGATAGGAATATTACATTTCCCACAAAACCAGGACCCGTTTTCTAGTTCTTGCACTTTCTTGCGACACTGTGTACCATTTTTCACTAAAGGGCATGCCAAGTAATAAAAATTGTCCAATGAAATGTCTGTGATTTTTGCTGTAATTGTAGCCCATTCATTTTTATCTGTGTTACCCATTTGCAGGACCTGAGCTATTGTTGCCGGAGAGGACAAGGCAGATGGAGGCCCTAGAACCCTGTTTGTGATAGATGGTGCAAGGACATTGAAAGCATCAGATGCAATCCATTCCTGCAGAGGGAGGCTTTCAGGAATCATTGGATTAACAAACCATTTTGTAGTGGATATAGTATCAAGAGATGTTCCGTTGAAGCTGGAAATACGAGCTGTTTTAAGAGCAAGAACTGGTTTCTGCGGAATCGAAAGGAATTCTTCTAGCTCTTCTCCAAGCACAGTTGAATGTTGACCCCACAAAGTGATGGAAAC
Source organism: Taxus wallichiana var. yunnanensis (assembly GCA_018340775.1). Taxonomy (NCBI): domain Eukaryota; kingdom Viridiplantae; phylum Streptophyta; class Pinopsida; order Cupressales; family Taxaceae; genus Taxus; species Taxus wallichiana. Next base: position 555,517,216 of record CM031241.1, read on the forward strand.
ACTAAATCCGGACATGTCTTCAACCTGCACAGTTCGCTTGAATGTTTCTGTCTGATCACGTCTGCGAATGGTGGATCGTGGAGAAATAACAAGAACTACACCAAGAATGTCAACAAAAGATCCGGCAGGTCTTCCAGGTATGTCTTTGATGGGGACAAAGTGGAAGTGGTGTAAAGGTATGATTTGATCGTTGACATGTAGAGGCCGGACAATAGATGCTGCCGAAAGGAAAATTTCGAGTGTGCTGTTCAGGTTGTTGAACTTTTCTTTTGCTTTTCCAATTCTTCCGTTAGAGATGGTGTACGTTTGTTCGTTTTCTATTGTGCCATAGAACTTTTCTGCAATCTCATTGAAACAGGAGACGCGGATTTCACCACCTCTGCCATCCACGAAGTCGAAACCAAAGAAACAACCATTGCCGTTATCATTACTATATGTCTGCATGGAGTTTTTTGCGACCGCTCTGCCCTCTATGGACCAAACACGCATGGTTGTGTTCAAGTCGTTTATGAAAATGGCCTTCGATGCTGGTCTCGAGGAAGCATAAATCTTTTGAGGCGGTGTTTGCGGAAACAAAGTTTTGGGCACACCCTCAGGGTGGTCAACACAGGCTTGTTTGCCCCGTACAACATGGCTAGGGATCCGGGAAGGAGAACCAACTTGTGGATATGTTTCTTTCGATATATCCATATCGGTTATTAAAACGGTCCTGCACGCATGCAATGCAAGGAAAGAAAATGTCAGAAACATTGTGCGAGATAGAAAAGACGAGAGGGAAGTCAAAATATTGGCTACTTACATTTCATGGTCGACCATCCTGCAAACGGTTTTTTGCAGCTGAATTATTGTGCCTTCTGTCAACGTTTTGTCTGCAACTAGTTTTGAAAACTTGGAGGGCAACAATGCCTTCTGGATGTGAATACCATCAGAAAGGTCAACTCGATGCTGGGTGCCACTGTTCAACAGAGACCGCACAGGAGATATGTTGAGGAGCTGGAACGTGGAACCCGTGTCCGAGCAACCGGACATTAGGCGCGCAATACCTCCTTCTGTTAAAGTTGTGTCCATGGTTGCAATGCAACAACTAGAGGAGAATGGATGTGCTGCACGACAAATGCAACGATCAACGAAGAATGTGAAAGAAAACACCAAAACAAACAACCAAACCGAAAGCTACGCCCCCACCTAGAAAATCGAACACGATAGTCCGGTTCATTAAAAGCAAAAGCGGAAGGGAAGGTCGAAGCGGTTCAAAAGAATGATGCCAGGTAAAGGATAGTAGCTTAGAGTTCGCAGAAAAAAGGTAAAATGTAATGCAATCCCACCAATCACAAAAGCCCATTTTTTTCATGATCTCAAAATGGATAGAAAGCCTCCTAACAGAAAAAGAGCCTCTCCTTACATTTTATAGAAGAAAAAGAGGAGGAGTGAAGAAATCGAAATTTGTTCCAACCACCTCCACATCCGCACCTAACTCATCTCATTATAGCGGATTGTATTTTGAATCGGGTTTGAAAGAAGCCCCGGCATGTGTTTGATGTTTGCGTTTTCCCGAAACCCGCTTCCGCCGCTATTTTCCAAGTTTTCCTTTGTGTCGGGTTTGGAGGATGCCGCGACATGTTTTCGCCTCATGCGTTACCGACTCCAAAACCCGATTTGCCTTTGTAGTGTGTCGGGTTTGCGGAACTCTCAAGCATCGGGACATGCCTTGCGATTTGCATGTTTCGTGTCTCATGTTTCCCGAAACCCGAAACCCGAATCCCTTTGTGTCGGGTTTTGCGATCCCTCCGACATGTGCTTTCTTTGCGTTTGTGTCGGGTTTTGCGACCCTTCCGACATGTCCTTCCTGTCGGGTTTTCTAACCCCTCCGACACATCTCTTTGCTGTCGGGTTTATCCGCTCCTCCGACATGTTTCTGCCTGATGTTTCTTCGCCTCCGAAACCCGCCTTCCCTTTGTGTCGGGTTTTGAAGACCCCCCGACATGTGCATATTTTTTTTTTCCTTTTTTGGCATTTTTTTTTTTTGGTGAAAAAATCGCAAGGATGGAAAAAAATTTGCCATTTTTGGAAAGGGTCCGGGAAGATGTAGCAGCAAAAACTTGCATGTGCCATAACTTTCATTCTGTGGCTCCGTTTTAGGTGTCGTCTTCTCTAAAAGTATATATTTTCTCGAGCTCTACGCATTGATGGCAATATTTTTCTTATTTTCATAAAATCCTTTTTGTACCTTTTTGGACCAAGCAATTTCTTGCAATCTTTTGAAAGAATCATTATGATGATGATGAGATATCGGGAAACCTCGCACACAAGAATAAAGGCCAAATAGGTATGGCAAATGGTGACTACTTTGTGAAATGAAGCCTCCTAACAAAAGTTATGAAGAAAAAAGACTCTGAGCAGGGCTAGTAGGAGCAAGTAAGCTAGAGAAGAAGAATAGGTGATTGTAAGAAAAGTATAAGGTCCGGAGTTATACAATTTGGACCACACCTCGGGGGGAATAAAGGGTGTATGAAAATGTCTCTACTTTGTTTCGAGAGCTTGCAGAGGTGCTCAACCATGAAACCACCACAAGCTTGCCCTTAAGAACACAAAAAGGCAATTCTGGGCAAGATAGCAAAAGTAAACATAAAGTAAACATATCTATGGCCCGATACAAATTTGAGCAAAGACAAGGGGATGAAAAAACAAAGTCTGCAATTCGCCACCGCTTACCTTAATAGAAGAAGCCCCAAAAGGTCCTCTTCATTTGCACTCCTCCTGAAGTCAATCTCGTCAACTTTGCTTCAAGTGTTCAACAAGAGATAGATATGTGCAAAGGATACGCTAATACAGTGTGCAGGTGAATTTCCTCTTGAAGATTACTAAAGAAAAACAAAAGAAAATTTTCCATCAAGCATATAGCAAGATCTGTCTCGAGTATCTTGTTGGCACAACGAACTTTCCGAGAATAAATCCAGCTCCTGAATAGCAGGTTCCTAGGGAAGGCACTGTTGACGTGGACATCCCAGATGAGGATTGGAACATGATTAGATAGACTTATTTCCAGAAAATGGACAGCAGCATGGATTGTGGTGAAGGCTCTGGGATGCCATAAAAGCAACTTAGAACACAAACTGATAATGCACAACTGAAATAGCTTGACCCATAACTCTAGCAAGGTTGTAGTATAAACATTATGTGGTACATACACACGAGGCATGTTTAAAACCTTCAAAATGTTACAGGTGGCCGGAAACCTCAAAAAAGTTTTTTCGGCCAAAAAAGATCATTAAAAAATCAGGGGGAAAACAAATACTCAAAATAAAACAAACCTCATAATCAAACCCAAAACAACTGACACTAAAAACCTACAAAAAAATCAGAAACTCGCCTTATTCAGCTCATTGTCTGCCTCAGTCTTCTGTCGCTCCGGGGGCTCACCCAATGCAAAGCTATCAGAGCTGCTTTTTCCCACGGCCAGTCCAGAATCATATAAAAACTCCAGTCGCTCCTGTTTACTGCCATTAAAACCCCAAAACATATAAGTGAATATCAATAAATAAATATATCTCCATAAAACACAGTACTAATTTTTATTAAATCTAGAGTTCTAAGATTAATGTCAACCACATAATGCCTCAGTAGCATGATAGAAAAACTGGACAAGTACTCCCTTCTGCAAGCAATTCCAATTCCAAACCTACCCACGCAAAAGATTTTCAGGATCTGGTTTGATACGGATTTCCAAGTTACCCCCTTCTGCAAGCAATTCTGGCTCCGTCACACTAAAAAACCACAGCTTATCGAGAGCATCACCTGGGTTACAGTCGAAGAACAGTCCAACCATGAATTATTTTAGACGAATGTAGATGCAGGCCTCTGAAGCACGCAAACCCCAAACCTACCAAAGCCCACGACAGGAAAAGAAACAACTGTGTTAGCTGCCATACGCGAAGGGTTTTATTCATTCACGAAGGCAACCAGAATTCCAAACCTACCCACGGAAAAGAGCAACAATAGCTACCCTTCACATAAATATTTAAACCTAGTCTCGTTTTTGGGATAACAGCGGCGTACCTCCTCCGCATACCTCCCCTTCGACGCAGCCATGCTTCAGCGTACACCGCAAAAAACCGTGCAGCAGATATTTATCAAGTAACAGTTCTTTTGCGTATCAGGGTTTACGATCTCTGGGCAGGCATGGAGGTGTACAAAAAATACACCGAACCCTTACTGGCGCGCAGGTGAAATTTAACGACTAACAGTGCCTTCGCCTAAAACAATTTATGGTCTCTGTCCAGGCATGGAGGTGTACAGCGCATGGAGGGCCAGATCGCATCCGTGATCGACGTCGTCCTGACCGACCTCATCTCGGCCGTCTCCTCTCTGACATGCGTCAGAGAGCCCTCACTTCGAACCACCAAGGAACACATTTCGCGTAATAATTTTGTGTTTTTATCTATGGCCGCGATTTCAAATATGGGAATCTAGATTTGTAAAAATAATAATAATAATTCGGGTATATGTTTTAGTTAAATGCTACATATATATATCCAAACCCTCATACCTATATATACATCAAACCCGCCAAAAAAGGGGGGTGGCGGGGTGGGTTTCATTAATCTTGCTAGACCTTGTTTCTCTCAAATCAAAATGTAAAATGTCATGATTTAGATTGTCTTGTTGTAGTCTAATTTTATCCAATGTTGTAAAGGGAAAAATCATACTTTTAGTGTTTTCAACCAAGAAATAGATTCACCTATTTTCTTGCATTGGCTGATTGAAAAGGAAAAATAATTTCCAACTATTTTGTAGATATAACTATATATAAAATTATAAAGAACTAACTTTATCCTCATATGTTGCTAAACCAATAAACTTGAAATTGATAGATTACTAAAATAAAATAAAACAAAAAAAGAAATATGCACATTTTTAAAATATATTTTAATTATAGAAATTTATATGTAAATTGATTTACTTATAAAAACTATAATTTATTCATTAATAAAATAATATATATATATATATATATATATATATATATATATAAATATTATATATATATATATATATATATATATATATATATATATATATATATATATATATACTAAACAAATTTAATAGCTTGTGTGGTAAAACATCTGAATGGCTTATTAAAACAAAGTTTGAAATATATATTAAAGAAAAAAAGGTAAGTTTATTAGGTTGGCCAAATTAATGGTGCGTAGAAAAAAATTGTTTATAAAAAAGATAGATGGTGAATTTTCTTTTTGACAGGAAATGTTAACATATAAAACAAAAAAACAAAACAAAATGTATTTGATAAGTACCCTGCCACCCTGCACTTTTCATGGTAAAAGTGTATAATAAAACAAAATTTTTAATATGTTTGGAGGCTGCCTTAAAAGGTATAGGCTCAAAAATTTATTAAAAAACATATTTAATGTGGGTGGGGGCGTTGTCTCCCACCCATATATAACTATTACCTAGAACTTCTATAGACATGGCCGCGGCCATATGAATACCACTGTGTAGTGCCTTGAATTGGCCCGTAACTTAGAACAATCAACCCACCCACACCCCCCCCCCCACCCCCACACACACACACACACATATATATAATTTTGTGTTTTTATCTATGGCCGCGATTTCAAATATGGGAATCTAGATTTGTAAAAATAATAATAATAATTCGGGTATATGTTTTAGTTAAATGCTACATATATATATCCAAACCCTCATACCTATATATACATCAAACCTACCAAAAAAAAATTTTAAAATAAACATAAAAGGGTAAATAATACCCACAACGGGAATAGGGTAGATCTATTAGTTTAGTAAAAAATACTTCAAAATGGGGATGTGTAAACCTGCAAAGATTCAATAGAAGGGTTCATTTTAAGAAGACCCCTCTAAAAATTATTTTTAAAACATTGGCGAATCTCAAAAATCGACTTGAATCGTTGGCAAATATCTGAAAAAACATTTCGTGGCAAAGGCGTTTTCATAAAGAGCATTTTTTCTTATTTCACAAATTTGTTCGTAGGTTGGTTTGGAGTCCGTTGGGCGCGTAAAGTTGGTCCGATAGGTTGGTAGGGGTTGGGTGGTTGAGGGTTAGGCGGGTAAGGGTTAGGCGACCAAGGGTTAGGCGGTGGGTTCGACGAAAGAGGGGTTGGGTGACTATTGACGGGTGGGGTTGAATGAGAGAGCGGTTGGGTGGCCGAGGTTTGGGCAGGAGGGATGGACGGGTGAGGGTTAGGGACGGCTAAGGTTTGGGGAGTAAGGGTTGGACGGGGGTTGGACGGCTAATAGTTGAACGCCTAAGGGTCAGTACGGCTAAGGATTGGACAAATAAAGGTTAGACAAATAGGGGTTGATGGCGAAGGGTTGATGGCCGGGGTTGATGGTGGGTTAGACGGGCGATGGGTCAATAGATAAGGGTTGACAAGTGAGGGTTGGATGGGTAGGGGGTTGGATAGCTAAGGGTTAGATGGGTGAGGACCGGACGGCTAAGCGTTGGATGACCAAAGGTTGGGCGGTGGGTTGGATAGGTGGGCGGTTGGATGGCTAAGGGTTTGATGGTTGAGGGTTGGTCGTGTGGGTTGGTTAGACTAGGGGTTGGATGGCTAATGGTTGGACGGGTGGGTTGGATTTCTTACCATTGGACGAGTGAGTTGGTCAGGTGGGGATTTGAATGGTTGAGCCTTGAGGGGTTGGATGGTTAAGAGTTGTGCGGGTGTGATGGATGAAAAAAATTTGGTTGGCTTATGGTTGGACGGTACATGGTCAGCATGCGTAGGGGTTGTGTCGATGGGTGAGATGGTTAATGTTTGTTCGCATGGATTGGGTGAGTAAGAGTTTGGCCACCACTTCCAGCCAATAATTTACTACCACAATTCCTTTGAACCATACAGCACTCCCTATAAATACCCCTTCGAGGTTCAATTATTCACTTTTCTACTAAACATTTCCATTGCTCTCGAATCTCCGAGCTATCCAATCTTCAAACTTCTCCCAAATTTCAACAATCGCTAGCATCACATCTATTCTTACACCCAAACTTCAATACAAAAACCTTGTGTGCCCACAGATTGTAGCTCTACTAAGAAAAAAGATGCACAAAAGGATTGGGTCGAAAACTCATAATTTATCGGGCTTGTGGACATGCCCCAATTCGATATTGATACTTTAGTCCTTGATTACCTTCTCACCTCTTACAACGAGAATGATGGTAAATTTTTCGTTCTCCTCGTGCATCCAAGACGTCATCAAATTTCTTTCTCAATTGAACCCGAGGATGTACATTGGTTAACAGGTTTACCATTCGAAAATAAGCTAGCCATTACTACAAAGGCTATTCTTATAGATGAAGACAAAAAGTTTTGGAGTCTCATTACAATGTACATGTTGATGGTAAGTTTATTGTTTTCAAATTATTTTTTTCTTAACATTACTAGACCACCCAAGGCTCTAACATTTCTTCTCTATTATTACAACTCCTCTTAATTGTTCATCAATAGGCCTTCTTCTACAAGGTATTGCAAACAAAATATTTATCTCAATTGCGTCACTTTTTCAGAAAGGATTATTTTATAGGGCAGATCTCAAGACATTCCATATTGGTTAGTTCAATATTTATCAGGACACTAATAGGGAAAAATTTAATTGATGTAGTTATTTATCCAACACAATAAAAAAATATCTCCCATTCCCACAAATCCAACCAACCCGATAAATCCAGACTAGATTCTCTTATTGCAATTATAGTCTTGCTTTTTATTATGAAGAGTACTACGAAATTACGCAAAATAAAATTCCAACTACAATCTATGATAAAATGATTGTTCTTGCATATTGATTTTGTGATGGTTCATATCGATGTGGAAGAATGTGTCTGAGACAGCTAGGACACGTGGACCCGATTTTTCCGCAATACCCCCAATTCAAAGAAAAAGTCAACGTTTGACTCCAGAAACTTCTAATGGCCATAACTTTTGACTCCGAGCTCCGATTTTCACAAAATTTGACTTTCTGGAATGAGTACGACCTCTTCCACGTCACAAAATTGGATTTCTTAATTTTAATGAGTGTAGATATATTTAAATAAAATAAAAATATTCAGCTCCAGCTTAGTTAATGCCCATTCCCACAAATGACATAAAATGCCCGCCGATACAAAATAGCTTCTCACACTCGTAGGCCATAAATTTTGCATTTCTCAACGAAATTGCACAAAATTAGTACTTGTTGGAGTTATGGATTCGTGAATGACGCAAAAAAATCAAGAAATTATATATTTGATGAGAAATAAATGGGTATTTTTCATAAAACGTGGTCGGGTTCACGACATGTTGTTTTATTTGGTAGTTGGGAGTGCAATTAAACTTTACTCCTATTTTTCACACATTGGAAGACTAGTCTCACACCCTCCTTTTCGGTGTATCACCACTTTAGTGTAGGATTTCATTTTATGCATTCTCTCTCCTTGGTCCCTTGAAATTTACATTAGAACAGCTTAGTTTACCCCGCATTAGAGTAGATTGTGGAAGGTAGTTTAGGAGTAAGAACCAACTTTCTCTGGAGGTCTATCTCAAGTAGAAAATCCCACAACTTAGAGAGATTACCCATGTTATCCAATCACACCATGAGTTCAAGTATATGCACTTGTGTAAACATAAGGGTGCTTGTGATTTGGTGATATTAAGCCTCTCATGAGAAAAGAGTTGAACAAGCTAATTGAGCCCAAGATCATCTTCCCTATCAAACATTTGAGTTGGGTTGCAAACTTGGTGCATGTGAGGAAGAAAAATGGAGAAATCAGGTTGTGTGTGGACTTTCGTGATTTGAATAGAGCATCACTTAAGGATCACTATCCACTTCCATCAATGGAACAAATCTTACAGTTGTAGAATGGCTTTGAGAGGTTTTCATTGTTACATGGATACCTGTGCTACAACCAAATAAAGGTGAAAGAGGAAGATCAATTCAAGACAACCTTTCCCACCAAATGGGAACATATGCTTATAAGAATATGTCATTTGGATCACAAATGTTGGAGAACCATTTTAACGAGCCATCAACTTGTCATTCAAAGGCTTGATCAACAATGTGGTCCCGGTGTATCTAGATGATATCACCATCTTCTCATAGAATTCTACAGACCATCTCTTCCACCTTAGAGAAGTATTTCGAGGTGTAGAAGGTTTGGTGTGTCATTAAACCCAAAAAAGCTGTGTGTTCCTATATCATAAAGGGAAATTGTTGGGCGACATTGTCTCAAGAGAGGGAATGACAATTGATCCCGAAAGAGTTAAAGCCATCCGGAAACTTCCATTGCCACAACATAAAAATTCTCTCCAAAGCTTCTTGGGAGAACAAAATTTGTTCATAGGTTTGTACCTAATTTTCTACTTTGTGAATCCTTTAACAATGATGTTAAAGAAGAGTCTTGCATTTAAATGGACAATAGAAGGCAAAGAGAGTTTTGAAGCCATCAACCTCGTAATATCACAGGATCTAACTCTTGTTAACCCAGAATTCTCAAAATACTTCATGATATATGCTTTTGGAGGGTCAGACACCATCTCAGCCATATTGGTTGAGCCCAACAAAGAAGTTTCATAACAACCAATACCCTTCTTAAGTTAGAGCTTAGAGGACTAGGAGGTAAAATACTCTTTCATTGAAAAACATGTCGTTGCTATTATTAGGATCCTAAAGAAGTTCAGACACTTGGTCTCAAACAATAGGATTCAACTGCTAGCATCTCATGACGGTGTCAAGGATTTTCTTCTAAACAAGGACTTGAATGAGAAAAGGCCAGGTTGGATCACCTGGGTAATTGAATATGATATTGAGATCAAGGTGACCAAATTGGTTTGAGGAAAGGGTCTGTGTGAATAACTCACCTTCAAGAAACATGCTGAGTTAGTGGGTGAAAAAAAGGTTGTTCTATTTCTACAAAATAATCAAGAGCAGCCAGTTGATGATGCACCTACTCCATATTGGAACAAAGCCTTGGTGCATTACCTTCAAATAGGTTTGTGCCCTCCATAATGGAATAAAGAAAAAATGAGATACTTTAGGTTGCAATCCATCCCATATGTGCTTGTTGGTGGTATCTTGCTTAAGAAGGATATTAATAGTATTATATTGAGGTGCATTGGGATATACCAAATTGAGAGAATGTTGCATGAGTTCCATGATGGAGAAGCAGGAGCTCAATTTTCCCCTCGAGTAATAGCTCTCAAGATCATGAAAGTTGGTTAGTATTGGCCTACGGTGTTCAAGGAATGCTATTCATTAATTAAGAAGTGCAAAAAGTGTGCATTCTTCACAGGAAAAGAGAAATTATTAGCCCTACCCCTTCATCCCATTTCAGTGGATCATCCATTCATGCAGTGGGGACTAGACTTCATTGTGCGATTAATCCAAATTCAAGCCAAGGTCACAAGTGGATACTTACCGCAATGAGTATTTCACCAAGTGGACTCAAGCAATTGCAATAAAAGAAGTAAATGAATCCAACATCTTGGATTTCTATGAAGGAATAGTCACCGTGTTTGGTGTCCCTACCACTATTATATCATATAATGAATTGGCATTCCTTGGTACAAGGATCACTAAATGGGATGTCGAAATAGTGTGTACCTCGGCACTTCATCAAGTTATTACCCTCAAGGTAATGATTAAGTAGAGTCCACAAACAAAAATCTATTAGAGATTATCGGAGGATTCTTGATGAAAATCGGTGAACTTGGCATACAAATCTCAAATTAGCTCTATGGGTTGATAGGATCACATCAAAGAGGTCCACAGAAGCTCCCCGTACAAGCTTGTGTATGGAAAAGAGGTAGTATTTCCCATATCATTAGAGTTACCCACTCTAGAGCTCATGAAATAGTTGGAGCTGGCTAAGTTTGAACCTATGGAAATCAGGTATGCAGAGCTAATGGAGGTAGGGAAGGCAAGAGAGCATGCAATGCAAGTCATGGAAAATTATCAAGCATTAATAAAGAAGAGTTTTGACAGAGAACAAGAATGAGGACCTTTCAATAAGGGGAGTTAGTTTTAAAGAAGGATGCAGATTGGGAAAAGCCAGGAAGCATTCCAAATTTGATGCCATCTAGTGTGGCCATTACATGATCACAAGGTGTAAAAGTAGAAATGCCTTGCACTGCCTAGATTGGATGGCGAAGAATTGTAGATCCCATTGAACGGGATCCATCTCAAACATTGCTACTAAAAGGGGAGGTTCCACAATGTAAATATTAACATAGGATTTTAGTTTACCTAAGTGCGTATGCACATTATTTTGTTGTAGTGTAGGTTTTGTTTCCTTAAGTGTTGTGGCAAAGGTTTTTGTTGCTCCAGTTTGCATCATTATATATTTCAACATGCCTCCAAGTGAATGTGCCATCCCCTCAAAGATTTGCAGCAAGAGGGACCCATAGTTTCCTATAACATTCTTGCTAATTTTAAAAGAAACAAATACAAAGCAACTAAAATTAGGTCTCAAGGTAGTCCATTTCTAGGACAGGTTCTAGGTCACTAAATAGGCAATCGGGCTCATAGTGGCTCAGGGATAAGATTTGCAAGCTCAGATCAGATTTATGTATACTAGGCTATTATTTGTGACTCCATGCCCAATGAATGCTTCAAAGCCACTGATCATTTCACCTAGCGTGCGGTGATCCCCATGAGTCGCCAAATTTTTGACCAAAATAAGCTCACACTTCTTTTGGGTCAACTCGACACATTCTCCTTTTTGTGTGGGAAGTTTGACTTTTTACATCTTCCAAGCACTTAAGGCCCCGAACACATTTCCATTAGATAGTAAATTTTTCCCCTTTCCAGAGATATAAAGAAGTCCTCCTAACTGATATTTTTCAAGTTATGGACCGATCGCCTAGGGAAGATTTTTTTCCCATAAAAATCGGGACTACGGGGAAAAGGAGGAAATTTTTCACAAGTGTGAATGCGGGCTGGTAGGTCTACTGGAGATTTTGAAACTTTTACACTTTTCACAAATGGCACAATTTTCAAGTGTGGGCCCGCGAGCCCATGGGGTGTCATCAGCATTGAAAATTCACAGAGCCGCGGAAGGTTTCATGTCGTCTATGCCATCAAAATCGAAAACTTTAATTCAGAAAAGTTAGGTGTGTAGAGAATGGGAAAACATCTTCGCTCCATTAGTACGTGATCCGATTTCTCCAACAACCAGATCGGATTTTATTTGATTCATCGTTATTTCTTTCTTCAACACGCCGAAGCGCATACAAAGCAAGACATGATAGATTTGGGGTGGATTTGTAGAGGCATTGATGGCCGAGAACTAAGCTTCAAGTTAGTTTTCCCCTCTCTCTCCTTCTTCTCTATGTGCTTGAATATATAAAAGAAGGTTTGGGGCTCATTGTAAAAGGTTGGAAATTTATTTTTGCACCCTCCTTTTGTTCGAAGCGAATTTGTGGAACTTTCAAACCTCCCATTTGAACCGTAATACAAAGTTTCTTACCTCTTGGCCGTTGTAATGTATTGTATCGACTCGGATTAATAATATATGTCTATGGTTGATTTCAACCCTTTCATGTGTTCATTGTTATCTTTCTCGATCTTTCATTAGATTTTGGTTACTGTGCATGGTGTCATATTGCATTCTTATGGTATGTGTTAAGTTAAAGAACGGGTGTCTAACATTCCCGTGGTGCATCCTTTGTATTAGCTTAGGTTTAGTTTCTTGCATCTTATCAACCTTGTCTCCTTGATAAAATAGAGTAGATTTAGAACAGATCCTCTGCAATTTATTTGTGTGCACTGAATAGAGGAATAGAAACCAGCCTTAATCCGAGAGATCTCTCAACTCACAAGGTCCCACACCTTGAGAGATGCTCCATGTTGTGCAATCACACCGAAAGTATAAATCCATCTAGTTACAGACATTAAGGGGTGTTGTGATTGTGCACTAACAAATACTTCACATTCAAATGTTAAAACCGGTAGAAAATTACTTCAACACTACTTGTATCTAAAATTTCCTCCCCGTGCTTTTCCAATGCCCACAATATATAGCAAAATTATTTCCCACCCTTCCTAAAAATAGGCTAGAATTGTACTCGCCACGAATCCTAATTTTATCCTTCATCTATTAATAAATAAATGAATAAAAACATAAACTGCAAATACAAAGAGACGTTAATAGTCATTGATTATAACTCACCAATCGCAAGCGATTGTTCTATTTTAAAGAAAAGCATGAGTGATAAATTTCTAAAAATAAGTTTTGTTTGATGAGAAAGTTTTCTTCTTTGTGCATGCATATTTTTTCCTCTTGCTAGTCTATCTTTTTTGCTGAAGGTATGCAACCTTATCCATTTGTAGTGATAATATTAGCACTTTCTAACCACAATTGAATCTGGCGAACTCAAGACTCGAATTAAGGTGCAAACGTATTGCAAACTTAATTATTTTTGGTATTTACATTGTTGAGCTCCATTCAAGCTAGCAAATCTTTGCTAAATTTTCCCCTGGCTGCCATTGTTGACAGTTCAAGTTTGATTGAAGGTTTCATAAAGAACTGTCTTTCATTATTTTGAAAAAGAGCTGTCCATGTAGGATAGATTTGAACTGCAAACGGGCCTAGAAAACTTTCTTTTTCCATTACTCGATAGATATTTGTGTATTTTTCAATATTCGACTTACCCTTCCACTTTTAATTTGGGTCTCATACGTGTCTTTCCTTGGTGCCATCGGGGGTGCACTCAACTTTATCCTCTCTTTTTTAAAACAAAGGTTCAAAGTTTCAAAATCAAAAAGAAGTTCTGACGGCCCGCCTTGGGCTTTTGATGGCATGAGAAGAGTCGTGGGAGACTTTTATAGTTTACTCCAAAAGGTTAAAATTCTCAAAGGATCCTGATGATCTGCTTCTCTGCCTCTGACTTATTGAATATGTGGCCTTGTTTGGTCCTTAGCAGGGTCGTAGGGCATTTTAAAACTTTTCTCCTTTAAGGTTCAAATTCTTAAATTGACTTGACGATCCACTTTTGACTTAATTCAATATCATTGACTTTCGATGCTTCAACGGGGCCATGTGGAATTTTAAAACTTTACTCCTGTTTCAAAAAGTTTCAAAGGCAAAAAACATTCCAACGGTTTGGTTCTCCGCTTTGACTCTTTCGATGTGGGATACACATTTGACTTTTTATTTTGACATGAGTGGAGCCACAGGATATTTTACGACTTTAATCCCTTTGCCAAAATGCCTCAAAACACAAAAAGGGCCTGCCCCTCCGCATCGACCACTGGACCAATTTGAATATTTTGCAAAAAAGGAAAAAGTGCCAAGTTTTTAAAATGGCCCCACCGTGCCACATCCAATTAGATTTTGTCAGGCCTATGGGTCAATCTGACACTTTTACAAAATGATGAAAAGATGCTAAGTTCACCAAAAAGACCCACCATTTTCATGTGTCAAGTTGGGGTTTGCATCGATTTTGGTGATCAATTCTGAGCATTGATCTCTAGTACTTTTGATTTGTGGTTGTTGATTTGATGAATAAAAACACTTGAAACCCTAAGTCTTTCATATTTTCATTCTCGAGCTCTATCCAAGCTAAAAGAACTCTGCAAAAAAATTTCCTGGACGATGGCCATTGAAGATGATCTCGAGCTCTGTCTTGTTCCATTTTGAAGTGCTTGGAGAGTTCTATGGAATATTTTAAGCAACTAAGTGGTTGCTTATCGTGCCACCATTCTTTTGATCTTAAGCTCAAATGCAGGATTTCTTTGGTATTTAGAGCTCGTTCTTGAATTAATACCTCTGGGAAAACCTTTTCGACCACCATTGATGAACTCTGAAGTTCTCGTGGTTACTTTCTCCTTGTTGGATCTCTGGTTTGAGTTTTCAAAAGCCATTTGTTAGCTCGGCAAGGAAATTTTCGTGATTCCATGGAACTGTGGATCTGCTCTAGCGAAGCTTTTTGGGTTTTTGATTTTACAATCTTACCCCAAGGATTTACTAAAATTTTACTTAGAACCGGTAAGTTTCAACTGGGTACTCATATTTTCCTCCGAAAATGCATGGATTTGGCACTTTGCTTGTTGTAACTTTGTGGTTTTCATTCATACTCCTCAAATCCATGTTCTTCCTTTTCTGAATGCTATTTTGAGTTGTATACGATATCTTAAAACTATAGATCTGCATATTTTAAGATATGAGTATTCAGATTTCTTCTTTGACTGTTATGAAAACCTCGGCTCGTAATAAGAGAAAGGCCACCATGGTAGTTGATTCTGAAGCTTTGTTTTCTTTGATTTCCCAACTGTGGGTGGTCACTACTCTGATTATCTTGAAACTCTTGTTCGGAGGATATATGGGTGTCGAATCTTGTGCTCAGCTATGGAGTTTTACTTGAGATAGTTGTCATTGCTTTTGGGCACGTGATTTTTGAGCTCTGAATTGTAAAGTCACTTTACTTGAAACTGCCATACTTAGATCTCGAGTTCCATTTTAGTTTGAATGCAACTAATAGTGGTTTGGCCCATTTTTATTTTTTGTATTGCAATAAATTTGTATACAAATTGTTAACTGTCTCTACTGAATGAATTATTTTTCCAAAATATGTATATGCACATGTATTTTTTCAATTTTTGGCTTGAAATATTACAACCCAGATTTGGGTATCACTCCTTTGGCATGGGTATTCAGACTTCTTTATTACTTCTTGATTCTGTAATCTATACCTCCACACTTGAGAAAATAGTTAGAAAATATTTAGGCTTTTTGGCCTCTCTTATGTCCATGGTTTTCTTTTCTTCTTTCTCTTTCTTTCTGAGTGATAAAATCATGTATACAGTTTTGATATTCAAGTAATCTATATCTCCTATTGTTAAGAGATCCATATGCACGAATTAGGACAGTAAAGGAATATGGATTAACCCTGAGCTCTTAACTGATAATCTTCCTCTTTTCTTCTTTTCATGTACAATACTTTTAGTGATGAAGATGAAGATACATCAACCAAAGGAGAAGACCCAAGGCAATGATGGGTTCACTCATACAACTCTATTTTCTCTTTCATGCATATGTACCTCTTACTTCAGTAGTTGTACTTTACTTTCCGGTTACATCCCAAGCCTTGTGTGTAACATTTGAAATTCCTTATGAATAAAGCATTGAATTGTGAAAATGAGTTGTGTATTTCTTTCTGCATTTCTACTTTTTGATATGGATTGTATGATGAACTAAACAACTCAGTAATATAATTGAATGTCTTAATCATGAAGGAAAGAATATTAAAGAATACATGTAACATCTAGTAATGAAATCTGATTTCTTTGCAATCTGCAATTATGTTTGATGTTCCAGAACTTAGCATTTCATCTATTATGCAATTGGATGTCTTCATCTATTGTTCTTTTTCTGAAAATATTCATGAAATTGTAGACTATGTGATATGTTATATTTTGTGACAGCACAAATAGCTACAGATTCCACACAATCATTAATTAATTAAACAATAACAATATTCTCTGAAAGAAACTCCCCTAGCTTAGGTGTACTTCACCAATGCTATCCATTGTAACGGAGTTTTGAGTTGGCCTTTTTGCACAAGTGCAAAACCTTTCAACAAAAAAACAAGCCCGAAAATCAAAATTTTATAAATAATAATACCCACTATTTTATTTGGTTAAAAAGTACTTGAAACACAAATATGTACATATGAAAAGCTCTTATTATTAATAAATCTGAAATAAATTGATTTATATAGGCATGCACGCGCGCATACACACACACACATTATATTAAAACCAAAACTAAATCCAAAGACTGGTTGCGGTTTACAAAAACACAGACTGGGAAAGTATTTTTTTAATGGCCGATTAAAAGGAGTATGCATATTAATTTGTTTGAGTTATGTGGGGTTCTCACCCCACACCCACCTCTAATATTAAACGTGGGGGCCACGGATACAAAAATCCAAAACATTTAAGGAAAGAGTCATCCACGTATCTTGTTAAAGTGGACTTTATTTATGATAAAGTTTGGTTAATATGTATATATTATAAAATATGTTTTAATGTTTATATATATATATATATATATATATATATATATATATATATATATATATATATATA
Source organism: Taxus wallichiana var. yunnanensis (assembly GCA_018340775.1). NCBI lineage: Eukaryota > Viridiplantae > Streptophyta > Pinopsida > Cupressales > Taxaceae > Taxus > Taxus wallichiana. The sequence continues at coordinate 555,534,340 of CM031241.1, forward strand.
TATATATATATGTATATATATATACACATATATGTATATATGTATATATGTATATATATATTTATTGTTATTAAGATGTAATTATATTAATCTATTAACAACATTAAAAATAATTGCATTTAATTAAATTTTCTCTATTTTGTTTGTTAAAGGAAACACATCCGTTAATTACTTATAAAGGATGGAAACGCCGAAGGGAATCTTTCGAAGGATTTATATTGGAAGGAGAGAAACATTGAGAAAAGAAGAGGGTGAAGATAAAGAGGTTAGAGGGTGGAAAAGTGTGGGGGAACCGAAAATAAATAGTAGAGACAATGTGAAACTCAAACGTAGAACAATATGACGTCGTATATGGAAGTCCTTTGAATGAAACAAATAGTGTTGTTCAAGACGTTGCGGAAACAATTTATAGGTATATATGTGAATGTAAGGAATGACATAATATTATTGCAAAAGTGAAAATGTGTTTGTAGTTTTATTCGTATCATTTAGGGATGTGAAGATGTGGAGTGTAAGTGACATCTAGAGGTGGCGATGTCATGTGAAGTTCCCCCCATCAACAATTGGGGCGACGCCATTATTAACAATCGCCCCCCCAAAAAAAGGGCAGGTATGGGTGGTGTGAATTTTTATTCAACTCACATGTCCCATGGTGCTTTGTAGAGAAAATGTATGCCTATTCCTTTTTTTGGAGGAAATCTTGTTCAAAGCATTTGGTTTGGTGTTAAACATGGTTCAACAGTTATTCCAGGTCAGAAAGAGTATTGATAACCATTACCTGTTGTGTGTTTAATATGCATAGGCGTTCTTAAATGCAACATTGAATATATTCTATCCATCATGCGAAGGGTCGGGGATTCCATGCATAAACAAATTGGTCAAAGTATTTTTTCATAGATTGAGTGACCAACCAGTATAAGAATACAAAGATAGAATACAAAACATAAAATTACACAATGGAAAAGTAAAATTATATCCTTAGGTCGTCTTTGGCGCGGGAAGTAATCATTATCGTCCCTAGCAAAGTTAACATTTGAATAGTAAACAATGGCTAATAATATGTTGACATGGTTAAAGAGCTTGTAAACAAGTAGAATGTAAAATAGTTGTATAATCTATTTTGACACGCCTTTTTTTTAATTTCCATCTCCTTAAAATTATATATAATATAGATGTAACTTTATAATGGTTTTTTTATATTTTTATATTTTAATATATATATATATATATATATATATCCAAGAATGTATTTACATATAATATAACTCTAATCTATTTCATGTGAAGGAGCCGAATTTTCATGATTTCAATGTCGAAATAACTGCATTCCAAATGATGGCATGTATTTGAGGCTATTTTTAAAATACAATCCACATCTATTTTATATATTTCATTCATTTTTCCAATTTGCAACATCAGTTAAAAATCCATTTTCTTTAATTCTCATGAATGTACACACCCAGTTTTAAAGCTTCCACTTCGACAGTGTGCAAGTCAATGAAACCTCCTTTGTTGGCAGTTACGAAATTGTTACATTTCATTTTTAAAATATTGTTTTGAGTGAGAGTTGTTTTTGCTGCTTTCAAGATTTTTAGATTGAGAATTTCATCTCTAGCTTTTTTATGCTAATTCTATAATTGCTTTTGCATACAGTTCTTATAGAGTAATTAAAAATACAAAGTCTATAACTTCAAGAAATAGGTATATTACAATGTGAATAAAAGAACAAAAACTCTTATAAGATTGGGAATCTAGCCTTATAACGCGACAACGGAATAGAATGCAAAATTTTTATTGAAGAGGTCAAGAAAGGAGAGGGGAAAGATTATACTTGTAAGCATTACAAAAGTTGTTTTTTTAAAACCAAGGATATCAGAGAAGGGGAGATTAAAAGAGAGTCATTAATGATGAAGAAAATCTATATCATTCATAGTAGTAAGGGTAATTGCATATTCCTTGCCCACCGAGGCACTGCCCAATGCTGTAGCAAACAATTCTTCCCGTCACCAGGAGCACATAAGGCAATGAATGCTAGTAATAGTTGCCTAATAACAAATTATTATTATTAATTTTAATCACAATTCTCCCAATAGCAATGCTAGCAATAACAATAGCTGCCTTGGAAGTTGCGAGTTTATCCCAATTCTCACCCTGAAAATTTAAAAAATTATTAAAAAATAAAGAATAATAGTCCACGAAAAAAAGATAAATGTTCAAAAATTTATATCTTGATCTAATTCAGGAAGCTCAAGTAAGCATTTAGAACAAATACAAACAAGAGATACAATTTGTTATGCTACATTTCATAACATTTCATCAAAATTGGTAATTCCAATCTACTTATGTGCATTCTATATATTTATAATGTTGGAGAAAAAATTAACAGATCCATGCCATCTCATTCACATTAAGAAGAAATAGAGTTCGTTTACAAAATTTAATTTCCTTTGCAGTAATTATCTTCATTTTTTGGTAAGCGGATGCGCACAGAAGTTGTGGAGTACATTCATACATATCTTTCAAACAAAGCTATCCCAAAAATCTACAGATCAAACCTCTCCTAGCTAGCATCGCAATGTTATCTCCCAATTTTTCATTATTCAGTTCCAAATCAGTCTTTCTTCCATAGCTTACATGCATCCACTTCAAGCCTTCTTTAGTAGCTATCGTCTGTTTCTCCCTCACTCCACGACATGAATGGCCACCTCCAAATAATTTCTTGGAGACCAAATTCTTTCTCCCGTGAGAATTTTTTCAGGGGGGCTGTGCTTTCCCCTTACAGTACACAAGGACTCTTTTAAAGACAAAAATTGTGTTGCTTAAGATGCTCAACTTGTTAACCAAGCGCCCGATCCTAAGATCCCAAATAGACTTTGAGATTAGACCAAATGACATTATACTGTTCTGAAGCAGAAATAAAATCTCAAAGACCTTACTATACGGAATAAGACCTCGCTTCAGCCTATGGATTCCAAATTTGCTCTGATTTATATCCCCTAACTTAAACGTTGGACTGATTATCATGCGATAAATAAAACTCGAAAGAAGAAGAAAAAATAGAGATGAAATGCCATTCCATCCAATAAAGATCTTTGGCCACCAACTCTTGGGTATCAGATGAAGGCTAGAATGGAAATAAAAGCATACATTTGTTAAAGTTGAACCGAAGAAAACTCAAGATTTGGATGTTACAACTTGCATGACACACACAAATCTCATCCTAACATTTGATTGATGAGAGATTGGTACATAGCAAGATGATTCATGATGTGAGAATTAAATTCAATCAGCTTGAGTGAGACTTGATCAAACAGACAACAAAATATGAGGCACAGATTAAAGAAAAAGAGCATCACAAACTTCGAGATATCCATACGGCTAGTCAAGTGAGGCAGATTTCACAGAATTTCAAGACATTTATGAGCTTAGACTCACATTAGTAGCTGTCACAGACATGTCTAACATATGTACATGCAGCTTGAGGTCAAATTTGCAGATTCATTTCATTTTTTATCATATAAACATTTCAGAAGTTATAGTTTCAAGCAAAAAAATGAGCCAGAGACTATTGTGTCACCAGCAACTCCACTCAGAGGTAATAACTAGTCTCAAACACCAGACATAATGTGTTTATCCTGCAGAAGCTCTATCCAGATTTTTAGTATGGTCCATTTTCAACATCTGTGAATTATGTTCTTTGTGAAGATAATCGATACAACATTTGGTACAAAGATAAAAAAGATAACATAACCACAAAACAAAAATCCTTGTGAGCTTGGTTACAGAAGACATTTGCTATAAAGCTTAACAGTTTTTCATGCAATATACATCTGGAAACAACATCAAATGGTTGACTTTCAAAAGGAAAGCATCTCCTACACAATGGAACACAGAATGTAAATATTAAGCTACCATTGAACATGCATTTATCTTGTTGCCAAGACCACATTCCAATGGAATGTCAAATGAAATATATCTTTTTTGCAAACTCCAAATAGGTGAAGGCAACCTCGAGGAAAGTAATCCACTTTAAGGACTAAATATCATGTTTACAAAGGATGAATCTACTGGAACTAATCCAAACTTCCTCCTAGTTGTGATTTTATTAGTAATGGTAAAGGGTAAAGGAGTTTTTTTAGGTCCAAGCCCAGCCAGTATATCCTCGGCCATTGAATCGCTACTTTGAGAACAAGAAATCCTCTTTGCTTCACCTTATATATATTGTTCAAATTATATACTTCTTTATGTTTCGATGGATACTGAACATCTAAGAATCAATTGCCAATTAGCACCAAAAATATTCGAAATCAGATAAAAATTATCGGCAGGCCTAGAAAAACATGTTAATTGGGTACCACAGATCCATGAAATTTAGGATTTAAAGATCCACTTACACAATAGGGCATTATACAGCTAGTTTGACATATCCAAAGGAAATTAAGATGGCAAATAGAGAGCATGCAGCCAAAATAAGAAAACTGTGGCCACAAATGTTTGCACAGAAAACCGTCCAAAGGCGACCTGCACAAATCAAAGGATGAGTTTTAAAAAACAAAACAGCGAGCCAATCTGGGCATTTTCCATACCAAAGGCGTCAACCTGCAAAAGAATTTTTTTATTTTAAAAAAAAAAAGCAGTTGTTAAATGTAAAGAAAACGGAAAACAAAAGCGACTCGGATCCTGTTTTAGCGCAGACCCTAACCACATTTCCATAAGTTTCCGCCACGTGGACGTCCTAGAAGGTGAAATGTTTTTGGCCGGAAGATTTCAACGAAACTCTGCCAAACTAATTTCGACCGTCAGATCTCTGACTGTTGTCAGGCCCAGCAGATTGCATTTCAATACAAGAACGCCTTCGGCGTAATTATCCCAATATTATATGAAAAATCCCATTATCATCCTACCATAGAACAATACCGACTTGAGTATGTTTGGGTAAGATGTCGCTATTGCAAGCCACCTTTAGAATTAAGACGATAATAGTACAAGTAGGATCTACATTAGCTTTTATGTTCCCAAACATGGTTACAAATGGTGTGTGGACTTACAAGTTTTACTCCCTCTGCATTAAATGTGGAGAACAAAAAGGACGCTGCCATTGAATTTTGTTATTCAATTTATGCTAACGTCTTCAGTCGGAGTATTGCGTTATCTTTCATCCATCTTCCATAGTTCATCCGAGTAAAGCTCGGGTGTGTAAAACTCGGTATTTGAAGCGTCCATCGGAGAAGCCATGTTATATAACGAACGACTCACATTGCTATCTCCATTAAACTCAGAGAGTGTCATGGCGTGTAGAGATTCCACTGAAATGTTGTAAGGTAAGTTCGCGGAATGGCTTTCCACATCTTCCTTCCTTGAAACCGTTTCTTCTTGACCACCATCGAACGGAATTGTAATTGCCTCAGTCGGATTCTCTTCAATGCTCTGCGTTGAAAATCTATTGCTTTCCTGAGTCCCTGGTTCTTGAAATGAAGTGGGGAGAGACGAAGACAGAATGCCGGGCCTACTATTCTTGATGCGTTTTCTATAGTAATTCTTGATTGAGTTGTCTGTCCTGCCTGGTAAACTCTGTGCAATTCGAGACCACCTGAACTTCTTTGATTAGTAGAGTAAGACTCGACAACCACCAATTAAACTAAAGTGCGTCAAATATATACAGTAATGACGTGTGAATAGAATGCATAAATGTATACCTGTTACCCAAAGAGGCGTGCAGCTCAATAATCGAACGTTCTTCCTCTTCTGTGAAGTCGGTGGTTTTAAGATCTGGAGAGAGGTAGTTAACCCATCTCAGCCTGCAGCTCTTGCCACTTCTGTTAAGCCCTGCTCCACACCATTCAGTATAACTCGAAGTTAGTGAGATTTCACATTTAAACGTATCATGCTCGAGAAAATTTTAGCTAGCCGCACCTGTGGCTTTGGCAACGAAGTCCCATCGACCTTTACCGTGAAGGGCAACGTAAGAAGAAAGGCGCCTGTCCTCCTCCAATCTCCAGGGGCCTTTCCTTATCTTCTCAACCTCCCTCTCCGCCATTAACAAGGTTTTATCAGAGCTCTAAACGAAGTGGACTGCTATTTGTAATATTCTGCTCAATCATCTCTTGACAAAGAAGAAAACGCGTCCGTTAGCTTATTTCTTCCGCCGCAATCAATAAAGTACAGTAAAGGCTTCCGTATTCAATCGTGACAATACGCGCAACTAAATTAGTGATCCTTCTGTTTTATAATACGTTTTGTTACAATCAGGGACATGCCCGTGGCAGCTCGACATGTCCAGATAGCTTATTAACTTGATAAAATAAAATCGGACAAGGACATGCGGCATGCCTGTAGCTGCGTTATCTTAGATTCAAAAGACCGACATATCTATGCTTGACACAACAAATCTTGTCCAGTAAAATAAAAAGTTTTCTAGAAACGAATGGAGGCTTGAATCCTGATTGCTAGATCTGATGAAGATAAAGCGAGGGGGAAACGTGGAAAAATATTAGCGCAGACCCTAACCACATTTCCATAAGTTTCCGTCACGTGGACGTCCTAGAAGGTGAAATGTTTTTGGCCGGAAGATTTCAACGAAACTCTGCCAAACTAATTTCGACCGTCAGATCTCTGACTGTTGTCAGGCCCAGCAGGTTGCATTTCAATACAAGAACGCCTTCGGCGTAATAAAGGAAGTTTTTAAGAATTTTTTTTTTACAAAATTTACACAAGCATAGTTACTTTCTTAAGTAGGAAGATGATTACACTGTTATTCTCTTATAATAACATACGTAAAATTTCTTCATTTTTTTGTTTGTGTTTGTTCAAGCTAAGACTAAATTAGAAGAATGGATACGCTTCTTCTTACACAACTAGAATGAAAATATAATTCAAATCTTTAAAAATGATATCTATTCAAGCAAAAGAGTACTTATCTTGTTTCATCTTTTAACAATTAAAAAGCAATATATTTCATAAACTAAGTGCAATATACACAATGCTCATTTCTTCTAAAATAAACCGTATCACATTTTGTGAGTAATGGAACAAGCTTAAAATAAAGAAAGAGACACATTCCCATTTTACTTAATAAACACTTTTTAATTCTTCAAAGCAAGGTGCTAAATTGGTAGTTTTCCTTCACATTACTAATACATTTAAAATACACATTTTTCATATGACACTCTTAAGGAATTTTACAATATATAAGGATTTCCAAGAAGTACAAAAAAATTCTCTCAAGATTACAATTTACAATCATCCAATCAATTGGAGATAAAGGAAAATGTACAATTTACCACAAGGATATCAACAAGTGTATCCCCTTGGGGTACACTAGTGATTTTCATTAAGAAGAAGGAAAATCTTTGTGTGGTTGTGTATTGATTACCACAAGCTAAACAAAGTAACGATCAAGAATCATTACCCCCTTCCACACATTGATTATTTATTTGATCAGATGAAGGGGGCCATAGTTTTTCCAAGATAGACCTTAAGTTAGGATATCATTAGTTGAGGATCACAGAGGAATATATTCATAAGACCACTTCCGTATTTGAGATATGGCCACTACGAGTTCACGAGAGGTTACTTATGGTTTGATGAATTCCCTTGTGATGTTCATGAGCTTGATGAATGGGGTATTCAGGACATTCTTGGATTGTTTCGTGCTCATAGTCCTAGACAACATTCTAATTTACTCACATACATGTGAGGAGCACAAGGAGCACCTCCGCCAGTTCTTTAGTGTCTTCATGAGTAGCATCTCTACAGAACCCGGAGAAGTGTTCATTCTTTCGCATGAGGTGCGATATTTAGGCCACATCATTTCTGGGGAAGGTATCACAGTCAATCCTTCCAAGATTTGAGCTATCATGGATTTTCTAGCACCCACAAGTGTGACTAAGGTGCGCAAATTCATACATTTGGTAGGATATTATGAGATATTTGTTCAAGAATTTTCTCGGATTGTGCACCCCATCATTTCCCTTCATTGGAAAGGGAACAATTTTGTATGGTCTGATAGATGTGAACGGGCCTTTAGGACACTAAAGGAATTCCTTATAACAATGCCTATTCTTCCAGTGCCAGATCCTCAGGGTGAGTTTTTTGTTTACACAGATGGTTATTTGGTAGGACTTGGAGGTGTGTTGATGCAGGAGGGTAGAGTTGTTGCTTTTGTGTCTCGTAAACTCAAGGATTATGAGCTCAATTATCCAAATCATGATCTTGAGCTTGCAGCAATTGTGCATGCCTTGGTGCAGTGGAGAAACTTCCTTCTTTGCCATAGATTTACACTCAGGACTGATCACTTGAGTCTTTCCACCTCTTCACGCATCCCAATCTCAAAGCACTCGTCGGTGGCATTGAATGGAGTTGATTTTTGAGTATGATATGGAGATAGAGCATGTGAAGGGGAAGGAGAACATGGTTTTATACACCCCCGAGTAGATAGTGACATGCGGATACGGCTTCTTCTATGGGTACAGATTTGTAGAGCAACATTTTGTAGCAGCTTCCTCATGAAAGTTTCTACCTTGTAGCCAGAGAAGATATTGAGTCTCGGATGGTCTTCTCGGACATAGAGGTCGGATATATGTCCCTAGAGATGGAGGCTTGAGACATGACATTTTTACAGGCTCACCATGGACCATATTCATCCCATCCTAGGGTGAAGAAGATACGCGCCACTTTGAGACAGTTGTACCATTGGAGGGGACTTGATGCACGGACATGGCACTATTTGTGTCATGTTGTTTAGAGTGTTAGAGTGTGAAAGCCGAGAACCAACATCCAGTGGCCTTCTCTATCCTCACACTATACCGGAATAGAAATGGGATAGCATTTCCATGGACTTCATAGTTGGGTTATCGACGTCGAGATACCACCACGACTCCATCATGGTAACGGTGTATAAATTGACTAAATTGGATCATTTTTGTCCTGAAGAATGCCTACACAGCTAGTGCAATGGCACGATTATATCTTGATGATATTATCTGATTACATAGGATTCCACAAAATATCATTTGTGACTGAGATCATTTGTACACTTCCCACTTTTGGATGACCATGCGGCATGCTCTTAGGACAAGGATCAATTTCAGCACAATGTATCACCCTGAGACAGATGGACAGACGTGAGTGGGTGAATCATATTTTGGAGGACATGCTTAGGATGTACATCATGGATCATCAATGGAGATGGGAGGAGTATTTGTACTTGGTGGAGTTTTCCTACAATAATAGTTTCCAAAGTTTGATAGGTATGGCTCCTTTTCAGAACTATATGGTAGAGAGTGCAGGACACCTCTTAGTTGGGATAGGTTAGAGGATAGGGTTTCTCTTGGGCCAACTTTACTATAGGACATGGAGCAACAGGTAGTCATGATCGTGAAGAGATTACAGGAGCCACAAGACAAGAAAAACAAGCATGTGGATCAGCATAGGACAGATTGTAGTTATGAGGTGGGCATGAAGGTGTTTCTTCATGTCAAACCACATAAGAGCCCTATCCATTACGAGAAAAGTTTCTAAGCTTGCTCCTAAGTTTGTGAGTCCCTTTGATATTTTAGAGTGAATCGGTCTATTAGCCTATCGTCTAGCTTTGCCACCTATCTTGTCTTGTGTCCATGATGTGTTTCATGTTTCTATGCTTAGGAGATATATATCTGATCCTTCTCATGAATTAGGTTGGACTGCATTGAAGGTAAAGGATTAGGGGAAGGTAATACTGGAGCCCATTTGTATTATAGAGTGTAAGACCTTGGGCCTTCAAGGCGAGAGATTGACCTTGTTCGGGTCCAAAGGGGACAGGTATGACAAGACTGCTACTACATGGGAGGATGCTAGACTTCTATGAGTTTAGTTTCCACACCTGTTCTAGTGACTTCCAGGAGGAATTCAAGTCTAAGGGGAGGGGGATGTAGTGCCCACTTCCCTTTGACATTTATTTCTGTTGATTTCTATACTATTGACTATGCTTACAAACATTTTGTATTATTCTGACTTAGCATGATGCTAGATTTTGGAGATATTGATACTATTGTAAGTTTTCAATTATTAGTATGATGTGTCCTGGACTTTTAGAGACATTTTGATATGGATGATGATATTCTATTGACATGGTTATATATATTTCTGACATGTGATATTTTTGTCACACTGAGTAGGCCTTGATAATTGAACTAATCTTGTGATCATTTTGACATGGATGAAATGTAGAATAGATAGGTTGTTAGAATTTTTAAATGATATCGTAACTTCCTAGATGATGATTTGATTCAAATATAGATGATTTTGGATTTAAATCCCATATTTTATATTAGATGTTTTGATGCATCTACGAGGTCAAGGAGGTATTATGTATTTTGTAGGTAAATATATTCACAACAAACAACGGAGGGATTGGAGACCAACCACATTGGAATGCTAGGTAAATTCAACAAGGGTCACCATGGAAACATGTATTTTTGTGTATGTGTTTTTGAATTTTTGTTGGTGTTCCCATGGGGGATTACTGTAATTGTGACCAAGGGGTTTATGCGTTGTCTTTTATTGTAGTTTTTTTATTTAATTTTTGTATGTGATCTTAAAGTGATGTACTCTCATTTATAAATTATTTATTTATGTCTAGATTAGTAAATTAATTAGTTTACTAAATTAATTAAGAGTGGGTCAAAAGAATTCATTTATTAGAATTGATGGCCTGTGGATTATGTGTTGTAAGGTGAGTGCTTGTGATCTTGAGTGTTGTACACTCTACCCTCTTCATGAAAATTCATATTTGACCTTATGGGTCAATTTTGGAGGCTTGTGGGACAAGTCAAACTTGTCCCACACCTCTTAAATTTCTATGCCAACCCTACCTATGAGTTAGGTGTCAAAAATAGACCTCGTTATGTGTTTTGGAGGACAAAAAGGTAAAATTTTATTGAACTTTCCTTCTTGTAATTAAATGTTGTCCTTAGTTGCTATGGGCTTGGATTGTGTGTATAAGTAACTTCTCATTACTCTCACCCACCAATTTATGGTGCATTGGGGTTGAGGTTTGACTTGTGAGGTGGAGTTGAGGATGAGTGATGTGGCCTCCTACATGGAGCCACTCACCCTCCTCTCTTCCTTTTCTATTTATTCAAGTTCTTTTGCTTGTTTGGGGTTACTTCATTATTTTGTGCTCTTGCATTTTTGGAGTTAGAGGATTTTGGAGTGCTTATGGATTTTTTTTTTTAGCTTGTTGGTGATTTTTGTGGGCTTAAAGGATCTTAGAGAGTGACTCTTGGAATAATCTATACCATGGAAAGGTAGGAGCTTTACTCTTGCTTAATGTTCTTCTTTTATTTTGTGTATATGTGCTTGTTTTTAGTGTTTTGGAATATTTTTGGGTGCTTGGGTAGATTTCAGTGTGGTGTAGGAGGTGACTATGGGGAGATTTCATGTAGGAGGCATAAGATTTTTATTTCACATTTTGGAGGGAGTTTGGGTTGGTTGCCCCACCTTGGACAAGGAATGATTGCATTTCTTACTTGTTTGTTTTATGAGGGAGGCATAAGAGAATGAAGGAGGCATAAGAATATGCGGGAGGCATAAGAGGTACTTGAGGGAGGCATAAGAGTGCCTAGGGGTTTTGATATATGTATTGAAGGGTTTTTAGGTGGGCACCCATTTCCCATTGGGGGCATAAGTTACCTCCCCATAAGTTCTTCTTCCTTTCGCTTTTCATATTTTAAGCCTTTTAATCTTATCATTTTACTTCTTGTGTTTGTAGTTTGAGTTGAATCTGCTTTGCATTGGTTGTGAAATACTTGGTGTTGTGTTGTGGAAGCTTGTTTTTTTCCATGTGTTGGATCCACCTTTCATTGCAATGTGGTTGGGGCTCAGGGGCCAATGAGGAGGATGGCTTCTCCTCCTCATTGAATATTTTGGTTGGGTGGAGAGTGTTGCCTCTCCCCCATTTTTTTGTGGATCAAGAAAATCATGAAGGAGATCTCTTGTTGGTGATGTGAAGCTTGGAGTTTTATTGGAATCCTTAAAAACCCTTCTTGTGAGAAGAATTATTGTTGTTCCCACTTAGGGTGGAGGAAATTGTAATATTGTATTTCTCTTTTAGCTTACACTCTTGTAATATTGTAATGATCTTGTGAAGAAAATTTGCATTCAATTATTGGATATGGAAGTTTTATTGTATATTGAAAAATAGAGAGATAATTTTGTGTTGTAAAGCTAGTCTTATGAAATAGAAAAGAAAGTTATTATCTTTATTTCAAGTTTTAGTTTGTATTGTGTGAAAATAAATTATTTCTTTTAAAATAAATGAGCTATGCTCAATGGGAAAGGAAAACTTACTTTCATTGTGAAATTGTATTATTGTAAATGAGAAAGAAGAAATATAAAAGTTGCATATGTTAAAAATGTATGCATAGTAAACTTGTATGTACAACCGAGCTGTTAGTAGTTGTTTGAACTAATAAGTTTTAGTGAAAATGAAAAAGTCAAAAAAATGTGGTATATTGTTATGTGGGAATGTTGCATTTTATAGCAAGAAAATAACAATGTTAGAAGTAGATTTAGATCCCTTTTACTCTTAGAATTGAAAGAAGATTAGTTGAACAAAATGGAATTGATCTTGTAGTTATTGTTGCTACCATTGGATTTGAAAATGCTTTAAAATGAGTAATTTTAACTAAGGAATGATTGAATGGAACTAAATATTACAACTGGAAACTTTAGGCATATTAAATTAAGCTCGAATTAATTTTAGAACACTTAAGTATCTTTTATTTTTTGAGAAATCTTAGATTTTAAGGTTTTGTTTCTAAGGAACATGCCCTCTACCCCGCAATGCAGAGCAGCGGTCTCGTAATCGGCGCTCTGTAGGTGTGGCGGTTCATGGTTTGTCACCTGTAGAGCGGCGGTGCTAGGACCGTCAACTCCGCTTGTGGGTGGTGGTTCTCTCACTTTCGATGGAAAAAAATAGTTTCGACTCTATGCAAGTTTTAACCTTTTCTAATTACATTTTTTTAAGCTTGTAAAAACCACAAGGAAACCACTAAAAACTAAATAATGGCTAAGTCTTATTGTTTAAAGAAAATACATCTCTAAATAGTAAATTAAAAGCACTCATTCTCATTTATATTAATGGGATTAGGGTTTTCCCCAAATAGAGAACCCCAAATACAAATAGTTTTGAAATAAAACCAGATTGGTAAAGGAAATCCCTTCAATCCTTGAATGGGAGAAATTACAATGATAAATCCATAAACAAAACTACCCTAAGTTTGATCTTGAAGAATTTCTCCATAGTTTCTCCCTTCCTTTCTCCCATGGCTTCCTTTGCTCCAACCTACAAATAAAACAAGAGAAAATAGACCAAATGAGGAGAATAGAATAAAGGAAAGGTTTTAATAAGAATTCATAAGGAAATTTAGGGCTATTTTGGAACCCTAGGATCTAGTGGCCACAATTGAATTGATCTAAGGGTGGAGGATCAACCCTAATTTTATTTGGTAGGAATGTATTTTTAAAATGTTTTGATTAAATCCATAAGGGTATGTGTAGATTGGTGAATGACACCATTTGAACACCTTGGTGTGCAAAGTCGATAATCTAGTTCCTAGTATGTTTTAGAAAAATAATGAAATAGACATTTAAGTTATTTAAATAATGGAATAATAGTAACTAGGTATAAGGTAAAGTATTAAGGTAGGAATGTTAATTGTGGAGTAGTAAAAACATTAAAGCATGTAAATTAAACCATGGCACCTTCATAGTTGAATGTTAATTAATTGACCTTAGAGATAAATTAAGAATATTTTAATCTTTTAACTAGACCTAGTTCCCAATCTTAAAGTTGAGATTATTGGTGTGAGTTAATTTAATGTACCCTAGGGGTTGACACCCTTGTATCTTTTATCTTTTTAAAAAAATTGGTCACAATTTTCGGGATAAGTGTTAGGTTTTAACGTGTTCCTAGAACATCATTTTTGTGGGCATTACATGAACCGTGAGGGGCATTGAGAAACAATGAAAACTTTTGACATAGTGGCTTCACCACAAACACATACAAGACATTCAGCTCAACCAAGACAACATAATCAACAAATTGGCACATTCGAACAATACAAATGTTTGTAGATCAAACCAAATAGATAAATTGTTATGGCGAGACCACCTCCTTATGCCTCCCAAGTGAATTTGGAGTCTTACCCTAAGCCTCCAAGTGCACAAAATAATCACACAAAATCATTATTTATCCCTTGAAAGCATGTAACAAAACCTTGATTTATTTTTCACTCCCCATAGGTAATACTCTCATTCACACTCCCACCAATAGCACACCTCACAAAACTCCCTTTTACCTCCACAATGGTCCCACAAACCCTTCTCCCACACCCAAATAAGGCCTACTACCCAACCAACAAACAAACATCTTCACAAGACAAAATAAATAATTTTACAAGCACAACCTTGCATACAAATAAGCAAAATAACATAATGACAAAAGTGGAGAGCCTACCTCTCCATCAAGTTCCAAGAAAATTCCACAAGCCTCTTCAAATCCAAGCCAAGCAATTTCCAAGCACTCCAAAAATCTCCAATTCCAAAAGTGCACAAGAAGAGAAAAGAACAAGTAACCCCCATTCCAACAAAAAATCACCAATAAATAGAAATGGAATGTGAGGATGATGAGGTGGCTCCATGTAGGATGCAACTTCATCATTCCTCCATCCCCACACTCAATTCAACACACCAAGACCAATAAAATCAATGTACATGCAATGACTATGATAACCCACATGGCTCAAAAATTTCACACAATGCCTTCAGAGGACCTAATAAATTGGGGTAAAAAATAAAGTGTAATAATTTTCCTTGTTTTACACTCAAAAATGGACAAAGAATTCAAAAATAATCTTTTCAACCCATAATTAGGGTTGTTGGGTCGATTTAAGAGCCATGGGACAAGCCGTGCTTGTCCCAAAGCCTCCAAAATCGCCCCAAGTCAAAATCCGAATTTTGATTTTTTGGTGGAGTAAAACACTCCCAAATAAACATAAATTTTACTTAGATAAGGACTACCAAACGTCATCATAACTATTTGTCACATATCTAATTTGGTTAACAAAAACAAGAAGGGTTAAGCTTAATTAACACACATTTACACATGTTAATAAAGTGAAAAAATTTCCAAATTTTAAATACACAAATCATTAAATAAATCACATACAAAATTTAAAGAAAGGGAAAACAATTCACCCCATAGCCACATATGTGAAGTCACCCCCATATGGGAGACCTCCAAATTAGACATACAAAAATTATACAAAACAACATTACACAAGTTGTCAAATTTGGCCTCATTGCTCAACGACCGATATCCTTCCGTGGTTGGTTCCGTGTTCCCTTCAATGTATGTGATCAAAATCCTACACACCCCAAAATACCTATTTGGCCTTTTGTCCGTATTAACAACATCGAGACAATATACATATAAAATCAATATCCATCATTTGACATTAGAAAATTCTATTATCCATCAATATATCAAAATCTAACCCTAACATCCATGAGGTTACAATTCTACTCAAAACATCCCAAAACATAACCTATCAGTATAAAATCTATATCATGAAAATAAACATAAATCGAATTTTCTAATATCACTATCTAGTGCATCATAATAAGACGTAAACATCATAATGCCAATAGTCCAAATATCAGTGAAATCTATCATCTACTAATCAATGTATCATAATCAAAATGTTCAATATCACCAACAAAGATCAATATCAATATGAAACAATGTTGAAGAGGAGTGGGCGAAAGACATGAAGCAACACAGAATATGAAAAAGAAAAGAATATTCAGACACGAGAGAAGAGAAACAATTGAAAAACAAAGCAACAACTATGAGTTTGTAAAATTTATCGAATTAATATAATACATTTTGTGTTTGTTTTTCATATTTGTGTTTTTAGTTGTGTCTTTCCCTTACTAGTTACATTTGGCATTAAATTTTATGAATAATACACTGAAAACATTTTTAGGTATATGTTCGATTAAGTGACACGTGGATTTATTTTATTATTCTTTATAATGGGTGAAGTTATGTGCGTCATATTTTGGTTTCTTATACATTGGGTAAAGTGATACCATACCCTTTGGTTCATTGTACTTCTTGAAATTGGGGACTGATTACCCTAAATAATCTAATGGTGTAGTTTTAACATAACTATTTAACATAACAAAACAAATAAATTTTCTAATATTGGGTAGAATTATCGTATCCAAATCCACCAAATGGTCAATTTTAAATAGTGTATCTCTTTTTGGTCAGAATAAAAACTACATATAATCCTTTACATAAAATATATACATGAAACACTATATTATAATGTGTTAGACAAATTTTTACCCATGTCGGCTCATCTTACATTCTCAATAACTCAAGTTGAAATCACTCAAAATGAAAGAAAAAATATCCCTTCATTCCCTAAAATAAGACCTAACATTAGCACCATATTTCAAATATTTCATAACAACTCAAATCTAGGTCCAAGAGTTAATCTTCTCAAATCAAGAAAATAAAAATAGAACTCAATAATAAATATTTTTCAAGTCCCCAAGTTATCAAAAGTTGCATCCATATATTATTATCGCACATTGCAAGGTGAAAAACCACATGTAGTTTGATGCCTCTTAAAAATATTGCTCATGTAGATATTCTAAGGATTATAATTTTAAAACAACTAATTATTTTGCAAAGATAAAAGTTTCATGTTAACATGGTTCCTTTCAAATGGTTTTCACAAATGATTCGGACATAATATTTTACAGCAATCCATAAGCTATTTATTTTAGGTCATGTAAGTTATAAAAAATTCAAGAGAAACAACTATTCAAAATGACAAAACTATTAAATGGATTGTTCCTATACCAAATGGCACCATACCTATGCATAGTGAAATTGTAGAATAAAAAAATAAGCATCTATAGAATATTTCTATCTAGTTAATCACTTTATAACACCAAACTTAGTAATTAAGCTAGTTAAAAGTAGATCTACACTCTTTATTACCTATGTATATATGTATTTTTAACATTTGTTACAAAGAGTCAATGTTTCTTAATAATATATATGTATGTGTTGGTATAAATAGAAACACCTATCTAATTATAAGAATGTACATCTTATTATTTATCAACAACTTGAGCTTCAATCAGTATAACCCCTTCTACATATATTCATATTTATCATACGGTGAAAACAAATTGTCAACAAATATATTATAATATTAAAATTACTCGTAATGATTTATATTTGCAAGACATGTTCTTATAAGATATCCCTAAAGGAAAAACGTAAGCGCACTATCAATTCCAATAACCATAGTTTCAATATAAAATTAATTGCAAACTATATGTAAAATGAGGTATGTTTTGAAAGATAAAGCATGACACAAAATAATCTACTAAACGCAAAGCTTAAATAATATAGAGGATGTTATTTTGTAAAAATGTTGCTAACACTTACAATCATGGGATCCTTTATGTTATCTCTTTTGTTTTTTTGTATCTAGTATTATGCAATATGATTATAAAGAACTCATTGTAACTATTATATTTTCATTTTTATAATTATATTTTTGTAAATTTTGAAAATAAAAAATCTTATAAATAATATAGAATTCTACACTTACTCTAAATAACTACAATTTTTTTCACCTAAAATATTCAAGCAATATTAAAATTCCAAACAAATTTTTCTCTTGGAATATGAAAAAAATACAATGTTAATATATGGTCAGATATAATAACTATGGCCACTACAACAAGAGGTGGAAAAGGAAATCTCAGAAACTCCAAGAAAATGAAATGAACCCAACTACCCATTCAAATAAATAGAAATGAACTATCCAAAGAAAAATCATAAACTTAATACTACCACAAAATATAGAGTTGTGAAGGAGAAGATAATAAATTAGTAAACAAAATAAATATGGGATGAATACTCATACTATGTAAACAAAGCTAGATATGAAATAAAATCATTGATTCTCTTCTATCGCTGTAGGAACTTACATCACATCCATTTCACATAATCTTAATAAATTTTTTTGATATTTTAATATTTTGATATAGCTTATTTGTTCCCTAACTACAAACACTGAATATATTTACATACTTTATGCCGTAATGATAATTTTAAAACAAATAGAAATGTTATTTTACTTCTTGAGAAAACAAAAACTTCAATCCTCCACCGAAAAAACATATAATTGTGTTTTGGAAGCAATTATATGGGTAACAATTGAACTTTTCCTTTCTATTAAAAATCCTTAAAATCAAGTATTTGATTACATGAAAAATGTAATTAAAGATTATAATGTTTCTAATTTTTGTTACTTAATCTTAGGACAAATAATAATCTATAAGGTTACTTAATATAAGTATTATAAAAAAATTGAAATAAAAAAAAAATATAAATAATTATTATATTTAATCATCATCATATCGACACTCCAAGTTAAGTTTGATAGTTTATTATATGATATTTAGAAAAATATTATTACTATTCCCATAACAATTGAGTTTGAATTTTGTAAGATGTATATTTCTTGAAGTTTAGATAACATGAAATGTCACATACTTTAACTTTATAAATTTTACAATATAACGATGTGACTAAGATATGAAAGAGATCCCTACCTTAAGAAATTAGAGGAGAATTTAATTTAGTTCACAATTATGAATTGGGGTTACATGAGCACCCTTTTTATTTTTAAGTGTCCACTTCTCTTGACACTTATTACATTTCTATTTCGATTCATCGTTGACTATATGCATGGATATTATCATATCGCTTTGGTTTAACATGATGTTATATGATAGAGATATTATGATTGTTGATGGATTGTGATTCATAGTATGATCTTTATGAATTATTAGAGACATAGAGAGACATTTTATATGGATGATGATGATATGTTGTTAGCATATATATTTACTTTGAAATTTGGAATTCTCGTTATGTCAACTATGTTTTAGCATTTGAAATAATCTCATGATATTGTTGATATTGATGAAATGGTAGAATTGAGATGTTGTTAAAAGTATAGACAAATGATAGCATTTTTAGTTTAGATGATGATTTTTTTATATGAGGATATTATTGATAAATGTGCGTATATTTTATCTTTGATGTATTGATGCGGCCACGAGACTGAAGGAGGTATTATGTGATTTTACAGGTAATTAGATCACAAAAATCAAAAGGGGGTTAGGAGACCAATCACATCAGAATACTGGATGGATACAATGATGGTCACTATGACAACTTGTGTAATGTGTTATCTTTTTCCTTAGTTTGTTAGGGGGTCTCCCAAGGGGGAATGACCTCCAATGTGACCATGGGATGTGGGGGTAACTTTTCTCTTTTCTTTTATTTATTTTGGAGTATGTGAATTAATTTGTGATGCAGTTTATTTTACCATGGTTAATTAACGTTCCTTAATTATTTGAATTAATCATGTTTATTAAGTTATTTGGGGATGTGACAAAAGGGGCCATTTATTAGAGTTGTTGGTCATTTGGATCTTGTGATTTAAGTTGAGTGTATGTGACCTTGAGTTTTGTACACCCTACCTTACTTATAAAATTCGGATTTGGGCTTAAGGGCCATTTTTCGAGGCTTGTGGGACAAGTTAATGTTGTCCGAAACCTCTTAATTTCATATTCCAACTCTACCTATGAATTGGGGTGTCAAAAATAGACCCCATTATGTGTTTTGTAAGGCAAAAGGTAACATTTAATTGCACTTTATTACATGGGTTTTAAACTTTTTCCTTAGGGGATGTGAGTTGGAGTTGTGTGTATAAGAGGTTTGTAATTCCACTCAGCCACTAATTTATTATGCCGTGGGGTTGAGGTTTGAATTTTGAGGTGGAGATGAGGATGAGTGATGTGGCATCCTACATGGAGCCACTTAACCATCCTCTTCCCTCTTTCTATATATGTAATTTTATTTGTTTGTTTTGGGGTTACTTCATTTTATTAAGCATTTGTATTTTTGGAGTTAGAGAATTTTGGAATGCTTGTTGAAGTATTGATCTTGTTGGAGTTGGATTGAGCTTTAAGGAGCTTGGAGTGTGATTATTTGATCAAGTTCTTACTATGGAAAGGTAGAAACTACACCCTTGTTTATCTTTCTCTTTTATATCGGTTTTTGCATGCAAGTGAACATGGTTTATATGTTATTCGGGATCTTGGGTAGAATGCCTACGTATGGTGTATGAGAAGGCTATGAAGATTTTAGTTTTTAGGGATCCATAAGAGATTGTTCCTTTTTTGGGAGGGAGTTGGGTTGGGTACCCCACCTTGGATAAGAAAATGTTTGTTTTTCTTAGTTGGTTCTTTTTAGGGAGACATAAGAGATTGTAGGGAGGCATAACAAAATGTGGGAGGCATAAGAGGATCTTGAGGAGGCATAAGAGTTGTGTAGGGGTTGTGAATTGTGTTTTGTAGGGTTTTATGGTGGGAACATAATCCCATTGGGAGGCATAAATGATCTCCCCATAGATCCTTGATCTATTGGCTTTGCATTTCAAGCCTTGTGTATTTTTAAATTTGCATTCTTGTTATTGTTATCTTGTGTTTCAATGTGTGTTAGCTGGTTGTAAAATTTTCTTTATGATGTGGAATCATTATGTTATTTTCTATGAGTTAGACCCATTCCTTATTGCATTTTGGTTTGGGCTCGAGGGCCAATGAGGAGGATAACTTCTTCTCCTCATTGGATTATTGGTTGGGTGGAGAGTGTTGCCTCTCCGCCATTTTTAATGTTGTGATTGAAGTGAAGAAATGGTTGAGTCCTTGTTGAATACTTAGAACTTGGAGCATCATAGAAGTCAAAAGAAATCCTTCGTTATAGAAACATTTCTTGTAATTCCCACTTAAGTGGAAGGCTAGTAGACTTGCATTTAAAAGAAAAGTTGTATTGTATATTTGTTTATTAAGTTGTAATGTATTGTAATTCCCACTTAATGTAATGCATTGCAAGAAATGAGATATGCTCAAAGAAAAAGGAAGTCCATTTTCATTTGTAGGAGTTATATTATTGTAAATAATGAAAGGGTAACTTGAAAGAGGTAAATCATTGAACGAGTATTCTTAGTAAATCTTAACTGTATAATAGTTGCTTGATTTTATTTAAAGAAATTATTGTAGTTGAAATGGAAGAATGCACAAAATTATAATGAGTTACCTTGTTGAAAAACTATATTCTTGTTGTGGAAAAAGAAAGAAATGATACTTAGGAATATATTAAATTTCATTTCTTAATTTGAGATTGAAAGTAATTTCTCTGGAAAATTAATCTGGTACTTGTTTTGTAGTATGCTAGTTAAATATAAAATCTATGTAATTTAATGATTTAAGCTATAGAATGAATAAATAGTTTAACTTTTCAACTACAGACTTTAGGAACATAAATTCAAGCTAAGGATAAAATAGAAATCAATTTAGTAAGATTCATTTTTGGAATAATTGTGGAATTGATGGTTCTGCTTTTTGAAAAACAAGACCATCGCCCTGTGCAGATTGGTAGTCTCCGCACCGCCATCTTGATCAGAGGAGCGGTCTCTGAACCACCACCTTTGATAAGGTGGTAGTTGACAAATCATAACCATGGTAGGGCCGTGGTCACAGGACTGTTGGTTTGCTTTGGGTGGTGGTTTTTTCATTTTTAGTGGAATGGTAAAATCTACGATTGTGTGAACTTAAGCTTGATTTAATTAAAATCTGAGCCTATAAAAAATAAAAAGAAAACCACCAACAAATTATAACAGAATAAATTCATGGATTCAAGCATGTAAATATTTGAATCAGATTTTAAATGTATGAAATCTCATAGAATAATTTGAAATAGGGTTTTGGCCCAAATAGAGAAATCAAAATGAAAATACTAAGTAACTATTCCAGATTTGAAATGGAAATCTCTGAAATCAACAAATGGAAGACATTGCCATATTAAATCCATAAACTAAACCAAACTAAGCTAGAACCAAATGAATTCCTCCATGGCTTCCACTCCTCCAACCTACAAGTAAAAGAAAATAAAAGAGACCAAATGAGCAAGCTAGGGAAAAGAAAAATGTTTAGTAAAAATTCATAAGGATAGCGAGGGTTAGTATGAAACCCTAAAATCTAATGGCCGTAATGAATTAATCCAAGGGATATGAATCAACCCTATATTTTCTAGGTGATAATATATTATGGGCTTTTAAATAATTTAAGTATATGTGGAAATGGGTGAATGCGGCCATTTTGTTCCCTAGTGTATTAAGTTAAAGATGTATCTCTCCTAGTGTGTTTTCATAAATGATTAAATAGATATCAAGACTAATAATTTGAAAAAGGAACTAAGGGTAAGGGTTTAATAAATGTGGAATGAATGTCTTTCTCGTGAAAGTGAAAAGTATTTAATCAAGTAAAAGAATTAATGGACAATTTTTAAGAGAATTGTAATTAGATTATAATGAGAATTGAATTAAGAATATTTGAATATTAATCTAGACTTGTTCCATTTTATGCAATGCAGAGTTTCAGTAAGAAATTAATCAAACGTATTATAGGGTTTGGCACCCTTGCAATGCTTTAGCAAAAGATTATTTCCGCAACTTTCTAGGCAAGTATTTAGGGTTTAATGTGGTTTTAGAACGTAGGTTTTTGTGGGTGTTACATTTGGTATCAAAGTGAGGTTGTTCAGCAACGCTGGTCCTTGGGAACACTTGGAAATGTAAGACATAACAAGAAAACCTAGCACAACTCTAAACCTAGATCACACAACATTATATGATATTTTAAAGTGTAGAAGATGTAGAAAACTAAAACAAATCCTAGATTGATAGTATAACTCTCTCTTTGGTCCGTGTATGAGGCGCAGATATGACGAGGGGTTCTTATATGTAGACCTAGAATTACCACCCCCATATCGTGAAAGTAACAACCATATTGCCTCGAGATACTATAGACACTATAAGATGTTACTTTGCCGCTATACATGGGGATCTCTAAGAGGGAGACCTAGCAGACAAGACATTGAGCCATTAGTAGAGGCTCGTGCACCTTCTCGACAAAGCAATGAGTATAGGGCGAGAGAACTCCCATGTGGAGTCAACTAAACAAGATTCACCACAGAGAAGTGCTAGAGATAGTGCTACATGACACAAAGACAGATTTAGGAGCCCTAGGTAGAGTGATGATCGGGTTAAGAGACCTAGAGGTAGACATTCTACAACATGAGATCACATGAAAGAGATTCTAAAACTCCATCCATCTCATTTTACTAAAGACACTAGGGGATTTCAAGCGAGAGGCATGGTTGGTTAGCTTTAGCAGATGCTTCAAACTATGTTCGTGAACGAGTAACACAAAGGCTCATGTTGCCATAGACCTTTTAGGAGACGGAGCTGAGGTGTGGTGGAGGACTGAGGAGTAGAAGATCCTTGTGGATTCCAAGAAAGTTATATGGGAGCTATTCGAGGAGTGTTTCAGGAGAAAATACTTGTCTAGGAGATTCATTCAGTAGAGGATAGATGAGTTCCACGACCTACGTCAAGCATCCATGATGGTAAAAAGTATGAAAGCCGATTCCTGGACCTACTTCAGTATGTAGACTGCATGTAGGAGGAGAAGGTGAAGATCCATAGGTTCATTAGAGTCTTGAACATTCAATTAGGAGGGCAATACACATTCATTGTCATTAAACATTAGTAGAGGTTGTTGATAAAGCCTACATTGCAGAGGAGACCAACGGGAAGATGCACCAGATAGAGATAGATAGAGTGTAGAGTTGTATCCATAAGATTCGGGATAGCCGATCAAGGGGTTAGCTCCTCCTTCTCATGGAAGACATGATTCTACACAGCTTTCATTTAGACCACCACAATAGCCACCTCAGCAACAACAACAGATTCATCCTCCATCTATGCCTCCACAGAGATTTGATGCTCATAGGGGACGTAGTATGAGTTCTCCTCCTATGGTACTAGTTAGGGCTCAGGTAGTGCCTAGATTTCAGTCCGTAGGAGCTCGTTAGCAATGATCATAGTAGTATATAGTAGAATCATCAAGATCCATGGCACAAACCACTAGAGTACCTGCAAGATCCACTTCTCATTAGGGACGGGACCAGTCGTTGATACGGGTGCAATGCGGTTAGGCATCATTGGAGAGAGTTCCGTCATAACCCTAATAACAAGGGTAAGGAACTAGTTTCGAGCCTACATTAGGAAAAATGGCTAGAAGTCACATGATATATGCGGTGGTTTGAGAACCATGAGGAAGAGCACTAGAGCACGATGATTGAGACTACATGTAGCATTGATGGTATTCCATATCCTGCTTTATTTGATTCCGCTCCTCTTATTCTTTTATTTCTCCATTTATAGTAGACCTATGTAGGCTGGTGGCGCTTAGGAAGATCCATAGTTGGGATGTGGAGATGGCTTCAAGCCAAACTCACATTGGAATCCTTAGTCAAGGAGTGCATAATTGACATAGGGCCTTTTTCCACAAGTTTTGATCTTTGTATCCTTCCTATGGGTTCCTATGGGATTATTTTGGGTGTGGATTGGTTGTTTGCACACAAGGCTAGAGTTGATTGTTACAAAGAATTGGTAATAACATGTGTATATGATTTGGGAGTTAGTAGACGTACCTCTATTCGCACCATATCCACTATGGAGCTTAAGCGGTGTGCATGACGAGGTTGCCTTCACACAGTATACTATCATAGTTAGTGAAAAATCTGAGGATGAGTCTAAAAGGTCATCAATTGATGATCATCATATTAGGAGTGATTTTTGGATGCCTTTCCAAGGATTCTTCCCGGTTACCCCACACATGAGATAGTTTTTCACATTGATTTGATTCCAGTGCAGAGCCCATCTCACGAGCGCCATATAGGATAAATACCCCTAAGTTGTGTGAGCTCAAGTTTAAGCTAGACATCCTTCTAAGGAAATTCCTAATCTATCCTAGTGTATCACCTTGCGGTTTTAGCACTCGGTGATTTTTGTAAAGAGCAAGGATAGATCCTTGTGATTTTGTATCGATTATCGTGAACTCAAAAAAGTAACGATCAAGAATCATTATCCCCTTCCACAAATTGATGATTTATTTGATTAGATGAAGGGGGAAGAGTATTTTCCAAGATATATTATATGTTTAGGTACCATCACCGAGGATCACGGAGGCGATATTCATAAGACAACCTTTTGTGACGAGATATGGCCACTATGATTTCACAAAGAGTGCCTTTTAGTCCGAAAATTTCCCCTACAATATTCATGAGTTTGATGAATGGGGTACTCCAGAAATTTTTAGATCGCTTGTTCTCATATATTTCTTGATGATATTTTTATTTACTCACGCACATGTGAGGAGCATGTTCACCAGTTCTACAAAGTGTCTTTATGAGTAGAAGCTTTATGCGAACCAGAGAAGTGTGCATTCTTTCATTCGTAGGTGAAGTACTTGGTCACATCATTTCAAGGGAAGGTATCATAGTTGATCATCCCAATATTAGAGCTTTTATGGATTATCCCGTGCTAGCTAGTGTGACCAAGGTGCATAGTTTCATGGGGTTGACAGTTACTACTACAGAGATTTGTTTAGGAATTTTCGCGGGTTACACACCCCATCACTTTCCTTTAGCAGAAAGGGAAGAATTTTGATTCGTTTGATGGATATGAGAAGAGCTTCAGATACGAAAGGTATACCTTACATCAACAATGATTCTTGTTGTACCCGATGCTTAGAGGGATTTCTTTGTGTGTATGGATGTTTCCTTGGTAGGAATATGGGGTGTATTGATTCAAGAGGGCCATGTGGTCTCCTTTGAGTCTCACAAACTCAAAGATCATGAGATCAATTATCTTACTCATGACCTTGAGCTTGCAATAATTGTTCATGCTTTGGTTTGGTAGAGACATTTCCTTCCTGGTAGGAGGTATGTTCTTATTACTAACAATTTGAGCTACGACACGTCTTCATACAACCCAATCTCAACGCTCTTCAACAACATTGGATGGAGTTTCTATGTGAGTATGACATGGACATAGAGCATGTGAAGGGGAAGGAGAATGTTTTTGCTAATGCTCTAAGTAGGTGAATACATGTGGCTATGGCTACTTAAGTGGGTACAAATTTATGGAGAAGGATTTTACGTCGCCTTCCTCATGATTATTTCTACCCCGCAACTAGATTAGATATTGAGTCTTAAAGACTCCTTGAGGGGAATTTTGATTGTTTTGCATTATATTTAGATGGAATTCTAAGACACAGAGGCCAGATCTATGTACCTAGGGATGGAGGTTTGAGACAGGATATCTTAGTAGAGGTTCATTGTGCACCTTATTCAGCCCATACACACAGGTGAAGAAGATGCATGCCACATTGAGAAATTTGTGGCAGGAGTGCAAGACACCTTTGCATTGGGACAGATTCAAGGAAAAGTATCTCTTGGTCAACGATGTTATAGGGCATGAAGAAACATGTTGTTTTGATCCGAAAAAGGTTATAGGAGGCACAAGATAGATAGAAGAAGTATGCAGATAAGAGGAGTGTTGACCGTAGTTATGAAGTGGGCACGAAGGTGTTCCTTTGTGTCAGGCCTCATAAGATTCCTATCCATTATGAAAAAGGTTCTAAGTTATCTCCTAGTTTTGTGGGTCCATTCGAGATCTTGGACAGATAGGTCCCTTAGCTTATCGTCTAGTCTTGTCACCCAACTTGTCTTGTGCACATTATGTGTTCCATGTATCTGTTCTGAGGATACATATCCAAGATACTTCTCATGTTTTAGATTGGACCACATTGCAAGTGTAGGAGCAAGAGAAGATGATGGTAGATCCCATGTGTATTATAGAGCACAAGACCCCGGGCCTTTGAGGAAGAGAGATTGATCATGTGCGAGTCCAGTGGGACAGATGTATTGTTGGTACCTAGATTTACACTTCTTCACAAATAGAGCAACATCATGGATTTGACAGGACACTCAAAAGTAGATAAATGATTATGTATGTCATTTTGTAGCCAAGGAAAAAATTTATCAGACTTTTTACCACTCAAGCCTTAAAGAAGTGGTTAGCACCTTAAAAGGATTTGATCTTCCCTAACTATTTTAGGTTGTTCCTTTCAACCAAGGTAAGAGAACCTATTTTGTAACCTTTTTATTGAAGGAGATGTAGATACCTTTCTTACGCAAAAACTTTATAAAGAAAACCTTCAGAAAATATGATCAACACACCAAATCAGACTCTCACAAGTTGTCACTTCCAGATTATGGAGATATTTTCAATACAAGGCAAAGGTTATCAAGACATTAAGCGATCTTGATTGTTGTTGCATAATTTTACAAGTAGATTTTGTTCCTTTGTTGATACACAGGGGAAAACAGGTTAGTTCAAGGTAGATCAATGGTTTTCAAATGATTTTGGTGGGAGATGTAGCAAGATAAAGTTGATTATATCGGATCTTTGTAGGGAATTCACAATAATGAACATATTCACAACAAAAAGCTCTAGAACAATCAAGATGTTCCTTCAACTGCAAAGTGTGCTTCAATGGAGGCCCAAATCAGCACGTTTTCACATAATCTCCGAGACTCTAACACGAAGGCTCAAATTTAAAGACTCAATTAAACACTAAATTTTCGATAAATCACACCTAAGGTACAGCCAAATACTTAAAGACAATGTTTATCAACAAATGACAAGAAATTGATTTTAAATGTGTTTATCTCATCCAAGATGAAGGATCTTCTTGAAATTAAATTAAAAATACCATTAGACTATCACAGGATGAGATCTGTGTGATTTCACAAAAATTTAGTATAATATTGCAATAGGAACCAAAAAAACTATTTGTAGACATTCTAAAATAAAGCAAAGTAAAATTGCTAGAGATTAGAGAAAATTAATTCCAAAATTGCTTAGATTCATCAACAAGGGAAAGCTTCCAGAGAAATCTTAGTGCTTATCAATGGCTATACATCTAGAACCAACTTGAAATGATAGAAAATCTAACACGGAAGAAAATAACAGTAATCTTGGCTTTGGCCTTTTAGGAATATGACTTTCTCAAAAAAAATCTCAGGAATTCATAATCCAACCATTTGACGAGTAATCTCATTGAATTCATAACACACCCTTTACATCTAATTCCCCCAAAAAAAAGAGAGGAATATTTGAAGCACCTTTGTTGCACATATCGGATCATGTTTTGCGAAAGTGAAATTCAACATGATTTGTAAAAAGGTTGTCAAAGCGTTTTCAAAAAAGGTGAATCATTACAAATATTTTCATCATTGTTCTAACTCGGAGGCATATTCTCCACCCTTGGTGCTCTGCAACACCTTTTCCCCTCAAAAGAGAAGAATATTCAAGGGACATTTGCTTATTACCAATTTGTTTCAGATAGAGAGATTTAACAAATTTAGATCCAAAATCTTCCATGTGGACCAACTGTGAACAAATCACGTTTCTTGGGCCTTTTCTAATGACTAGGATACCATGCCATAACTTTTCGGGAGTCCCTTTAATCATTATGATTTTTTCATACGAGAAATACCCTTTTAATAATTTTTCTGAGCCTCTGCATAATTTGGACTTTGACAGCCATCCCTTTTGCTCTCAAGGCGAGTCCTTTCCACCTTTTTTTTCCCCAGTACTTTCATCATTTCATCCTTTTTCCCTCCTTTTCCTCTTAAATTTTACTTTGCTACTTCTAGATCTGGAATTTTGCATTTTTGCATGAGCCCGAGAATAAATCCAATTCAAAAGTACTTTAGATTTACAAATTGATCTCCCAAATTGATTCAATTGAACTCTGCAGAGACCAAAACAATACAAATTTTCCAAAAACTCGACAAAGAATGATGCAAAAAAACCTCTCCAAACATCTTGGAGCTTCAATGGAGGAAAAATCAAATGAAATGCACATCTACCATTGATCATGGCTTTCTACTTTTAATCTGAGCCCTCTACATGGCAAAATGTGATTGGAATCGGGCTTGGAAGCACCTTTTTGACATTTTATAACTTTTGGAAAAAGAAAGTTTTTCCAAATTTTTGTTGTGGGCCCAAACCTCCATTTTTGACTATTCAATGCTGGCATTACTTTCCTATTGATGCTGTGATTCAACTTACAATTTTATCCCTTTTTTACAAAAGGTAAAAAACCTTAAATAACCACAAAGCTCCGTTTCTCCATTTCCCCGCCTAGTACGTGTCTCACCGACACATTTTGAGATGGTCTCGAAATGTAGAGACCCCAAAAATGTGTGGTACCTCCACATGTCTCAGGCCCTTTAGAAAGTTGCTTGAAAATTCTAAGTATGGGAAGGCCCGGCGGAAGCCTCCATGTGTCTTTATGGCACAACTTTAAGATGGTCCCCAAGAGAGGATACCCTAAGCAAGCGTGGGCTCACCACATGGACATGTTTTAGGTTGAAGTGAGCCTTATAATTTTTAAAGTGCCCCACAAAGCTGCATCCAAATAGAAAGGACCATATTTCAACCGATGTTGAGAAATTATTTTGACTCGGGAAAATTCACCCATAAATTCATAAAGTGTAGGAGAACCACCATTTAAGCCTCAGGGAGATAGAAAACATAACAGAGGCTGCAAACTGAAGAATTTCAATGAAAAATGGGTTGAGACAAATTTGAGCACCAACACAGGCTCTAACTTGGGATGGGCACTCCCTGTGAGTGCCACAAGAACAAATAGTAGACCAAGTGCCAAAAACATACCATTGGGCAACGGAGTCAAAGAATAAGCCTACAGAGCAGAACAACCACAACCATCCTCCAAAAAATGAACCAAGAAACCAACAAAACTAGGTCACCAAGGATCAGAATGAACAAAAACACAAAATCGATGAGAACAAAGAACTATACACTGTACAAATGGAGAGCATCCTGATTCAAAGAAATCAATCAAGGAAATGCTTCAAATGCCTGCCATTCTGGATATGACCATGCTAAGTAATTCTGATATGTTTTTAATAGCTGTTTATATGATTGCCTCTTTTTCCATCCATGTCATTATCTAAGCACATTTCTTCAGGCTTATCCTTTGTGCCTGGGTCAAGTTTTCTAACATCTTTTGAGGCTGCATCAAACATCAAAGTCTCAGGAAAATCATCTTTCTTATGATACCTGCATTGATCAATTTCATATTCCTTGAAAGAAACATAACTCACATAGTTATCAATATCAATATCTGCATGCAATACTTCATAAGAAGCATTTTTGGGGTCCTCAATAAGATATAACATCTTCTTTTCACCAGGTAACTTCACAAGTTTTCCCTCAATTGGTATGGTGGCACAAGACATGTCCATCTAAACATTTCCACCAACACTTGTATCCCACTTTCTTGATAAAAACATTCCCCATTTGGCAAGGTAATCAACAATGACAACATCAAGTTTCGTGTTCTTACCGGATAAGCCGCAAGTTGTACCACCAAACCTTTCACACATCCAACAACGGGCACCTCTGTAGAGTCCATTGTAGTACACTTTCCATAAGTTGTTGTCACTTTAATGTTCAATTCATTCATTACTTCTAGAGGCATAACATTACATGATGCTCCGAAATCAAACATACAATTGTGCAAAGAGTCTATCTTTAATAATCATTGTTGTAAAAATTGATCGACATTTAATTGAGACTCAACCAAAGATGTTCCCAAGTAGACTTAAGGTGGTTCACCTAGTTCTTCCAGTACTTGGGGTTTTTTCAATTTTGAAATGGTATGAAGAGTCTCAACATTTCGCCTTGGGAGACTTTTTTCTTCTCTAAACCCCAAATATTTGAATGATGTCCCTATGCTAAGGGATTCTAAGGAATTCAACAATAGGAAAATAAATCTTAATTTGACTCAAGACTTGGGCTATGTCACAAGGAACATATTTGGGTAATGCACTATTAGGAGGGAGGTTGACAAATTCATCTCGATGGCATAGGATTTTTATAGTCTCAAAGATAGGGAGGGACACAAGTTCTACTTGAGACAACAAGGCCTTTGCTAGATGTATCTTTCTTTAGAGTCTCTTTTGGGATACTGGATAAGCACTGGAATTTTTGGTTTGGCCTGATGCCCTACCCCTTTCGTAACCCTACTTCTAGTATTATATTATTTTTCTTGGCCAACCACAACATTCGTAAACAACTCCCTATCCTCCTCAGAAGGTATACCTCCATCATACTTCTCAATCACTAGAGCTCTTAGGTACTCAAAATCATTATTAGGAAGTTCAAAAGCTTGCACCATATCAATTTCAAAAGTATGAGTGGGACGAAGAGGTAATACCTGGTGAATGCAATCCCAAAAATCTTTAGCAGTTATGGCACTCATCATCTTAGTTGAGGTTTCTCCCTGATGTGAACTCATAGAGGAATCCACAATGCATGCATCATCATCAGTACCATCATCATTATCAACTTCTTCTTCTTGTTGATTTACTTCACATGGAGGATGAGGCAGAAAGCATCTATCACACCAATCAATCTCATTGGCTTCATCAACAACAAAGAACCCAGTGCAACGAGAGGATCAGGCACCATTCAACTTTCACGTGCTTAGGGATGTCTATTTGCAGATCCCATGGGTTCTTTACCTCTATCATCCGACGTCTCATCACCCCTAAGATGATTACCAAATCTTTCATGATTTTGTGAATTTTGCTAACCTTGTGGACTATGCCCAATTCCTTTCTCTACCCGGCTATTTTGTAAGATATTTCTTTGACAACCCCTACCAAAGTTTTAACAACCTCCTCAAGATCCACACTCTTTCTTGCTTGAGGTTTTTCCGGTTTATCAATTTAACACCTTCCCTCTTAGGAGGTTCTCTAATGGCCTTGATGTTGTTCTATATTTGCAAATCCATAGTAAAGGCCTACCTCAAAGTGCCATGGTTTTTATCCCTCAAATAGTATGTAACCTTCTTGTCAAATGCATCTGCATATTTAATAAGACAAGGTTAATCACATGACCTCAAATTCACGTGCAATCTTCTTAATGTCTTATTTAATCATGTATTAAAATCATACATTGATTCATTAGGATTCTTCTTAATATTCTAAAATTTTGACAAAAGAAACCTAGGGTCTGTTTTGTCACCATATTGCAATCTAAATGGATTCTTCATTTCATTCCAAGAATCAATAGAGTTATCGGGAAGAGCTTTATACCAATCCCTAGAATCCTCTTCTACAGTATGAATAAATAATTTAATTTATAAATCTTCAAACTCTATTTCAAAATCCTCCATCATATTGACAAAGAGTTTCAAGTGCTTCTCACCATTTATTGCATTATTTCCTTGAAACTTAGGCAATTTGTTACCTACATCTTGTGGCACAACATTGGATAGCCATCCATACCTATAAAAATTATAGGAACAAAAATATTAACGAAAAATAGAGGTCTAGGTGGAGGTGAGCCATGTTATTCTAAGGAGGTGATCTTACAGGGGAAACAAAGTGATGAGGAGTGAGGGTCTGTATGCGGTACATGGATACAATTTTCAGAATGACTATCCCCTAATGGCTCTTTTTCATGACAGACACTATCAGATTTAGAAAATACAGGGGTAGAATGAGATGCAAATCTTTCAAAAACAAGGGTGGAATGAGAAGGCCCTCTCCCGATGGAGAATTTGGATTTACAAAGAGACTACCTGATTCAGAAGCAGTTGAGGAAGCATTGTAATCTTCAATCACGTGCCGATCAGTTTCACCAATGGAGATCTCTTTTCTTGATGCTTGATTTCCAACAACCTTCAAAATTCTTCCTCCCTCTAAATTAGACTTTCCAAACTCTTGAAACAACCTTCTACTAGGGTCCGCGATGAAGAAATATCTTCTTCCTTCCATCTTTATAAATATTAGTAACAAATTTACATTGATAGAGGTTAAGACATTGGCATTTACCAAAAAAAAAAAAATCAACACGGAGACACCACTAAGGATTTTCACCCTAGTTGTGCAAATGCACTAAAATAATCACATCAAATGTCCTCACAAAGACTAAAAATCATGCAAAGCTTTACAAATTAGAGCCTCCTTCACCCAAATTTATCAATGGTGAGGAAAACCTAGTACAATAACTCGCTGGAAAAATTGGATAGAATGAGCGAGAACTTATAACTTTGTTTAATCCTTACAAATTTGATTAAAGAATGAGTCTTACAAAAATATTTGCACACATAACTGCAAGAAACTTTACCAGGGTTTGTATGCATACACCTTTGTTTAAATACTTCAAAGAGTCCCTGGCAATGGCGCCAGAAGTGTGTTTGATGGGCTAACTAGATACAAACTAGTAATAAATCAACAAATTAGTCTCGGTAATGCAAATTAGTTCCCAGCAATAGAAATCAGTCCCCGTAATGTAAATCAATCCCTAGCAATGCAAATCAGTTCCCAGCAACGGAAATCGGTCCCCGACAACGCAAATCAATCCCCAAAAATGATGCCAGAAGCGTGTTTGATGGGCCAAATGGATACTGAACTGGTAATAAATCAAAAATCAGTCTCTGCATTGAAAATCACTTCCCATCAATAGAAATTAGTCCCGACAATGCAAATCAGTTCCCAACAATGGAAATCAGTCCTTGCAATGCAAATTAGTCCCTAGAAATGGCACCATTTGGGTGTTGGTACCCATATTTATTCTTCTTCACAAACCGAGTAGCATCATGGAATTGATAGGACACTCAAAAGTAGATAAATGATTATGTATGTCGTTTTGTATCCGGGAAGTAATTTATCTATCTTTTTAGCACTCGTGCCTTGAAAAAGTGGGTAGCACCTTAAAAGGATTTGATCTTATCCTAAATTTTTTAGGTTGTGCCTTTTAACCAAGGTAGGAGAACCTATTTTGTAACCTTTGTTATTGAAGGAGATGCGAGATACCTTTCTTTTGCACAAATTTTATAAAGAAAACCTTGGAAAAATATGATCAAAAACAAAATCGACTCTCACGAGTTGTCACTTCAGTTACACGGAGATATTTTTAATACAAGGCAAAGGTTAATAAAGGCATTAAGAGATCCCGATTGTTCTACATATTTTTGCAAGTAGAGTTTGTTCCTTTGTTGATGCATAGGGAAAAAAGGGTATTTTAGGGTGAATCAATGGTTTTTAAATGATTTTGATGGGAGATGAAGTAGGATAAATTTGATTATACCGCATCTTTAGAGGGACTTCACAATAATGAATGCATTCACAACGGAAAGCTCCGAATAGTCAAGATGTTTCTTCAACCAAAAGGTGTGCTTCAATGGAGGCCCATATCAGCATGTTTTCATAGAATCTTTGAGACTCTAACATGAAGGATTGAATTTAAAGACTTAATTAAACACTAAAGTTTCTGATAAATCATGCCTAGTGTACACCCGAAGACTTATAGACAATCTTTATCAACAAATGACAATAAATTGATTTTAAATTTATTTATGTCATCCAAGATGAAGGGTCTTATTGAAATGAAATTGGAAATACCATTAGACTGTCACAGGGATGAGATCTTGTATTATTTCACAAAAATTTCAGTATAAGATTACAATAGGAACGAAAGAAACTATTTGTAGACATTCTAAAAATAAATCGTGCACACATTTGCTAGCGATTAGACACAAATTAATTCTAGAATTGCTTAGATTCATCAGCATGGGAAAGATTCCAAAGTAATCTTAGTGCTTGTCAATGGCTATATAGTTGCGACCAACTTGACATGACTAAAAATCTAACACAGATGAAAATAACAGTAATCTCGGCTTTGTCCTCTCGGGAAGATGACTTTCTCAAATTTTTTCTCAAGAATTTATAATACACCCTTTACATACAATTTTTCCCCCAAAAGAGGAATATTAAAAGCACCTTTGTTGCACATATTAGATCATGATTTACAGAAAGTGACATTCAATAGATTCACAAAAAGGTTTCAGTGTTTTTGAAAAGGTGAATCATTACAAATATTTGCATCATTGTTCTAACTGGAGGCATATTCTTCACCCTTGGCACCTGCAGCACCTTTTCCCCTCAAAAGAGAAGAATATTCAAGGGACCTTTGCTTGTTACCAATTTTTTTCAGATAGAGACATTTAACAAATTCAGATCCGAAATATTCCAGGTGGACCAACTGTGAACAAATCACGTTTCTTGGGCCTTCGAATAATGAGTAGGATACCATGCCACAAATTTTCGGGAGTCCCTTTAATCAGTCTGATTCTGTCATGCGACAAATCACCTTTTTAATCATTTTTTGGAGCCTCTGCATACCTAGAATTTGATAGGTCATCCCTTTTTCTCTCGAGGAAACTTCCTTTCCACCTTTTGCGCCCGTACTTTCATCATTTCATCTTTTCCCTCCTTTTTCTCTAAAATTTTAATCTACAACTTCTCGGATATGGCATTTTCCATTTTTAAATGAGCTCAAGTAGAAACCCACTTCAAAAGTACTTTAGATTTACAAATTGAGCTCCCAAATTGATTCAATTGAACTCGCAAACCAAAACGACACAAATGTGCCAAAAAATTGACGAAGAATGATGCCAAAAATGCCACTCCAAATAGCCTCGGAGCTTCAATGGAGGCAAAATTAGATAAAATGCAAAGCTACCATTGACCCTATATTTCTAATTTTAATCTCATCCCTCCACATGGTAAAATTTGATTGGAAATGGGTCTAGGAGTAACTTTTTGACATTTTATAACTTTTGGAAAAAAGAATTATTTTCCAAAGTTTTCCCGTGGGCCTGCACCTCCATTTTTGACTATTCAACGTTGGCATTACTTTCCCGTTGAAGAAACACTTCAACTTACAATTTTATCCCCTTTTTTTAAAAGGAAAAAACCAAAAGACCCCAAAGCTCCATTTCTCCATTTCTCCAATCTGCTACGTGTCTCAACGGTGCATTTTGAGATGGTCCCAACAAGTAGAGACCCCAAACATGTGCAATCCCCGCATGTGTCTCGTGCCCTTTAGGAAGTTGCTTCAAAATTTGAAGTACTTTGGAAGGCCCAAAGACAAGCTTCCACGTGTCTTTATGGTACAACTTTAATATGGTCCCCAAGAGCAAGCACAATCTCACCATGTGGACATGCTTTGGGTTAAAGTGAGCCTTAGAATTTTTAAAGTGCCCCGAAGAGCCGCATCAAACCGTAGAAGGGCCATGTTTCAACTAATGCCGAGAAATGATTTTGACTGTAGGAAAATTCACCTCTCAAACCGTAAAATCCAAGAGAACCACCGTTTGAGCCCAAGGAGATAGAAAACATAACAGAGGCCGAAAAATGAAGAATTTCAATGACAAATGGGGCGAGAAAAATTTGAGCACCAACAGTATGATGAGACTGCTACATGGGAGGATTCTACATTGGTTTTTTTTTATCATGGGTAAATAGTTTTTTGAAAGGGACTATACCCTTGTACAACAATGATAAAAAGCAATATTTTACACCAAAAAGCCCAACAACAAAAAATGATCTGTCAAGAATAGAACCAACAAGTAAATCATTTGCTAGAAAAATAGCTAATAAACAACTTAACAAAGAACACAATGTGCCATTTGCCTAGATGTAGCAATAATAGCACCCAAAAATACAAGAATCATACCTTGTCCGATATGGTGGGGGATTTAGATTTGGCATTTCCTTCTTTTCCTATCCACCACTGTCCATTCCTTATTTCCCACATCCACTACAATCGGAAGAGTAACTGCAATGGATTTGATGGGCATGTGACCCATAGGAAGGGGGTTGAAACATCCATAATCACTGAATCAACAACCTGTAGAGAATAGTCTAGAGGTAGCTTCTTTGTGTTGGTCTGTGAATCAACCATGACAGGTGAGTCAACTTGTAGGGGGGCACTAGATTCCTCAACCGGATCTGATTCAATTGTAAGATGTTCAGGTAGAGAATCCTTCCACTAGGTAATTTTGGTCTTTCATTTGGAATGTTCACAATCATTTGTAACATGACCAGTTTGGAAGCAATGCCAACATCTGAAGGCAATTCTCTCATAGTACTATCCTCTACACCCAGAGCCTTTCACGAATCTGAAGATTGATTTCTGCTGGTAAGAGTTTGGAGGTATCAAGATCAACCAGGATTCGAGCATAAGTAGTATGTGTTTGAATGGAGGTATTATCATCAACTACCACACATGAGCCTAGAGTATCTCCTATAACAATGAGATAAGATCTGTCTAAAGCTATAATGGGATTCTTGCTAAATGAACCTAGATCGGTAGGTATCAAAAGACTCCTTTAACAGTCAAAATATGGATACCATGGTTTGGACATAAGCCTCGTGTTCCCCCAAACCCAATGTTGGCTAAAATTTTTTATCCCTATCTTTAGGGGTTTCAAAGACAACAATGAAGTAAGATTTAGGACAAGGATAAAGCTCAATCTTACCTTGTATTTTTTCTTTCCATCTCTGGGCTATCTAATCATGGAGATGAGAAAGCTTAGGCCAAAGTTTTTGAAATCTGCATATGAGACCCAGCTGGGAGATATTTTCCTCCTCCTTAAGAACCTTTAGAAGTAGACCTCCTCGATTTTCAGCATTAGGACCTCCTAGGAGGGTTTCAAGAGCTCATTTATGGAATTCTTCTTCTATTTGGAGACCGCTAAAGCATAAGATTTGGACCAATTATCATTGTTATGTTTTCCCTGGTTCTTGTCGACCCTGCTTTCTCCCTCCATCACCGAGATCCATGCATAGTCGATTTGAAATGAGCATGGATTTGATCTCCTTTTCTATAAACCAGAGACCGAATCTTTATTTTCCTTGTCTCCACCGTGTGAATGCCCTCATATTTCTTGTTTGCATCGGGGATTTATCTCCGCTAGAGGTTACTTGTATTCCCCTTGAGACCCTAAAGCGAGTTGGATCTATCCATGCTCTTAGGAGTAGATCCATCATTTTTAAATGATCCATAACCATTGTTGAGTTTTGTAGGAGAGGATGATTCTTTGGTGAGCCATCTTTACCTGCCCGAATAGAGAGAACCACTATTTTGTGATAGGGCACAAAACTCTTTCTCGGTTTTGCTGAATAAGGGGTCTTGGTTAGCATCGAAAGCCATGCCAATCCATGAGATTGATGCTTTATTTTCGACGTCATTTTTGCAGCCACTACCATCAGATCTACAAACTCTAGGGATAGGGGACTCTGGTTTCCCATAGCCATCGCCAATGAGAGGGGCATCATGTTTTGATTCACGAATCTTTGAACAGGAGAATCTCTGAAACAAGCTTCATGCCTCCTCCATCCCCATCTTATGGCCGATCCTTGTGTGGTTCTGTAATTATAGGGCTCACAGACCTGCGTGAATCATGCCTAGAAACCATAAAAGCAAATCTAGGCTGGCTACGGCTCAGTGTTATCTATATAAAGGATTAAATAAACATTTAACTATATTTTAAATTAGTAGTCTATTTTTACATTGTTATGAGTACAATTTCCACACCTATTTTAGTGACTTCTAAGAGGAAGTTGATTCTAAGGGGAGGGGGATGTAGTTCCCACTTCTTTGCGACATTTATTACATTTTCATTTTGATTACTTTTGACAATAGACATGGATATTACCATATAATTTCTGGTTTAACATGATGTTAGATGATAGAGATATTATGACTATTGATGGATTGTGATTCATAGTATGATCTATGTGGATTATTAGAGACATAGAGATATATTGTATAAGGATGATGATAATGTTTTGTTAGCTTATATATTTTTTCACATTAATAATTCTCATCATGCCGACAATGTTTTAGCATTTGAAAATAATCTCATGGTCTTGTTGATATTGATGAAATGGTAGAATTTAGATATTGTTGAAATTATAGACAAATAATAGCATTTTTAGTTTAGATGATGATTTTTTTAATATGAGGATATTATTGATAGATGTGTGTATATTTTATCTTTGATGTATTTGATACGGCCATGAGGTCAAGGAGGTATTGTGTGATTTTACAGTAATTATATCATAATAATTAAAAGGGGGTTTGGAGAGCAATCACGGTGGAATACTAGATGGATACAATGATGGTCACTATGGAAACTTCTATAATGTGTTATGTTTTTCATTGGTTTGTTATGGGGTTCCCATGGGTTTGTGGGTAAATTTTCCCTTTCTTTTATTTATTTTGGAGTATGTGAATTACTTTGTGTTGTAATTTCTTTTACAATTGTTTATTAATGTGCCATAATTAAGTGAATTAATCATGTTTTAAAATTATTTGTGGATTTTACAAAAGGGGCCATTTATTAGAGTAGTTGGTCATTTGGATCTTGTGATTTAAGTTGAGTGTATGTGACCTTGAGTGTTGTACACTCTACCTTACTTGGGAAATTCAGATTTGGGCTTAAGGGCCATTTTTTAGGCTTTTGGGACAATTTAATCTTGTCCCACACCTCTTAATTTGATATACCAACCCTACTTATGGATTGGGGGGTCAAAACTAGACCCCATTATGTGTTTTGTAAGGAAAAATGTGGCATTTAATTACACTTTCTTATATGGGTTTTAAATTGTGTCATTAGGGGATGTGGGTTGAAGTTGTGTGTGTAAGAGGTTTGTCATTTCTCTCAACCACTAATTTATTGCTCCTTGGGGTTAAGGTTTGAATTGTGAGGTGGAATTGAGGATGAGTGATGTGGCATCCTACATGGAGCCAGCTCACCCTCCTCTTCCCTTTTTTATGTATGCAAGTTTATTTTTGTAATGGGGTTACTTCATTTTATTGGGGACTTGTATTTTTGGAGTTAGAGAATTTTGAAGTTCTTGTTGAAGTCATGAGCTTGTTTCAGTTGGATTGAGCTTGAAGGAGCTTAGAGTGTGATTATTTGATAAAGTTCTTACTATGCAAAGGTAGGAACTAAACACTTGTTTTACTTGTTCTTTTATATGGGTTTTTGCATGCAAGTGAATGGTTTGTATGCTTGTTTGGATCTTGGGTATAATGCCCGAGTATGGTGTAGGAGAAGGCTATGGGTATATTCTATTTTTGGAGGCATAAGAGATTTCTCCTTGTTTTTGGAGTGAGTTGGGTCAGTATGCCTCACCTTAGATAAGAAAATCCCTTCTTTTCTTATTTGGTTCTTTTGAGGGAGACATAAGAGATTATAGGGAGGCATAAGAGAATGTGGGAGGTAAAAGAGGGTCTTGATGGAGGTATAAGAGTTGTATAGGCGTTTTGAGTTGTGTCTTAGCTTTAATGTGGGCACCTAATCCCATTGGGAGGCATAAGTGATCTCCCCATAGATCCATGCTCCATTGGCTTTGCATTTCAAGCCTTGTGTATTTTTTAAATTTGCATTCTTGTGATTGTTTGAATTTGTTTGAATTTGTGTTAAATGTTTGTGAAATTTTGTATTGTGATGTGGAAGCATTGTGTAAATTGTCATGAGTTGGACTCATTCCTTATTGCATTTTGGTTGGGGGATCAAGGGCCAATGAGGATAATAGCTTCTTCTCCTCATTGGATTATTGGTTGGGTGAAAACTGCTTCCTCTCCCACATTTTTGTTGTTGTGATGGAAGTGAAGAAATGTTGGAGTCCTTGTCAAGAACTTGGAACTTGGAGCATAATAGAAGTCAAAATAAATTTGTCATTGTATAAACCTTTCTTGAAATTCCCACTTAAGTGGAAGGCTATTGGATTTTCATTTAAAAGAACATTTGCATTGTATATTTGCTTATTAAGTTTTAATGTATTGTTGAAAAGAAAGCACTTTGCATTAGAAGAAATGAGCTATGCTTTGAAAGAAAAAGAAGTTCATTGTCTTTTTAGGATTTATATTATTGTAAAGAATGAAAGGAAAACTTGAAAGCTATACATCATGAGAATGTATTCTTAGTAAATCTTAAATGTATAATAGTTTCTTAGTTTTCTTTAAAGAAAAGATTGTAGT
The DNA here is from genome assembly GCA_018340775.1 of Taxus wallichiana var. yunnanensis. NCBI lineage: Eukaryota > Viridiplantae > Streptophyta > Pinopsida > Cupressales > Taxaceae > Taxus > Taxus wallichiana. The sequence goes on from CM031241.1 coordinate 555,575,334, forward strand.
TAAAATGGAAGAATGCACAAAATTATGATGAGTTACCTTGTTGAAAAACTATATTCTTGTTTTGGAAAAAGAAAGCAATGATACTTAGGAATAGATTGAATTTCATTTCTTCATTTGAGCTTGAAAGCAATTTCATTTGATAAATAATATGGTAGTTGTTTTCTTGTATGCTATTAAAATAGAAAATGTATGTAATTTAATTATTTAAGTCATGAAATGAATAAATGGTTTGACTTTTCAACTACGGACTTGAGGCACATAAATTCAAGTTAAGGATAAAATGGAAATCACTCTAGTAAGATTCATTTTTAGAAAAATTATGGAATTAACGGTTCTATTTTTGAAGAACAGGACCACCGCCATGTGCGAGTGGTGGTCTCCAGACAACCACGATAAGAGAGGTAGTCTTTGAATTGCCACCCAAACAAGGTGATGGTTTAAAATTGTCACCTACGTAGGGTGGCGGTCGCAGTATTTCGGGTTTGCTTTAGGCGGTGGTTTCATCATTTTCAAGGAATGGTAAAATCCATGACTATGTGAACTTAAATTTGATCTAATTAAAATCGAGCCTATAAAATGTAAAAAGAAAACCATGAGCAAACCAAAAGGGAATAAATTCATGGTTGTAAGCATGTAAATCTTTAAATGAGATTTTAAATGTATCAAATCTCATAAAATAATTTGAAATAAGGTTTTGGCCCAAATAGAGATATCAAAATGGAACTACTAAATAACTACTCCGCATTTGAAATGGAAATCAGAAAATCAACAAATGGAAGACATTCCATAATAAATCCATAAACGGAACTAAACTAAGATAAAACTAAATGAATTCCTCCATGGCTTCCCTCCTTGCACCATGGAATCCACTCCTCCAACCTACAAATCAAAGAAAAAAAAAGAGACCAAATGAGGAGGCTAGGGTTAAGAAAAACATTTAATAAAAATATATAAGGATAGCTAGGGTTAGTGCGTAACCCTAAAATGTAATGGCCACAATTGAGTTAATCCAAGGGATAGGAATCAGAGTCTTACATTTTTAGGTGAGAATATATTATGGGCTTCTAAATAATTAAAGTGTATGTGGAAATGGGTGAATGGGGCCATTTTCTTCTCTAGTGTATTTGTAATGCCCCGTTCGGCGTGTACCCTAGTTCTTGTCGCAATGACCCTTTTTGTTGAGTGTCGAATGACTGTGTGAATTTCTGTTGACTTAGATCTTGTCTCAGTGATGTTTTAGAACCTTCCCTCTCCTTCTTGCGTTCTCAAGTCGTCATTGACACCTCTGTGTGTGGACTGTGTAATGTCCTGTGCGTTAACCTAATTAAAGAAGGATCTTGTTGTCGCATGGTTAAGCTAGATCATTGGTCATTATTGGTGTGAGTAGAAATTATTTATATTTATAGTATATAATGATAACAATGTTGTTTAATTTAATTATCGTTAAGCGATTTTATTGTTTGGTTGGTCGCTTTGTAGAATGAACCCCGTTCCACGCTGAGGAAGGGATTACTCGCCTTGGTGCCATGGTCGTTCCTTGCTTCGTATTTGCTTTTGAATGTCAACCTCTAGTTTTCTTCGCTTGGTTGCTTAAGCCTATTCGCATGTTGTTTTAATCATTGGGAGTAATGGATAATTTGACTCTTACTTCCTCTTGCTTGCTCATCTGTATGCGATTTAATCTTCTCAGGTTGAATAGTAAATCATACAAAATTTCTTATACCTTTTAGCTTATGTGAATTATATGGAGAAAACTATTGTAATAATAAATGAATTCATGTCAGTTATATTTTTTTATTTGTGTAAATAAATTATAAAATTTTGTGTTCAATTATTAAAGCCTTTTAGGCCACGTTACTCATCCATAGACTTGTAAATTTGTCACGGTCAGCTTTATCTCCTTCTTGGCGTGGAGGGTGGAGTTATTAAAATCTAGACGTGTTGGACTCCTTGCTGGTGGCCGCACTTCATTTATTATTTCTGATTTGCAAATATTCCTTGCTTCTTGTTGACTGCCTGCATTATCCTCCTCTGACCGCGTGAGATCTCCTTTTTGTTGGACTACGTGTGGAGTGGTTGAGAAGCCATCGAAATCTTGTCTGTCAAGGTGTTTTCTCATGGTTTCTCCTGGATGCTTTCCTTTTTCACCCTGGCCGTGTGGATTTGTGGGTGAAGGAATAATTGTTTGGTGTAGTCGCATGGACATGGTTTATGTTGTTCCTGATGCATTTTGGGGGAAGAAGGAGCGCTGTTTTCTTTGCTGGCCGCGCACAGCTACCAGCTAGTGAAGTAGGCGTGTTACCTCCACTTTCATTGGGTGCTGCGAGGTGTGTTCTAGTCGGGAATCCACAGCAACAGCCTGCAACAGTAATTAGCCAGGTGGCAGGCATGTTGCAGTATGGTTGAAGCCTTTTGAGCGCTTCCAACAAGCAGAATGTCCAGCTATGTTGTTATCTGTTCAGTATAGAATGCATCCTCAAATTCGGGACTCTCCTTCAAAATATTTTTATCAAAATCGACTATGTGACAGTGAGAGTGTTACCAGGAGACCTGATGAAAATTATTGCAAAGATTCTCTATTGAGACCTTACTTGTTTTACGATGTAACTCATGGAAGAGAATCTCATAGGCGTGGATCTGTTTCATATCAGAATATTCATGAAGCACAATTTTCTTTGCAATTATATGAGCTTCTTCAACGAGTCACTAAGTTGGTAGGCATAAAGGTTTCTGTTGGAATTATCACACCTTACAAGCTATAGCTGAAATGTTTGCACCGAGAGTTTGATGTTGTCCTCAAATCTGATGAAGGAAAAGGTTTATATATCATTACGGTAGATGCCTTTCAGAGCTAGGAGCGTGATGTAATCATTATGTCTTGTGTCCGAGCTTCAAATCATGGGGTTGGATTTGTAGCTGATATTCGCCGCATGAATGTGGCATTAGCACGAGCTTGCAGAGCACTTTGGGTTAAGGGCAAAGCAACTGCATTGAAGCAATCTAGTGACTGGTTAGCCTTAATTGAGGATGCTAAGTCTAGGGACTGTTTTATGGATATGGAGTCTGTACCAAGAGATTTTTTTGTTAATAAAGCCATCTTCTTTTGCTTCGTCTCAGACTAGGGCTGCTCCTAATATGAGAGCACCAAGGTTAGGAGGTCCAAATCAGAAACAATCAGATGCATATGGAGATGGTGGAGGTGTTTGGATGAATGACGAAGGATCAAGTTCAACTGCCAAATATGGGGCCTACAGAAGTTCTAGGGAAAATTTGGAGCGGTGTTCGGAGGATTTTGGATCTACTTCTAAGAAACCCAGGGATGCATGGCAACAATCTTTGGGAAGAGGAGATAGGGTGTCACCAGAAGATCAGCGAGGGAATTATAATCGGGTGTCAATATGACCCAACCGAACTATGGGCAGAGATGCACATTTCGGACTATACAATTGATTTTATGAAGTCAAGAGCATGGCCGTTAACAGAGTTTGGACCTTTAGCAGGCTGAGGAAGAGAAGTTGCGCAGGTTGTGTTGTTGTTGCCCGAGCCCTGGTCGACGTGCTTGTTGGATTGGAAGAATTCTAATCAAGCATGTTAAATCTACTCCTTGTAATAGTTTTCTACCTTCTTTCAGTATCTTGAAATGAATATTCTTTCCTCTTGAATGGCGCCTAGACAAAATGTTTTCATGGTTGTTTATATCGCTGCCTGATTGTGTTGGTTGTTCCTTTAAATCTCGTTCCAATTTCGTTGGTTTTGCTTGGAATGTTCTTTTCCTCTCTTATAGCTTACTCTATTTCATATTTTTCTAAATGGGCTACTGCAATATTGAGTGATGTAGTCTAGTTCGTAGGGAAGGAAACATTATAGAGTTTTGTTTGCTTATATGACTCTCTTTTAAAAGAATTCTGTGATGGTATTTATAATTGAAGGCTTACTATATGGAAGGTTAAGCCTTCATATCTCTATTTGGGTTGAATAAATACGTATTTCCTGTTTAGGGCTCTCCTGTTTTGCTAAAAGGTACATTAATAGTGACATTGTGTTCTAAAACTTGTTTAAGCCTGTGGGCATTCCTTACTTTTTGTTTAATTAGAAAATGGCATTAGGGTTTTGCTTTAGAACTGTACATGGTTGACTTTTGTACCCAGTTCTAGAGGATGAATAACCTGACATCTATTTTGGCCTCTACGTGTTGAGAGAATTACTATACCTACTTCCTGGTTCAAACTCTTGTTTGATTAAAGTAAGGGGGAAACATTGTAAGTTTAATTGAATGAAATCTCTACAATTTTTATTAAGGGTCACGAGCAAGCTATTAATAGCTGGACTGAAACAAAAGTTGTAGGTGAATCCATGGTATTGGACTCGTGAACTCGTTTCCTGTTAGATGACAACTGATTACAGTGATAATATAATAGGTGGCTATTATATTCATCTATTTGATATTTGCTAGACATTTCCTTGATAAGCCCACATGGATCGGGTAAAATTTCCATCTTCTATACCATTGGCAAGGAGCTCATAGAACTTCTAGGCCTGACTGCACTGCGTAACCTTCCTGATGGATATGTGTGTTGGTTCTTATTTTTGTGCTTGCACTCGTGGTAAGGTCTTTTGAGTCTGGGGCATCGCTGGTGTATTACCCACCGTGTATCGAATCCCTTTGTTTTCGAACTCGAATATCTTATTCTTCGAACTTGGTTACTAAAAGTCCCATTTTGTGGCTTTGTTAAGGAAATCAATTTTTATTTTTATTTTAAAATACTTATTGACATTGTCGGAAATATATAAAAATTATTAACGAATTTTGGGTTTAGCCTTCCCTTATATTATGTAGAGAAGTTGACGATTAGGATAAGGTTTGTTGGTAGAATAATGGCCCTTTTTGTGTCTCATTTGTACACTTTTGGAAGAGTGGATTTGTTTTGTTAACTAGTCCTACGTTTAAGAAATCCTATAAGAAGGTAGTGGTAAAACTCCTTGGTTAAAACATAAACTATAGTTGTTTTTATTTTAAGGCGTCGAACCCTTATTACTATGAAGCCTCCCCACAGGAGATTTGGATAATGTCGTTTTGTTTCGCACCTACGATCATAATTAGTATGTTTTGTCTTCTCTTGGACCTCTTTAGATGGATGGATTGGGTATTGGATTCCAATTACGTAATCCATAGGATTACATGAAGGAAATATCAACACTCTTGACTTTCTTGTTCCTAACCCATAAGGTCTTGCCTTGATTTATGTGATTTTGTTCTTACTAGTATTTTGACTTTCTCCTTGTTGGATGGTTTAGATTTCTTTCTCATGCGAATAATTTTGGATTTGTGGGTTGTGTTTTAATCCATTTTTGAATTAGAACATTCCTTTCTTGATATTGTTAAATGTTAGCTTAATGTTGCAATGTGTAGCCTTAACATGCTCGCCTTGCGAACCGATTCTAGCTAGTATTTGTGCGAGATGGATTATGTGAGTAGATTAAATGAAATAGTTGTAAAGGTTTCATCAGGTGCAATTTATGAAGTTCCTTGTAAAAATGTCCTATGTGAGGTACATTTTGTAATAGTGCTTCGCAAAGGAGTTTAGAAGACCTTTTGCCTTGGGTTGTTCTGAAATTTCATGATGATGTTGTCTTGTCCTTCTGTAGGTAAACTGGTAACTTACCTTTGTGAGAAATGGTATTCAATCTTTACATTGATATGAGTATTGTAAAACTTTGATCTTGAGAATAAATTGTCAAGTTAAATCTTTCTAAGACTGAGTGACAATATATTATAAGTAAAGTAAAATGGGTTGGTTAACCCTTAAAGAAGCTAAACAAAAATAATAATTTTATATTCAACAAATAAATGTAGAGGTGATCTATTTGAAATCAAATAATTCCATGAGTGATCAAAATGAAACCATCCTTTGTGAAGTAAAAATTTTATAACTTGATATCCCTAGCTACGTAGTGAAGATTATCCTTTTTATGGTGAATTCTTAGAATGATCCTAAGGTGAAACAAATTGTTAGTTGATATAAGATAATAAGATTTAATAAGTAGGAGGAATCGTTTTCGAAACCACGTAATCGTCTCTCAACCATTTGAAAGGTAAATTGTTTTCTTTTGTAAAAATCATCCAGTAAAGCCTAAGTAAAATATTTAATAATTTTCGATAAATCCTCAAGCTTCAATAAAAACCGGGTTAATAACTAATGAGGTCATAAAGATGAATTCAACTTGACCTTCTTCCTCTAACCTGTTTTTTTTTAGGTGCTTGGTAATCTTTCTCTTGAGTATGTTGAAAGCGAATCCATATTGTAATAAGGTTATGAGCGAGTTTTAGTAGCATAAGTGAGGATAGATAGCCTTGTGGAATTAAATTACCTCCTTTACTAAATAATTGAATTAAACAAATAAATGTCATAATAGAGAAGATTTAAAGTTAATTACTCAAAGGTGAAAAGGAATAAACTTAGCTTGGTAAGATGAATTGTATGAGTCATATCTTGAGCCTCCTTGAAAACGTAAGCTAAGAATTGCAAGATGTCTTTTAAAATAAATAACCCTCAAGAATATCTCATTGTAGTTGGCCCTAACTGTAAGTGTGTTCTATGGTTGGACTTCTATGTTGTTCTATCAAAAAAAAAAGGAAAAAAAGTGTATTATCCTTTTGGGTGTGAACGTTTCCATGCTGACCTTGTGGTCATCCCCGTAACAAGTGGTTCCTAGAGTTGGTTGTAACTTTGTGACGACATGTTGTGTCATGTTATGTGTCGAAGCAAGTCAAAAATATATATATCATGTCTTTTACTGTGTTGTTCGTGTGTGAATTAATGGGTCTCTACAAGATTAAGTTAAAAATGTAACTCTCCTAGTGTGTTTTAGTAAATGAATAAATAGACATCAAGACTAATAATTTTTAAAAGGAACTAAGGGTAAGGGTTTAATAAATGTGGAATGAATGTCTTTTGTGAAAGTGAAAATTATTTAATCAAGTAAAAGAAATAATGGACACTTTTCTAGATAATTGTAATTATATTAACATTAGAATTGAATTAAGAATATTTGAATATTAATCTAGACCTGTTCCATTTAATGTAATGGACTAGTTCTTTGGTAAGAAATTAATCAAACATATTATAGGTCCGGGACCCTCGCAATCCTTTAATAAATAATAATAATTTCCGCAACTTTCTCGATAAGTATTTAGGGTTTAATGTGGTTTTAGAACGTAGGTTTTTGTGAGCGTTACATATTTAGTAGCTAGACTTCAATAATTCCCTTGTTTTAGTAGCTCAAATTAATCTAATCTATATCCAATCACTCATTAAGTAAATGATCCTCTTTTTGTTTGATAACAAAAAGGAATCTAATCCATGCACTATAAATCACCAAATGAATGAACCTTTTTTATCGGTTGTTGAAAGGAATCTAATATGTGAGCTACCAATCACCAAATAAATGAGTGTCTTTTTTTTTTCGGTGATGGAAAGGAATCCAATACCTCAAATATCAATCACTAAATAAATGAACCTTTTTCCTATTGGTACCCAAAATAAATCTAGCCTGTGACCTACCAATCACAAAATAAATGAGTGTGTTTTTGTGTGGTAACAGAAAGCAATTCAATCCCTGAACTAGCAATCACCAAATAAATGAGCCCTTTTTTATCAATAGCCAAAATGAATCTATCATGTGATCTACCAATCACCAAGTAAATGAGGCTATTTTTATTTGGTAACAGAAAGGAATCCAATCCATAAACTCTCAATGACCAAATAAATGAACCCTTTATTTATCATATGGAAAGAAATCTAATGTTTGACCTACCAATCAAATCAACGAGTAAATGAATTTGTAAGTATAAATAAAACTAAATAGGACACATTTTCGGATAGCCTAAAGGTATCTATCACATGGTCTACTCCATAAAGCAATTACGAAGACAAGGACTTTAGCTGTGATACAAATGTTGAATCCCTTCGTTCTGCCTTATCTAACAGATTTTTGCATTTTACCTTTGTTCTTTATCTCTTCTCTCACCCACTGCAACGACGTTATATGATCACTTTATTTGCCTTCAAAACTCTAGTGAGTGACGGAGGGAGTGTTGCATTACAGCATGGTATTTTCTGAGATGATTGAACCAATAGCTATTGTGTTCACAACTAGTTTAGTCATCGTATACATTTTCTGTACATTCAGGGAAAAAGGTAAGGGAAGATTGCCCCCGGGCCATTTGCATGGCCATTGATAGGAAATCTCCATCTGTTTGGAAACCTTCCCCACCGTTCTTTTGGAGACCTTGCTAAGAAGTATGGTCCAATTATGTATTTGAGAATTGGTTGTATTCCTACTGTGGTGGTATCATCTGCTGAAATTGCAAAAGAGTTTCTTAAAACCCAAGATTTGCCTTTTGCCAGCAGACCTGAAACTACCGCTGCAAAATATTTGTTTTATAATTACAAGGGCTTGGTACTTAGTCCATACGGATCTTATTGGAGGAATGCTAGAAATATCTGCGTGATTCAATTGCTGGGCACCAAAAGATTGGAATCCCGAATCCTTCAGATATATAAGAGAGGAAGAGGTTTCTATAGCCATGCGAGGTATTTGGGAGAGGAGCCGACAAGGCACTGATGCTATCAATATTAGCACTGCCATTCAATCGCTCACCTCCGCTATAATGTGGTGAATTCTGGCTGGCACCAAATATTCTGACACGAGCGGAGAAGAATTAAGGGACATGGTAGAGGAAGTTAAATCTATAGCCATTAACATTGGAGACTTTATTCCTTATCTAGACTAGCTTGACTTGCAAGGCATCACCAGGAGGATGAAGAAGGCGCATCTCTTCTTTGACAGAGTTATTCAGAAAATTATAAACGACCATGTTAATACTAAGCGCACACAGACGTCAAATGTTAAGGACATCATTGATGTGCTCCTTGATATGTCTGAGATTGATATTGTGAACATTAAAGCGATAATTTTGGTAAGCCCTAGTACCCGCTTTAACGATCTGTTTACAGTCATGTCCTAACCACGTTGAGTATTTCGATGTATTGAGTTTTCTTTTTGTTTTGTCATTTTTCGCAGGATCTGTTCTTGGCTGGACTGGAGACAACCGCTAGTTCTTTGGAATGGACTATGAGTGAGATGATGAGAAACCCCATATTGCAAATAAGCTACAACAAGAAATTGAATATGTAGTCGGTAAACACCGTACAGTAAGAGAATCTGATCTTGACAAAATGGAATACCTGCAATGTGTAGTTAAAGAGACTTTGCGATTATATCCCGTTCTCCCATTGATGTTACCACATGAATCTACACAAGTTTGTACCGTGGGAGGGTTCGTTCTACCAGAGAAAACAATGCTTACGGTGAACGTGTGGGCAATAGGAAGAGATCCAGCTGTATGGGATGATCCCTTAGAGTTCAAGCCTGAAAGATTTATGGGAAAAGATATTGATATAAAGGGACGAGACTTTAGCATGCATTTGGAGCGGGAAGAAGGGGATGTCCAGGGGCACAAATGGTAGTTGGAGTTGTGGAGCTTACGTTGGCACAACTTATGCACTGCTTTCACTGGACAGTGGAAGGTGGTGCATCCCATGTGGATATGAGTGAGGCCTTTAAAGCGACGTTAACGAGAAAAGAACATCTTTTTGCTATTCCTGTTTTAAAAGCTCCCGATATCCTTTAAATTTGGACTCTGTACCAAACGGATGTTTCTCTTTCTAGTTAATGTGTTCTTCGTTGGTATGTCTGGGAACTAATTCTAAGAACATCGGTGTTTGGACATGATTACTTAGCTGAGATATGTTGCTTCTCTCGCTCCAATTTTGTTCCTCGGAAGAATTCGTATCTCTATTGGTGTAGTTCGCTACTTGTTCAGTTAATCAATGCAATTTTCATTTCTTATAACTTTTTGTCTTAAAGTTTAATGAATCTAGTAAAGATGCAACAATTTTGTTTGCATATTACTCGTAATCATAAAAAATTAGAAAAATTCCTTTGGTCTACTGAAACAGATAAACTGTAATTCGAGTATTGACCTCAACATAGCACTTGCCGTAGAGTTGTGCTCATGTACTTGCTTACCCTTGGCATTATTATTTTATGCATCAATGTGTTGTGTACATAAATAACACAAGCTAGATTGTACATCAGCTATTTGTCCATTTGTTTGGAAGTACTACAGCTAGATTGTAACGCAAGCTAAAACAACCCATATGAGACCTACAAACAACTTAGGATTAGTTAGGAAAATTATGGAATAATTTTTTTATTTATTAAAAGAATCTATAACCAGTTACAAGGTAACAATTTATGACTAACAAGTTCTAGAATAATTCAAATCCACTAGAACATACTTTTCTTTTATTAACAATTATTAGAGGTCATAAGGTCAAAAATTTAGGGTCGGAAGGTTCAAAAGGTTGAGAAGGTAATTTCTCACCCAACCCACTATCTAACAAAGCTTAAAATATTCAACCTAATTTTAATTAAAGTTAATGCATTCAAAACTTTCCCAAATTACTCCCATTAGATATGAAATTTCCTCACCTTTCCAATGATATAAAGAAGTGCTCCTAAATCCTCATAAAACTCAAGTTATGGGCCGACGGGCCTTGGGGTGAAAATTTTCCCCAAGGGCGGGCCTGGGGGCCTAGGGGAGAAAATTTTTCCTTGCGCGGGTCGGCGGAGCGGGAAATATTTTTGGCATTATTTTCCTTTTTGGGAAAAATCACGATTTGCCTCCACGCACTGCGGCCGAAGAGAGACACGTGTCGGCTTGGGAAAGTTCGTGAAAAGTCACCCGTCAGAGAGATTTAAGGCATTAAGCCTTTTGGGTCATAAAACACAAGGGAAAAAAATTCCCGCCCACCTCCATTGTGATAGCATGTGAATGAATAATGTTCTATTCAATGTGCATTTACAAACAAAAGGGTAAGCCAATTATATAGGTGCGGGGAGAGAAGGAATAGTTATAACTGCATAACTGTTTACTAATTTAACAACTAACAATGTATTAACATTAGATAGATAACTAATGCACTAACATTCCCTCCTTAATAAATTGCTCTTACAAATGTACCCCCTAAAAAATCAAACTTCACCTTGCACGAGAGGCTTGGTGAGAATATCAAAGAACCTAAAAATCGGTAGAGGCGATCTTGTAGCTGAAATTGGTGGTTCAAGACACTCACGAATGTAGTGACATTCGACCTCAATATGCTTTGTTCATTCATGAAAAATAGGATTCTTCACAAGCTTCAACACACCTTGATTATCGTAGTGAATGATGGGAGGTTTCTCTTCAGGAATCCCTATATCTACAAGAATGTGATGTAACCAAATCACTTCGCACACAGCTCCTTATGTGGCGTGGTATTCAACCTCAGTGGATGAGAGAGCAACAACAGTTTTCTTCTTGCTAATCCATGAGATAGGTCCAGATCCAAGATGAAAAACATATCTTGAAGTGGATTTCCTGTCATCAACGGATCCTGCATAGTCCGAGTTTGTATATCCCTGTAAGAAGAACTGAGTGTTCTTCTAATACTCCAGACCAAAGTCAACTGTACCCTCGATGTATCTCAACACATGCTTTGCTACTATCCAATGACATTTCTTCAGCTCTTTACATAAATCGCGATATAGTTCACTGCAAAACAAAGATTTGGTCTCGTATAATTCAATTAAATGAGACTCCCAACAAGCTACTTGTAGTGAGTGCCATCTACCTATGGTGAATCCTGGAATATAGTTAATTGAAAACCTTTTTCCATACGTGTGGACATTTGTTTACAATATGACATTCCATACTTCTCCGAGGAGTTTCTTGGCATATTTTATCCGGGAGACAAAGATATGATTCTTCTTCTACCATATCTCTAAGCCAAGACAGGTTGTGAAGTAGCCCCAAATCGGTCATGTCGAAGGATTTCTTTAGATCATTATTTACATCAACCACAATATTTTTAGAACTTCCTGTGATCACAAGACCATCTACATACAAAACCGAATGACAATCTCTATTCCTACTTTCTTGATATACAAATTTGTATCTAAGGGGCTACGAGTGAATCCATGCTACATAGGTGATCATCAATTTTTATATACCATGCCCTAGGTGCTTTTTTGAGTCCATAAAGTGACTTTATTAGATGACATACCTTGTGTGGTTGATGCTCGTCTAAAAACCCTTCAGTTGGGCCATGTATACTTCTTCTTTTAGATCACTGCTCGAAAAGCACTCTTGGCATCCATATGCTAAAGTTTCCATTCATTTTGTGCTTTGCATACACAAACAACTCGATGGTTTTGATCTTCATAGTGGGTGCAAAGGTCTCATCATAGTCAATTACTTCTTCTTGCTAAGCATAACCCTTTACAAGTCGTGCTTTGTGTTTGTCGATTGAACCATCTGCATTATATTTTGTTTTGAAAATCCATTTACAACCAATGGATTTCTTACCTGGAGGCAAATCAACAAGTTCCCACGTCTGATTCTGAATTAGGGAATCATATTCAGCATCCATAGCCTATTTCCACTGTGGTTGGTCTAATGCCTCATGAACAGTGTAAAATTTACCTCATGTCTGGCTTGACTTCGTGTTCTGACTCCCGTAGAAGTACCTGGAAGTGAGTTCAAGTGTGCATCCCTAATAGTATTCTGGACCCATTTCGGACATTGGTGTTGTTGCTGCTGATGTGAAGATGTGTTGTCCAGTGTGCCTAGATCAATGAACAAGTCTCCACTCAGCTCTTCTTCTTTCTTAGAACAATCATCTTGCCCATCATCTAGATGTGTGAGCAATCTATGTGACGAGTTCAATAGGATCTCCATTGTGTGGTAGAGAGTCAAAGGACGACTCATCACATACCACATCTTGACTCTCGTAGATCTTCTTCGTCTCAGGATCCATGAGATGATATGCCTTTGAGGTATTACTATACCCCAAGAAAAGACATGGCAATGTCTTTGGATCGATCTTCTTCCTTCTCTCATCTAGAACATGCATATATGCAGTACAACGAAAAAATCTCAAATGATGAATAGAAGGTTTACGACCAGTCCATACCTCTTCCTCCGTGTATTGTTCTACAAGATCTTTGTGGTGCCCAGTTGAATAGATACACCGTGTTATGCTGGACTAATACCCAAAAGTGATCCTCCAACTTAGTGGTAGAGAGCATACAACAAGCCATCTCCATGACAGTCTTGTTGTTTCACTCGGAAATCCCATTTTGTTGGGGCGTGTAGTGTGCGATCGATGTTGTTGAATGCCACACTTTGCTTCGATTATGCTAAGAACTTCTTTAACACAAATTCCCCCCCTCGATCTGAGTGGAGGAGAAGGAGAGGCTTCCTAGATTGCCTGATGGCGTGCTAGTAAAAATTTTGGAAATTGGCAAATGCCTCACTCTTCTTCCGGAGAAAATATGCCCACATTTTCCATGAGTAATCATCAATGATGAGCCAGAAGTACTCAAAACCTTGGAAGTTAGCTAGCAAGGGTCCACACAGATCGCAGTGTGTACAACTTGAAGATGCTCCGTAGAATGATAAGAGCTTTGTTTGAACAGACCTCTATGTTGTTTACTCGCAAGACGTCCCGAGAAAGCAGTAAGGAATGGGAGACTGGAGGAATCCCTCTTACCATATCCTTGGCACTGAGCTGATGCAAAGCCCCAAAGAGAAAACTAACTATATCGAAAGTGCCATAGTGTAGTGGACTCCACCGTTGAAGCAGAGAGAGAAATCCTAGATGAATTGACTGCATCCAGTGTAAATAGATGGCCCTTTGGAAATGCTTGAGCAATTACTAAGTCTCCATGGGAAATGATGCAGGACTTAACCCATTTCTCAAAAAAGAATTTAGCCTGCATTAGATGATTAAGAAGTTGACTCATAGACAAGAGATTTGAGGTCAAACCTGAACATATATAAGCACCTTCATGAGTGTACATCTTAGTCTCCCAAGAGGAATGATGACATCACCAATCCCCGCCGCAATATACTCCTGATTTTCTGTGATGGTGATCTAATCTCCAAAGGTGGGCTCACACTCAGGGTATGAAACAAATTCTTATTTCCAATCATGTGTTTACTGGCGCTGAATATATCAACCAGACATTTTCTAATGGTTGTGAATTCATGAGACTAGAACAATGTTAGAATGAGTCATGTCATGAACCTCTTCATTGCGGTGGCTTCTGCCGAGTAGCAATGTGACCCTTCGCCTCGATTATGAGTACACCATCGAATTCTTAGAATATCCTTTTCTAGAAGTTATATCTTCACCAGAGTTGCCATACTTGTGACCATTGTAATAATAGTTCGTAGTCGTGTGCGTATCCGTGGAGCAAATGTGGCACCATCTATCCGCCTTGTTATTCTGTTGCTTTTGAGGTGGCCGCTATGGTGGCCACTGAGAAGGTTGTTGTTGAGGATGCTACTTCTAATTCAGGGGGATGACTACCCTTTCCGAGGCTTATGCTTTTTCCTCGTGATGAGAGCCTTATCTTCAAAGGCTTCTTGAACATTCTGCATGGCTTCTTCTTGCTGGAGATAATTCACCAGTGTGGAAAAACTCACCTCCTATTGAGTGATGGTCAATGTGGTGATTAGTGTCTAAAACCGGGAAGGAAGAGCTCACAAGGTGAGTGGGACTAGCAACTTGTCATCCACTAGTTCACTAAGAGTAGAGAGTTCTGCACGTAACTTAGCCACATGCCGCAAGAAGGCTTCTACTGATTCACTATCATGCATACTCATCGTGAAGCTTATTCTAAAGATGTAACTTCGTCATCAGATTCTTGGCTTCATAGATGGTACACAACGTGGTCCATGCCTAAGAGGAAGTGGTTGCTTCCCAAATGTAAGGTTGAACCTCATCAGAAAGGATTGGGGTGATAAGCATTAGTTCTTTTGCATCGGCCTTTTCATATTTAGCCAATAGATAAGCGATCATGGGGAGGGGCGTCTTTGCTAGAAATGATCCCCCAAAGATCTTCAAACTAAAGAATTGTCTACATCTTGGTCTTCCATGCAGTGAAATTTGGCCCTTTGAGCAACTGGGCATCTAAAAACAGAATGCGAGGTGCAAACATTTTCAAAAACTCAAAATTGTATTTTATTTATTTATTTTTCAAAATGGCTACAATGCTTACTAAAGGAACCTATCCCAAAGATGGGCTCTATAGGCTCGTGCAGTGAGATGCGGACGCTCCTATGGGCATTCTACTTCGCATTCATCATCTACATCATAGCCATGTTCAAGTTCTACACGAATCCACCATGCTTGACATCGAACGTTGAACCAAAAATACTCCAATAGTCCTCGGTGCACAATCTCATCAAAGAGAATATTCCCAGTTTTGTGGAGCTCGTTGATGAAGGCAAAGAATAGTCCAGTGATGTCTTTGTTTTCGTTCAATGCCCAAACATTTGGTGCATTGCTCACGTGCTTTCTCGCATCTGAAATTGGTGACATGTATGTGGTGAGGATGTCTAGATTAGCCTCTCATGCTAAGCTCTTCACATTGCAAATTCCACACAATCTCCACCTCCTCGTTGCTGGTTTGCTTACACGCGTAGTCTCAGCAATGTTGTTGTATGTGTCCAAGATCTGCATCTATGCTTAGGGGATGACTCGGTCATTCTTTGTTGGTATTTGATCAGAAAACTTCAAATAAATCAGTAATGAAAGTCTAAATTCTTCACAAGAAACAAAACACCCAAGAAAAGCTAAATTTCCTCTTGTAGATTCTTCACGCACAATGTAAATTTCAAGACTCCACGCTCCTTCCTTGGCTACTGGTATGAGAATGTGAAGCTTCCATGCTCAGCAAACAAAGAATATACCACATAGATCCTCAATTAACTTTTCCAAATGCCAACAGATTTACAAAATTGTTCGCTCCACTTTGATCCACGCAATGTGTCAGTCGCCGGGTCTTGTAGGGTCTCCATGTCCCACCTAGCAAGCAAGTTCGATCTTCTAGTGCTATCAAAGAGTGTTCTTTACAGTCGTTTCCATGCTCTCCTTCCACACTTTGATCCACGTAGGTCACCGCTTGCAATGCAATGCAAGAATGATTAACAAGATTCTCGCAGTGCCACGAATATGTAAATTCTTCTCCTGCTTCCGATACCAATGATAGCATGTGAATGAATAATGTTCTATTCAATGCATTTACAAACAAAAGGGCAAGCCAATTATATAGGTTGCAGGGAGAGAAGGAACAGTTATAACTACATAACTGTTTACTAATTTAACAACTAACAATGTATTAACATTAGATAGATAACTAATGCGCTAACACACCTGCTCCTAGATGATGCTACGTGTCATCACCCTATTGGCCACGAACCGGCAGGGAGGCGGAGGAAACCAAGAAATTTTTCCAAGAAATTTTTTTAAAGTACTAAGGTTGAAAAAGGTGCCACGCCTCTATCATTGCCTCATGAGGCCATGTGGCGGCTTGTAATTGGCTACGGGATGGTGGAGCTATGGGGAGAAGTTGGAAAATTTTCCAAATTTTTTTCTTAAAATGCTAAGTTAATAAGGGGATCCGCCCATCCGCTGACACCTCATGGTGCCACGTGGTAGCCTTTGATTAGTTGTGGACTGGTGGAGAATTTTTTTAAAAAATTCCAAAATTTTCCTAAGTCCCAAAGGAAAAATTCGAGTTATGGGCCCGCCAAGGAAATTTTTCCGAAAATTTTCAACCAAGTGAAGAAAACTTCAGAAGGGCATAACTTTTGATAGAGAGCTCGGTTTTGGGAAAACAAGGACTTTCTAGAAATCTCTCGAAGATATCTTTGCACTTGAAATCATTAAATTTAGATCTTGATAAATTGTAAGAGGTAAATTTTAAGAAAAAGGCCTGCAGGCTTTTTAGAAGCACACTGGTAAATTTTAACATATAAATTTTGTTCAATTTTGTCATTCTTTCTCCCTTAACATGTCAAATGAACATGGAGTATTGTTCTAAGAAGATTTTTAGGATGTAATGGAAGGTATTTTTTCTTGATTTATTTCCAATTCGAATTTTTACAACTTGAGCATAAAGAAAATAACTGTGAAAAGTTTAGGCCCAATTTTGCAATGTTTGAAGGATTTTTCCATAAGTGTTTTAGTCCAATTGAGTTAATTTATATTATGAGATGATAAATTTCAATGTTTCAATGTTATTTATTGTTTGCAGGTTCAAACTGTGCATTTTAAAGGAAGTATTTGCACGTTTAAAATTCAAAACAGAGGTCAATTTGTAAAGGATCTATTTATCATTTTTCATCTTCCAAATATGGAAATTCATTTCTATTCTAGTCTAATACATTTAGTCGATTTAAAAAAGCCATTTTCTAGCTAAAATGCAAAGTCTCGATTTCCAATTTTACACATTTCCAAAAGACACAATATTGTATTTGTTATCCAAAATTCACCCTCAAGGTAATTTTGATAACATGCATCAAATTCTTTAGTCCCAGGCAAATAGATTGAGTCAGGGCAAAAATTTCATGTTTCTAGGGTCCCCTCATATTTTTCTAACTCCCCTGTCCAAGTAGAAGAGAGCAAGTTCTGAGAAAATGTGAAAAAATTTGCAAAAACAAGCTCGGGCCAGGAAAAATCACGAAAAATGGCTAAGTCCTAGTCCTAGAAGCATTTGGGACAAGTGGGACAAAAAGGCGCGGATCGGCCGAAATGAGCACAGGCGGCCCCGGAAGCAATTGGGACATCTGGGACAAAAGGACGCGCGGGACGCGGAAATCCGAACTGGCCGAAAAGAGAAAAAATTGGTTAACTGCTGAGAGGGTCGCCTTTGGGACAAGCGGGACAAAAAGACGCGAACCGGCCGAACCGGTCGAAATGAGTCAAGGCAGCCCGAAACAGTCTGGGACGCGTGGGCCAAAAGTACGCGAACCGGCCGAACCGGCCGAAATGAGAACTTTTGTCCCGGAACAGTTGGGACAAAAGGGCGCGAACCGGCCGAACCGGGCGAATTTGTCCCAGACGGTCCGAAACCAAATGGGACATATGGGCCAAAAGTACGCGAACCGGCCGGTTCGGCCGAAATGGGAAATTTCAGCACCGAAACCAAATGGGACAAAGGGACGCGTGGGACGCGAAAAGCCGAAATGGCCGAAGGCAGGGAAGAAAAGTCAACGTTTGGTCCGGAAACTTCAAACGGCCATAACTTTTGACTCCGAGCTCCGATTTTCATAAAATTGGACTTTCTGGAACGAGCACGACGTCCTCTACGCCACAAAACTAGATTTCTTAATTTTAATGAGGGTATATATATTTAAATAAAAGAAACATATTCTTCTCCAAATCGATCCAATGCTCATTCCCGTCAAATGACAGAAAACGCCTGCCAGACCCAAAATAGCTGCCCACACTCAGAAGGCCATAACTTTTGCATTTCTCAACGAAATCGCACAAAATTGGTACCGTTGGAATCGTGGTTCCGAGCCCGATGCACAGAAATCAATAAATTCCAAATTTTATCAGAAATTTTTTGGGTTTTTTAAGAAAGCGTGGCCGGGTTCAGAACAGTGTTTTATTTGGTAGCTGGGAGTGTAATTAAGAGGTATGGTCATCATTCTTTCTCTGCTGCAGCACATGGGACAGTATGGGGAGCCTTTTGCAAGTAATGGAAAACCTTTTCACTCAATTTAATGCCTCTTACAGGTGGTTGAAGGACAGATTTCGGGATTTCCATTTTCCCTTCTCTTCTCCTTCTCATTTTTTCCTATAAATTAGAGTGTTGGGCTCATTGTAAAAGAGAGTTTTTGGGTAACAAAGCTCTCAAAATTGCTTTGTGAAGCCGCAGTGTGTTGCAGCCCTTGTAGTGGACTCCTTGCATGGTGATCCAGGCCCTTATCTTGTAATAGATTGAATTGTGCATATCATGAAGCAATAAAATATCAGTTTGTGGATATATCTTCCCTTGCTGTGTTTCCTTGCATTCTTCTTGCCCCTTTAATCTTTCTACAAGTATATTGTGTCTATTTATTATGTTCTTGCAGGAATTCATTATCATTGTGTGTGCTTGGAATATTGCTGTAAATGCATTTTGTTGGATTATGGTGAACTGTCATCACCTCTTCTAGTGTGCACTTTGCCTCTGTATTTCACACATTTGGAGATTACTCTCACACCCTCTTTTCTGGTGTATCACCGCTTTAGTGTAGGCTTTCATTTTATGCATTCTCTCTCTCTGGTCCCTTGGAATTTTAGGTTAGAATAGCTAGTTTCTCCTGCATTAGAGTAGATTGTGGCAGGTAGTTTAGGAGCAAGAACCAGCTTTCTCTGGAGGTCTATCTCAAGTAGCAAGTCCCACAACTTGGAGATAGTACCCATGTTATCCAATCACACTGGATGCTTAGAGTGATCAAACTAGAAATCTGATCAACATCCAGAGTGCTGTGATTCGATGATAATAGTATTTTTCTCACACGCATTTCTTCCTTTCAAACAGAGATTCCAATACATTGAAATGATCAGATTCAATACTACAATGAAATTTGAGAAAAACATTACATTTATTTATTGGTTCCAACAAAAAAATTTACAACTTCTTTATTTTATTCCTTCCAAAATCATTTATCGACACAGGGCAATATAATACATTTTCTTTTCACGTGTTGCACATTTCCACTTTCAAAACAGGGACTTCCTAGTGCATGATAAACAAAAATTTCTAATTGAAGAATATCATATGAACAAGGTAAACACTTCCAATAGTTCCAATGAAACTAATATAACCTCTTTTCCATTTACTTTCAAAATACAAAGATATAAAACAATATCTTTCTTTCACATATTTTTTTTAAAACAGAATACGAGTATAGATGTTTTACATTTCCAATTTCAACTTGAATTCAGTACAACATCTCTCCATTACAAACAGTTACAAGTTCATCCACTTCAAGTGGGAAGGTCACAATGAGATTTTATTTCACAAGGGACTCACAAACTATCTTTTCTCACTCAAAATAGAAACATGCATTCTTCTCTTTCTTCCAATTTTGATCACAACAAAGGTCGGGGAAAGGAAAACTCTCCACCCAACCAAGACATCCAATGAAAGGAGAATCCATCCTTCTTCATTTTCCCCCGAGCCCCAACCATAATGCAATAAGAAATGTATTTCAACTCATGGAAACAACAGGCTTCCACATCACAAAGCAATCTTTCAACATGCACATTTCAAATTAAAAACAAAGTCCAAAAAAAAAAAAAAAAAATTTTTGCAACCACATGAAAGACATCACACAAAATTTAGGATTTACCATGCAAGCTAAAGGAGCAAGGAACTATGGGGAAGATTCTTATGCCTCCCAATGGGAAATGGGTATCCACCTGTAACATACAACCAATATAAAACATCCCCATATATCCTTATCCCCCACAATCCCTCCTTATGCCCCCCACAAATTTCCTTATGCCCCCAAGAGTAAGAAATGCAAGCTATTTCTTTTCCATGGTGGATCCCAATCCCAAACTCCCTCCACAATAAATCTGATGCCACTTGCATTCCTTATGCCCCCTCAATGATTCCCCATAGCCTTCTCCTACACCATTCCTAGGTAGTCTACCCACCAGCCAATAAATACACAAAACATTCACCATTCACACAAACATAAAAATAGATAAAAGCATATATGAAGAGCTAAGCTCCTACATGTCCATGGTAGATTTTGTTCCAATACAACAAGCTTTTAATATCAAAATACAGTCCCAAAATCAGCAATTCCCAAGTATTAAATGATCTCCAATCTCCTTCAAAATCAACAAGAGCTCCAAACAACAAAATTTCGCCCAAAAGGAAGTATGTAAAATATTCGACAATCCAAAACAAAGCAAGGAGTTTTAATTTTGTAGAATAGGGAAGAGAAGAGGATGAGGTGGATCCATGTAGGATGCCACTTCACACATCCTCAACTCCGACACAAAATTCAAATTCATTCTCTAATGCACAATAAAGTGGTGGGTGAATAATTTGACAATAAACTTACACACCCCAAAAAGCCCACACCCCATAAGGACTAAATTTAATAAAATGTAAGAAGAGTGCAATTAAAACTTACAATTAGTCATATCAAAATGCATAAAGAAGGTCTAAATTCAACCCTCCAACCATAGGTAAGGTTGGTATGCAAATTTAAGAGGTATGGGACAAGTATAACTTGTCCCACAAGCCTCCAAAATCAGCCTCCAAGGACAAATTCGGATTTCCAAGGAGGTGGATTGTTTCATACTCCAAAATCTAACATACACAACTCTTACACATACTTACACATCACTTACACATTCTTACACATTACTTACACATCACTTACCACATTTAATACAAGAGCCAACAACTTCTATAATTACTTTCTTATATCCCAAATTTTATTGATTTATTTATTTTAACAATATGATTATTCAGAACATTAACACAATATTTAATAACTAATGAAAAATGGTAGAAGAACACAAAAATAAACACATGCAAACATTAATATAAGAAACCACATTAATAAAATACACATAACCCCTTGGTCACATTCAAAGGTAATAACCCCCATGGGAATCCCTAACAAATACAACACACACAACAAATACAGTTGCCATGGTGACCTTGTTGAATTTATTTAGAATTCCAATGTGGTTGGTCTCCAATCCCCCGATGTTTGTTATGAAATTTTAACCTACAAAATACAAATACCTCCTTCGGCCTTGTGGCCATATTCAAACATCCAACATGATATAAATATAATCACGAAATCATTTATACATATGAATCACAACAACATGAAAGCAATCAACATTATCACTTATAATTTATATCAACAACTATATCATCATCATATAATGTCAATTTTCAAGGTCTACTCACAATATCCAAAAATCACATGTCCAAACAACATTCATAATATATCCATGTCAAATAGTATATCATCATCTATATAAAATGTCTCTAACAATCATCATGCATCATATATGAATCAGAGTCAACAATAATCCATGATCGACATCTAACACCATACTAAATCAAAACTATAATAATGTTCATAATATAGTCAATAGTATCATGATCAGTATCAAAAGTGTCGAAGGGAAGTGCACACTACATCCCCCTCCCCTTAGACTCGAATTCCTCCTGAAGTCACTTGAAAAGAGATAGGAAAAATGCAATGGAAAAGGATCACTTCATTATGGGATTGCTTGCTTCAAATAAGTGTGGGTCTACTGAACCTAAGTTTGGTCTAATGCAATTCAGCAAGAAGAAGGGAGATTTCAAGGGATTAGTTCTAAACTTTCTACATACAAGCCTACGAACACTTAAATCTAGAGAGTAAATTTACGCTATCAACCAAGATACCACACATAACAATATAACATGAAGAGTTTAAAAGATTCTTAAGAGTAACCACCAAGTAGAGGAATAATAGGGAGATTTGCATGAGTTTGAGAATGACCACATAGTTTCCCAAGGAATACAACATACTACATTAATAAAAGTTAAGGTTTCTACACATTTAAGCATGATTTCAAGGTTCGTTGTTTAGACAAGGCTAGAAAAAATCAACTATGACCAAAATTGCATGAGGAACAAATCTATTCAAGGTCCCACAATTTGAGGATCACACAAGATGAGGTTAATCAACAAGGACACCTAAATCAGCAAAACATTTAAAATCAAGGAACTATTCCATAAAAGCACTTCTATATCTTGAGAGGGTACAATTAACTTTTCATGGTAATACAAGCGAAGTCAAGACCACAAGTTTTCCTATAGTCTGACTTTTACACTTTTGTTTTAAGAATTGAACACACCATACCAACCAAATCTAAAGAAGTCAACTGTTTAGCAAAAGAATATATATATATATATATATATCCCTAACAACTAACATATCAATACAAGTACCATACATTATAGCACAATGGGATTTATTTATCTTATTTCCTACTCAATCTCAAAATAACCATAAAGAGAGCACAAGAAACACCAAGGACCACTCAAGGTTGCTAGAGAGAAGAACAAGAAACACGGGGTCCAATTACAATCCAAGGGTGCATCGTATAAAAGTGAAATAACATCATATTGCACTTTCCATCCTAATGGAAAAGGTGCAACAACAACAAGGTGACCCAAGAAAATAAGAAGAAAAGAAGACTTCCTGGTTATTTTATATCCTTAACATATGTTTCCTTAAAATTACAATAACTTAGGTCTCCAAGGAGAAGACAACATGCAAGGAGGTTGCTTCTCAAACAATAGATGAGTCTCAATCCCAAAGGACCAAAAATCACATTCGTCGAGCTATGGGACGATAAGGGTATGCTGACCCAAAACTCCCATGATAAAGGCACATACATCTATGAACAAGGAGTACTAAGCAACTAGAACACATTACTATCCACCGTGTGTTTCACAATTTCGTAGGCGACAGAAACTACAGTTCAACTATACATTGCACTCAATACACATAAATCTTACTTATTTTATAACTCAACTAATTAAGTCAAAATTTGTAGTTTCATTTGCTAAGCACATTTTATTGTATACATATCCCCCTGGTAAATATAGTCAAGGGCAAAAGAATATGAAAATCAAGGAAAATTGAAATCCTTCATTTTGGGTTTTGAAAGTGCATTGCATGGTCAAAAACTTGACATTTATTGCATCACCAAGCGCCTCTAGCACACATCAGAAGGTGTCGACATGTGAAAATTAATGCTCGCGTAGGTTGAGGGCGCACATTAGAAAGTGTCAACATGCGAAAATTCACGCCCGCACATGTTGGGGCGCACATCGTGTTAGGTTGTGGAGCTGTTTTCATGTGTGAAAGTGTTGAAGAATATACACTAAGAGTACTATACACTTTTCATGTATCATCGCATGTGTGAAATTTTTTAGGTGTAAATTATTTTGGCCTCAAAAATGCACCCGACATATTAGGAAACGTGCTCTTCTCATATGGGAAATTTTTTTGACCCATATGTTTATGGGACAGAGTTTTGCCCATGGTTTTCACACCCACGGTTTTGTAAAATTGCTTAAGCGATTGTCTATTTATATGGTCTTATGCATATGATAGATGTACAAGCAAATGTATTGCAGATGTGTTTTGATTTCAGTGTGAATTATGTAGAGTTTGTTGAGCATAGCTCCAAATGGATCTAGGTATTGTATTGAGAGAGCGGTGGCTTGTAATAAAATATGAGCAAGTGATTCTTGGTGGACGTATCCCAAATTGGGTGAACCACGTTAAATACTATCTCTTTGTGTTGTGTTATTTTATCGTGTAATTTTATTTGAGATCTGTAATAATTTACGCATATTAGTTTTCTATTGTTGCGATTTTGTGAGGGATTATTCCACATATTTTATCTCTTATTTCCTAACAATTTCTATCGATCCTGGTTTGGTTTTCTCAAGTGTTGAATCACGGGAAAGTTTCGAGCTTGAGTGGTAGCTATGGAAAATTATGGAAGCTCTAGGGTTGATAAATTCAATGAGTAGAATTTCAGTCTTTGGAAGATGCAGATTGAAGATTACCATTATCAGAAGGATCTTTACACTCCGCTATCTAAGAAGGTGAACAAACCCTCAAGTATGACAGATGTGGAATGGGATTTATTGGATCGGAAGGCACTTGGAACGATCCGGCTATGTCGTGCATCTTTGGTATTATTTAATGTTTCAAAGGAAAAGACTATAAAATATCTAATGGATGCATTAGGGAAGTTGTATGAAAAACTCTCTACCTCTAATAAGATATTTTTAATGAAAAAGTTGTTTAATATGAAGATGTCTGAGAATAGTTCAGTAGCAAATCATTTAAATGATTTCAATATGGTTGTGAATATGCTAGCTTTGGTTACAATAGAATTTGATGAAGAAGTTAGGGCTTTATTAATTTTGCACTCTTTACATGAGAGTTGGAATAGCCTGGTAATGGCAATAAGTAACTCGGTTCCAACTAACTCGAAGTTGAAGTTTGATGATGTTGTAGGGGTGATTCTAAGCAAGGAAATGCGAAGAAAAAGCTCTGGGGAATATTCTACTTTAGGGAATGCTTTGATAGTGGAAACTAGAGGGAGACAGAAGAATAGAGGAAACTGTGGAAAATCAAAATATCGGGTAAGGTCAAAATCCAAGAACAAGATTGTATGCTGGAATTGTGGAAAGCCTGGGCATGCAAAGAAGGACTGTTGGGAGCTTTGGGATAAGAAGAAACAACAGAAGAAAACAAGGAGGAAAATGTGGCAATGGGTAATGTATGTCAGGATGCTTTGATTCTTTCTTTGCATAATATTACTGAATCTTGGGTTTTAGATTCAGGGGCTACTTTCCATGCTTCTCCACATAGGAATTATTTTGTTGATTATGTTCAAGGAGATTTTGGGCATGTTTTTCTTGGTGATGATGAGCCTTGTAGCATAGTTGGAAAAGGTTCTATTCAGGTTAAGATGTAGAATGGGAATACTTGGCTATTGAAGGATGTTAGACATGTGCCTACATTAAGACGAAATTTGATATCGGCAAGGCAGTTGGGAAGTGATGGTTGTACTGTGATATTAATGAGACTCTTGGAAGGTTACCAAGGGTGCTCTTGTGGTGGCAAGAGGTAAGAAGGTTGGAACCTTGTATTTAACCACTGATAGTACTAATGATTGTAATCTTGTGGCTTCAGATGCAGATACAACATTATGGCACTATAGGCTCGGTCATATGAACCATAAGGGCATGAACATCATAAAGAAGAATTTTCCTGGATATACAGAACAGGTTTGGATTTCGTGAGAGCTGCATATATGGGAAATAGAAGTGAGTAAGGTTTCTCAAGGTTGGACCTACAAATAAAGAGAGTAAGTTAGAGCTGGTGCATCTAATGTGTGGGGTTCATCTCGTATCATCTCTTGGGGTTCAAGTTATTATGTTACTTTCATTGATGATGCAAAAGGAAAGTTTGGGTTTATTGTATAAGAAACAAATCTGATGTATTTGACACTTTTGTTAAATGGAAAGCCTTGGTAGAGAATGAAACAGGTCTTAAGCTAAAATGTCTCAGGTCAGATAATGGAGGGGAGTATTGCAGCAATGAATTTGATGATTATTGTTCTAAGAATAGAATCCGCAAGCAAAAGACAGTTCCAAGAACTCTGCAGCAGAATGGGGTATCAGAAAGGATGAACAGAACAATAATGGAACGTGCTAGGAGCATGAGGTTACATGCAGGATTGCCTCTTTCTTTTTGGGTAGAAGTGGTGAGCACAGTTGTGTACTTGATAAATAGAGGACCCTCAAGTGCTTTGGATGGAGGCATACCTGAGGAGGCTTGGTATGGTAAGAAAGTTGATTATTCATTTCTTAGAGTCTTTGGATGTGAGGTGTTTGTTCATATAGACAAGGACGATTCGACCAAGCTAGAGGCTAAATCAGAAAAATGTAATTTCATTGGTTATGGTGGTGATGACTTTGGATATAAATGTTGGAGTATTAAGGACAATAAAATCATTCGATCTAGGGATGTGGTCTTTAATGAAAAATTCATGTATAAGTAGTAGTTGCAGGAAAATAGGGAAGAATCCAAGAAAGAATATGTAGCAAGAAGAGAGGATCTTCCGGATGGGAAAGTGACACATGAATCGGGTTCAGAACCCCTTCAACAAGAACCCCAAACTCCTATATGGAGGAGGTCTTCTAGGGTAAGAAGAGAACTTGAACGTGTTTCTCCGTCTCTTTATTATTTATTACTAATCGATAGTGGAGAGCCAGAGAGCTTTGATTACAATGTGGTTAGTTAGCCATTTTCTTCGATTTCCAATATTTCTTGGATTTCGCTTTTGATTGGTTACTCGAGAGCTTGTTTATCTTGTTGGCTACTTAGTTAAATGTTACATGATTATTTTTGTCGGTTTAGGAGCTGGTTCTACACTGTTATGTTGTGAACTTTTGTCGTATGGGGTACACCCTAGGTGCCTTGGTTGCCTTCTTAGGTGCTTTAAGTTATGCCTTATTTTTTAAGGAAAAAACCTCTTGTGTGTCAGGACCTTGGAATAACTCTTTTACGTAACCTTTTTAGAGAGAAATTTTTGCGTGTCATGTGGTCTAATTGGTAGTCTTGATAGCAATGGTTGTGATTCTCTCACACCCTAGTAAGAGCTTCGTTCCTCGTAAGAATAGATGTATTTGGTTATGGGTTTTGGATTATGATAGGATCATATTAACTCTTGGATAATTGTCGATTTTAGTGGGTAAGTGTTTTGTTTTAGATGTGGTGTTCCATTGATGGCATGCTAAGTTTTATCATGGTTTTCTTGTTTCATTATAGAAATCATTGACAGTGGATTGTATGTATCTTTGTAGATATGGTTAGATTTAAGCCCATTTTGGCAATGTGCTTAATTAAGTGTACTTTTATGTTCTCCATGGCCCATAAATAGATCTATCCTTTCCTTAACATTTTAAATCATTATGTATACCGCTCTATAATATATTAGTATTGGGTAATGTTGAGACATGTATGGATGCCTTTGGATCTTTTGGACATTTATCTAAGAGATTTTGGTTTTGTAGATCTTAATATTTTAATCTTAGTTGTGTTTACGTTGTGCCCTTTTCCTTTAAAGCTACAAATCTTGGTCATAGAGGCCATGTTTCGGTAAATTAGTTGATTGTCCTCTTGTATTTAATGTCATATGGATTGAAAATTGGTGTCCTCGAGTAAAATTTCCCCTTGTTATCTTGGTGTTTGTTTTGTGGTATCTTGTTAAATTATGAGGAAACTCTCTTTGTATTATTAATCGAACTAGTTTTGATCCTAAACAACAAATATTGTTTTCTTTCCCAAACCGATGTAAACTTCTTCAACTCGTAAATGTAAATTTTCTTATTTAATGGGATTTTCATTTTAACTTATTCTGATACTTGTGGAGACCCACTTGGAGTGTTTTAGTGTTGCTTGAAATTCTTTGGTGAAATCTTGAAATCTTGGTGTCCTGCGTATATTGGTTGATTGGTCTCTAGTTCCTATAAAATTAATGATGTGATATAGTGATTGGTCTCTTGTTCCTATCGAATTAAAAATGTGATATCTTGATTGATCTCTTATTCCTATAAAAGTAATAATGTGCTACATTTGACTCGTGTTACTCATTAAAATATAATTGGTAATATGATTAACTCCGAGAATAGTAAAAATATAATTGAGGAGCACGGACCTTGAAACTTAATAAGTAAATTGTAACATTAGGAATTAAAACTATGTGAAAATAGCAAGAAATTTGTTCTTTTACATTCCCTAAAAGTAAGATAAGATATCTTGCCACTTATATAGAATGGTGAGATATCATGTCAACTTTGATGGCATTCCTTAATAACGTAAATAGGTGATATCATAATAAAATGGATGCATTAATTAAGAAAATTTATAAGGTTTGTGCTTAGCGAGTGTAACTATAACTTATGTCTCATAGTTTGGAATTTGGAATGAATAAGCTATTGAGATTGAGCACAAATTTATAATTAAACAACCTTGATTGTTTAAATGACTAGTACATGCCTTAGATTTATAGAATACATAATTTGATAAGTTTTAGCTAATTGAAGGTACCTTGAGCTAGTGTAGGATTACCTAACCTCTTTTATGGCCTAATATTTTGGGATTTTGATATGGTTGAATTATTTTACCTACCCTCCCTTGTTAGTGAAAACAAATATCATATGTAAAATGGTCATGACACAAGTATGCTAGGTCATTTTTGACCTCTCTTTGAATAGTGATAAGTTTATTCAAATACATAAAGATTTATCCCTCTGTTAATGTTCATTAATGGTTATGTTCATGTTGATGGGCCCTACATACAATCATGAAAAGGGTGAAAACTAATTGAACCTTTAGTTCTTCCCCTACCCCGATTTGTGAAACACCTTGTTGATAATGATGTGTTCTAGCCGTGTTGTACTCCCTTCTTCATATATGTGTGTGCTTTATCCCCAGTAGGATTTTTTGGGTTGTTGTATATTGTCACCTCATAGCTCAATGGGTGTGATTGTGGCCTTTTTGAAATGGGTCTTTATCTCTCATTTTAAGGAAGGCACCTCCTTGTGTGTTGATTAAGTTGTTGGTGACCTAGGTTTATTAGGGAGTTTAGGAAACATATGTTAAGTATATAAAGAATTTTGAGAATTTTTATATCTCTATTGTTAGAAACCCTGATATTGTTTGTCCCTTTTTTGTCCTTGAAAAGGGAAAGTGCATGTTGTTTGTGTAATCTGTTACTCGAGTCTTGGTGTGATGCGTTAGTAGATTGTAGTTGGAACCCCTCTTGTTTATTTTTCTTCTCTTCTATCTCCCTTGAGTGATCTTTTGTGTTACAATTTATACATGTGTTCTCTTTATGACTATTTTGAGCTTGGGTAAGATTTAAGATAAATAAATTCTGTCATGTTATGTAGAATGGTTAGTGTATATTTGGTTGATATATTAGTTTGTGTAAGGATTTTCTTGTAAGTGAAAATATTATCTAATAATTTGAAGTTTCTAAAGAAAATTTAATGTTGTTTGTTAATTATTTGCGTGAAAATTTAAGTTATAGAAACCTTGTGGTCAAGATTATGCTTAGTATTACCATGAAAATTTAATTGAGTCCTTTCGAGTTATAAAATTTCTTCCAATGAATAGCCTACATCCTTGTAAATTGTTTTACTAATTTAGGTGTTTTCCTTGTTGTTGAACCTCATCTTGTGTGATCTTAAATTTGTGAGGCCTATGAGTAGGCATGGTTTTCCCGTGCAAAATTGATGGTCATGATTGGTAGTGTTAACCTTGTCTGAATAACGAACATTGAGGTGTAACTCAACCTAAGTGAAAGCCTTAACATTTCTTATTGTAGTGTGTTGTATCCATGGGTGGCTATGTGGTCACCCCGAGTACAAATATGACTCCATGAAATTCTTTTACCTTGGTGGTTATCCTAAGGATTTCACTCACAATTTCCTTCTTAGATGCTTTGTGTTGTAGCTTGGTTGACCACACAAAATTACTCTATAGAATTAATTACTTGCTACCTTACCTGAAGAAATTTTTGTATTCATGCCTTATAATCTACCCTCTCCTTGTTGACTATCATTGGATCAAACTTGGGTTTTCCGAACCCACTTTTGTTTGAAATAAAGGAAAGATGTAGAGGGTGTGACATCTATTAATATGTATTATTTACCTACCTCTTGTCCGTGACTTCTAGGAGAAATTCAAATCTAAGGGGAGGGGGATGTAATGTCCACTCCTCATCAATATTTTTTGAACTATGATTTCAATTTTGGTTGATCTTATAATCTTGATCATTTTTGTTGTATTTTAGTAAGCATACTAATAAGATACGTGGGATATCATGATTACTATTGTGTTCGATTGTTATTTTGATTGTATGGTTGTAGTGTGTAATTTGATGTACATTATCGTATATGATTTGTTTAGTGTGATGGGTGACAATAGAGTTATTATGAGTACTTGATATGTTGTGAATCATAATACTTTTGTTTGTATGGATTCTTAGAGACATGGATACACAACTAGTATACAAGATAATGATGTGTTGTTAGCCTAGATATATATTTACATTCTAAATTTTCTTTGTATTGATCATATTATTATGTTCAAATTTATTTTGTGATTTCTCTTATATTGAAGAAATAGTGGAATTAGAAATTTTTGTGAAATTGTGAATGAGTGATAGCATTGCTTAGTTTAGATGATGCCTATTTCATGATGTGAGGATTTTTACTGATAGATGTATATATATTTTATCAATGATGTATTTGATGTGGCCTCCAAGCCGAAAGAGGTATTGTTGGATTTGGGGTATTGGCAACAGCTCACCATGGAAACTCTTGTAAATGTATGATATTATTATTGTTAAATTATTAGGAGGTCCCCATTGGGGTGGCCTCAAATGTGACCGTGGGTAAGTTCTGGTTTTTCCTTTTGATTTTATTTATCCGTGAGTAATTACATTTTTGTTAGTATTTTGGAGTCACTTTTATTATTGTTGTTAAGTACTCCCTTTAAGTTCATTACACTTTATTAGTTAGTACTAATTAATATGTGACAAAGGGGCGTAATAAATGTAAGTAGATAATCTTGGTTGGGTTGGATTTGAAATAATTTAATTGAGTTAGAGTGGTGTGTACTCAATCTTGCAAGTGAATTTCGGATTTGAACTTTCTAGGCCATTTTGTAGGTTTGTAGCAACAAGTGAAGCTTTTAACACAACTCTTAAAGTCACCCAACCACTATGCCTATGATGTGAGGGGAATATTTTAGGACTTTTTGTGTGTTTTAATGGACAAAAAGAGAAATTAACTGTACTTTTCTTACAAGAGTCTTTAATTGTGTCCTTTAAAGGTGTGGGTTTGGGTTGAGTGTTTCGAGGGTTGTCATTCCCTCAACCACAAATTTATTATAGTTCAGGGTTCAGTGTTTGACCTTTTGATGTGGAATGGAGGATGAATTATGTGGCATCCTACATGGAGCTACATCACCTCTCTCTCCCTCTTTTATATTTATCTTAATTTGTTTGAGGATTTGCGGGTTACTTGTTTTTATTTTTTTGGTCTCTTTCTTTTGAGGGGTTGCATTTAGAATGGTTTCTAGAGCTTGCAGAAAATTGTGATTGCTTAGAATTTTGGAAGACTTCAAGCTTTCTTGTGTTTTTTTCCTCTTACAATGGCAAGGTAGACCTTCACCCTTGTTTCCTTTTCTATTTTAATGTGTTCATGGTGTGAATTGTTGGTTCTTTGCATTATGCATTTGATTGTGGGAAATCAAATGGTTTTTAGGTCTTACGAGAGATTGGAAATGGGGATATTATTTGAGGGAGGCAGAAAGAGTGTTATTGATTATTTTAGGAGGGAATTGGGTTGGGATGTTCCACCATGTTGATAAGTAAGTTTTGTTCTTATTTTTTCATTTTATTGAAGGAGGCATAAGATTGAGGGAGGTATAAGAGTTATTTATTTTCTTGGAGGGAGGCATAAGAGTGTTGTGGTTATTTGATTGAACTCATGGAGACTTTAAGGTGGACACCTAAACCATTGGGAGGCATAAGAAGAAATCCAATGTTCCTTTATCCTCCTTGGCTTTAGTACGAATCCTTTGTGCTTGGAAACCCGATGGTTTTTGGTAATTTTTTTGATGGGTTTATTGTGCTCAATGTCTTGATTGAATGTGATTTTGGAATCAATTTATTTTTGCCAATGGTTGTTTTCTTCCCCTCATTGCTTATTTTTTGGGGCTCAGGGTCCAATGAGGAAGAAGGCTTCTCTCCCTCATTGGATTATAGGTTGGGCGAAATCATCCCATATTACCCTTTCCTTCTATTGTGATTCAAAATGTTAAGGGTGGAAGAGTGCAATATGAAGCTAAGATGTTAGAAGGTGATCTTGATATGGAGATTTGGTATTGAGTTTATGGAAAAGATTATTTTGTAAATTTGGACATGTTGCTTCCACTTAGAGTGGAAGACTTGTAACTCTTGGATTTTAAGTGAATTAGTTTCTTGTAAGATGTATTTGTGAAACATTTTATGCTTATCATTGAAAGAAGGATTTTGAAGTGGAATCATAGTTAAATGAAGTTCTCTCAAATATAGACTTCTATTAAAAAATTTATTGTAAAATTACTTTGAAAAATGGTCTTCTTGTGTGGAAAGTGAATGTTGTTTCCTTTTGTATGGTTCGCAAATTTAAATTTAAAAACACAAAACAAAAAACAAAAAAGGGGGTTTCATTAATCTTGCTAGACCTTGTTTCTCTCCAAATCGAATGTCAAATGTAGTGATTTAGATTGTCGTGTTGTAGTCTAATTCTATCCAATGTTGTAAAGGGAAAAATCATACTTTTAGTGTTTTCAACCAAGAAATAGATTCACCTATTTTCTTGCATTGGCTGGATTGAAAAGGAAAAATAATTTCCAACTATTTTGTATATATAACTATATATAAAATTATAAAGAACTAACTTTACCCTTATATGTTGCTAAACCAAGAAACTTGAAATTGATAGATTACTAAAATAAAATAAAACAAAAAAGAAATATGCACATTTTTTAAATATATTTTAATTATAGAAGTTTATACGTAAATTGATTTACTTATAAAAACTACAATTTATTCAGTTAATAAAATAATATTATATATATACTAAACAAATTTAATAGCTTGTGTGGTAAAACATCTGAATGGCTGATTAAAACAAAGTTTGAAATATATATTAAAGAAAAAAAGGTAAGTTTATTAGGGTTGGCCAAATTAATGGTGCGTAGAAAAAAATTGTTTATAAAAAAAGATAGATGGTGAATTTTCTTTTTGACAGGGAATGTTAACATATAAAACAAAAAAACAAAACAAAATGCATTTGATAAGTACCCTGCGACCCTGCACTTTTCATGGTAAAAGTGTATAATAAAACAAGTGTTTTAATATGTTTGGAGGCCGCCTTAAAAGGTATAGGCTGAAAATTTTTATTAAAAACATATTTAATGTGGGGTGGGGGCATTGTCTCCCACCCATATATAAATATTACCCAGAACTTCTATAGACATGGCCGCGGCCATATGAAGACCATTGTGTAGTACCTTGAATTGGCCCGTAACTTAGAACAATCAACCCGACCCCCACCCCCCACACACACACACACACACATATATAATTTTGTGTTTTTATCTATGGCCGTGATTTCAAATATGGGAATCTAGATTTGTAAAAATAATAATAATAATTCGGGTATATGTTTTAGTTAAATGCTACACATATATATCCAAACCCTCATACCGTATATACATCAAACCTTCAAAAAAAAAAAAATTTAAAATAAACATAAAAGGGTAAATAATACCCACAATGGGAATGGGGTAGATCTATTAGTTTAGAAAATAATACTTCAAAATGGGGATGTGTAAACCCCGAAAGATTCAATGGAAGGGTTCATTTTATGAAGACCCCTCTGAAATATTATTTTTGAAACATTGTGGATCTCAAAAATTGACTTCGAATCGTTGGAAAATATCTGAAAAAACATTTTGTGGCAAAGGCGATTTCGCAGAGAGCATTTTTTCTTATTTCACAAATTTCTTCGGTAGGTTGGTTTGGAGTTGCCGTTGGGCAGAAAGTTGGTCGGATATGTTGGTAAGGGGTTGGATGGTTGAGGGGTTGGGCGGGTAAGGGTTAGACGACCAAGGGTTAGGCAAGTGGGTTCGACAAGTGAAGGGTTGGGTGACTATTGGACGGGTGGCGTTGAATGAGAGAGTGGTTTGATGGCCGAGGTTTGGGCGGGAGGGATGGACGGGTGAGGGGTTAGACAGCTAAGGTTTTGGGGGTAAGGGTTGGACGGGGTTGGACGGCTAATAGTTGAATGTCTAAGGGTTGTACGGATAAGGATTGGACAACTAAAGTTTAGACAAATAGGGGTTGGATGGCGAAGGGTTGGATGGCCGGGGGTTGGATGGTGGGTTAGACGGGCGATGGGTTGAATAGATAAGGGTTGGACAAGTGAGGGTTAGATGGGTAGGGGTTGGATAGCTAAGGGATTGGACGGCTAAGGGTTGGATGACCAAAGGTTGGGTAGTTGGTTAGAAAGGTGGGTGGTTGGATGGTTAAGGGTTGGATGGTTGAGGGTTGGTCGTGTGGGTTGGTTAGACTAGGGGTTGGATGGCTAATGGTTGGATAGGTTGGTTGGATTTCTTACGGGTGGAAGAGTGATTTGGTTGGGTGGGGGTTTGGATGGTTGAGCCTTGAGGGGTTGGATGGCTAAGAGTTGGGTGGGTGTGATGGATGCAAAAAAAAATGGTTGGCTTATGGTTGGGACAAGATATGGTTGGACGCGTAGGGGTTGTGCGGATGGGTTAGACGGCTAATGTTTGTTCGCATGGATTGGGTGAGTAAGAGTTTGGCCACCACTTCAAGCCAATAATTTACTACCACATTTCCTTTGAACCATATAGACCCCTATAAATACCCCTTCAAGGTTCAATTATTCACTTTTCTATGAAAATTTCCAGTGCTTTGACTCTCTGAGCTCTCCAATCTTCAAACTTCTCCCAAATTTCAGCAATGGCCAGCATCACATCTATTCCTACACCCAAACTTCAATACAAAACCTTGTGTGCTCGCAGATTTGTAGCTCTACTAACAAAAAAAGATGCACAAAATGATTGGGTTGAAAACTCATAATGTATCAGGCTTTTGGACATGCCCCAATTCGATATTGATACTTCAGTCCTTGATTACTTTCTCACCTCTTACAATGAGAATGCTGGTAAATTTTCCATTCTCCTCGTGCATCTGAGACGTCGTCAAATTTATTTCTCAATTCAACCCAAGGATGTACATCAGTTAACAGGTTTACCATTTGAAAATAATATAGCCATTACTACAAAGGCTATTCTTACGAGGGGACATGAAGAAAAAAATTTGGAGTTTCATTACAATGTACATGTTGATGGTAAGTTTAGTGTTTTCAAATTATTTTGTTCTTAACATTACTAGACCACCCAAGGCTCTAACATTTCTTCTCTATTATTACAACTCCTCTTAATTGTTCATCATCGCCTTCTTCTACAAGGTATTGTAAACAAAATATTTATCACAATTGCGTCACTTTTTCAAGAAAGGATTATTTTATAGGGCAGATCTGCAGACATTCCATATTGGTCAGTTCAATATTTATTGTGGACACTAATAGGGAAACAATTTAATTGATGTAGTTATTTATCCAACACAATAAAAACAAATATCTCCCATTCCCACAAATCCAACCAATCTGATAAATCCAGGACTGGATTCTCTTGTTGCAATTATATTCTTGCTTTTTATTATGAAGAGTACTACGAAATTACGCAAAATAAAATTCCAACTACAATCTATGATCAAATGATTGTTCTTA
Source organism: Taxus wallichiana var. yunnanensis (assembly GCA_018340775.1). Taxonomy (NCBI): domain Eukaryota; kingdom Viridiplantae; phylum Streptophyta; class Pinopsida; order Cupressales; family Taxaceae; genus Taxus; species Taxus wallichiana. The sequence continues at coordinate 555,611,286 of CM031241.1, forward strand.
CATATCGATTTTGTGATGGTTCATATCGATGCGAAGAATGTGTCTGGGACAGCTAGGACACGTGGACCCGATTTTTCCGCAATACCCGCAATTCAAAGAAAAAGTCAACGTTTGACTCCAGAAACTTCTAACGGCCATAACTTTTGACTCCGAGCTCCGATTTTCACAAAATTGGACTTTCTGAACGAGAAAGACCTCTTCTACGTCAAAAAATTAGATTTATTAATTTTAATGAGGGTAGATATATTTAAATAAAATAAAAATATTCGGTTCCAATCAGTTAATGCCCATTCCCGTCAAATGACATAAAACACCTGCTAGATACAAAATAGCTTCTCGCACTCAGAAGGCCATAACTTTTGCATTTCTCAACGAAATTTCAAAAAATTAGTACCGTTGGAATTTTGGCTTCGAGAATGACACACAAATCAATAAATTATATATTTGATGTGAAATCAATGGGGATTTTTCATAAAACATGGCCAGGTTCACAACAGTGTTTTATTTGGTAGTTGGGAGTGCAATTAAACTTTACTTCTAGTTTTCACACATTGGAAGACTAGTCTCATAGCCTCCTTTTCCGGTGTATCACCAATTTAGTGTAGGCTTTCATTTTATGCATTCTCTCTCCTTGGTCCCTTGGAAATTTAGATTAGAACAATTAGTTTACCCTACATTAGAGTAGATTTTGGAAGGTAGTTTAGGAGCAAGAACTAGCTTTCTCACGGAGGTCTATCTCAAGTAGCAAGTCCCACAACTTGGAGATAGTACCCATGTTATCCAATCACACCATGATTTCAAGTATATGTGCTTATGTAAACATAAGGGTGCTGTGATTTAGTGATAACAAGCCTCTCATGAGAAAAGAGTTGAACAAGCTAATTGAGCCTAGTATCATCTTCCCTATCAAACATTTGAGTTAGGTTGCAAACTTGGTGCCTGTGAGGAAGAAAAATGGAGAAAACCGGTTATGTGTGGACTTTCATGATTTGAATAGAGCATCACTTAAGGATCACTATCCACTTCCATCGATGGAACAAATCTTACAGGTTGTAGCTGGCTCTAAGAGGTTTTCATTGTTATAAGGATACCCAGGCTACAACCGGATAATGGTGAAAGAGGAAGATCAATTCAAGATAGGCTTTCCCACCAAATGGGAACATATGCTTATAAGAATATGTCATTTGGATTGTCAAATGCTTTGGAGAACCATTTCAACGAGCCATCAACTTGTCATTCAAAGGCTTGATCAACAATGTGGTCCTAGTGTATCTAGATGATATCACCATCTTCTCATAGAATGTTGCGGACCATCTCTTCCACCTTAGACAAGTATTTATGAGGTGTAGAAGTTTTGGGGTTTCATTAAACCCAAAAACTCATGTGTTCTTATATCATAAAGGGAAATTGTTGGGCCACATTGTCTCAAGAGAGGGATTGACAATTGATCCCGAAAGGGTTGAATCCCTCTCGAAACTTCCATTACCACAACATAAAAATTCTCTCCAAAGCTTCTTGGGAGAATAAAATCCATTCATAGGTTTGTACCTAATTTTCTACTCTTGTGAATCCGTTAACAATGATGTTAAAGAAGATTCTTGCATTTAAATGGACAATAGAAGGCAAATAGAGTTTTGAAGCCATCAAGCTCGCAATATCATAGGATCTAACTCTTGTTAACCCAGAATTCTCAAAAGACTTCATGATATATGCTTTTGGAGGGTTAGACACCATCTCAGCCATATTGGTCCAGCCCAACAAATAAGTTTCATAACAAACAATACCCTTCTTCATTGGAGGTTAGAGGACTGGAGGTAAAATACTCTTTCATTGAAAAACATGTCCTTGTTATTATTAGGATCCTAAAAAATTTCAGAAACTTGGTCTCAAACAATAGGATTCAATCGCTAGCATCTCATGATGGTGTCAAGGATTTTCTTCTAAACAAGGACTTGAATGATAAAAGGCCAGTTGGATCACCCGGTAATGGAATATGATATTGAGATCAAGGTGACCAAATTGGTTGGAGGAAAGGGTCTGTGTGAATAACTCATCTTCAAGCAACATACTAAATTAGTGGGTGAAAAAAATATTGTTCTATTTCTACAAAATGATCAAGAGTAGTCAGTTGATGATGCACCTACTCCATATTGGACCAAAGCCTTGGTGCATTACCTTCAAATAGGTTTGTGCCCTCCACAATGGAACAAATAAAAAAGGAGATACTTTAGACTGCAGGCCATCCCATATGTGCTTGTTGGTGGTATCTTGTTTAAGAAGGATATTAATAGTATTCTATTGAGTTGCATTGGGATATACCAAATTGAGAGAATGTTGCATGAGTTCCATGATAGAGAAGCAAGAGCTCAATTTTCCCCTCGAGTAATAGCTCTCAAGATTATGAAAGTTGGTTAGTATTGGCCTACGGTGTTCAAGGACTGCTATTCATTAATTAAGAAGTGCAAAAGTGTACATTCTTCATAGGAAAAAGAGAAATTATTAGCCCCGCCCCTTCATCCCATTTCAAAGGGATCATCCATTCATGCAATGAGACTAGACTTCATTGGGGCGATTAACCCAAATTCAAGCCAAGGTCACAAGTGGATACTTACTGCAATGTACTATTTCACCAAGTGGACTGAAGCGGTTGCACTAAAAGAAGCAAATGAATCTAACATCTTAGATTTCTATGAAGGAATAGCCACTAGGTTTGGCGTCCTACCACTATTATATAATAGTGTTTACCTCAAAGACTTCATCAAATTATTACCCTCAAGGTAATGATTAAGTAGAGTACACAAAAAAAAACTTATTAAGGATTATCGGGAGGATTCTTGATGAAAATCAGAGAACTTGGCATACAAATCTCAAATCAGCTCTATGGGTTGATAGGATCACATCAAAGAGGTCCACAGAAGCTCCCGCACAAGCTTGTGTATGGAAAAGAGGTAGTATTTCCCATATCATTAGAGTTACCCACTCTAGAGCTCATGAAACAGTTGGAACTGGCTAAGTTTGAACCTATGGAAATTAGGTATGTAGAGCTAATGGAGGTAGGGAAGGCAAGAGAGCATGAAATGCAAGTCATGGAAAATTATCAAGCATTAATAAAGAAGAGTTTTGATAGGAGAGCAAGAATGAGGACCTTTCAATAAGGGGAATTAGTTCTAAAGTGGGATGTAGATTGGGAAAATCCAGGGAAGCATTCCAAATTTGATGCCATCTAGTGTGGCCATTACATGATCACAAGGTGTAAAATTAGAAATGCCTTCCACTGCCTAGATTGGATGGCGAAGAATTGTAGATCCCAATGAATGGAATCCATTTCAAACATTTCTACTAAAAGGGAGGTTCCACAATGTAAATATTAACATAGGATTTTAGTTTACCTAAGTTCGTATGCACATTATTTTGTTGTAGCGTAGGTTTTGTTTCCTTAAGTGTTGTGGCAAAGGTTCTTTGTTGCTCCATGTTTGCATCATTATATAGTTTAACATGCCTCCAAGTGAATGTGCCATCCCCTCAAAGCATTTGCAGCAAGGGGACCCATAGTTTCCTATAACAATTGCTAATTTTAAAAGAAACAAATAGAAAGCAACTAAAATCAGGTCTCAAGGAAATCCATTTGTAGGATAGGTTCTAAGTCACTAAATAGGTAATCGGGCTCACAAAGCTCAGTGGATCGATTTTCAAGCTCGGATCGATTTACCTATACTAAGCTATTATTTGTGACTCCATGCCCAATGGCTGCTTCAAATTCACCGATCATTTCACCTAGTGGGTAGGTGATCCCCATGAGTCGCTAAATTTTTGACCAAAATAAGCTCACACTTCTTTTGGGTCAACTCGACACATTCTCCCTTTTTGTGTGGGAATTCTGAATTTTTACATCTTCCAAGCACTTAAGGCCCCGAACACATTTCCATTAGATATTAAATTTCTTCCCCTTTCCAGAGAGATATAAAGAAGTCCTCCTAACTCATATTTTTCAAGTTATGGATTGACTAGCCTAGGGAAAAAAATTTCCCTTAAAAAAGTGGGTCTACGGGAAATGGAGGAAAATTTTCACAAGTGTGAATGCGGGTCAATTTGTGTCTACTAGAGATTTTGAAACTTTTACACTTTTCACAAATGGCACAATTTTCAATCAGGCCCCGCGATCTCCGCGGGGTCTCATCGATCGTTGAAAAGTCACAGAGATGTGGAAAGTGTCATGTGTCCCTATGGTGCAACTTCAAAAGAAAAATCTAAAAGTGGTCCCCAAACATGCGCCAACCCTCCATGTGGCCATATTCAAAGTCAAAGAGGGGAGGCAGTATCTGGGAGTAATTATTACTTTACTGCTCCATTTCCAAGAGGCATAAAGTATAAAAATGAGTCAGTGCCTCCGCCGATGCCCAAACAGACACATGTCGAGCCTAAATTGAATGCGGTCGGCGGGCCTTGCGCAAAGTGAATTTTTGCCCAAATGGAAAAAATGGGCCGGGGGCCTAAGGACGTGTTTTTGACCAAAAGGTATTACAGGTAATGTAGGGAAAATTTTGCATTTTTTCCATTTTTGTGCAAAGGGGCAAAAAGTCAATTTCAAGCCCGCAGACCCGTTCTCATAACTAGTTTCCTCCATTTTTGTACGAGCCCAATTCAAATATTCAAATGAACATATCTTCTAATCCAATGCTCAAAATACAACAAATTTTACACCATTGGAAATATCTCGACCTCGTCTATGCCATCAAAATCGAAAACTTTAATTCAGACAAAGTTAGGTGGGTAGAGAATGGGAAAATGTCTTTGTTCCATTATTACGTGATCTGATTTCTCCAAAAACCAGATCAGATTTGATTTGATTCGTTGTTCTTTCTTTCTTCAACACGCTGAGCATACACAAAGCGGCAGCAGACATGACAGATTTGGGGTGGATTTGTAGAGGCATTGATGGCCAGTAGCTGAGCTTCAAATTAGTTTCCTGCCTCTCTCTCCTTCTTCTCTATGTGCTGAATATATAAAAGAAGGTTCGGGGCTTATTGTAAAAGGTTGGACATTTCTTTTTTACACCCTCCTTCTATTGTTCACAAGTGAATTTGTGGAACTTTCAAACCTCCCATTCGAACTGTAATACAAAGTTTCTTACCTCTTGGCCGTTGTAATGTATTGTATCGACTCTAGAGCAATAATATATGTCTGTGGTTGATTTCCAACCCTTTCATGTGTTCATTGTTATCTTTCTGATCTTTCATTAGATTTTGGTTACTGGGCATGGTATCATATTGCATTCTTATGGTATGTGTTACGTTAAAGAACGGGTGTCTAACATTCCCGTGGTGCATCACCGTATTAGCTTAGGTTTAGTTTCTTACATCTCATCAACCTTGTCTCCTTGGTAAAATAGAGTAGGTTTAGAACAAATCCTCTACAATTTATTTGTGTGCACCTGAATAGAGGAATAGGAACTAGCCTTAATTCGGAGAGATCTCTCAACTCACAAGGTCCCACACCTTGAGAGATGCTCCATGTTGTGTAATCACACTGAAAGTCTCAATCCATCTAGTTATAGACATTAAGGGGTGTTATGATTGTGCACTAACAAATACTTCACATTCAAACAAAGAAACTGCGTAAAATTACTTCAACACTACCGTATCTAAAATTTCCTCCTTGTGCTTTTCCAATGCCCACAATATATAGCAAAATTATTTCCCACCCTTCCTAAAAATAGGCTAGAATTGTACTCACCCATGCATCCTAATTTTATCCTTCATCTATTAATAAATAAATGAATAAAAACATAAACTACAAATAAAAAGAGACATTAAAAATCATTGATTACAACTCATTCAACTCATGCATTGACTGTTCATTTTTAAGAAAAGCATGAGTGATAATTTGCTAAAAATAAGTTTTGCTTGATGAGCAAGTTTTCTTCCTTGTGCATGCAGATTTTGTCTTCTTGCTGATCTATCCTTTTGCTGAAGGTATGCGACCTTATCCATTTGTAGTGATAATATTAGCACTTTCTAACCATGATTGAATCTGGTGAACTCAAGACTCGAATTAAGGTGCAAAAGTATTTCAAACTTAATTGCTTTTGGTATTTACATTGTTGAGCTCCATTCAAGCTAGCAAATCTCTGCTAAATTTTCCCCTGGCTGCCATTGTTGATTGTTCAAGCTTGATTAAAGGTTTCTATAAAGAACTTTGTCTTTCATTATTTCAAAAAGAGTTGTCCATGTAGGATAGATTTGAACTGCAAAAAGGCCTAGAAAACTTTCTTTTTCCATTACTGATAGATATTTGTGTATTTTTCAATATTCGACCCACCCTTCCACTTTTAATTTGGGTCTCATATGTGTCTTTCCTTGGTGCACAGTAGGCGCACTCAAATTTATCCTCTCTTTTTTAAAACAAAGGTTCAAAGTTTCAAAATCAAAAGAAGTTCTTGCAGCCCGCCTTGGGCTTTTGATGGCATGAGCAAAGTCGTGCGATACTTTTATACTTTACTCCAAAAGGTTAAAATTCTCAAAGGATCCCGATGATCCACTTCTCTACCTCTGACTTATTGAATACGTGACCTTGTTTGGTCCTTAGCGGGGTCGTAGGGCATTTTAAAACTTTTCTCCTTTAAGGTTCAAATTCTTAAATTGACCTGACAATCCACTTTTGACTTAATTCGATATGATTGACTTTCGATGCTTCAGATGGGGCCGCGTGGCATTTTAAAACTTTACTCCTGTTTCAAAAAGTTTCAAAGGCAAAAACATTCCAACGGTCTGGTTCTCCACTTTGACTCTCTCGATGTGGGATACACATTTGACTTTTTCTTTTGACATGAGTGGAGCCACGGGTCATTTTACGACTTTAATCCCTTTGCCAAAATGCCTCAAAAAAAAAAGGGCATGCTCCTTCGCATTGGACCACTAAACCAATTTAAATATTTTGCAAAAAGGAAAAAGTTCCAAGTTTTTTAAAATGGCCCCACCGTGCCACATCCAATTAGATTTTGTCAGGCCTGCGGGTCAATCTGACACTTTTACAAAATGATGAAAAGATGCTAAGCTCACCAAGAAGACCCTCTATTTTCATGTGTCTAGTTGGGGTTTGCATCGATTTTGGTGATCAATTCTAAGCATTGATCTCTAGTACTTTTGATTCATGGTTGTTGATCTTGATGAATAAAAACACTTGAAACCCTAAGTCTTTCATATTTTCATTCTCGAGCTCTATCCGAGCTAAAAGAACTCTGCAAAAAAAAATTTCTGGACGACGGCCATTGAAGATGATCTCGAGCTCTGTCTTGTTCCATTTTGAAGTACTTGGAGATTTCTATGGAATATTTTAAGCAACTAAGTGGTTGCTTATCGTGTCACCATTCTTTTGATCTTAAGCTCAAATGAAGGATTTATTTGGTATTTAGAGCTCATTCTTAAATTAATACCTCTGCGAAAACCTTTTTGACCACCATTGATGAACTTTGAAGTTCTGTGGTTACTTTCTCCTTGTTGGATCTCTATTGAGAGTTTTCAAAAGCCATTTGTTAGATCAACAAGGACATTTTCGTGATTCCATAGAATTGTGGATCTATCTAAGCGAAAGCTTCTTTATCGGGATTTTTATTTTACAATCTTACCCCAAGGATTTACTAAAATTTTACTTAGAACCGGTAAGTTTCAACTGGGTACTCATATTTTCCTCCAAAAATGCATGGATTTGGCACTTTGCTTGTTGTAACTTTGTGGTTTTCATATTTTAAGATATGAGTATTCGGATTTCTTCTTTGACTGTTATGAAAACCTCAGCTAGTAAATAAGAGAAAGGCCACCATGGTAATTGATTCTAACGCTTTGTTTTCTTTGATTTCCCAACTGTGGGTGGTCACTACTCTAATTATCTTGAAACTCTTGTTCCTGGAGGATATATGGGTGTCGAATATTTTGCTCAGCTATGGAGTTTTACTTGAGATAGTTGTCATTCCTTTTAGGCGCGTGATTTTTGAGCTCTGAATTGTAAAGTCACTTTACTTGAAACCATCATACTTAGATCTTGAGTTCCATTTTAGTTTGAATGCAAATAATAGTGGTTTGGCCCCATTTTTATTTTTGTATTGCAACAAATCTGTATATGAACTGTTAACTGTCCTACCTGAATGAATTATTTATCCAAAATTTGTATATGCACATGTATTTTTCAATTTTTGGCTTGAAATATTACAACCTAGATTTGGGTATCATTCCTTTGGCATGGGTATTCAGACTTCTTTATTGCTTCTTGATTCTGCAATTTGTACCTGCACACTTGAGAAAATAGTTAGAAAATATTTAGGCTTTTTGGCCTCTCTTATGTCCATGGTTTTCTTTTCTTCTTTCTCTTTTTTTCTAAGTGAGAAAATCATGTATGCAATTTTGATATTCAAGTAATCTATATCTCCTAAGTACTTGTTAAGAGATCCATATGCACAAATTAGGACAGTAAAGGAATATGGATTAACTCGAGCTCTTAACCGATAATCTTCCTCTTTTCTTCTTTTCATGTACAATACTTTTAGTGATGAAGATGAAGATACATCAACCAAAGGAGAAGACCCAAGGCAATGATGGGTTCACTCATACACCTCTATTTTCTCTTTCATGCATGTGTACCTCTTACTTCGATAGTTGTACTTTACTTTCCGGTTACATCCCACGGCTTGTGTGTGAACATTTGAAATTCCTTATGAATAAAGCATTGAATTGTGAAAATGAGTTTTGTATTTCTTTCTACATTTCTACTTTCCGATATGGATTGTATGATGAACTAAACAACTCAAGAATATAATTGAATGTCTTAATCATGAAGGAAAATATATTAAAGAATACATGTAACATCTAGTAATGAAATCTGATTTCTTTGTAGTCTCCAATTATGTTTGATGTTCCTAACTTAGCATTTCATCTATTGTGTAATTGGATGTCTTCATCTATTGTTCTTTTTCTAAACATATTCATGAAATTGTAGACTATGTGATATGTTATATTTTGTGACAAAGACAAATAGCTACAGATTCCACGTAATCATTAATTAATTAAACAATAACAATATTATCTAAAAGAAACTCCCCTAGCTTAGGTATACTTCACAAATGCTATCCATTCTAACGGAGTTTCGAGTTGGCCATTTTTTCACAAGTGCAAAACCTTTCAACAACAAAACAAGCCCCGAAAATCAAAATTTTATGAATAATAATACCCACTATTTTATTTGGTTAAAAAGTACTTAAACACAAATATATACATATGAAAATCTCTTATTATTAATAAATCTGAAATAAATTGATTTATATATGCGCGCGCACACACACACACACACATTATATTAAAACCAAAAGTAAATCCAAAGATTGGTTGCGGTTCATAAAAACACATACTGGGAAAGTCTTTTTTTTAATGGCCGATTAAAAGGAGTATGCATATTAATTTTTTTGAGTTCTGTGGGGTTCTCACCCCACACCCACCTCTAATATTAAACGTGGGGGCCGCGGCTACAGAAAATCCAAAACATTTAAGTAAAGAGTCATCCACGTATCTTGTTAAAGTGGACTTTCTTTATGATAAAGTTTGGTTAATATGTGGTCATTAACAAAAGTTTTAATGTTTATATATATATATATATATATATATATATATTATTGTTATTAAGATGTAATTATATTAATCTATTAACAACATTAAAAATGATTGCATTTAATTAAATTTTCTATATTTTGTTTGTTAAAGGAAACACATTTGGTTAATTACTTATAAAGGAAGTTTTTAAGAATTTTTTTACAAAATTTACACAAGCATAGTTACTTTCTTAAGTAGGAAGATAATTACACTATTATTCTCTTATACTAACATACGTAAAATTTCTTCATTTTTTTGTTTGTGTTTGTTCAAGCTAAGACTAAATTAGAAGAATGGATACGGTTCTTCTTAAAAACTAGAATGAAAATATAATTCAAATCTTTAAAAATGATATCTATTCAAGAAACAAGAGTACTTATCTTGTTTCATCTTTTAACAATTAAAAAGAAATATATTTCATAAACCAAGTGCAATATACACAATGCTCATTTCTTCTAAAATAAACAATATCACATTTTGTGAGTAATGGAACAAGCTTAAAATAAAGAAAGAGACACATTCCCATTTTACTTAATAAACACTTTTTAATTCTTCAAAACAAGGTGCTAAATTGGTAGTTTTCCTTCACATTACTAATACATTTAAAATACACATATTTCATATGACACTCTTAAGGAATTTTACAATATATAAGGATTTCCAAGAAGTACAAAAAAATTCTCTCAAGATTACAATTTACAATCATCCAATCAATTGGAGATAAAGGAAAATGTGCAATTTACCACAAGGATATCAACAAGTGTATCCCCTTGGGGTGCACTAGTGATTTTCATGAAGAAGAAGGACAGATCTCTCGTGGTTGTGTATTTATTACCACAAGTTGAACAAAGTAACGATCAAGAATCATTACCCCCTTCCACACATTGATGATTTATTTGATCTGATGAAAGGGGCCACAGTATTATCCAAGATAGATCTTAAGTTAGGATATCATTAGTTGAGGATCACAGAGGTAGATATTCATAAGACAGCCTTCCATACGAGATATGGCCACTACGAGTTCCTAGTGGTTACTTATGGTTTGACGAATTCCCTTGCGATGTTCATGAGCTTGATGAATGGGGCATTTAGGAAATTCTTGGATTCTTTCGTGCTCATATTCCTAGACAACATTCTAATTTACTCACGTACATGTGAGGAGCACAAGGAGCACCTCTGCTAGGTTCTTCAAAGTGTCTTCATGAGTAGCATCTCTACAGGAACCCGGAGAAGTGTTCATTCTTTCGAGATAAAGGTGCAGTATTTGGGCCACATCATTTCTGGGGAAGGTATCGCAGTCAATCCTTCCAAGATTTGAGCTATCATGGATTGTCTAAAGAACCACTTGTGTGACTAAGGTGTGCGAAATTCATATGTTTGGTAGGATATTATGAGAGATTTGTTCAATACTTTTCTCAGATTGTGCACCCCATCACTTCCCTTCATCGGAAAGGGAAAAAGTTTGTATGGTCTGATAGATGTGAACAGGCCTTTAGGACACTAAAGGAATGCCTCATAACAATGCCTATTCTTCCAAAGTGCCGATCCTCGGGGTAAGTTTTCATTTGCACGAGATGGTTATTTGGCGGGACTAGGAGGTGGGTTGATGCGGGAGGGTAGAGTTGTTGCTTTTGAGTCTTGTAAACTCAAGGATTATGAGCTCAATTATCCAAATCATGATCTTGAGCTTGCAGCAATTGTGCATGCCTTGGTGCGGTGGAGAAACTTCCTTCTTTTCCGAGAGATTTGCACTCGGGATCGATCACTTGAGTCTTCACCACCTATTCACACATCCCAATCTCAACACTCATTAGCGGTATTGAATGGAGTTGATTTGTGAGTATGATATGGAGATAGAGCATTTGAAGGGGAAGGAGAACATGGTTTTATACACCTTGAGTAGATAGTGATATGCGGATACACTTCTTCTATGGGTATAGATTTGCATGGAGCAACATTTTGTATGTGACTTCCTCATGAAAGTTTCTACCTTGTAGCTAGAGAAGATATTGAGTCTTAGAGACCTCTTGAGGGGAGATTTGATGGATTTTCATTAGAGGCAGATGGTCTTCTTAGACATAGAGGTTAGATATATGTCCCTAGAGATAGAGGCTTTGAGACATGACATGTTTTAGAGGCTCACCATGGACCATATTCATCCCATCCTAGGGTGAAGAAGATACACACCACTTTGAGACAGTTGTACCATTGGAGGGGACTTCAGACAAATGTGGCACTATTTTTGTCATGTTGTTTAGAGTGTTAGAGGGTGAAGGCCGAGCACCAACATCCAGTTGGCCTTCTCTATCCTCACACTATACCAGAATAGAAATGGGATAACATTTCCATGGACTTCATAGTTGGGTTACTAACATTGAGATACCACCACGACTCCATCATGGTAACGGTGTATAAATTGATGAAAGTGGATCATTTTTGTCCGGTGAAGAATTCCTACACAGCTAGTGCAATGGCACAAGTATATATTGATGATATTATCTGATTACACAGGATTCCGCAAAAGATCATTTGTGACTGAGATCCTTTGTACACTTCCCACTTCTGACGACGACCATGCGATGCTCTTAGGACAAGGATCAATTTTAGCACAATGTATCACCCCGAGATAGATGGACGGACAGCAGTGGGTGAATCATATTTTGGAGGACATGCTTAGGATGTACATCATGGATCATCAGTGGAGGTGGGAGGAGTATTTTTACTTGGTGGATTTTTCCTACAATAATAGTTTCCAAAGTTTGATAGGCATGGCTCCTTTTCAGGAACTATATGGTAGAGAGTGCATGAAACCTCTTAGTTAGGATAGGTTAGAGGATAGGGTTTCTCTTCAGCCAACTTTATTATAGGACATGGAGCAACAGGTAGTCATGATCGGGAAGAGATTATAGGAGCCACAAGACAAGAAAAAGAAGTATGTGGATCAACATAGGACATTGTAGTTATGATGTGGGCACGAAGGTGTTTCTTCATGTCAGACCACATAAGATCCCTATCCATTACAAAAATGTTTCTAAGATTTCTCCTAGGTTTGTGAGTCCCTTTGAGATTTTAGAGTGCATCGTCTATTAGCCTATCGTCTAGCTTTGCCACCTATCTTTTCTTGTGTCCATGATGTGTTTCATGTTTCTATGCTTAGGAGATATAGATCTGGTCCTTCTCACGAATTAGATTGGACCGCATTGAAGGTAAAGGATCAAGGGAAGGTAATGGTGGAGCCCATTCGTATTATAGAGTACAAGACCTTGGGCCTTTAAGACAGAGAGATTGACTGGTTTAGGTCTAGTGGGATAGGTATGATGAGACTCGCTACTACATGGGAGGATGCTAGACTTCTATGAGTTTAGTTTCCACACCTATTCTAGTGACTTCCAGAGGAAGTCAAGTCTAAGGAGGGGGATTAGTGCCCACTTCCCTTTGACATTTATTTCGATGATTTCTATACTATTGACTATGTTTACAAAAAAATTGTATTATTCGACTTAGCATGATGTTATATTTTGGAGATACTGAGACTATTGTTGGTTTTCAATTATTAGTATGATGTGTCTAGACTTTTAGAGACATTTTGATATGTATGATGATATTTTGTTGACATGGTTATATATATTTCGACATGTGACATTTTCGTCACACACCGTGTAGGCCTTGATAATTGAACTAATGTTGTGATCATTTTGACGTGGATGAAATGTAGAATAGATAGGTTGTTAGAAATTTTTAATGATATCGTAACTTCCTAGATGATGATTTGATCCAAATATAGATGATTTTGGATTTAAATCACATATTTTATCTTATATGTTTTGATGCATCTACGAGGCTGAAGGAGGTATTATGTATTTTGTAGGTAAATATATTCACAACAAACATCAGAGGGATTGGAGACCAACCACATTGGAATGCTAGGTGAATTCAACAAGGGTCGCCATGGAAACATGTATTTTTGTGTATGTGTGTTTGAATTTTTTTGGGGTTCCCATGGGGATTACACTGTAATTATGACCAAGGGGGTTATGTGTTGTCTTTTATTTTAGTTTTTTTATTTTATTTTTGTATGTGATCTTAAAGTGATGTACTCTCATTTATAAATTATTGATTTATGTCTAGATTAGTAAATTAATTAGTTTACTAAATTAATTAAGAGTGGGTCAAAAGAATTCGTTTATTAGAATTGATGTCCCATGCATTATGTATTGTAAGGTGAGTGCTTGTGATCTTGAGTGTTGTACACTCTACCCTCTTCATGAAAAATCGTATTTGACCTTAAGGGTCAATTTTGGAGGCTTGTGGGATAAGTCAAACTTGTCCCACACCTCTTAAATTTCTATGCCAACCCTACCTATGGGTTAGGGGTCAAAAATAGACCCCGTTATTTGTTTTGGGAAGACAAAAAGGTAAAATTTAATTGCACTTTCCTTCTTGTAATTAAATGTTGTCCTTAGGGGCTATGGGCTTGGATTGTGTGTATAAGTAACTTGTCATTCCTCTCACCCACCAATTTATGGTGCATTGGGGTTGAGGTTTGACTTGTGAGGTGGAGTTGAGGATGAGCGATGTGGCCTTCTAAATGGATCCACCTCACCCTCCTCTCTTCCTTTTCTATTTATTCAAGTTCTTTTGCTTGTTTGGGGGTTACTTCATTATTTTGTGCTCTTGCATTTTTTGGAGTTAGAGGATTTTTGAGTGCTTATGGATTTTTTGAGCTTGTTGGTGATTTTTGTGGGCTTAAAGGATCTTAGAGAGTGAATCTTGGAACAATCTATACCGTGGAAAGGTAGGAGCTTTACTCTTGTTTAATGTTATTCTTTTATTTTGTGTATATGTGCTTGTTTTTAGTGTTTTAGAATATTTTTGGGTGCTTGGGTATATTTCCTAAGTGTGGTGTAGGAGGTGACTATGGGGAGATTTCATTTAGGAGGTATAATATTTTTATTTCATGTTTTGGAGGGATTTTGGGTTGGGTGCCCCACCTTGGAAAAGGAATGATTGCATTTCTTACTTGTTTGTTTTATGAGGGAGGCATAAGAGTATGTGGGAGGCATAATAGGTACTTGAGGGAGGCATAAGAGTGCCTAGGGTTTTGATATATGTATTGAATGGTTTTTAGGTGGGCATCCATTTCCCATTGGGAGGCATAAGTGACCTCCCCATAAGTTCTTGCTCCTTTGGCTTTTCATATTTTAATCCTTTTAATCTTGTCATTTTAGTTCTTGTGTTTGTAGTTTGAGTTGAATGTGCTTTGGATTGGTTGTGAAATACTTGGTGTTGTGTTGTGGAAGCTTGTTTGTTTCCATGTGTTAGATCTACCTTTCATTGCAATGTGCTTGGGGTTCAGGGGCCAATGAGGTGGATGGCTTCTCCTCCTCATTGAATATTTTGGTAGGGTGGAGAGTTTTGCCTCTCCCCCATTTTTTTGTGGATCAAGAAAATTATGAAGGAGATCTCTTGTTGGTGATGTGAAGCTTGGAGTTTTATTGGAATCCTTAAAAACCCTTCTTGTGAGAAGAATTATTATTGTTCCCACTTAGGGTGGAGGAAATTGTAATATTGTATTTCTCTTTTAGCTTACACTCTTGTAATATTGTAATGATCTTGTCAATAAAATTTCCATTCACTTATTGGATATGAAAGTTTTATTGTATATTGAAAAATAGAGAGACAATTTTGTGTTGTAAAGCTAGTCTTATAAAATAGAAAAGAAAGTTATTATCTTTATTTCAAGTTTTAGTTTTTATTGTGTGAAAAGAAATTCTTTGTTTTAAAATAAATGAGCTATGCTCAATGGGAAAGGAAAACTTACTTTCATTGTGAAATTGTATTATTGTAAATGAGAAAGAAGAAATATAAAAGTTGTAATATGTTAAAAATGTATGCATAGTAAACTTGTATGTAGAACCAAGTTGTTAGTAGTTGTTTGAACTAATAAGTTGTAGTGAAAATGAAAAAGGCAAAAAAATTGTGGTATATTGTTATGTGGGAATGTTGCATTTTATAGCAAGAAAATAACAATTTTAGAAGTAGATTTAGATTCCTTTTACTCTTAGAATTGAAAGAATATTAGTTGAACAAATTGGAATTGATCTTGTAGTTATTGTTACTACCATTGGATTTGAAAATGCTTTAAAACGAGTAATTTTAACTAAGGAATGAATGAATGGAACTAAATATTACAACCGAAAACTTTAGGCATATTAAATTAAGCTCGGAATTAATTTTAGAACACTTAAGTAACTTTTTTTTTGAGAAATCTTAGATTTTAAGGTTCTGTTTCTAAGGAACATGACCTCTACCTTGTGTAGAGCAGCAGTCTCGTAACTTCCACTTGTTATCCAAAATTCACCCCCAAGGTAAATTTTGATAACATGCATCAAATTCTTTAGTCCCAAGCAATTATATTGATTCAAGGCAAAGCATCAGGTTGCTGGGGTCCCCTCAGATTTTTTCTAACTCCCCTGGCCAAGAAAGAAAGAGCAAGCTCTGAAAAAATGTGGAAAGGTTGCAGAAGACAGGCTCGGGCCAGGAAAAATCATGAAAAATGGCTAAGTCTTGGTCTCCGGGACAGCCGGGACAAAAGTACGCGAGGGACGCGTGGGACGCGAAAGCGCGGATCGGCTGAAGACGAAGAGGAAAAGTCAACATTTGACCCGTGAAACTTCAAACGGCCATAACTTTTGACTCCGAGCTCGATTTTGCTTAATGTTCATTCCCGTCAAATGACAGAAAACCCCTACCAGACCCAAAATAGCTGCCCGCACTCAGAAGGCCATAACTTTTGCATTTCTCAACAAAATCGCACAAAATTGGTACCATTGGAATCGTGGTTCTGAGCCCAATGCACAACAATCAAGAAATTCCAGATTTGATTAGAAGTTGATTGAGTTTTTAAGAAAACGTGGCCGGATTCGAATGCAGTGTTTTATTTGGTAGCCGGAGTGCAATTAAGAGGCATGGTCATCATTCTTTCTCTCGCTGCACATGGGACAGCATGGGGAGCCTTTTGCAAGTAATGTATAACCATTTCACTCAATTTAATGCCCCTTACAGGTGGTTGAAGGACAGATTTCGGGATTTCCATTTTCCCTTCTCTTCTCCTTCTCATTTTTTCGATAAATTGGAGTGTTGGGCTCATTGTAAGGGGAGAGATTTTTTGGGTAGAAAAGCTCTGTCAAAATTACTTTGTGAATCCAGTGTGTTGCAGGCCCTTGTAGTGGACTCCTTGCATGGTGATCCGTGCCCTTATCTTGTAATAGATCGAATCAGTGCATACCAGGAAGCAATAAAATACAAAGTTTGTGGATGTATCTTCCCCTGCTATGTTTTCTTGCATTCTTCTTGCCCCTTTTATCTTTCTACAAGAATATTGTGTCTATTATTATGTTCTTGTAGGAATTCACTAACATTGTGTATGTTTGGAATATTGTTGTGAATGCATTTTGCTAGATTATGGAGAACTGTCATCACCTCTTCTAGTGTGCACTTTCCCTCTGTATTTCACACATTTGGAGATTACTCTCACACCCTCCTTTTCTGGTGTATCACCGCTTTAGTGTAGGCTTTCATTTTATGTATTCTCTCTCCCTGGTCCCTTGGAAATTTAGATTAGAACAGTTAGCTTATCCTGCATTAGAGTAGATTGTGGCAGGTAGTTTAGGAGCAAGAACCAACTTTCTCTCGGAGGTCCTGCTCTCAGTAGCAAGTCCCACAACTTGGAGATAGTACCCATGTTATCCAATCACACTGTGAGTTCAAATACATGCACAGGGGTGCTGTGATTCGGTGATAACACCACTCAAGCAAGGCGGTGGTCTCGTAACTCGCCGTCATAAGGCGGAAGTTCATGGTTTGTCACCTAGGTAGAGCGGCGGTGCTAGGACCACCGACTGCTTGTGGGCGGTGGTGGTTCTCTCACTTTCGGTGGAAAAAATAGTTCTCGAGTCCAGTGCAAGTTTTAACCTATTCTAATTACATTTTTTAAGCTTGTAAAACCTCAAGGAAACCACCAAAAACTAAATAATGGCCAATTCTTATTGTTTAAAGAAAATAAATATCTAAATGGTAAATTAAAAACACTCTTTCTCATTTATATTAATGGGCGTAGGGTTTTCCCAAATAGAGAACCCCAAATACAAATAGCTTTGAAATAAAACCAGATTGGTAAAGGAAATCCCTTCAATCCTTGAACGAGAGAAATTACAATGATAAATCCATAAACAAAACTACCCTAAGTTTGATCTTGAAGAATTTCTCCATAGTTTCTCCCTTCCTTTCTCCCATGGCTTACTTTGGTCCAACCTACAAATAAAACAAGAGAAAATGGACCAAATGAGGAGAATAGAATAAAGGAAAGGTTTTAGTAAGAATTCATAATGAAGTTTAGGGCTAGTTTGGAACCCTAGGATCTAGTGGCCACAATTGAATTGATATAAGGGTGGAGAATCAACCCTAATTTTATTTGTAGGAATGTATTTTTAAAAATATTTTGATTAAATCCTTAAGGGTATGTGTAGATGGGTGAATGACACCATTTGAACACCTTGGTGTGCAATGTCACTAATCTAGTTCCTAGTATGTTTTAGAAAAATAATGAAATAGACATTTAAGTTATTTAAATAATGGAATTATAGTAACTAGGTATAAGGTAATGTATTAAGGTAGGAATGTTAGTTGTGGAGTAGTAAAAACTTTAAACCATGTAAATTAAACCATGGAACCTTCATAGTTGAATGTTAATTAATAGACCTTAGAGATAAATTAAGAATATTTTAATCTTTTAACTAGACCTAGTTCCCCAATTGTAAAGTTGAGATTAGTGGTGTGAGTTAATTTAATGTACCCTAGGGGTTGACACCCTTGTAACCTTTTATCTTTTTAAAAAAATTGGTTACAATTTTTGGTATAAGTGTTAATTTTAACATTTTTTAGAACATCATTTTTGTGGGCATTACATGAACCATGAGGGGCATTGAGAAACAATGACAAATTTTGACAAGGTGGCTTCACCACAAACACATACAAGACATTCAACTCAACCAAGACAACATAATCAACAAATTGGCACATTCACAACAATAATGTTTGTAGATCAAACCAAATAGAGAAATGGTTATGGGAGACCACCTCCTTATGCCTCCCAAGTGAAGTGGGAGTCTTACCCTAAGCCTCCAAGTGCATAAAATAATCACACAAAATCATTATTTCTCCCTTGAAATCATGTAACAAAACCTTGATTTCTTTTTCACTCACCATAGGTAATACTCTCATTCACACTCCCACCAATAGAACACCTCACAAAACTCCCTTTACCTCCACAATGGTCCCATAAACCCTTCTCCCACACCCAAATAATGCCTACTACCCAACAAACACAAACACATCTTCATAAGACAAAACAAATAATTTTACAAGCACAATGTTGCATACAAATAAGCAAAACAACATAATGACAAAAGTGGAGATCCTTCCTCTCCATCAAGTTCCAAGAAAATTTCACAAGCCTCTTCGAATCCAAGCCAATTAATTTCCAAGCACTCCAAAATCTCCAATTCCAAAAGTGCACGAGAAGAGAAAAGAACAATTAACCCCCATTCCAACAAAAATTACCAATAAATAGGGATGGAATGTGAGGATGATGAGGTGGCTACATCTAGGATGCAACTTCATCAATTCTCCATCCCCACACTCAAGTCAACACACCAAGACCAATAAAATCAATGCACATGCAATGACTATGACAACCCACATGGCTCAATTTTTTCACACCATGCCTTCAAAGGACCTAATAAATTGGGGTAAAAAATAAAGTGTAATAATTTTCCTTCTATTACACTCAAAATGGACAAAGAATTCAAAATAAGATTTTCAACCCATAAGTAGGGTTGTTGGGTCAATTTAAGAGGCATGGGACAAGCCATGCTTGTCCCAAAAGCCTCCAAAACGCCCCAAGTCAAAATCCGAATTTTGATTTTTGGTGGAGTAAAACACTCCCAAATAAACATAAATTTTACTTAGATAAGGACTACCAAACGTCATCATAACTATTTGTCACATATCTAATTTGGTTAACAAAAACAAAAGGGTTAAGCTTTATTAACACACATTTACACATGTTAATAAAGTGACAAAATTTCCAAATTTTAAATACAAAAATCATTAAATAAATAACATACAAAATTTAAAGAAAGGAAAACAATTCACCCCATGGCTACATATGTGAATTCACCCTCCAATGGGAGGCCTCCAAATTAGACATACAAAAATTATACTAAACAACATTACACAAGTTGTCAAATTTGGCCTCATTGCTCAACGCCCGATATCATTCCGTGGTTGGTTCCATATTCCCTTTGATGTATGTGATCAAGTTCCTACATACACCAAAATACCTATCTCGGCCTTTTATCTCGTATTAACAACATCGAGACAATATACATATAAAATAAATATCCATCATTTGACATTAGAAAATTCTATTATCCATCAATATATCAAAATCTAACCCTAACATCCATGAGGTTACAATTCAACTCAAAACATCCTAAAACATAACCTATCAATATAAAATCTATATCATGAAAATCAACATATATCGAACTATCTAACATCACTATCTAGTGCATCATAATAAGACGTAAACATCATAATGTCAATAGTCCAAATATCAGTGAAATCTATCATCTACTAATCAATGTATCATAATCAAAATGTTTGAATATCAATCCAATAATATCAATATCAAGATGAAACAGTGTTGAAGAGGAGTGGGCAGTACATGAAGTAGCACAAAATATGAAAAAGAAAAGAATATTCGAGACACGAGAAGAGAAACGATTGAAAAACAAAGCAACAACTATGAGATTGTAAAATTTATCGAATTAATATAATACATTTTGTGTTTGTTTTTCATATTTGTGTTTTTAGTTGTGTCTTTCCCTTACTAGTTAAATTTGGCATTACATTTTATGAATAATACCTGAATACATTTTTTAGGTATATGTTCGATTAAGTGACACGTGGATTTATTTTATTATTCTTTATAATGGGTGAAGTTATGTGTGTCATATTTTGGTTTCTTATACATTGGGTAAAGTGATACCATACCCTTTGGTTCATTATACTTCTTGAAATTGGAGACTAATTACCCTAAATAATCTAATGGTGTAGTTTTAACATAACTATTTAACATAACGAAACAAATAAATTTTCTAATATTGGGTAGAATTATCGTATCCAAAGCCACCAAATGGTCAATTTTAAATAGTGTATCTCTTTTTGGTCAATAAAAACTACATATAATCCTTTACATAAAATATATACATGAAACACTATATTATAATGTGTTAGACAAATTTTTACCCATTTCGGGCTTATCTTACATTCAAGATAACTCAAGTTGAAATCACTCAAAATGAAAGAAAAAATATCCCTTCATTCCCTAAAATAAGACCTAACATTAGCACCATATTTCAAATATTTCATAACAACTCAGATCTAGGTCCAAGAGTTAATCTTCTCAAATCAAAAACTAAAAATAGAACTCAATAATAAATATTTTTGAAGTCCCCAAGTTGTCAAAAGTTGCATCCATCTATTATTATTGCACATTGCGGGGTGAAAAACCACATGTAGTTTGATGCCTCTTAAAAATATTGCTCATGTAGATATTCTAAGGATTTTAATTTTAAAACAACTAATTATTTTGCAAAGATAAAAGTTTCATGTCAACGTGGTTCCTTTCAAATGGTTTTCACAAATGATTCGACATAATATTTTACGTAAATCCATAAGCTATTTATTTTAGGTCGTGTAAGTTATAAAAAAATTTCAAGAGAAACAACTATTCAAAATGACAAAACTATTAAATGGATTGTTCCTATACCAAATGGCACCATACCTATGCATAGTGAAATTGTAGAATAAAAAAATAAGCATCTATAGAATATTTCTATCTAGTTAATCACTCTATAACACCAAAGTAATCAAGCTAGTTAAAAGTAGATCTACACTCTTTATTACCTATCTATGTATGTATTTTTAAAATTTGTTACAAAGAGTCAATGTTTCTTAATAATATATATGTACGTGTTGGTATAAATAGAAATGCCTATCTAATTATAAGAATGTACATCTTATTATTTATCCACAACTTGAGCTTCAATTAGTATAACCCCTTCTACATATATTCATATTTATCATACGGTGGAAACAAATTGTCAACAAATATATTATAATATTAAAATTACTCGTAATGATTTATATTTTCAAGACATGTTTTTATAAGATATCCCTAAATGAAAAAACATAAGCACACTATCAATTCCAATAACCATAGTTTCAATATAAAATTAATTGCAAACTATATGTAAATGAGGTATGTTTTGAAAGATAAAGCATAACACAAAATAATCTACTAAACGCAAAGCTTAAATAATATAGAGGATGTTATTTTGTAAAAATGTTGCTAACACTTACAATCATGGGATCCTTTATGTTATCTCTTTTGGTTTTTCAGTATCTAGTATTATGCAATATGATTCTAAAGAACTCATTGAACTATTATATTTTCATTTTTACAATTATATTTTTGTAAATTTTGAAAATAAAAAAATCTTATAAATAATATAGAATTCTACACTTACTCAAAATAACTACAATTTTTTTCACCTAAAATATTCAAGCAATATTAAAATTCCAAAGTAATTTTTCTCTTGAATATGAAAAAATACAATGTTAATATATGGTCGATATAATAACTATGGCCACTACAACAAGAGGTGGAAAAGGAAATCTCAGAAACTCCAAGAAAAATGAAATGAACCCAACTACCCATTCAAATAAATAGAAATGAACTATCCAAAGAAAAATAATAAACTTAAAACTACCACAAAATATAGAGTTGTGAAGGAGAAGATAATAAAGTAGTAAACAAAATACATATGGGATTAATACTCATACTATGTAAACAAAGCTAGATATGAAATAAAACCATCGATTCTCTTCTATCACTGTAGGAACTTACATCACATCCATTTCACATAATCTTAATAATTTTTTTTATATTTTAATATTTTGATATAGCTTACTTGTTCCTAACTACAAACACTGAATATATTTAGATACTTTATGCCATAATGGTAAATTTAAAACAAATAGAAATGTTATTTTACTTCTTGAGAAAACAAAAAACTTCAATCCTCCACCGAAAAAACATATAATTGTGTTTTGGAAGCAATTATATGGGTAACAATTGAACTTTTCCTTTCTATTAAAAATCCTTAAAATCAAGTATTTGATTAGATGGAAAAATTTAATTAAATATGATAATGTTTCTAATTTTTGTTACTTAATCTTAGGACAAATAATAATCTATAAGGTTACTTAATATAAGTATTATAATTTTCTTTTTGAAATAAACATAAAATATAAATAATTATTATATTTAATCATCATCATATCAACACTCCAAGTTAAGTTTGATATTCTATTATTTGATATTTAGAAAAATATTATTACTATTCCCATAACAATTGAGTTTGAATTTTGTAAGATGTATATTTCTTGAAGTTTAGATAACATGAAATGTCACATACTTTAACTTTATAAATTTTACAATATAACGATGTGACTAAGATACGAAAGAGATCCCTACCTTAATAATTTAGAGGAGAATTTAATTGAGTTCACAATTATGAATCAGGGTTACATGAGCACCATTTTTATTTTTAAGTGTCCACTTCTCTTTGACACTTATTACATTTCTATTTCGATTACTATTGACTATATGCATGGATATTATCATATCGCTTTTTGGTTTAACATGATGTTATATGATAGAGATATTATGATTGTTGATGGATTGTGATTCATAGTATGATCTTTATGAATTATTAGAGACATAGAGAGACATTTTATATGGATGATGATGATGTGTTGTTAGTATATATATGTACTGAAATTTGGAATTATCATCATGTCAACTATGTTTTAGCATTTGAAATAATCTCATGATATTGTTGATATTGATGAAATGGTAGAATTGAGATGTTGTTAAAATTATAGACAAATGATAGCATTTTTAGTTTAGATGATGATTTTTTTATATGAGGATATTATTGATAAATGTGCGTATATTTCATCTTTGATGTATTTGATGTGGCCACAAGACCGAAGGAGGTATTATGTGATTTTATAGGTAATTATATCACAATAATCGGAAGGGGGTTAGGAGACCAACCACATCGTAAATACTTGATGGATACAATGATGGTCACCATGACAACTTGTGTAATGTGTTATGTTTTTCATTAGTTTGTTAGGGGTCTCCCGAGGGGGAATGACCTCCAATTATGACCATGGGATGTGGGGTAACTTTTCCCTTTTCTTTTATTTATTTTGGCGTATGTGAATTAATTTGTGATGTAGTTTATTTTACCATGGTTAATTAACGTTCCTTAATTAATTAAATTAAGCATGTTTATTAAGTTATTTGGGGATGTGAAAAAGGGGCCATTTATTAGAGTCATTGGTAATTTGGATCTTGTAATTTAAGTTGAGTGTATGTGACCTTGAGTGTTGTACACCCTACCTTACTTATAAAATTCGGATTTGGGCTTAAGGGCCATTTTTCGAGGCTTGTGGGATAAGTTAAGCTTGTCCGACACCTCTTAATTTCATATTCCAACTCTACCTATGGATTGGGGTGTCAAAAATAGACCCCATTATGTGTTTTGTGAGGTAAAAGGTGACATTTAATCGCACTTTATTACATGGGTTTTAAACTTTTTCCTTAGGGGATGTGAGTTGGAGTTGTGTGTATAAGAGGTTTGTAATTCCACTCACCACTAATTTATTACACCGTGGGGTTGAGGTTTGAATTTTGAGGTGGAGATGAGGATGAGTGATGTGGCATCCTACATGGAGCCACTTAACCATCCTCTTCCTCTTTCTATATATGTAAGTTTATTTGTTTGTTTTGGGGTTACTTCATTTTATTAAGCATTTGTATTTTTGGAGTTAGAGAATTTTGGAATGCTTGTTGAAGTATTGATCTTGTTGGAGTTCTATTGAGCTTGAAGGAGCTTGGAGTGTGATTATTTGATCAAGTTATTACTGTGGAAAGGTATAACCTACACCCTTGTTTATCTTTCTCTTTTATATCGGTTTTTTCATGCAAGTGAACATGGTTTATATGTTATTCGGGACCTTCAGTAGAATGCCTAAGTATGGTGTAGGAGAAGGCTATGAAGATTTTATTTTGTAGGGATACATAAGAGATTGTTCCTTTTTGGGAGGGAGTTGGGTTAGGTACCCCACCTTGGATAAGAAAATGTTTGTTTTTATTAGTTGGTTCTTTTTAGGGAGACATAAGAGATTGTACAGAGGCATAACAGAATGTGGGAGGCATAAGATTTGTGTAGGGGTTTTGAGTTGTGTTTTGGAGGGTTTTATGGTGGGAACATAATCCCATTGGAAGGCATAAATGATCTCCCCATAGATCCTTGATCTATTGGCTTTTCATTTCAAGCCTTGTGTATTTTTAAATTTGCATTCTTGTTATTGTTATCTTGTGTTTGAATGTGTGTTACTTGGTTGTAAAATTTTCTTTATGATGTGGAATCATTATGTTATTTTCTATGAGTTAGACCCATTCCTTATTGCATTTTGGTTCGGGCTCGGGGGCCAATGAGGAATATAACTTGTTCTCCTCATTAGATTATTGGTTGGGTGGAGAGTGTTGCCTCCATGCCCTTTTTATTGTTGTGATTGAAGTGAAGAAATGGTGGAGTTCTTGTTGAATACTTAGAACTTGGAGCATTGTAGAAGTCAAAAGAAATCCTTCATTATAGAAACATTTCTTATAATTCCCACTTAAGTGGAAGGCTAGTAGACTTGCATTTAAAAGAAAAGTTATCTTGTATATTTGTTTATTAAGTTGTAATGTATTGTAATTCCCACTTAATGTAATGCATTACAAAGAAATGAGCTATGCTCAAATAAAAAGGAAGTTCATTGTTATTTGTAGGAGTTATATTATTGTAAATAATGAAAGGGAAACTTGGAAGTTGTAAATCATTGAGAGTGTATTCTTAGTAAATCTTAAGCGTATAATAGTTTCTTGATTTTATTTAGAGAAACTTAGATTGTAGTTGAAATGGAAGAATGCACAAAATTATAATGAGTTACCTTGTTGAAAAACTATATTCTTGTTGCGGAAAAAAAAGAAAGCAATGATACTTAGGAATAGATTAAATTTCATTTCTTAATTTGAGATTGAAAGTAATTTCTCTGGAAAATTAATCTGGGACTTCTTTTGTAGTATTCTAGTTAAATATAAAATCTATGTAATTTAATGATTTAAGCCATAGAATGAATAAATAGTTTAACTTTTCAACTACAGACTTTAGAAACATAAATTCAAGCTAAGGATAAACTAGAAATCACTTTAGTAAGATTCATTTTGGAATAATTGTGGAATTGATGGTTCTATTTTTTAAGAATAAGACCATCACCCTATGCAGATTGGTAGTCTCGAGACCACCATCTTGATAAGAGGAGCATATCGAGCCACCACCTTTGATAAGGTGGCAATGAAAATCGTAACCATGGTAGGGCAGTGGTCACAGGGTCGCGATCTGCTTTGGGTTGTGGTTTTGTCATTTTTAGTGGAATGGTAAAATCCGTGACTATGTGAACTTAAGCTTGATTTAATTAAAATTTGAGCCTATAAAAAACAAAAGGAAACATCCAACAAATTATAACAGAATAAATTCATGGATTCTAGCATGTAAATATTTGAATCAGATTTTAAATGTATGAAATCTCATAGAATAATTTGAAATAGGGTTTTGGCCTAAATAGAGAAATCAAAATGAAAATACTAAGTGACTATTCCAGATTTGAAATGGAAATCTCTGAAATCAACAAATGGAAGACATTGCCATATTAAATCCATAAACTAAACTAAACTAAGCTAGAACCAAATGAATTCCTCCATGGCTTTCCTCCTTGCACCCATGGCTTCCACTCCTCCAACCTACAAATAAAAGAAAATAAAAGAGACCAAATGAGCAGGCTAGGGAAATGAAAAATGTTTAATAAAAATTCATAAGGATAGCTAGGGTTAGTATGGAACCCTAAAATATAATGGCCACAATGAATTAATCCAAGAGATATGAATCAACCCTATATTTTATAGGTGATAATATATTATGGGCTTTTAAATAATTTAAGTATATGTCAAAATGGGTGAATGCAGCCATTTTGTTCCTAGTGTATTAAGTTAAAAATGTATCTCTCCAGTGTGTTTTCATAAATGATTAAATAGATATCAAGACTAATAATTTGAAAAAGGAACTAAGGGTAAGGGTTTAATAAATTTGGAATGAATGTATTTACTGTGAAAGTGAAAACTATTTAATCAAGTAAAATAATTAATCGACACTTTTCAAGAGAATTGTAACTAGATTATAATTAGAATTGAATTAAGAATATTTGAATATTAATCTAGACTTGTTCCATTTTATGCAATGCGTAGTTTCGGTAAGAAATTAATCAAAGGTATTAAAGGGTTTGGCACCCTTGCAATGCTTTAACAAAAGATTATTTCCACAACTTTCTAGGCAAGTATTTAGGGTTTAATGTGGTTTTAGAATGTAGGTTTTTATGGGTGTTACATTTGGTATCAAAGCGAGGTTGTTCAACGCTAGGACCTTGGGAACACTTGGAAATGTAAGACATAACAAGAAAACCTAGGACAACTCTAAACCTAGATCACACAACATTATATGATATTTTAAAGTGTAGAAGATGTAGAAAATTGAAACAAATCCTAGATTGATAATCTAACTCTCTCTTTGGTCTATGCATGAGGTGTGGATATGACGAGGGGTTCTTATATGTAGACCTAGAATTACCACCCCCATATCGGGAAATAACAACCATATTGCATCGATACTTTAGACACTACAAGATGTTAATGTCGTTATACGTGGGGATTTCTAAGAGGGAGACCTAGCAGACAAGACATCGAGCCATTAGTAGAGGGTCATGCACCTTCTCCACATAGCAATGAGTATAGGGCGAGAGAACTCCCATGTGGAGTCACCTAAACATGATTCACCATAGAGAAGTGCTAGAGATAGTGCTACAGGGACACAAAGACAGATTCGGGAGCCCTAGGTAGAGTGATGATCGGGTTAAGAGACCTATAGGTAGACATTCTATAGCATGAGATCACATGAAAGAGATTCTAAAACTCCATCCATCTCATTTTACTAAGGATACTAGGGGATTTCAAGTAGAAGCATGGTTGGTCACCTTTAGCGGATTCTTCAAACTATGTTCATGAGCGAGTAACACAAAGGATCATGTAGCCATAGACCTTTGAAGAGACGGAGCTGAGGTATGGTGGAGGACTAAGGAGAAGAAGATCCATGTGGATTCCAAGAAAGTTACATGGGAGATATTCGAGGAGTGTTTTAGGAGAAAATACTTGTCCAAGAGATTCATTCGAGAGGATAGATGAGTTCCATGACCTACATCAAGCATCCATGATGGTAAAAACATATGAGAGCGATTCCTGGACATACTTCAGGTATGTAGACTACACGTAGGAGGAGAAGGTGAAGATCCATAGGTTCATCGAGTCTGAACCTAGAATTAGGAGAGCAATGCACATTCATTATCGGTAAACATTAGTAGAGGTTGTTAATAAAGCCTACATTACAGAGGAGACAAAGGGGAAGACGCACTAGGCTAGAGATAGAGTGTAGAGTTTTATCCACAAGATTCATGATAGCCGACCAAGGGGGGTTAGCTCCTCCTTCTCGTGGAAGACATGATTCTACACAGTCTTCATTCAGACCACCATAATAGCCACCTCAAAGAACAACAACAGCATTCATCCTCCATCTAGGCCTCCATAGAGATTTGATGCTCATAGGGGACGTAGTATGAGTCCTCCTCCTATGGTACTAGTTAGGGCTTAGGTAGTGCCTAGATTTCAGTCCATAGGAGCTCATTAGCAATGATCACAATAGTCTATAGTAGAATCATCAAGATCCATGGCACAGACCACTAGAGTACTGCGCAGAGCCACTTCTCATTAGACAGACCAGTCATTGATACGGGTGCGATGTAGTTGGGCATCATTGGAGAGAGTTCCCTCATAACCCTAATAAAAATGGTAAGGAATTGGTTTGAGCCTACATTAGGAAAAATGGCTAGAAGCCACATGATATATGTAGTGGTTGAGAACCATGAGGAAGAGCACTAGAGCATGATGATTGAGACTACATGTAGCATTGATTGTATTCCTATATCTGTTTTATTTGATTTCGGCTCCTCTTATTCTTTTATTTCTCCATTTTTAGTAGACCTATGTAGGCTGGTGACAGTTAGGAAGATCCATAGTTGGGATGTGGAGATGGCTTCTGAAGCCAAACTCACATTGGAATCCTTAGTCAAGGAGTGCATAATTGACATAGGGCCTTTTTCCACAAGTTTTGATCTTTGTATCCTTCCTATGGGTTCCTATGGGATTATTTTGGGTGTGGATTGGTTGTTTGCACACAAGGCTAGAGTTGATTGTTACAGTAATTGGTAATAACATGTGTATATTATTTGGGAGTTAGTAGATGTACCTCTATTCGCACCATATCCACTATGGAGCTTAAGCGGTGTGCATGATGAGGTTGCAGGTTGTATGCTATCATAGTTAGTGAAAAATATGAGGATGATTCTAAAGGTCATCAATTGATGATCATCATATTAGGAGTGATTTTTCGGATGCCTTTCCAAGGGATCTTCTCAGTTACCTCGCCCACATGAGATATTTTTTCACATTGATTTGATTCTAGGTGCAGAGCCCATCTCACAAGCGCCATATAGGATAAATACCCTAAGTTGAAGCTAGAGGTCCTTCTAAGGAAAGGCCTAATCTATCCTAGTGTATCACCTTCCAAGTACACCGTGATTTTTGTAAAGAGCGAGGATAGATCCTTGTGATTTTGTATCAATTATTGTCAACCGAACAACGTAACGATCAAGAATAATTATCCCCTTCCACACATTGATGATTTATTTGATTAGATGAAGGGGGAAGAGTATTTTCCAAGATAGATGATATGTTTCGATACCATCAGCTAGGATCATGGAGGCGGATATTCATAAGACAACCTTTTGTATGAGATATGGCCACTATGATTTCATAGTAGTGCCTTTTAGTCCGAAAATTTCCCCTACAATATTCATGAGTTTGATGAATGGGGTACTCCATAAATTTTTAGATCACTTCGTTCTCATATATCTTGATGATATTTTTATTTACTCATGCACACGTGATGAACATGTTCACCAGGTTCTACAGTGTCTTTATGAGCGAAGCTTTACATGAACCAGAGAAGTGTGCATTCATTTAGTCGTAGGTGAAGAACTTGGGTCACATCATTTTAGGGGAAGGTATCACAATCGATCATCCCAATATTAGAGCTTTTATGGATTATCCTGTCATAGCTATTGTGACCAAGGTGCGTAGTTTCATGGGGTTGATAGGCTACTACGAGAGATTTGTTTAGGAATTTTCTTGGGTTGCGCACCCCATCACTTTCCTTCAACGAAAGGGAATAATTTCTATTGGTTTGATGGATATGAGAAGAGCTTGATTATACGAAAGGTATACCTTACAACAACAATGATTCTTGTTGTACTCGATGCTTAGAGGGATTTCTTTGTGTGTATGGATGTTTCCTTGGTAGGAATATGGGGTGTATTGATTCAAGAGGGCCGTGTGGTCTCCTTTGAGTCTCACAAACTCAAAGATCATGAGATCAATTATCTTACTCCCGACCTTGAGCTTGCAATAATTGTTCATGCTTTGGTTTGGTAAAGACATTTCCTTCTCGGGCGGAGGTTTGTTCTTAGGACTCGACAATTTGAGCTACGACACGTCTTCATACAACCCAATCTCAACGCTCTTGAAAGAACATTGGATGGAGTTGCTATGTGAGTATGACATGGACATAGATCATGTGAAGGGGAACGATAATGTTGTTGCTTGATGCTCTAAGTAGGCAAAGACATGTGGTTATGGCTACTTAAGTGGGTATAAATTTATGGAGAAGGATTTTTCGTCACTTCCTCATGATTATTTCTACCCCGCAACTAGATTAGATATTGAGTCTTAAAACTCCTTGAGGGGAATTTTGATTGTTTTGCACTAGATTTAGATGGAATTCTAAGACACGGAGGATAGATCTATGTACATAGGGATGGAGGTTTGAGACAGGATATCTTAGTATAGATTCATCATGCACCTTATTCAGCCCATACAAGGATGAAGAAGATGCATGCCACATTGAGAAATTTGTACCATTAGAGACAGCTTTGGAGAGATGTAGCTCATTTTGTGTCGTATTGTTTAGAGTGTCAAAGGGTGAAGGTTGAGCATCAACATCTAGCTAGTCTTCTTTACCCACATGTTATACCAGAGTGGAAATGGGACACCATTTACATGGATTTCATAGTAGGGCTACTGATGTCAAGTTACAACCATGATTCCATCATGGTCACGGTGGATAGATTGACGAAAGTGGATCATTTTTCACTGGTAAAGACCACGTATACATCTAGTGCAAGATGTAGCAAGAGTGTACCTAGATGAGATTGTTAGAGTGAAAGGTATTCCGTAGAAGATCATCTCGTGACCATGATCCCTTGTACACATAACACTTCCGGACTTCTATGCGGTAGGAACTTAGGACAAGTATCAATTTCAAAATATCCTATAATCATGAGACAGATGACTAGACATAGTCATTGAATCAGATTTTGGAGGACATGCTTGGATGTATGTCATGGAAATTCAATCGAGGTGGGAGGAGTAC
This sequence comes from Taxus wallichiana var. yunnanensis, assembly GCA_018340775.1. Lineage (NCBI taxonomy): Eukaryota > Viridiplantae > Streptophyta > Pinopsida > Cupressales > Taxaceae > Taxus > Taxus wallichiana. The sequence goes on from CM031241.1 coordinate 555,642,820, forward strand.
TTGTACTTGGTTGAGTTTGCATACAACAATAGCATTTAGAGTTCTATTGGGATGGTAACATTTTAGGCACTTTATGGCGGAGTGCAGGACACCTTTGCATTGGGACAAATTCGAGGACAGAGTATCTCTTGGGTCAATGATGTTATAGGGCATGAAGAAACATGTTGTTTTGATCCGAAAAGGTTGTAGGAGGCACAAGATAGATAGAAGAAGTATGCAGATAAGAGGAGTGTTGACCGTAGTTATGAAGTAGGCACGAAGGTGTTCCTTCATGTCAAGCCTCATAAGATTCTTATCCATTATGAAAAAGTCTCTAAGTTATCTCCTAGTTTTTGGGTCCATTCGAGATCTTGGAGGGATAGGTCCCTTAGCTTATCGTCTAGTCTTGTCACCCAACTGTCTCGTGCACATGATGTGTTCCATGTATCTCGTTCTAAGGATACATATCCTAGATACTTCTCATGTTTTGGATTGGACCACATTGAAAGTGTAAGAGCAAGAGAAGACGATGGTGAAGCCCATGTGTATTATAGAGTGCAAGACCCTAGGCCTTTGAGGAAGAGAGATTGATCATGTGCGAGTCCAAGGGGGACAGTATTGTTGGTACCCAAATTTACACTTCTTCACAAACAGAGCAACATCATGGATTTGAAAGGACACTCAAAAGTAGATAAATGATTATGTATGTCATTTTGTAGCCGAGGAAAAAAATTATTAGACTTTTTACCACACAAGCCTTGAAGAAGTGGGTACCACTTAAAAGGATATGATCTTCCCTAACTATTTTAGGTTGTTCCTTTTAACCAAGTTAAGAGAACCTATTTTGTAACCTTTTTATTGAAGGAGATGTAGATACCTTTCTTCCGTAAAAACTTTATAAAGAAAACCTTCGAGAAAATATGATCAACACACCAAATCGAGACTCTCACGATTTTTCACTTCCAGATTATGGAAATATTTTCAATACAAGGCAAAGGTTACTAAAGACATTAAGAGATCCTGATTGTTTTGCATATTTTTGCAAGTAGATTTTGTTCCTTTGTTGATACACAGGGAAAACAGGGGTAGTTCAAGGTAGATCAATGGTTTTTAAATGATTTTTTTGGGAGATGAAGCAAGATAAAGTTGATTATATTGGATCTTTGTAGGTAATTCACAATAATGAACAGATTCACAATAGAAATCTCCAGAACAGTCAATATGTTCCTTCAACCAGAAGGTGTGCTTCAATGGAGGCCCAAATCAGCACGTTTTCACATAATCTTTGAGACTCTAACATGAAGGCTCAAATTTAAAGACTCAATTAAACACTAAATTTTCTGATAAATCACGCCTAAGGTACACCCGAATACTTACGACAATCTTTATCAACAAATGAAAGTAAATTGATTTTAAATTTGTTTATCTCATCCAAGATGAAGGCTCTTCTTAAAATGAAATTAAAAATACCATTAGACTATCACAGGATGAGATCCTGTGTGATTTCACAAAAAATTAGTATAATATTGCAATAGGAACGAAAAAAACTATTTGTAGACATTCTAAAAATAAAGCAGACACAAAATTGCTAGAGATTAGACACAAATTAATTCCAAAATTGCTTAGATTCATCAGCAAGGGAAATATTCCAGAGAAATATTAGTGCTTATTAATGTCTATACATCTAGAACCAACTTGAAATGATAGAAAATATGACACGAAGAAAATAACAGTAATCTTGGCTTTGGCCTCTTAGGAATATGACTTTCTCAAAAAATTCTCAGAATTCATACTCCAACCATTTGCACGAGTAATCTCATTGAATTTATAATACACCCTTTACATCCAATTTTCCCCCCCAAAAGAGGAATATTTGAAGCACCTTTGTTGCACATATCGGATCATGTTTTGTAGAATGTGACATTCAACAGATTTGTAAAAAGGTTGTCAGGCATTTTCAAAAAAGGTGAATCATTGCAAATATTTGCATCATTGTTCTAACTGGAGGCATATTCTTCACCCTTGGTGCCTGCAACTCCTTTTCCCCTCAAAGAGAAGAATATTCAAGGGACATTTGCGTGTTACCAATTTGTTTTAGACAGAGAGATTTAACAAATTTATATCCAAAATCTTCCATGTGGACCAACCGTGAATGATCGCGTTTCTTGGGCCTTTGTCTAATGACTAGGATACCATGCCATAACTTTTTGGGAGTCCCTTTAATCATTCTGATTTTGTCATATGAGAAATACCCTTTTTAATCATTTTTGGAGCCTCTGCATAGCTGGAATTTGACAGCCATCCCTTTTTCTCTCAAGGCAACATCCTTTCCACCTTTTTTTTTACTTTCATCATTTCTTCCTTTTTCCCTCCTTTTCCTCTTAAATTTTACTTTGTAACTTCTAGATCTGGCATTTTGCATTTTTGCATGATCTTGAGAAGAAATCCAATTCAAAATTACTTTAGATTTACAAATTGATCTCCCAAATTGATGCAATTGAACTCTGCGACCAAAACGATACAAATTTTCCAAAACCTGACAAAGAATGATGCAAAAATACCTCTCTAAACATCATGGAGCTTCAATGAAGGCAAAATCAAATGAAATGCACATCTACCATTGATCATGTCTTTCTACTTTTAATCTGAGCCCTCTAAATGGCAAAATGTGATTAGAAACGGGCCCTGGAAGCACCTTTTTGACATTTTATAACTTTTGGAAAAAAGAAAGTTTTTCCAAAATTTTCCTGTGGGCCAAGACCTCCATTTTTGACTATTCAACACTGGCATTACTTTCCTATCGTGGCGCGCTTGAAATTACAATTTTATCCCTTTTTTATAAAAGGTAAAAACCTTAAATGACCCCAAAGCTCCGTTTCTCCATTTCCCCACCTACTACGTGTCTCAACGACGCATTTTGAGATGGTCTCAAAATGTAGAGACCCCAACATGCATGGTCCCTCCACGTGTCCCGGGCCTTTAGAAATTTTCTTCAAAATTATAAGTATGGGAAGGCCTTGCGAAGCCTCCATGTGTCTTTATGGCACAACTTTAAGATGGTCACCAAGAGAGGAGACCCCGAGCAAGCGTGGGCTCACCACGTGGACATGTTTTAGGTTGAAGTGAGCCTTATAATTTTTAAAGTGCCCCACAAAGTTGCATCCAACCATAAAGGGCCACATTTCAACTGATGATGAGAAATTATTTTGACTGGGAAACTTCACTGTCAAACCATAAAATGTAGGAGAACCACCATTTGAGCCTAGGGAGATAGAAAACATAACAGAGGCCGCAAACTGAAGAATTTCAATGAAAAATGGGGTGAGACAAATTTGAGCATCAACACATGCTCCGAATCGGGGATGGGCACTCCCCGTGAGTGCCACAAGAACAAATAGCAGACCAAGTGCCAAGAACAGGCCAAGTGCCAAAAACATACCATTGGGCAACGGAGTCAAAGAATAAGCCTACAAAGTAGAACAACCACAACCATCCTCCAAAAATGAACAAAGAAACCAACAAAACCAGGTCACCACCGATGAGAATCTGAACAAAAATACAAAAGCGCACGAGATCAAAGAACTATACACTATACAAATGGAGAGCATCCTGATTCAAAGAAATCAATCAAGGAAATGCTTCAAATCCCTGCCATTCTAGATATGATCATGCTAAGTAGTTGTGATATGTTTTTAATAGCTGGTTATATGATTGCCTCTCTTTTCCATCCATGTCATTATCTAAGCACATTTCTTCAGCTTATCCTTTGTGCTCAGGTCAAATTTTCTAACATCTTTCGAGGTTGCATCAAACATCAAAGTCTCGGAAAATCATCTTGCTTATGATACCCGAATGGATCAATTTAATATTCCTTGAAAGCAACATAACTCACATAGTTATCAATATCAATATCTACATGCAATACTTCATAAGAAGCATTTTTGGGGTCCTCAAGAAGATATAACATCTTCTTTTCACCGGGTAACTTCACAAGTTTTCCCTTAATTGGTATGGTGTCACAAAACATGTCCATCTGAAAATTTCCACCAATACTTGTATCCCACTTTCTTGATAAAAACATTCCCCATTTGGCAAGGCAATCAACAATGAAAACATCAAGTTTCAGGTTCTTACCTGGATAAGCTGCAAGTTGTACCACTAAACCTTTCACACATCCAACAACGGGCACCTCTCTAGAGTCCATTGTAGTACACTTTCCATAAGTTGTTGTCACTTTAATGTTCAATTCATTTATGACTTCTAGAGGCATAACATTACATGATGCTCTGGAATCAAACATACAATTATGCAGCGATCTATCTTTAATAATCGGTGTTGTAAAAATGGATCGACATTTAATTGAGACTCAACCAAAGATGTTCCCAAGTAGACTTCAGGTGGTTCACCTAGTTCTTCCAAGATTGGGGTTTTTTCAACTTTGAAATGGTACGAATCTCAACATTTCTGCCTTGGGAGACTTTTTCTTCTCTAAACACCAAATATTCGAATGATATGTCCCTATGCTCAGGATTCTAAGGAATTCAACAATAGGAAAATAAATCTTAATTTGACTCAAGATTTGGGCTATGTCACAAGGAACATATTTGGATAATGTAGTGTTAGGAGGGAGGTTTACAAATTCATCTGATGGCATAGGATTTTTTATAGTCTCAGCATAGGGAGGGACACAAGTTCTACTTGAGTCAACAAGGCCTTTACTAGATGTATCTTTCTTTAGAGTCTCTTTTGGGATACTGGATAAGCACTGGAATTTTTGGTTTGGCCTGAGGCCCTACTCCTTTTGTAACCCTACTTCTGGTATTATATTATTTTTCATAGCAAACCACAACATTCATAAACAACTCCCTATCCTCCTCAGAAGGTATCCCTCCATCATACTTCTCAATCATTAGAGCTCTTAGGTACTCAAAATCATTATTAGGAAGTTCAAAAGCTTGCACCATATCAATTTCAGAAGTATGAGTGGGAGGAAGAGGTAATACCCGATGAATGCAATCCCAAAATCTTTAGCAATTCTGGCACTCATCATCTTAGTTGAGGTTTCTCCCTGCTTTGTGAACTCATAGAGGAATCCACCATGCATGCATCATCATCAGTACCATCATCATTATCAACTTCTTCTTCTTGTTGATTTACTTCACATGGAGGATGGGGCAGAAATCATCTATCACACCAATCAATCTCATTGGCTTCATCAACAACAAAGAACCAAGGAAGTCGAGGATCGGCACCATTCAACTTTCACGTGCTTAGGGATGTCTATTTGAAAATCCCATGGGTCCTTTACCTCTTTCATCTAACGTCTCATCACCCCTAAGATGATTTCCAAATCTTTCATGATTTTGTGACTTTTGCTAACCTTGTGAACTCGCCCAATTCCTTTCTACCTCGGGATATTTTGTAGGAGATTTATTTGACAACCCATACTAAAGTTTTAACAACCTCCTCAAGATCGACACTCTTTCTTGCTTGAGGCTTTTTTGAGTTTATCAATTTAACACCTTCCCTCTTACGAGGTTTTCTAATGGCCTTGATGTTGTTCTATATTTGCAAAGCCATAGTAAACGCCTACCTCAAAGTGCCATGATTTTTATCCCTCAAATAGTATGAAACCTTCTTGTCAAATGCATATGCATACTTTATAAGACAAGGTTCATCACATGACCTCAAATTCACAGCAATCTTCTTAATGTCTTATTTAATCCCGTATTAAAATCATGCATTGATTCATTAGGATTCTTCTTAATATTCTCAAATTCTAACAAAGTAAACCTAGGGTCTATTTTGTCACCATATTGCAATCTAAATGGATTCTTCATTTCATTCCAAGAATCAATAGAGTTATCAGGCGAGCTTTATACCAGTCCCTAGCATCCTCTTCTACAAAGATGAATAAATAATTTAATTTATACATCTTCAAACTCTATTTTGAAATCCTCCATAATATTGACAAAGAGTTTCAAGTGCTTCTCACTATTTATTGCATTATTTCCTTGAAATTTAGGCAATCTGCTTTCTTACATCTTGTGGCACACCATTCGAGATAGCCATCCATACCTATAAAAATTATAGGAACAAAAATATTAACGAAAAATAGAGGTCTCAGGGTAGTAGCTGAGCCATGTTATTCTAAGGAGGTGATCTTACAAGGGAAATAGAGTGATGAGGAGTGAGGGGTCAGTGCGGTACATGGATACAATTTTCAGAATGACTATCCCCTAATGGCTCTTTTTCACGACAAACACTATCGATTTGGAAAATACAGCGGTAGAATGAGATGCAAATATTTCAAAAACAAGGGTGGAATGAGAAGGCCCCTCTCTTGATGGAGAATTTGGATTTACAAAGAGACTAACTAATTCATAAGCAGTTGAGGAAGCATTGTAATCTTCAATCACGTGCCAATCAATTTCACCAATGGAGATCTCTTTTCTTGATGCTTGATTTCCAACAACCTTCCAAATTCTTCCTCCTTCTAAATTAGACTTTCAAAACTCTGGAAACAACCTTCTACTAGGGTCCGCGGTGAAGAAATATCTTCTTCCTTCCATATTTACAAATATTAGTAACAAATTTACATTGACAAAGGTTAAGACACTGGCATTTACCAAAAAAAAATCAACACGGAGTTGCCACTAAGGATTTTCACCCTAGTTGTGCAAATGCACTAAAATAATCTGTCAAATGTCTGTCAGCACTAAAAATCATGCAATGCTTTACAAATTAGAGCCTCCTTCACCCAAATTTATCAATGGTGAGGAAAACCTAGTATAATAACTGCTGGAAAAATTGGACAGACAAAGCAATGAATGCGGAACTTATAACTTTGTTTAATTCTTACAGATTTGATTAAAGAATGAGTTTTACAAAACATATTTGCACATAGAACTGCAAGAAAATTTACCAAGGTCTGTATGCATACACCTTTGTTTAAATACTTCAAAGAGTCCCCTGCAACAAAGCCGTAAGCATGTTTGATGGGCCAACTAGATACAAACTAGCAATAAATCAACAAATTAGTCTCGGCAATGCAAATCAGTTCCCAACAACGGAAATCAGTCCCGGAAATGTAAATCAATCCCAAAGAATGCAAATAGTTCCTAAGAATGGAAATCAGTCCTCGACAACGCAAATCAATCCCGAAAATGATGCCGGAGCGTGTTTGATGGGCCAAATGAATACGAACTAGCAATAAATCAAAAAAATAGTCTCTACATTGAAAATCAGTTCCCATTAATAGAAATCAATCCCTAACAATGCAAATCAGTTCCCAAAGAATGGAAATCAGTCCTTGACAATGCAAATCAGTCCCGGAAATGGCACCATTTGGGTGTTGGTACCAGATTTATTCTTCTTCACAAACCAAGTAGTATCATGGAATTGATAGGACACTCAAAAGTAGATAAATGATTATGTATGTCGTTTTGTATATGGGGAAGCAATTTATCTATCTTTTTAGCACTCATGCCTTGAAGAAGTGGGTAGACCTTAAAAGGATTTGATCTTATCCTAACTTTTTAGGTTGTGCCTTTTAACAAGGTAGGAGAACCTATTTTGTAACCTTTGTTATTGAAGGAGATGCAGATACCTTTCTTTTGCACAAATTTTATAAAGAAAACCTTGGAAAAATATGATCAAAAAACAAAATCGACTCTCACGAGTTGTCAATTCCAGACACAGAGATATTTTTAATACAAGGCAAAGTTTAATAAAGACATTAAGAGATCCCGATTGTTCTACATATTTTTGCAAGTAGATTTTGTTCCTTTGTTGATGCATAGGGAAAACAAGGGTAGTTTAGGGTGAATCAATGGTTTTTAAATGATTTTGATGGGAGATGAAGTAGGATAAATTTGATTATACCGATCTTTGGAGGGACTTCACAATAATGAACAAATTTCACTTCACAACAAAAGCTCCGAGAATAGTCAAGATGTTTCTTCAACCAAAAGGTGTGCTTCAATGGAGGCCCATATCACCACATTTTCATAGAATCTTTGAGACTCTAACACAAAGGCTTGGATTTAAAGACTTAATTAAACACTAATGTTTCGATAAATCATGCCTAGGTACACCAAAGACTTATAGACGATCTTTATCAACAAATGAAAATAAATTGATTTTAAATTTGTTTATCTCATCCAAGATGAAGGGTCTTCTTGAAATGAAATTGCAAATACCATTAGACTATCACAGGGATGAGATCTTGTGTGATTTCACAAAAATTTCAATGATAATATTACAATAGGAACAAAAGAAACTATTTGCAGACATTCTAAAAATAAAGCAAGCACAAAATTACTAGCGATTAGAAACAAATTAATTCTAAAATTTCTTAGATTCATCAATAGGGGAAAGCTTCCAGAGTAATCTTAGTGCTTTTCAATGGCTATATAGTTGCAACCAACTTGACATGACTAAAAATCTAACACAGATAAAAATAATAGGTAATCTTAGCTTTGTCCTCTCGGGAAGATGACTTTCTCAAAAAATTTCTCAAGACTTTATAATAAACCCTTTACATACATTTTCCCCCAAAGAGGAATATTAGAAGCACTTTTGTTGCACATATCATATCATGATTTACAGAAAGTGACATTCAATAGATTCACAAAAAGGTTACTAGGTGTTTTCAAAAAAGGTGAATCATTGCAAATATTTGCATCATTGTTCTAACTGGAGGCATATTCTTCACCCTTGGTGCCTGCAGCACCTTTTCCCCTCAAAAGAGAAGAATATTCGAGGGACCTTTGCTTGTTACCAATTTTTTTCAGATAGAGACATTTAACAAATTCAGATCCGAAATCTTCCAGGTGGACCAACTGTGAACAAATCACGTTTCTTGGGCCTTTGACTAATGACTAGGATACCATGCCACAACTTTTCAGGAGTCCCTTTAATCAGTCTGATTCTGTCATGTGAGAAATCCCCTTTTTTATCATTTTTCAGAGACTCTGCATACCTAGAATTTGATAGCTCATCCCTTTTTCTCTCGAGGCAACGTCCTTTCCACCTTTTACGCCTGTACTTTCATCATTTCATCTTTTTCCCTCCTTTTACTCTAAAATTTTAATCTACAACTTCTGGATATGGCATTTTCCACTTTTAAATGAGCTCAAGTAGAAATCCACTTCAAAAGTACTTTATTTTTACAAATTGAGCTCCCAAATTGATTCAATAGAACTTTGCAGAGACCAAAACAAGACAAATGTACCAAAAATTTGACGAAGAATGATGCCAAAAAGGCCACTCCAAATAGCCTAGAGCTTCAATGGAGGTAAAATCAGATAAAATGCACATCTACCATTGAACTCCGTATTTCTACTTTTAATCCGAGCCCTCCACATGGCAAAATGTGATTGGAAATGGGTCTAGGATCAACTTTTTCACGTTTTATAACTTTTGGAAAAAGAAATTTTTCCAAAGTTTTCCATGGAACTGCACCTCTGTTTTTGACTATTCAATGTTGGCATTACTTTCCTATCGGGAAACACTTCAACTTACAATTTTATTCCCTTTTTTAAAGGAAAAAAACCTTAAAATACCCCAAAGCTGTTTCTCCATTTCCCGCCTTTCTATGTGTCTCAATGGCGCATTTTGAGATGGTCCCAACAAGTAGAGACCCCAACATGCATGGTCCCTCCACGTATCTCGGGACCTTTAGGAAGTTGCTTCAAAATTCAAAGTCTTGGAAGGCCCAACAAAAGCTTCCACATGTCTTTATGGTGCAACTTTAAGATGGTCCCCAAGAGCAAGCACGAGTCTCACCACGTGGACATGCTTTGGGTTAAAGTGTGCCTTAGAATTTTTAAAGTGCCCTGAGAGCCACATCAAACCGAGAAGGGCCACGTTTCAACCGATGTCGAGAAATGATTTTAACTAGGAAACTTCACCTCTCAAATCGTAAAATCTAGGAGAACCACTATTTGAGCACAGGGAGATAGAAAACATAACGAGAGGCCAAAAATTAAGAATTTCAATGAAAAATGGGGCGAGACAAATTTGAGCACCAACAGATTCTGATGAGACTAACTTTCTACATGGGAGGATTCTACATTGGTTTTTTTATCATGTGTAAATAGTTTTTTGGAAGGGACTATACCCTTGTACAACAATGATCAAAAGAAAGATTTTACCCCAAAAATCCCAACAACGAGAAAATGATCTCGTTAAGAATAGAACCAACAAAAGCAAATCAGTCATGCTAGAAAAACAACTAATAAACAACTTAACAAAGAACACAAAGGGCCATTTTCCTAGATGTAGCAATAATAGCACCCAAAAAGATAAGAATCATACCTTGTCACTTATGGTGGGGATTTAGATTTGGCATTTCCTTTCTTTTTCCTATCCACCACTATCCATTCCTGATTTCCCACATCCACTGCAATCAGAAGAGCAACTACAATGGATTTGATGGGGATGTGACCCATAGGAAGGGGGGTCGAAACATCCTTAATCACTGAATCAACAACTGCAGGAGAATAGTCTAGAGGTAGCTTCTTTATGTTGGTCTGTGAATCAACCATGACGGGTGAGTCAACTTGTAGGGTGCACTAGATTCCTCCACCGGATCTCGAGTCAACCAGTAAGATGTTCAAGTAGAGAATCCTTCCACTAGGAATTTTTGTCTTTCATTTGGAATGTTCACAATCATCTATAACATGACCAGTTTGGAAGCAACGCCGACATCTGAAGGCAAGTATCTCATAGTCTATCCTCTGCACCTAGAGCCTTTCACCAATCTGTAGATTGATTTCTGCTGGTAAGAGTTTGGAGGTATCAAGATCAACCAGGATTCGAGAATAAGTAGTATGTGTTTCAATGGAGGTTTATTATCAACTGCCACACGTGAGCCTAGAGTATCTCCTATAACAATGAGACAAGATCTGCTTCTAAATCTATAATGGGAGTCTTGGTAAACAAACCCGGATCGCGTAGGTATTAAAAGACTCCTTTAACGGGTCGAAAGATGGATACCATGGTTTGGACATAAGCCCGTGTTCCCCCAAACCCAATGTTGGCTAAAAATTTGTATCCCTATCTTCAGGGGTTTCAAAGACAACAATGAAGTAAGATTTAGCACAAGGATAAAGCTCAATCTTACCTTGTATCTTTTCTCTCCATCTTTGGGCTATCCAATCATGGAGATGAGAAAGTTTAGGCCAAAATTTGTGAAATCTGCATATGAGACCTAGCTGGGAGATATTTTCCTCCTCTTTAAGAACCTTTAGAAGTAGATCCTCCTCGATTTTCAACGTTAGGACCTCTTGGGAGGGTTTCAAGAGCTCATTTCTAGAATTCTCCTTCTGTTTGGAGACCACTGAAGCATAATATTTGGACCAATTATCGTTGTTATGTTTTCCCTAGTTCTAGTTGATCCCTGTTTCTCGCCCTCCACCACCAGATCCATGCATAGTCGATTTGGAATGAGCATGGATTTGATCTCCCTTTTCTCAGTAAACCAGAGACCGGATCTTTATTTTCCTTGTCTCCACTATGAATGCCCTTAGATTTCTTGTTTGCATTAGGGGATTTATCTCCACCAGAGGTTACTATATTCCCCTTGAGACCTTGAAGCGAGCCGGATCTATCCATGCTCTTAGGAGTAGATCCGTCATTTTTAAATGATCCATAACCATTGTTGAGTTTTGTAGGAGAGGATGATTCTTTGGCTAAGCCATCTTTACTTGCCTAATAGAGAGAACCCTATTTTGTGACAGGCACAAAAACTCTTTCTCGGTTTTTGCTTGAATAGGGGTCTTGGTTAGCATCGAAAGCCATGCCAATCCATGAGATTGATGCTTTATTTTCCACATCATTTTTGTAGCCGCCACCATCGATCTCGCAAACTCTAGGGATAGTGGACTCGGTTTCCCATAGACATCGTCAATGAGAGGGGCATCATGTTTTGATTCACAAATCTCAGAAAGGGGTGAACCTCCGGCAACAAGCTTCATGCCTCCTCCATCCCCATCTTCTCGCCGATCCTTGTGTGGTTCTGCAATTCCAAGGCTCGCAGACCTACGTGAATCACGTGTAGAAACCATGGAAGCAAAGCTAGGGTGAAGCTATGGCTCGCAGTGTTATCTATATAAAGGATCAAATAAACATTTAACTATATTTTAAATTAGTAGTCTATTTTTACATTGTTACGAGTACAGTTTCCACACCTATTTTAGTGACTTCTAGGAGGAAGTTGATTCTAAGGGGAGGGGGATGTAGTTCCCACTTCTCTTCGACATTTATTACATTTTCTTTTTATTACTTTTGACAATAGACATGGATATTATCATATAATTTCTGGTTTAACATGATGTTAGATGATAGAGATATTATGACTATTGATGGATTGTGATTCATAGTATGATCTGTGTGGATTATTAGAGACATAGAGAGATATTGTATAAGGATGATGATAATCTTTTGTTAGCTTATATATTTACTCACATAAAGAATTCTCTTCATGCCAACTATGTTTTAGCATTTGAAAATAATCTCATGGTCTTGTTGATATTGATGAAATGGTAGAATTGAGATATTGTTGCAATTATAGACAAATGATAGTATTTTTAGTTTAGATGATGATTTTTTAATATGAGGATATTATTGATAGATGTGTGTATATTTTATCTTTGATGTATTTGATACGGCCATGAGGTCAAGGAGGTATTATGTGATTTTACAGTAATTATATCATAATAATCAAAAGGGGGTTTGGAGATCAATCACAAGTGGAATACTTTGGATGGATACAACGATGGTAACTATGGCAACTTCTATAATGTGTAATGTTTTTCATTAGTTTGTTATGGGGTTCCCATGGGTTTGTGGGTAAATTTTCCCTTTCTTTTATTTATTTTGGAGTATGTGAATTACTTTGTGTTGTAATTTCTTTTACAATTGTTTATTAATGTGCCTTAATTAAGTGAATTAATCATGTTTTAAATTTATTTGTGGATTTTACAAAAGGGGCCATTTATTAAAGTAGTTGGTCATTTGGATCTTGTGATCTAAGTTGAGTGTATGTGACCTTGAGTGTTGTACACTCTACCTTACTTAGGAAATTCAGATTTGGACTTAAGGGCCATTTTTAGGCTTTTGGGGCAATTTAATCTTGTCCCACACCTCTTAATTTGATATACCAACCCTACTTATGGATTGGGGGTCAAAACTAGACCCCATTATGTGTTTTGTAAGGAAAAATGTGGCATTTAATTACACTTTCTTATATGGGTTTTAAATTGTCTCATTAGGGGTGTGGGTTAAAGTTGTGTGTGTAAGAGGTTTGTCATTCCTCTCAACCACCAATTTATTGTTCCTTGGGGTTGAGGTTTGAATTGTGAGGTGGAATTGAGGATGAGTGATGTGGCATCCTACATGGAGCTAACTCACCCTCCTCTTCCCTTTTATATGTATGTAAGTTTATTTTTTTGTAATGGGCATTACTTCATTTTATTGTGCACTTGTATTTTTGGAATTAGAGAATTTTGGAGTGCTTGTTGAAGTCATGAGCTTGTCATAGTTTGATTGAGCTTGAAGGAGCTTGGAGTGTGATTATTTGATCAAGTTCTTACTATGAAAAGGTAGGAACTAAACCCTTGTTTTACTTGTTCTTTTATATGGGTTTTTACATGCAAGTGAATGGTTTGTATGCTTGTTTGGATCTTGGGTATAATGCCTAAGTATGGTGTAGGAGAAGGCTATGGGTATATTCTATTTTTTTGAGGCATAAGAGATTTCTCTTTTTTTTTTGGAGTGAGTTGGGTTACGTGCCTCGCCTTAGATAAGAAAATGCCTGCTTTTCTTATTTGGTTCTTTTGAGAGAGACATAAGAGATTATAGGAGGCATAAGAGAATGTGGGAGGTAAAAGAGGGTCTTGAGGGAGGTATAAGATTTGTATAGGTGTTTTGAGTTGTGTCTTAGTTTTAATGTGGGCACCTAATCCCATTGGGAGGCATAAGTGATCTCCCCATATATCCATTCTCCATTGGCTTTGCATTTCAAGCCTTGTGTATTTTTTAAATTTGCATTCTTGTGATTGTTTGAATTTATTTGAATTTGTGTTAAATGTTTGTGAAATTTTGTATTGTGATGTGGAAGCATTGTGTAAGTTGTCATGAGTTGGACTCATTCCTTATTACATTTTGGTTGGGGGATCAGGGGGCCAATGAGGATAATAGCTTCTTCTCCTCATTGGATTATTGGTTGGGTGAAAACTATTTCATCTCCCCATTTTTGTTGTTGTGATGGAAGTGAAGAAATGTTGGATTCCTTTTCAAAGACTTGGAACTTGAAGCATAATAGAAGTCAAAATAAATTTGTCATTGTATAAACCTTTCTTGTAATTCCCACTTAAGTGGAAGGCTATTGGATTTTCATTTAAAAGAACATTTGTATTGTATATTTGTTTATTAAGTTTTAATGTATTGTTGAAAAGAAAGCACTTTGCATTGGAAGAAATGAGCTATGCTGAAAGCAAAAGGAAGTTCATTGTCTTTTTAGGAGTTATATTATTGTAAAGAATGAAATGAAAACTTGAAAGCTATAAATCATCGAGAGTGTATTCTTAGTAAATATTAAATGTTTAATAGTTTCTTAGTTTTCTTTAAAGAAATTATTGTAGTTGAAATGGAAGAATGCACAAAATTATGATGAGTTACCTTGTTGAAAAACTATATTCTTGTTTTGGAAAAAGAAAGCAATGATACTTAGGAATAGATTGAATTTCGTTTCTTCATTTGAGCTTGAAAGCAATTTCATTTGATAAATAATATGGTAGTTGTTTTCTTGTATGCTATTAAAATAGAAAATGTATGTAATTTAATTATTTAAGTCATGAAATGAATAAATGGTTTGACTTTTCAACTACAAACTTGAGGCACATACATTCAAGTTAAGGATAAAATGGAAATCACTCTAGTAAGATTCATTTTTAGAAAAATTATGGAATTGACGGTTCTATTTTTGAAGAACAGGACCACCGCCATGTGCAGAGTGGTGGTCTCCAGACAACCAACCTGATAAGAGAGGTAGTCTTTGAATTGCCACCCAAATAAGGTGATGGTTTACAAATTGTCACCTACGTAGGGCGGCGGTCGTAGTACTTTGGGTTTTCTTTAGGCGGTGGTTTCATCATTTTCGGTGGAATGGTAAAATCCACGATTGTGTGAACTTAAATTTGATCTAATTAAAATCTAAGCCTATAAAATGTTAAAAGAAAACCATGAGCAAACCAAAAGGGAATAAAGTCATGGTCAGAAGCATGTAAATCTTTAAATGAGCTTTTAAATGTATCAAATCTCATAAAATAATTTAAAATAAGGTTTTGGCCCAAATAGAGATATCAAAATGGAACTACTAAATAACTACTCCAGATTTGAAATGGAAATATGTAAAATCAACAAATGGAAGACATTCCATAATAAATCCATAAATGGAACTAAACTAAGATAAAACTAAATGAATTCCTCCATGGCTTCCCTCCTTGCACCCATGGCATTCACTCCTCCAACCTGCAAATCAAAGAAAAAAAAAAGAGACCAAATGAGGAGACTAGGGTTAAGAAAAACATTTAATAAAAATATATAAGGATAGCTAGGGTTAGTATGGAACCCTAAAATGTAATGGCCACAATTGAGTTAATCCAAGGGATAGGAATCAGTCTTACATTTGTTAGGAGAGAATATATTATGGGCTTCTAAATAATTCAAGTGTATGTGGAAATGGGTGAATGGGGCCATTTTGTTCTCTAGTGTATTAAGTTAAAAATGTAACTCTCCTAGTGTGTTTTAGTAAATGATTAAATAGACATCAAGATTAATAATTTTTAAAAGGAACTAAGGGTAAGGGTTTAATAAATGTGGAATGAATGTCTTTTGTGAAAGTGAAAACTATTTAATCAAGTAAAAGAATTAATGGACATTTTTCTAGAGAATTGTAATTATATTAACATTAGAATTGAATTAAGAATATTTGAATATTAATCTAGACCTGTTCCATTTAATGTAATGGACTAGTTGCTGGTAAGAAATTAATCAAACGTATTATAGGGTCCGGGACCCTCGCAATCCTTTAATAAATAATAATAATTTCCACAACTTTCTCGATAAGTATTTAGGGTTTAATGTGGTTTTAGAATGTACGTTTTTGTGAGCGTTACATATTTAGTAGCTAGACTTCAATAAGTCCCTTTTTTTAGAAGATCAAATGAATCTAATCTATATCCAATCACTCATTAAGTAAATGAGCCTCTTTTTGTTTGATAACGAAAAGGAATATAATCCATGCACTATAAATCACCAAATGAATGAACCTTTTTTATCGGTTGTTGAAAGGAATCTATTATGTGAGCTACCAATCACCAAATAAATGAGTGTCTTTTTTTTTTTTGGTGCTGCAAAGGAATCCAATACCTCAAATATCAATCACTAAATAAATGAACCTTTTTCCTATTGGTAGCCAAAATAAATCTAGCCCGTGACCTACCAATCACCAAATAAATGAGTGTGTTGTTGTTTGGTAACAAAAAGCAATTCAATACCCGAACTATCAATCACCAAATAAATGAGCCCTTTTTATCGGTAGCCAAAAGGAATCTAATATATAACCTACTGATCATTAAATAAATGAGTGTCTTTTAGCTATCGAGCAAAACGAATCTATCATGTGATCTACCAATCACCAAGTAAATGAGGCTATATTTATTTGGTAACGAAAGGAATCCAATCCATAAACTCTCAATGACCAAATAAATGAACCCTTTATTTATCATATGGAAATAAATCTAATGTGTGACCTACCACCAAATCAACGAGTAAATGAATTTGTAAATATAAATAAAACTAAATAAGACACATTTTCGGATAAAGCAATTACGAAGACAAGATTTTTGCATTTTACCTTTTTCTTTTGTCTCTTCTCACCCACCGCAGAGACGTTATATGATCACTTTATTTGCCTTCAAAACTCTAGTGAGTGACGGAGGGAGTGCTGCATTACAACATGGCATTTTCTCGAGATGATTGAACCAATAGCTATTGTGTTCACAACCAGCTTTAGTCATCGTATACATACATTTTCGTACATTCGTGGAAAAAGGTAAGGAAGATTTCCCCGGGCCATTTGCATGGCCATTGATAGAAATCTCCATCTGTTTGGAAAGCTTCCCACCGTTCTTTTGGAGACCTTGCTAAGAAGTATGGTCCAATTATGTATTTGAGAATTGGTTGTATTCCTACCGTGGTGGTATCATCTGCTGAAATTGCAAAAGAGTTTCTTAAAACCCAAGATTTGCCTTTTGCCAAAGACTAAACCGCCGCCGCAAAATATTTGTTTTATAATTACAAGGGCTTGGTACTTAGTCCATACGGATCTTATTGGAGGAATGCTAGAAATATCTCAAGTGATTCAATCTTTGGGCACCAAAAGATTGGAATCCTTCGGATATATAAGAGAGGAAGAGGTTTCTATAGCCATGAGAGGTATTTGGGAGAGGAGCCGACAAGGCACATTGCTATCAATATTAGCACCGCCATTCAATCGCTCACATTCTCGTACGGCTTCTTCTTGCTAGAGATAATTCACTAGTGTGGCAAAACTCAACTCTTATTGATTGATGTTCAATGTGGTGATCAATGTCTGGAACCGGGAAGGAAGAGCTCACAAGGTGAGTGGGACTAGCAACTTGTCATCCACCAGTTCACTGAGAGCAGAGAGTTCTACACGTAACTCGGCCACACACCGCAAATAGACTTCTACTGATTTGCCATCATGCATACTCATCGTGTGAAGCTTATTCTGAAGATGCAACTTCGTCATCAAATTCTTGGCTTCATAGATGGCACACAACGCAATCCATGCCTGAGAGGAAGTGGTTTCTTCAAGAATGTAAGGTTGAACCTCATTAGAAAGGATCAGGGTGATAAGCATTAGTGCTTTTGCATCAGCCTTTTCATATTTAGCCAACAGATCGTAGTCCATGGGAGGGGCGTCTTTGTCAGAAATGATCCCCCAAATATCTTCAAACTGAAGAATCGTCTGCATCTTGGTCTTCCATGCGGTGAAATTTGGCCCTTTGAGCAACTGGGCATCCAAAAATAGAATGCAAAGTGCAAACATTTTCAAAAATTCAAAATTATATTTTATTTATTTATTTTTCAAAAATGGATATACAATACTTACTAAAGGAATCTATCTCGAAGATGGGCTTTATAGGCTCATGCAGTGAGATGCGGATGCTCCTGTGGGCATTCTACTTCGCGTTCATCATCTGCATCATAGCCACGTTCAAGTTCTACATGAATCGTCCATGTTTGACATCGAACATCAAACCAAAAATACTCCAACAGTCCTCGCACAATCTCATCAAATAGAATATTCCCAGTGTTGTGGAGCTCGTTGACCAAGGAAAAGAACAGTCCAGTGGTGTCTTTGTTGTCACTCAATGCCCAAATATTTGGTGCATTACTCACGGTGCTTTCTACATCTGAAATTTGTGACATATATGTGCCGAGGTAGTCTAGATTAGCCTCTCACGCCAAGCTCTTCATGCTACAAATTCAACACGATCTCCACCCTCCTCGTGTTGGTTTGCTTACATGTGTAGGTCTGCAATGCTACTCAGTATGCGTCCAAGATCTACATCTATGCTCGGGGATGACTCAAGTCATTGCGCTTGGTATTTGATCGGGAAACTCCAAATAAATCTGCAATGAAAGTCCAATTCTTCACAAGCAACAAAACACCCAAGCAAAGCTAAATTTCCTCCCGCAGATTCTCTATGCACAATAGGTAATTTCAAGACTCCACGCTCCTTCCTCGCCACTTTGGTCTAAGAATGTGAAGCTTCCACGCTCAATAAAAAAATAATATGCCACATAGATCCTCAATTAACTTTTCCAAATGGCAACAAATTTTCAAAATTTGTCACTCCACTTTGATCCATGCAATAGGTCACTAGTCTTGTAGGGTCTCCATGTCCCACCAACAAGCAAGTTCGATCTTCCAAAGCTGCCAAAGAGCATTCTTTATAGGTTTTTTCCACGCTCTCTTTCCATGCTAATCCATGCAGTCACTACCAATGCAATGCAAGAATGATTAATAAGAGTTTGTAGGATGCCATGCATAAGCAAATTCTTCTCCTGCTCGATACCAATGATGATAAGCAAGTGAATGAATAATGTTCTATTCAATGCATTTACAAACAAAAAGGCAAGTCAATTATATAGGTTGTGGGAAGAGATGGAATAGTTGTAATCGCATAATTGTTTACTAATTTAACAGCTAACAATGTATTAACATTAGATAGATAACTAATGAGCTAACACGCTACTCCCGAGATGATGCCACATGTCATCACCCTATTGACCACGCCGGGCCGGGGGGAGGCGGAGGAAACCAAGAAAATTTTCCAAGATTTTTTTTTAAAGTACTAAGCTTGAAAAGGTGCCATGCCTCTTTCGCTCCCTCATGAGGCCATGTGGTAGCTTCTAATTGGTTGTGGGATGGTGGAGCGGTGGGGAGAAGTTGGAAACTTTTCCCAAAAATTTTCCGAAAATGCTAAGTTAAAAATGGGATCCGCCCATCCGCTGACACCTCATGGTGCCACATGGCAACCTCTCGATTGGGTCAGTGGGCTGGCAGAGAAATTTTTAAAAATTTACCAAAAATTTCCTAAGTCCCAAGGAAAAATTCGGGCCATGGGCCCGCTTAAGAAATATTTCAAAATTTTCAACCAAGTGAAGAAAACTTCAAGGGCATAACTTTTGACAGAGAGCTCGGTTTTCGGCAAACAAGGACTTTTGGAAAGCTCACAAAGACCTCTTTGCACTGAAATCATTAATTTTAGATCTTGATAAAGTGTAAGAGGTAAAGTTTAAGAAAACAGCCTGCAAGTTTTTAGAAGCAAATCAGTAAATTTTAACTTATAAATTTTGTTCAATTTTTCATTCTTTCTCCCTTAACATGTCAAATGAACATGGACTATTGTTCTAAGAATAGTTTTAGGATGTAATGGAAGGTATTTTTTCTTGATTGATTTCCAATTTGATTTTTTACAACTTCATACAACAAAATAACATGTGAAAGGTTTAGGCCTGATTTTACAATGTTTGAAGGATTTTTCCATAAGTGTTTTAGTCTAATTGAGTTAATTTATATCATGACATGTTAAAATTCAATGTTTTAATGATATTTATTGTTTGCAGGTTTGAACTGTGCATTTTAGAGGAAGTATTTGAACGTTTAAAATTCAAAATAGAGGTTAATTTGTAAAGGATCTAGTTATCATTTTTCATCTTCCAAATATGGAAATTCATTTATATTCTAGTCTAATACATTTAGTTTATTTAAACAAACCATTTGCTAGCTAAAATGCAAAGTCTGATTTCTAATTTTACACATTTCCAAAAGACAAAATACTATATTTTTCTCACACGCATTTCTTCCTTTCAAACAGAGATTCCAATACATTGAAATCATCAGATTCAATACTATAATTTAATTTGAGAAAAACATTACATTCATTTGTTGGTTTCAATAGAAAACTTTACAACTTCTTTCTTTTATTCCTTCCAAAAATCATTTATTGACATAGGGAAAAATAATACATTTTCTTTTCACGTGTTGCACATTTCCACTTTCAAAACAGGGGACTTTCTAGTGCATTATAAACACAAATTTCTAATCGAAGAATATCATGTGAACAAGGTAAACACTTCCAATAATTCCAATGAAACTCATACAACCTCTTTTCCATTTACTTTCAAAATATAGTATATAAAATAGTATCTCTCTTTCACTTTTTTTTAAACAATACGTAGTATAGATGTTTTACATTTCTAATTTCCACTTGCATTCAGTACAACATCTTTCCATTACAAACATTTACAAGGTCATCCACTTCAAGTGGGAAGGTTACAATGATATTTTATTTCACAAGGGATTGTCAAACTATCTTTTCTCAGCTCTAGAACAACAACATGCATTCTTCTCTTTCTTCCAATTTTGATCACAACAAAGGCAGGGGAAAGGAAACGCTCTCCACCCAACCAAGACATCCAATGAAAGGAGAATCCATCCTTCTTCATTGGCCCCCGAGCCCCAACCACAATGCAATAAGAAATGTATTTCAACTCATGGCAACAATAGGCTTCCACATCACAAGGCAATCTTTCAACAAGCACATTTCAAATTAAAAACACAGTCCAAAAAAAAACATCAGTTTTGCAACCACATGAAAGACATCACACAAAACTCAGGCTTCACCATGTAAGCCAAAGGAGCAAGGAACTATGGGGAAGCTGCTTATGCCTCCCAATGGGAATTGGGTATCCACCTATAACAAACCACCAATATAAAACATCTCCCATATATCCTTATGCCCCCCACAATCCCTCCTTATGCCCCCAAAATTTCCTTATGCCCCCAAGAGTAAGAAATGCAAGCTATTTCTTTTCCATGGTGGATCCCAATCCCAAACTCCCTCCACAATAAATTTGATGCCACTGGCATTCCCTTATGCCCCCTCAATGATTCCCCATAGCCTTCTCCTACACCATTCCTAGGCAGTCTACCCAACCAGCCAATAAACACACAAAACATTCACCATTCACACAAACATAAAAAGAAATAAAAGCATATATGAAGAGCTAAGCTCCTACCTATCCATGGTATATTTTTTTCCCCTACAACAAGTTTTTCAATGTCCAAGTATGAAATGATCTCCAATCTCCTCCAAAATCAACAAGAGCTCCAAACAGCAAAATTTCACCCAAAAGGAAGTATGCAAAATGTTCAACAACCCAAAACAAAGCAAGGAGTTCTAATTTTATAGAAGAGAGAAGAGAAGAGGATGAGGTGGATCCATGTAGGATGCCACATCACACATCCTCAACTCTAACACAAAAGTCAAATTCATTCTCCAATGCACAATAAAGAGGTGGGTGAATAATATGACAATAAACTTACACACTCCAAAAAGCCCACACCCCATAAGGACTAAATTTAATAAAATGTAAGAAGAGTGCAATTAAAACTTACAATTAGTCATATCAAAATGCATAAAGAAGGTCTAAATTCAACCCTCCAACCATAGGCAAGGTTAGTATGTAAATTTAAGAGGTATGGGACAAGTCTAACTTGTCCCACAAGCCTCCAAAATCAGCCTCTAAGGACAAATTCGGATTTCCAAGGAGGTGGAGTGTTTCATACTCCAAAATCTGACTTACACAACTCTTACACATACTTACACATCACTTACACATTGTTACACATTACTTACACATCACTTACCACATTTAATACAAGAGCCAACAACTTCTATAATTACTTTCTTATATCCTAAATTTTATTGATTTATTTATTTTAACAATATGATTATTCACAACATTAACACAACATTTAATAACTAATGAAAAATGGTAGAAGCAACAAAAAATAAACACATGCAAACATTAATATAAGAAACCACATTAATAAAATACACATAACCCCTTGGTCACATTCAAAGGTAATACCCACTATGGGAATCCCTAACAAATACAACACACACAACAAATACAGTTGCCATGGTGACCTTGTTGAATTCATTTAGAATTCTAATGTGGTTGGTCTCCAATCCCCGATATTTTTGTGTGATAGTTTAACCTGCAAAACAAAAATACCTCCTTCGGCCTCATGGCCATATTAGAACATCCAACATGATATAAATATAATAACAAAATCAACTATACATATGAATCACAACAACATGAAAGCAATCAACATTATCACTTACAATTTATATCAACAACTATATCATCATCATATAATGTCCATTTTCTAGGTCTACTCACAATATCCAAAATCACATGTCCAAACAACATTCATAATATATCCATGTCAAATAGTATATCATCATCTATATAAAATGTCTCTAACAATCATCATGCATCATATATGAATCAGAGTCAACAATAATCCATGATCTGACATCTAACACCATACTAAATCAAAACTATAATAATTTCCATAATATAGTCAATAGTATCATGATCGATATCAACAGCGTCGAAGGGAAGTGCACACTACATCCCCTCCTTATACTCGACTTCCTCCTGAAAGTCACTTGAAAAAGAGATAGGAAAATGCAATAGAAAAAGGACCACATCATTATGGGATTGCTTTCTTCAAATAAGTGTGGATATATAGAACCTAATTTTGGTCCAATGCAATTCAGTAAGAAGAAGGGAGATTTCAAGGGATGAGATCTAAACTTTCTGCATACAAGGCTACGAACACTTAAATCTAGAGAGTAAATTTACACTATCAACCAAGATACCACACATAAAAATATAATATGAAGAGTTTAAAAGTGTCTTAAGAGTAACCACCAAGTAGAGGAATAATAAGAAGAATTGCATGAGTTTGAGAATGAACACATAGTTTCCCAAGGAATACAAAATACTACATTAATAAAAGTTAAGGTTTCTACACGTTTAAGCATGATTTCAACGTTCGTTGTTTAGACAAGGCTAGCAAAAATCAAATATGAACAAATTTGCATCAGAACAAGTCTATTCAAGGTCCCACAATTTGAGGATCACACAAAATGAGGTTAATCAACAAGGACACCTAAATCAGTAAAACATTTAAAATCAAGGAACTATTCTAGAAAAGCACTTCTATATTATCTCGAGAGGGTACAATTAACTTTTCATGGTAATACAAGCGAAGTCAAGACCATAAGTTTTCCTATAGTCTAATTTTTACACTTTTGTTTTAAGAATCGAACACACCATACCAACCAAATCTAAAGAAGTCAATCGTTTAGCAAAAGAATATATATATATCTCCCTTAAGAACTAACATATCAATACAAGTACCATACATTATAGCACAATGGGATTTATTTATCTTATTTCCTACTCAAGCTCAGAATAAACATAAAGAGAGCACAAGAAACACCAAAGACCACTCAAGGTCGCTAGGGAGAAGAACAAGAAACATGGGGTCCAATTATAATCCAAGGGTGCATCGTATCAAAAGTGAAATAACATCATATTGCACTTTCCATCCTAATGGAAAAGGGGCAACAACAACAAGGTGACCCAAGAATATAAGAAGAAAAGAAGACTTCTCGAAGTTATTATATATCCTTAACATATGTTTCCTTAAAATTACAATAACTTAGGTCTCCAAGGACAAGACAACATGCAAGGAGGTTGCTTCTCAAACAACAAATAAGTCTCAATCCAAAAGGACCACAACTCACATTCGTCGAGCTATGGGACGATAAGGGTATGATGACCCAAAACTCCCACAAGAAAGGCACATACATCTATGAACAAGGAGTAATAAAGGCACATACATCTATGAACAAGGTGTTTCAAAATTTCAAGTAGGTGATAAAACTACAAGTTCAACTATACATTGCACTCAATACACATAAATCTTACTTATTTTATAACTCAACTAATTAAGTCAAAAGTTGTAGTTTCGTTTGCTAAGCACATTCCTTTACGAGTTTTCTTAATTAAAATATTCCTTTTTATTTTGATATCACATGTTTGCATTATAAGGATCACCACTAAGGTGGCCATGATATCTCGCCATTCTGTATAGGCGGACAAACAAAATATTTATTCTACTCCTAGGGGAGGTAGATGGACAAAGTTTTTCCTTTTCTGTTCTTCTACATTGTTTTTATTCCTTCTATTAATCTACCAAGGTTAAAGCAAGGACCATTTTCTCTTTCTATGTTCCAGTTCATTTGTTAACCTTGAAGGCCAAATCTCCTCAATTACGGTTTTATGATGTTTGGGTGAGTCAATTTGTCAATAAAAAAATTTAATAAGAAGGAACGGTCAACATATCACACTATTACTTTTATGGGAGAGAGAGGTAATTCAACACATCACATTTTTAATTCTAAGGAAATAAGGGATGTTCAATCATAGAAAGAACATTATTAATTTGGTAAGAACTAGGAAATAATCAACCAACATGGATCATGACAATAGTTCAAGATTTTTCCACTAATTTACAAGTATCATAAAACATTCCTAGTGGGTTTCTAAAAGTTCTCAAAAGAAGTTACGAGGAAGACCCATTAAGGAAGCATAATTACTTTTACTGATATACTAGGGTTTAACACTGTTTGTTGTTTCGGTGAAAATATTTTACTCACCTGATAAGACAAGGAAAGTTTTCAAATATACACCCATACTACCACATGATACCACCAACCAAGTGATCAAAATGACAAGGAAATATTTTAGCTATCGAACACCACATACTCATTAGAAGTGTCAAATGTAAGAAGACAATCACCATCTTATTCAACATGGATTTACGACCAAGAGTTACAATTTTAAGAGAATCACATTATAAAATACCACCAAGAGTAAATTATCAAGGTCTAATTATACTATCATCACTAACGTCATGGTTCAAAAGACTCAAAGCATCCATAAGTGTCTCCACGTAATTTAAAATTAGTAGGTCATAGAGTATTATTCATAATAACTAAAAAAATTAAGGAAAGGGTGGACTTATTTATAGGTCAAGAGGGAAAAAAAAAACACACAATACTTGAATGGGATTTATTCTAACCATAATTACCAAGATGTATACAACCCTCAAGTCACTAATTTATATAATGAAACAAGAAAATCCCGATAAAACTTAGAATACCATCGAAAAGAAGCCACTATGAGACACACACTTTTCCACAACATCCGAACCATCCAAAAACAACCCGATCCTAACATAATTCATCAGCCCACAATTAAACACCTTTACTTTGACGAGGTTCAAGCTCTTACTAGATTGTAAGATAATCACCACCACCGCTAATAGACTGCCAACTAGAACGTACAACACAATGAACTCTCTTTCCAATAAGGTCGAGTAATGAAAAAGTCACTCTAAGATCCTAGACATCCTCAAGGTTCCCTGCATCCAAAACCAAGGCATAACTTTAAGAACCTAAGAATACATTGAAGACACCAAGGGTGTACCCCCATATGATGAAATGTCACAATACAAGAAGCATAGAACCAGCTCAACAACATGCAAGAAGGAAACCACGTAATGTTTAGCTAAGTAGCCAACAACATAATGAGCTCCGAGTCACCAATCAAAATAAAATATAAGAAATGTCGACAATCAAGGAAAGTGGCTAAGTAGCTTCATTGCAAATTATGAAAATTCTCACAAAAATAAATATAAATAAAAAGAACCTCGAGCTTCTTAAATCAATCATAAAATAAGATGTTGGTCCTTGATAAAATAACACAAGATTACAAAAGTATAACATAAAAGTTAATACCACATTCACTCCGCAACCCTTCATGGCCAAAAATAGGGGTACTCTGCCTCAAGGTTAGCTCCAAGGACACATACATAGGATTGGGTCATAAACTACACTCAAACTTAATGTCCACTCTCCCATACAGGGTAATAAAATGAAAAATGACAACCATACCAACTTTCCTAACTACATCAAGGAAGGAATCTCTAAGAAGCTTCTAATTAACTCTTCTTGACCATAGATCAAAATCACTATTTTCCAAACACAAGATTCACACCATACAATTTATCATTCCAACAACTCTAATAAGGAAGGATCTCAACAAAGGGCTTAATGTATCATACAATTAAATCAAGCTTTAGGACTTGTAAAACAACACATTTTCAAAGGGGAACCAAGTTTCCGCTACACTAGAAGTTCACAAAAATTAATTTAATTTGACATTATTAATTATCTAGGTTCAGAAAAATGCCACTAAGCAAACACAACAACTCAAACAACTTATTATTTTATTATCGTTTTAATTTTAGTTCAAATGAAGAAAGTAATGTAATATTTCTTCATATGCATTTCTTTTTCAATTTTCAAACAAGTTCATTTTCTTAGATTCAAAATTTTGCTAGGTTTACGCTTCATGTCTCAAGTTTTGTAGTGTGCCCAAGGGTCCAAGATTTTAAACCACTTTAACTACGAGACCAAGTCTAACGCCAGCTAAAACAACCCACTTGAGACCCAAGAACAACCTAGGATTAGTTAGGAAAATTATGGAATAATTTTTTTAATAAAAGAATCTACAACCAGGTTACAAGGTAACAACTGCCACTAACAAGTTCTAGAACAATTCAAATCCACTAGAAAATACTTTTATTTTATTAACAATTATTAGAGGTCATAAGGTCAAAAATTTAGGGTTAGAAGGTTCAAAAGGTTGAGAGGGTAATTTCTCACCCAACCCACTCTCTAACAGGCTTAAAAGATTCAACCTGATTTTTATTAAAGTTAACGCATTCAAAACTTTCCTAAATTACTCCCATTAGATAGGAAATTTCCTCACCTTTCCAATGATATAAAGATGTCCTCCTAACTCCTCATAAATCTCAAGTTATGGGTCGGCGGGTCTTGGGGTGAAAATTTTATGCAAGGGCAAGCTTGTGGGCCTAGGGGAGAAAATTTTCCCTTGTGCGGGTTGGCGAAGTGGAGAAGAGTTTTGGCATTTTTTCCCTTTTTAGGCAAAATTACAATTTGCCTCTCGTGCCCATGGGCCCAAAGAGGACACGTGTCATCTTGGGAAAGTTCTGGCAGCGAAATTGAGCCGTTGGAGAGATTTAAGGCATTAAGCCTTTTTAGTCGCAAAACGCTAGGGGTAAAACTTCCCGCATGTCTCTGCTACTCCCAGATGATGCCACGTGTCATCACCCTATTAGATGCGGGATGGCGGGGAGGTGGAGGAAACCAAGAAAAATTTCCAAGAAATTTTTTAAAAGTGCTAAGGTTGAAAAAGGTGTCACGCCTCCTTTGTTGCCTCGTGAGGCCACATGGCAGTTTCTAATTGGCTGCGGGATGGTGGAGCGGCAGGGAAAAGTTGGAAAATTTTCCTAAAATTTTTCTGAAAGCGCTAAGTTAAAAAGGGGATCCACCCATCCGCTGACACCTCATGGTGCCATGTGGCAACCTCTGATTGGCTATGGGCTAGTAGGGCAGTGGAGAAACTTTTGAAAAATTTTCCTAAAATTTCCTAAGTCCTAAGGAAAAATTCAAGCGGTAGGCCCGCCAAGGAAAATTTTCCCAAACTTTTCCGCCAAGTGAAGAAAAAATTTAGAAAGCCATAGCTTTTGATAGAGATCTTAGTTTTGGGAAAATGAGGAGTTCCTGGAAAGCTCTCGAAGCCCTATTTGCAATGGAATCATTAATTTTAGATCGTGATAAAGTTTTGGATGTAAATTTTAAGAAAACGTCTCACAGGATTTTTAGTAGCAAATGGGTAAATTTTAACTTATAAAATTTGTTCAATTTTTTTCATTCTTTCTCACTTAACATGTTGAATGAACATGGCGTATTGTTCTAAGAATAATTTTAGGATGGAATGGAAGCTATTTTTTCTTGATTGATTTCTAATTCAAATTTTTACAACTTGAGACAAAGAAAATAACTGAAAGGTTTGGGCCCGATTTTGCAATGTTTGAATGAATTTTCTTTAAGTGTTTTAGTCCAATTGAGTTAATTTATATCATGACATGTTAAATTTCAATGTTTCAATGTTATTTATTGTTTTCAGGTTTGAACTGTGTATTTTAGAGGAAGTATTTGTCAGTTTAAAATTCAAAACAAAGGTCAATTTCTAAAGGATCTATTTATCATCTTTCATCTTCCAAATATGGAAATTATTTTCAATTCTAGTCTAACACATTTAGTTGATTTAAAAAAACCATTTGCTAGCTAAAATGTAAAGTTTTATTTCCAATTTTACACATTTCCAAAAAAAAATACTATATTTTTCTCACACACATTTCTTCCTTTCAAATAGAGATTCCAATACATTGAAATGATCAGATTCAATACTACAATGCAATTTGAGAAAATCATTACATTCATTTGTTGGTTCCAACAGACAACTTTACAACTTCTTTCTTTTATTCCTTCTAAAAATCATTTATTGACACAGGGTAGAATAATACATTTTCTTTTCATGTGTTGCACATTTCCACTTTCAAAACAGGACTTCCTAGTGCATGATAAACACAAATTTCTAATTGAAGAATATGATATGAACAATGTAAAAACTTCCAATAATTCCAATGAAATTCATACAACCTCCTTTCCATTTACTTTCAAAATATAGTATACAAGACAATATCACTCTTTCATATTTTTTTAAAACAGAATACGAGTATAAATCTTTTACATTTCTAGTTTCCACTGCAATCAGTATAACATATCTCCATTACAAACATTTATAAGGGCATCCACTTCAAGTGGGAGAGTCAAAATGAGATTTTATTTCACAAGGGGTTGTCAAATTATCTTTTTCATCTTCGAGAATAAGCAACATGCATTCTTCTCTTTTTCCAATTCGGATCACAACAAAGGAAGGGGAAAGGCAATGCTCTCCACCCAACCAATACATCCAATAAAAGGAGAATCCATCCTTCCACATTGGCCCCGAGCCCTAACCACAATGCATTAAGAAATGTATTTCAACTCATGGCAATAACAGGCTCCCACATCACAAGGCAATCTTTCAACTAGCACATTTCAAATTAAAAACACGGTCCAAAACCAAACATCAGTTTTGAAACCACATTATTAAATACACATAACCCTTGGTAACTTTCCAAGGTAATGCCCCATGGAAATCCCTAATAAAATACAACACACACAACAAATATAGTTGTCATGGTGACCTTGTTGAATTCATCTAGAATTCCAATGTGGTTGTTCTCCAATCCCTCAATGTTTGTTGTGATAGTTTAACTCTGTGTAAACACAAATACCTCCTTTGGCCTCGTGGCCATATTAGAATATCCAATATGATATAAATATAATAACAAAATCATGTATACTTATGAATCACAACAACATCAAGGCAATCAACATTATCACTTACAATTTATATCAACAACTATATCATCATCATATAATGTCAATTTTCTAGGTCTACTCACAATATCTAAAAATCACATGTCCAAAAACATTCATAATATATCCATGTCAAATTGTATATCATCATCTATATAAAATGTCTCTAAAAATCATCATGCATCATATATGAATTAGAGTCAACAATAATCCATGATTTGACATCTAACACCATACTAAATCAAAACTATAATAATGTCCATAATATAGTCAGCAGTATCATGATCAATATAAAAAGTGTCGAAGGGAAGTGGGCACTACATGGATGTGGTGGTTTAAGACTTTCTCTCGAATGTAGTGACATTCAACCTCAATATTTTTGGTCCTTTTATGAAAAATAAGATTCTTAACAAGCTTAAACACACTTTGATTTTCACAATAAAGGATAGGTGCCTTCTCTTCATGAAATTCCATATCATCTAGAATATAATGTAAGCATATCACCTCGCATACAACTCTACGTGCCCCACGATACTCTACCTCACCGGATGAAATAGAAACAACTATATTCTTCTTACTGATCCATGAGATTGGTCCTCATATGACATGAAATATATATCCTGAAATTGAATTTCTATCATCAATAGATCCAACATAGTTTTATTCGGTGTATCCCTCCGTTAAAGAACGTATTGTTCTTCT
Source organism: Taxus wallichiana var. yunnanensis (assembly GCA_018340775.1). NCBI lineage: Eukaryota > Viridiplantae > Streptophyta > Pinopsida > Cupressales > Taxaceae > Taxus > Taxus wallichiana. Next base: position 555,673,392 of record CM031241.1, read on the forward strand.
TGTATTCTAAACAATATTCAAGTGTACCTCAAACATATCTCAAAACATGCTTTTCTGCAACACCCTGACATTTATTTGGTTCTTGTATGAATCACGAAAGATAGATTACATCAAAACATATGTATGGTGTGGTGTAGGTCAAGTAGATAAGACTCCCCATGAGCTATCTATAGAGAGTTGCATCCACTTGAGGCACGTCATGGAATAGAGAGAGTTATAAACTTTTATCTATTAGTGTTGAAAGAGGTTTACAATCTATCATTATGTCTTTTTCTAGGAGTTAGTTGCCATATATTTTCTTGGAGATTAAAAAGTTTTTTTTTTTCACCATATCTCCAAGCCAAGATAAGTAATGGAGTAGTGCTAAATTAGTGGTGTTGAAGGATCTTTTGAGGTCATTCTTCACAATGTAAACCTGGTCTTTTGAACTTCCAATGATCACAAGATCATCAACATCTAAAACAAGAATGACAATTTTTGTTCACACCTTCTTTATATAGAAGTTAGAACTCAAGGGACTACGGGTGAGACCATAATGCAAAATGTGATCATCTATCTTGATGTACCATTCCCTAACAAATTAATTCCATTCCTACAGTGATTTGATGAGATGACATACCTTTTTAGAATGATTTTCATCAACAAATCCTTATGGTTGACTCATGTACACTTCTTCTTTGAGATCACCATTTAGAAAAGCACTCTTGAATAACATCTACTTGAAATTTCCATCCATTCTATGCTTCTAGTATACATACAACCCTGATGGTTTTGATATTTACAGTGGGTGAAAATATTTCTTCATAGCCAATGCCTTTTTTTCTAGCATATCCCTTTTTATAAGTCATGCTTTGTGTTTATCGATGGATCCATTTGCCTTATATTTAGTTTTGAAAACACATTTACACCCTATAGATTTGTTTTCGGTGGCGGATCGACAAGTTCCCAAGTCTTATTCCATACAAGTGAGTCACACTTTGAACATCCATGGATTTCTTCTATTGAGGTTGACTTAGTGCTTCTCGAACATTATCAAGTTCGAGCTATCAACTATTGTACTCATGAGTGAAAAATTTACCTCATTTCTTGTCTAATTCCTCATTCTAAATCCTAAAGAAGTACTTGGGAGATATTTCACATCGGATTCTTTGATAATGTTTCATACCCACATTTTATGAGAGCTTTGTTGTTAATTTGAAGAATTTATTGGTGGATGTATAGTCACATTTTCTAGTGTTCCAAGATCAACATACAACTCCCCTTTTAGTTCATCTTTTCTTTGAGAAGTCTCCTCTTTCTCATCATCAAACTCGAGATAAATTGGTGAGAAGTGTTTGGTGTTGATTATTCTTTCGTATTACTAATTCAAAGGATGATTAGTCACAAACCACATAATTAATTTCACATTTTTTCTTGGTCTCGGGTCTATGGGATGGTATGATTTTGAGTTAATTTTATAGCTCAATAGGATACAAAAGAGGGTTTTTGACTCGATATTATTCCTCTTTTGAGTTGGGACATACATATATGATGTGTAATTGAAAACTTTAAGATGAGAAATCAAAGGATTTTTACCACTATATACCTCTTCAATAGTTTTGTCTTGTAGAAAAATTATTGGTTCCCTATTGAGAAGATAAACATCTGTTTGCACTACTTCTACCCAATATCATTCCTCCAAATTTGTTGTTAATAGCATGCGAGTATGTCATCTCCATTATAATGTGATTGCATAGCTCAATATTGCCATTCTGTTGGGGCATATAGGGAGCACTTAAAAAAATTTTATGCCTTGTTGGTTCAGTAATACCAAGAAATTATTTGACGTTAATTCCCCCACTCGATCCGAGTGGAGTAAAATAAGATGTTTGTTCTTCTCATTCATAAAATTTTAATAGAATACCTAGAAATGATGAAAGGCCTCACTCTTCTTCTTTAGGAAAAACACCCATGTCTTTTGAGAGTAGTCATCCATGAATAGTTGGAAGTACTTGTATCCTCAAAATGAAGAAGGTAATGGTTCGAGAATATTGGTATGAAAAACCTCAAAATGTTTCTTTGCATGAAGGTGATTTTATTAAATAGATCCATGTGCTATTTACTTATAAGACATCCAGAGAAAATTGGCAAGAAACTAAACAACTTGGGAAGTCCATGTACTATCACCTTTGAACTTACTCAAGTCAAATACCTAATAGAGAGATGATCATAATGGTAGTGCCAGAGGGTAGTAGATTCTACTATAGAGGTAGATAGAGCTACTACAGAAGATGAAACAACATATAAGGAAAATAATTTATATTTTAAGAATGCTCTAGCAAGAATTGTACCTTATCGTGAGATCATGCAAGATTTTGTGCCATTATCAACAAGAAATTCTACCATCATATGATGATTCGAAATTTGATGAATCATAAGAGGTTGGATGTCAATCTAGGAACATATAGTACCATTGACATTGTACATTTCGTGTTCCAAGAGGAAAGTGACTTGGCATTTTCCTTCTACAACATACTCTTTATTATAACCAAATCTCTAATGGTTGGTCTATTAGCAAATAAAATAGCTTCCTATCACCTAACATGTGTTCACTAGCACCTAATTCGATCAAGATGGCATCCCTCATGGGCTGCAAGATATGGGATACTACAACTAAGATCTTATGTGCACCAAAATTGGATTTTTAGGTATCTCCTACTCGGATCCATAATCTTTTTGAGCTATTATATGTCCCTTATGCTTCTGCGTAAATGACGTGTTTTCAATTTTTTAGAATCGTCATGCCATGATTTTATTTATTAACTAGATGACCCTTTTTCAAGCCATTAAACTAGTAGTTACTCATGTTGTGAGTGTTTTTTCAAGAAATGTGACACCGCCGCTTTGATTTTGAGATTTTTGTTATTGTGGAGACTATTGTTGTTTTTATTGTTCCCTTTTTTGCTTCTATGGGGGTCCTTGAAGAACTTATGACCACATTGCTACTTCGAGATATGTTCTTTGTCGTATAACCCATCGTGGACATAGTTGATGTCTTCTTCTTACTGTAACAGGTTCATGAGTTCTTCGAATGACATTATTTGCTTAGAGACAATCTACTTCATGAAGAACACTCTGTATTGGGAAAGGAGATCTCTCAAGGTGATCAGGACCAATATTTTATCATCAATTGTCTCACTTTGAGTGCTAAGAATTCCATTCCTTGATCATCAACCTTGACATAAGAATTCGCCGACTTTCTCGCCAAACCCCATGGATAGTGTGTGAAGCCTCAAATGTAGATGACAAATATTTGTCTAATATTTCACCTCATAGATGGTTTTTAATTTATCCCATGCTTCATTTACTATTTATACATCCCAAACTTGTGGTTGCACATCATCGTGATACTTAAAATCATCAAAGCATGAAGGTTTTGGCATCGGTCCTTACACACTTCTTCACTAATAGGGGTTAGTAGGGAACGACTCGATTCATGTGAAAATTCCTAATAGTCCCTCAAACCTAAGGATGGTATGCATATTTGTTTTCTAGGTAGCATATTTCAGCCCTTTGAGAAGTTGGGTGTCGATGAAGAAAATTTGAAGCGAGGCATTGTAGAAAACTATTCATATTAGAAAACATTACAAGTTTTATTACTCACCGGGAAATCAAAGAAACTCGTCTGATGCTTTGACACAAGTGACTCAACCACTTGGTGCTTAGTTTTGAACAATGAACTTGCCAATGTGTGGATATGTGTAGACAAATCAAATATCATTTTTTCATGAAACATAGTCTGTTTAAAAGCACACGATAGGGGGTGTTAGGATCTAATCAATGAAACCAACATCTATCTTGGTCAATGTACCCATCTAGCTTGGTTAGGAGCTTGGATTCAAATATTCAAACAACTCTTACAATTTGGTTTTAGCTCAATTCAATAGAGCAAGAGAGGTCACTTTTGGTCACCTCTCGATATCTTCTCTCTAGAGTAGGGTTGACATGGAGAGAGATCAAAGATTGACTCATCCAAATCGGCTCATTCAAGGAGAAGCAGGTCTCAATTCTAAAATTAATAGATAAACACCAAGGAATGGAAGAAAATTTCAAACAAATAGTTATTAGACACTATAGAAAAATAAGTAATGATTATAATGCGTACATCATGTAAAAAAATTATTTCATGGTTTGTTCCTAACATGCGGGTTGCTTCTTCCTCATGCTTGCTTGGTCTACACCTACTTGGAAAATTTTCTTTAGTAAACTTCCTTATGTGTTGTCCAATATCCCAATTCACACATTCCATGAGCTGGGATCTCGACAGTTTATCGAAATATTAGACACATGTCCTCCATGCATCTACTATGTAGAAAATCTCTGCAGTCTTATAGAACGAACAACATAAAGAAAATAAACAGAATAATAAAATAACTTGCAAATAACAGTAATAAACATCGAACAAGTAGTTTTTTGCATTCTCCATTAATTAAATATTCATATCATATATTTGTCTCATTACATTCAAGTTTTGCATGTAGTTGTGTGCTTTCAATACACCATGCATACAAAAAAATTACAATTTTTGCTATTAAATAACAACGTACAACTCTAAAAACATAGCACTCTAAATTTGACATGTTTTGTACAATAGCACATGTTGTGCATGCAATAAAGTAGATTTCTTTTATTTAAATTGACTTCCTAATAATAGGAAAAAGCTGGAGTTAACAAAAGAAAACTAAATCAAAACTCATTTCTCCTAAAAAGATACGGGAGGAATTAATCATGCATTGCACATGCATATTTCCAACACTCACCTTCATTTTGAACCAATAGTTTTTACTATTCTAGAGTTGTGTTTGTATTTCCGATATGTCATGTGTAGGATCAAAACTCCCAAATAATCTCTAAAATATTTGAAAAATTCCTTTTCCAAATCCTTTGTAAAAATTTCTACAAACCAATCTTCAGATCTAAAAAATTCAAGATGAATTTCCTTTTTGTTTATGATCTCCCTGATGAAATTATACCTATCTATTCAATGTGAATTGTTTGGAGATTCAATGAACCTATATATGAGGCTCACACCATACATAATGTTAAGCCTTATGGCCATCAAATACATAAGACTTCCAACCAATTTTTTAAACAATGTTGGATCCATAAATGATCCTTCATCCTCTTTGTTCAACTTCAAACCTACTTCAACTAGTGTTCGTGTTGGAATAAAATTCAACATGTTAAACATTTTCAAAAATCATTTGCATACTTTTATTGTGAGATAAAAACTTCACGTTCTGAAAGATGGACTTCAATGCCCAAAAATTAATGCATAAGACCAAGATTTGTCATCTCAAATTCCTTCTTCATGGCTGATTTGAATGACCATGTAGATAGATTTCTAGTATTGATCAAATCATCTACGTATAAAAAAACAATTAGAATCTTACCTTGCTAATTTATCTTGGTGTATAAGGTAAGATCACTCCTTCTCCTAATGAAACCATTCTCAATCAGATAAGAATCAATTCTGTTATACCAAGCTCTAGGTGATTTCTATAGACCATAGAGCAATTTCTTAAACTCCGTATACCTTTCCTTCATGACCTTCAATCTCAAAACCTTCTAGTTGATTCACATAAACTTCCTCTTAAGGAAACCATTCAATAATTTTCATTTTACATCCATCTGATAAATAGGCCATTTGTTTTGAGATGAAATTTCTAAAACCATTCTTACCATATCCAAACATATTACTAGTGCAAATGTTTCATTGTAATCCACTCCATATTACTGTGTAAAACCTCTTTCTACTAGCCTTGGTTTATTTTTTTGAACTTTTCTTTCAGCATTTTAGTTTGTCTTGTAGACCCACTTGACTCCTATCACATCCTTTCCTTTTGGGAGATCCACCAACTCCCATGTCTTATTCTTCTCTATATCATCGATCTCATCATCCATGTGTTTTTCACAAAATTTATTTTTATAGCCTCTTTGAAATATATTAGATTTTCAGCTTGAAAACAATGCAAAAACTAAAAATGAGTTAGTTGTGTTAGCATTATAAACCTCACTAATACTCTATGTTTTCCACCGCATAGGACTATTCAATACAGGATTGCTTTGTGGTGATGGAGCTACTTCGTGTTCTCTCTAGTGTCTCTTTCATGGCTGAAGATGGCTGAATTCCTAGAGATATCCGAACTTTAGATGGAGGTGTAGCTTGTGCTATGACTCGTGAGGCATGTACAAGATTTATAGAAACAATACCTTGCTACTCTAATGTTTCATTTGCCATATCATCATGTTGAATAGTTTACTATACTCATTATTTTCTCTATACTTCCATCCCATTCTTCATTCTCAATAAAATGAACATCTCTAGCTGATCAAAACCTTTCTAGTGACTAGATTGTACAACTTGTATGCTTTTGTATTCTTTGAATACCCAAAAATACACTTTTCTCCTTTGTTGTCTAACTTCTTCCTTAGCTCATCGCGTACATGTGCATAAGCTACACAAATAAAAACTCGAAATGATAAACATTGTGTTTCATGTTAGTCCATGCTTGTTGAGGAACCATGTTCCTAACAATTTTTGTTGGACACCTATTTAAAATGTAAACAAAAGTTGCTACTACTTCTGCCCAATAGTCATTTGGAAGGTGCTTTGCCTTCAACATACTTCTTGCCATTTCCATAATGGTTATATTCTTCCTCTCTACCACACCATTTTACTTGCATTGTATACCTAGTATTAAAATTCTTATGCATACCATGATATTTTCAAAAATTCATAAATTCATTAGAAACATATTCACCTCCTTTTTCCATCCTAAGAACTTTTATGTAGTATCCACTTTAATTCTCCACTAATGCCTTGAACTTCTGAAATGTATTAAAGGCATTTGATTTATGTATTAGAAAATATACCCATGTCTTCCTTGTGTAGTCATCAAGGAATGACATAAAATATAAACAAGCTCCAATAAATTTGTTTGCATGGGTCCACATAAATCTGAGTGCACAATTTAAAGCGGTGCACTTTCTCTTGCTATTTTTCCAACTGGGAAAGAATCTCTATTTTGCTTCCAAAAAATATAACCTTAACATACCCTTTCTAGTTTCTGAATCAATGGAAAACCTTTAACCATATTCTTTTTGAAATTAATTTAAATCCTCCAAAATTCAAACCTCCATACCTTAGATATCAAATCCATGATTCATCCTTCATGATTGATTAAAAGTTGATTATGTTCCTTCAATGCGGGACTTAATTGTATTAGCGTAGGACTTTCTTATTATATAGCTCGGGGCTGATTTACATTGGCACAAGAATCTATTACCTTAGCATAGGACTCATTTGTTTGAGCACATGACTCAAGAGAAGATTGATTTGAATTAGCACATGACTTGGCTGCAAATTGAGCTATTGTTTTTAATGCAAACGAATCTGATTTCTTCTTTTTCTTGGTATTAAAATCAATAGAAACATCCTATAACTTCTCATCTTCACTTTTGTAATCAATTCAGCTGCTAGGAGTATTTTTCACAATCAAGCACTCATTGTCTTCCATATAGACTCGATATCCTTTATGTACCAACTTTCCAATACTATAAGGTTATATTTCAAACCTACACCTAATAAACATCTTGCATACTTGTTTAGTCCCCCGCCTTGTTAGAATATTAATTGTGTGCTTTCCTTTTACATACATAATATATTTATTTCCAAGAGTTACATCACTCTTAACTCAATCATCCTAACTAGAAAATAAATCTCTATTACCTATCATGTGATTACTACAACTTGAATCCAAATACCATACATCACATGGACACTCTTTTTAAAAATTATGTTCAATAGGGGATAAAGAAGGTATTGCTTTGGAAATTCTTGTACGTAATAAGCATAGGTTTAGAAATAGAAATTCCAACCTGATTTTGATTTTTCTTCTCCTGGTCATATTGCTTTTTGCAATAATGGATCTGAACATGAGACTTATCTTATCTCTTACCATAACTTTGTTGTTGATTATTTCCTCTTCAACCTAAATTTGATGAACCGTTGATGCGTCCTCTAGATGTACTTCTTCCTCTCTGTCTCTTGGGCTGAAACTACCTCTTCTTTTTCCATGACTACCTATTATCTCGAGATGCAAAAGCCTAATCTACACTTGCATGTGATCTATTCATTCTTTGTTCATGATTGATGAGTGATGTATACAACTCATCAACAGAAAACTGACTCGATTCTTAGTTTATTTGATAAAGAACAACTAAAGGATCAAATTTCGTAGGCAAACTCCTAAACAATTTTTCAGTAATCCTTCATCCTTCAAGAGTATCACCATGGGATTTTATTTGATTGACTAAGCTAACTACATTAGTAAATAATTATTCTTTGAAATTTGAATCTTTCATTAAAAATTTCTCAAAATCTCTATGAAGTAATTGTAGCTTGCGGATTTTACTTTCTCCTTACCTTGATATACAACTTGACGTGTGTCTCATGTGGTCTTTGCTTGACTTGTTGCTACCATTTTGTGAAGGATACTTTCATGCATTTCCCGATGAATGAAGAAACAAAATTTGTCATCTTTCTTCCGTCACTCCTTCAAAGTATATTTCTCTACTTCGAAAGTAGTAAATGTTGTTGCATCTATGGGATCTATGTACCCATCCTCAACGATTTCCCATACATCTTGAGATATAAGTAGTGCCTTCATGGTCAACGACTAATGCTTGTAATTCTTTCCATTAAAATGTGGTCTTTCCATGCTAGAAGTAGAAGCCATAGCTTGCTACAATTTAATAAACTCTTGGAATAACCTTCCCGATACCAATTTGTAGAAAATTTATGCAATCTTATACGAAAAACACCATAAAGAAAATAAACAGAACAATAATATAACTTACAAATAACAGATTAAACATCAAACCAGCACTAATTTGCATTCTCTGTTAATTAAATCTTCATACTCAGAGCTTCGACTCAATACATTCAAGTTGTGCATGCAACTGTGTTATTTCAATGCACCCCATCCATACAAAACAATTACAATGGTTGTTATTAAATAACCACCTACAACTCTAAAAATAGAGCACTCTAAATTTGAACTGTGCTTTAAAACAGGCATGCAATAAAGCATATTTCTTTTATTTAAATTGACTTCCTAATAATAGGACAAAGTTGGAGTTAACTAAAGCAAACTAAATCTAAATTTATTTCTCCTAAAAAGCTATGGGAGGAATTAATCATGCATTGCACATGCATATTTCCAACACACTAATGGACTTTAGCATGTCTCTAGCCACTTTTAAATCTCCATGTCTAACAAGAATTATTTTTTAAGTGGTTTCAATGGGATCTTTACATGCAATCATTTCTTCCAAAGTAACCTATCAAAGACTCATTCTCAGGTGTTGATCCACATATGTCTCCAAATAGAAAAGGAAACAAATTATCAAAGACAAACAAGATTGTCTCTGAAATACCATGACTTGCCTCTACACGTCTAGGATCTTGCTCTATTACCACATTGAAGCCAAAACATGAAAATATTGATTACTCATGGAAAGTGGAGTATAATTCATACAACATGGAAGGGAAGTTACAAAGCAATTTCTAAATAAAATATGCATTGGTCTCCTATACAAAACTACCCATTCTACCACGCACACATGTGGTCTAATGATAAAAGATAGTTCTTCCAAATCTATTATGCTAATTTGGAGATCTAAAATATTCTAACATATATATCCCATTTATAATCTCATGATCAAAAATACACATTGATAATTAATTGTTTATGCCATTTTCATGTATTTCTAAGTTTAGGTCATATTTAGGTGTGGTAAAGTTCTACAAAAATTATGAATTGTATTTAAAAATAGACATATAACAACATTAACACTATTATCATTCTCATTTTGATGATGGAAAATGTAACATAATATGAATTATTGATCTTAACAATTCTAACAGGGTTTTAATCACAAATCTCTCTTCTCTAATGCTTACTTTTGTAAGGCAGCCACTCTTGTTGGAAAATGATGGGTGTTATTGGGCATATGTATTTGTGCATTGGGGTGAATACCTTTTGCATCTTTCTATAAGTTAAAGAAACCCTAGACAATGGGATCCCGAGTAGCCAAAATGTGACCGCGGTGGTATGTTCAACTTCAATGCACAAGAAGCTTTGGACATGTTGTATAAATTGCCTCTTATTGTTTGCATCCATTCTCTTTTTTCTTGAATGTTGGTAAGCTATGAAGGTTGGTCACTCAATCTAAGTCTTAAAGTAAATAATCACCTCTCCTTAATGATGCTTAAAATGAGAAATAAAAAATAGTGGAAAATCTATGCCTTATTGAAACTTTTATAACCCGATTTAAGAAAAACAACATACTGGGATTAATGGAAGACGTGCTTCATGCTAGCTATTATTTGTGTTTTTCCTAGATTTATTTGGATCCCTAATTGAGGATCACATTCTTCTAAAAATTTTCAATGAAATGTGTCTATACAAGCCATTCTATAAATATTTAAGACATAACTATTTTGTTTTCATGTACCTTGTGATCATAATTTCGTAAAATCTTACTAAGAGTGTCATTGGGCATGATGTCGGTGGACAAGAATCTTTCCATATGCTTCAAAAATTACCTATTATTCTTTGTAGCCATTATTTTGTTTCCTTGAATATTGGTAAGAAACCCTCAAATAAGGTCCCCAAATTTGAGTCTCTATATTTTCATCGATTAGATGACAATGAATATCAATCTATGATATTCAGGTTGGTATTGGGCCGAGCTGGATTTGAACCAGCGTAAGCATATTGCCAACGGATTTACAGTCCGTCCCCATTAGCCACAAAAACAACATGGCCAGCCTAGGATGGATCTAGGTATGTTGTGCATAAAGGGCCTCCCCTACTATGAAGTGAAGAATTGCCTCTCTTTCATAATAATAACAAACAACAACACAAAAATTGAAATATTTATTTGTTATTGAAATTGTTAAGACCTATTCTAATAGTAAAAAACATACTAGGGATAAATGGAAGCTACCTTTAATGTTATCCATTATTCATGTCTTTAATATATATATTTGGGTCCTAATTGGAGGATCACCTTATTTTGAAACCTTTTGTTTTAGTGATCTCCTTTCATATAAGACATTTGTAAAATTTATTATTACATTGGAACTATGCTTGGATAGATGATTTTAATTAAGGCCTTATTGAAAACAATTACTAGCCTAGACATGTCACCAACATTCCTCTAATTGCCAAAAAAATCAAGTCATGATACTTCTACCGATAGAGATACCACATGTCTTCCACCATTTTAATGAATGGGAGGTATTATCCCAAATCCATCACCAAAATCATATAGGTTGATAACCTTTATATAATATATTAAAAATAAGTTGAATTTCTAAAGAATTTGGTAAGAATGATGCTCCTCATTCTTTGCATGATATTTTACTTTCTTTCATTAAGGTTAGTAGGTCCATATGAAATATCATCGGAATAATTTTTCCTTTAGACCTTTTTATTCTTGTTTCTCACTAGAAAAACTTTATTTCGACACCATTCTTCTTTACTTTGGTTCATTTTGTGGAAAAATAACAATACCCCTAAATTTCTAAGTTGTGGATGGGCATTCGGCGTGATTACCAAAATGGAGCTATCCTAAGTGTGGGACCTTCCAAAATGGGATAGCTCTTCCGATAATTCTTCTTCCTATTGCTAAACCTCCCCGCCACAAACTACTCCTAATGCAAGGAAAACTACTAACTAACCCTAATCTAAAGCTTCTAATGGGAAAGGGAGAGAGATGCACGAGAATGTAAAAAGTACACTAGAAGTGGTCATATACAAATAAAAGGAGTGTTAGAAAGATTCCCAATCCTAAAAAATAAAGAAGAATGCACTTGGAGAGGGTGGTTATACACCATAGACCAAGATGCACACATTACACCATTTCCAAACAAACACATCAGCAATAAATCCCTACAATGAAACAAAAAATTTCATAGAATGCCTCATAGCAATGAATTCTAAGAAATGACAATCAAACCATAAAAGGATAAAAGATTTAACACAAACATAGTTTCATTTCTCCATATCAATTTGCACAATATATTGTAGTAGGGAAAGACTAGAATGACATTACAATTTTTTTGTAAATCCCTCAAGCCCCATGAAATTCACAACATCTTAGCTAAAGGAATGGAGAATAGGGGTGTAAGGGAGGAAAAATAACCAACTTTTTTTTTTGTGTAACCCCTTTACATTTTATAGAAGAAGTCTTATGAGAGGAGAAAAGAAATTCAGATTTCTTCTTTAAATCACCCGCAAAATGCATAGTGACACCTGCAAGAGTGATGGAAAAGTATGTAAAGCCCATGCCTTTCTATACCATTCCTTGTTGGGGAAAAAATGACCATACCTTCATTGAAGACCCTCACCTACCACAACAATGTACATTATTCATGGATTTTGGAAATCTAGAACACTTAAAATTTCAAATTCGATGTGACCATGTCGTAGTAGATTGTCCTTCCATGATTCTAACGACTAGTTTTTTCCAAAAATAAAGATTCCGTGCTCAAGTTTTGTAATTTTGGACTTTTGGGACTCTGCGAATTTCAAGATTTGAAAATCTCTAAAAATCTAGTTTTCATGTCTCTCGTGTTGTTATTCTCGTTCTCATATTTCATTTGACCGTGATTTTTTCGGAAACAGAAACCAGGGATTTTGAAATGGTAGTTTTTATGAAGGGGTTTTTTTACATGTTTTGGGGCTGTGCAATGTTACATTGGTGAGTTAGCACGCCTCGCTATTTGGCGAGTTGGGTGAGTTTCCTTTGATATCTCTTTGCATCGTTGGATTGATACCAATTCGTTCGGATTTCCCAAAAGCACCCTAAGCTCAAATTTCCCTACCATTTTGTGTTGCATTGGACACGTTGCCTCCCACCATTGGGTTCACCATTTCCTTCAATTTGACTAAACTAGGTCAGTCATTCAAGATCCTTCCCCTTTGAAACCCATGCTACATCAAAATCAACTCGATCTTACATAATTGGCCATTGACATTGTAATGCAAGTCGGTCGATTTGTTGTGCTTCACATCTTTGAACCAGTCCAATTCTCCCACGATACATCAAGCTCTTCCTTCAAAGTTTTCCATGCCAATTATCCAGGTCACCCTTCATCTTCACATTGACCAAATTATACCTTTTATTGCGGGACTTGATGCATAGTCGAATAAACTAACCCCCACGCAAAGACCGAGATGCTACTTTTTTCTCTCATCTTAGAGGATAAAGCTATTCTAGTAGTCCCAAACTACGCCTTACACCCACCTTCCATTCTTTACGCAACTCCATCCTTATGCACAAGTGAACTCCTGAAACACCTTTCACAAATACCTATACAACTTCTCCGGAAGAAAACTCACCGAATACCACGGCCACCTATACAACATTTGGGAGATCTTAATATGTATTCTTAGTCTACCTAGGGAATACATAAATCCTACCTCCTTGACCCATCATTGAACCAGCTCTCTAAAATTCCATTGGTTGGCCCACTCTCGAACCCCCCAATTTGCTTTGCACAATATCATTGAAGAACACCACAAGTCCTTACTACCATCCATCTATGAGTCTACATGAGTTTTCGCGCCACTGGTGGGAGAAGTCCTCCTCACGAGTCCTTCCCATGTGTGAGTCTCCAACTCACTATGATCTACTAAATATTTTGCCACCCAAGTCCCAACCCCAAAGATACCTCGTGGGGAGAACTACAAGCACTCCATCTTTGTAGACTACATCCTCTGTGGGTGAGGTACCCTTCTTCCCTCGGCTCGATCTCAACATCGATCTCGTCTTGATGTCAAGGCTATTGACACCCCCATGCCTACTCTTTGAGACACAAGTCTACATCTAGACCGTGTTGACTCTCCACTCGATTCTTGCCACTTTAGCTACTAGATCTCCACTGCTGCAGACATATCCATGATATCCTTTTCGAGGACCACCGGATGCGTAACACCATGTGAACCATTCTCTAGGCCCATGTCCATGATTCTCTGTTGCTACTCCTACACCCACTCCATATCCACACTTTTTTGTGCCTCTAATACATCTACGTGAGAACTCGGCTCACTTGCACCAATTCACCTCTGCAAGGTTGAGGAGCTCGCCACTTCTTGGCTCACTCGTGTCCGAGTTACTTCTCCTCTGTTTCAACCTCTAGATCCCAGTCCCACTCCAACTCACCCCATGGTTGCATTCTACATGAACTCTGCTTCTAAGGATGTTTCCACCTCCAAGGTCTCCCCAAGTCCACTGCCACTTCACTCTGGAGTCCCACTACTGATCCCCGATGCACACCTCCACATGAACATAATCTACAAGGGTAGAATATGTCTCCAAGGTCTCTTGAACACCCCTTTCCCTCGAATGTCCAAGCCCACCTAGTGCTCCACATTCCACCTAATGTGGTGTGAGCTCCCAAGTTGGCCACCAATGTCTACACTGCCCTTATGGCTCCTAAGGCACTTCGCGCTACACTCTCAACACTAGGCCTCACTTGTGCAAGGTCTTCATGCTTGAACCCTAAAACTCTGCATCCACACTACACTCATGAGTTTTCCAACTCCTTCCTCATACATTAGGTGTGTTATACACTCCAAGACACCTTGCACAGCTTCTTCTTAGTGCAACCAACTCGCTCACCAACACACCTGAGAACTACTTGGATCTAGGGCCTCCTTGGGCTCATCTCATAGTTCATCCCATTCTCCATGCATAACTCTTACTCACTAACTAGCCCTCAAGAGTTGCATATGTGTAGTACCAAGAACTTCCTGGGAAGGTCACCCATGCCAATACTAATCTAGCCCAAGTGCGCTTAACTCACCCAACTCAACTCGCCTGCTCTTTGAGAGCTCGGGTGTGCGAGGTCTCCACCCCCAAACCATGCATGGCCAACCGTCTACCTCGGTGGGGAGCTAACCCATCCCATGGATAGTGCCTTACGCACTATCCTACTCGGATGGGGTCTGCCCATCCTTGGGAGGTGGTCTCTCCATGACCCACCCCCTTATATTCTCCCCCACTCAAATTGGTGATGCCCACGACACCGTTGATAGACTTTGCAGCCTACGCAAAGGATACCATGATTAAACACTAGGACATACCTACAAATGCACTCCACACATGTAATTGCACATTGGCCACCATTGACACAACACAACTCAGTCTCTTTAACATCTCGCTGCACTAACTCCCCATGCTTGGGACCAAAAGTGCCAAATCACTCAACACTTCTGGTGTTGTAGTTCTCTTTAACTCCAAACTACACTTCACTTAACATTAAACAAAATGTCTAATGGAATACCCCTTCTTCAAATTTTGTCAACACTTAGCAATTCTGCATGATGCACAAGCACCAACCCTTGTCACCTACATGGGTCTACAAAACCCTTATCACCGAAGGCCATGCTGAATTTGTCGCAATTACATGACTCCTTCCTCATCAACCCTTAGTCTAACTCGAGAAATTTCATTGGCTTCATTCAATCCACTTTGACATCAATCCACTCAACTTATCCTTGATACTCTGTTGGATCACTCGATCTAACACCGTTGTCCAACCTTGCACATGTCTTCTTCTTACATGGAACAACACTACTCCTCTTGATCCAGTTGAGTTGGTGTCCCACCATCTGACCACCAACACATTGATTGCCAATTGTCTCAAGACTTAACCACCTGATCCAATTCAAACAACAACCAACTCCCACATCACTACTACAGCTCTGCTTAGCTGCGCATTACGTTGGGTGCTTCAACCTGATGTTGCTTGACTTGCACACACCAATCTACTTCTGCATTGAACAACTTTGTTCTGCTTGGCCCAACTCCATTGGTGTCCCATCCATCCGATCACCAACAACATTGATTACATTGGCTCCCTTGTCTGCCAACTTGTTCTTCAATCAACTCCCTCATCATTTCTATGGATCTACTTAGCCTATGCATTTAGTTGGGTGCTTCAACCTATCATTGCTTGACTTGTACACAACAATGTACTTTTGCGTTGAACAACTTTTCTCTTCTTAGCCCAACTTTATTGGTGTCTTGTCCACTCTTATCACTAACAACATTGATTTCATTGGCTCCCTTATCTACCAGCTCGTTCTTCAATCAACTCCCTCATCAATGCTACGACTCTACTCATCTTGCACATTCATCGGGTGCTTCAACTAACACTACTTGACATGCACACACTAGTCCACTTCTGCATTAAACACAACTTTTCTCTTTCTTGGCCCAACTCCATTGGTGTCCCATCCACTCCGATCACTAACAACGTTGATTGCATTGGCTCCCTTGTCTACCAACTTTTTCTTCAATCAAATCCCTCAAGCATTGTCATTGGAAGCTCCTTTGCCAAATCTACATGTTAGTTTACACTCTACTCTCCAAATTTAGCTCCACCAAGGCTACGTATCGGTTTAACTCGGCAAGCATGCTAACTCCCTAACACGTTGCATCTAATCATGCATGACTTGCGCCAATACCAGCGTTTGGCTCAGTATTGGGCTCCAATGTTTCAAGAGCTCATATTTGATATGATCTATCATGTTGTGTATCATACGAAAAATATCTCCAAGGCTATGATAGCTTCTTCTATGTTGCATCTCAAAGGGAGTAATACCTCAAATGCTCGATACCGCTTATCGCAAGGCTAGCTACGAGAGAGAATAAACTAACCACCACGTGGCACTAAGACGCTACCTTTTCACTCACCTTAGAGGATCAAGCTACTCTAGTAGTCCTAGACTACACCTTACACCCACCTTCCATTCCGTATGCAACTCCATCCTTATGCACAAGTGAACTCCTCAAACACCTTTCATAGTTTCCCCACACAACTTGCTCCAAAATACCACTCACCGAATACCATGGCCACCCATACAACCATCGGGATCTCTTAATATGTATTTTTAGTCCACCTAAGAGAATGCATAAATCTTGCCTCCTTAACCCATCATTGAACCAACTTTCGTAACTCCACTGCCCCATTTATTGACACCGAACTACTCTACACAATGTCATTGAAGGACACCACAAGTTCTTACTATCATCCATCCACGATTCTTCCTAATTTTTCACACCAGTCACCTATGTGTGCACTAGTGTCCTCCTTACAAGTCCTTGTGCATGAGTCTCCAACTCACTATGACCTGCTAACTTTTCTACCACCCAAGTTGCAACACTAAAGATCCCTACCCCTATGGGGATCACTATAAGCTCTCCATCTTTGAAGACAACATCCCATGTGGGTGAGGTACTCTTTTTACCTCGGCTCGATCTCAACATTGATCTCACCTTGATGTCATGGCCATTGACAATGCCATGCCTACTCTTCGAGACACCCATCCACATCTAGACTATGTTGACTCTCCACTCAAGTCTTCCACCTTAGCTACCACATCTCCACACTACAGTCGTATTCATGATGTCCTTTTCTTGGACCACCATGCCACGCAACACCATGTGAATCATTCTCTAGGCCCACGTCCATGAGTCTTCATTATTTCTTCTGCACCCAATCCATTTCCATGCTTTTGATGCACCTCTAATACATCTACGTGAGCACCTAAATCATCTGCGCTAATTCACCTCTACAAGGTTGAGGAGCTCACCACTTATTGGCTCACTTGTGTCTAAGTTAATTCTCCTCTGTTTTGACCTCCGGATCCTAGTTGCACTCCAACTCACCCCATGGCTGTATTCTACATGAACTCTACTTCTAAGGAAGTTACCACATCTAAGGTCTCCCAAGTCCACCGCTAATTCACTTTGGAGTCCCACTTTGTTGATCCCCGATGCACATCTCTGCATGAACATACTCTATAAGGGTAGAATATGTCTCCAAGGTCTCTTGAACACCTCTTTCCCTCTAAATGTCCAAGTCCACCAAATGCTCCACATTCCACCTAATGTGGGTGTAAGCTCCCACGTTGGCCACCAATGTCTGCGTGACTGGACTTATGGCTCCTAAGGCACTTGCGCGACACTCTCAATGCAAGGCCTCACTTATGTAAGGTATTAATGCTTAAACCCTCCAAATCTACATCCATAATGTACTCATGAGTTTCCCAACTCACTCCGCATATCTTGGGTGTGTTCTGTGCTCCAAGACACCTTGCACCACTTCTTAGTCCAACCAACTTTCTCACCAACCCACATCAACACTACTTGGCCTTGGGGCCTCCTTGGGCTCATCTCATAGTTCATCCCATTATCCATGCATAACTCTTACTCACTAACTAGCCCTCAAGAGTTGCATATGTGTGGCATCAGTGATTCTCGAGAAGGTCACCCATCCTAGTACTAAAATGGCTCGAGCACACTTAACTCGCCCAACTCAACTCACTCTACTCTTTTGAGAGCTCACGCGTGTTAGGTCACCAACCCCAAGCCATGCGTGGCCAACCGTCTGCCTTGGGCTGGGAGCCAGCTCATCCCTTGGGTAGTGCCTCGCACACTATCCTACTCGGATGGGGTCTACCCATCCTTTCGAGGTGGTCTCTCCATGACGCACCCCATTAAAACCTCCACAAGCTCGTGTGTCAAACACCATACTTCCCCGTGTAAGCTCCCCGATCAACTCTAAAATCCGCACAACGGGATCGTAACCATTACCTCTGTGTGCACTCGGCTTTGGAATTAACTTAGCAAATTGGTGAGCTCATGACATTTCACAACCAGAATCCTCCACCTATCGTCAAGTACCTCGGGACCTTCCCAGCTCTACATGCCAATGCACCAACTCTCATCCGATAGCCTCGGCACAATTCCCAACACCGGCCTTCTTTTTAGACATCCATCCTATAGAATTTCACACATTTCATTTTTAGAGGCCGGTGCATTGTTCATTGGCCCAGAAACAAAAAAACTTCAAATCACCAAAGTTTGAAGTTACTTGGACTTTTTCCTCCTCCATCAAAATTTCACCCGGTTATTCTCTATAGCAAAATTTTCTGAAATCATGAAATGTTTCCTCATTTACTTTCCATGGCTCGTTGACCTCCAAAAGAATGGATCAGATTTTCGGATTTACATTGCTTTAGACTTTTCTTACTCCTCGAGCAACACTGATTAATTGTTTGAGCTCACCCTTTTTCATCGAAATTCAGGGCTCAATTCTCTAAAATGGCTCGCTTCTAAACTTCTTACATGGCTTGTCCCATGTTTTCATACGTTTTGGCTCTCTCATCGACATAGCTCTACACGAGCTCCTCATTATCCACCCGATACCCCATGCCAAGCTTGACCTTTCGGCTCTACTAGCCTTGGTCTAGCCATGGGGTGTTTGTTTAACTTCTATGATCCCTTCGTTCCAATGCAGAGTTGTTCCGTTATATTTCATCCCCACACTTTATCTTGATCATCTTTACATCCATTGTCGTCTCCATGCATGAGTTATGGCCTTTCAAACCTTTACATGACCATACCCACTTGGAGTCTCTATCTCAGTGAGTCCATTTTGTGAGCTCAACTTAGCTTTGAGCCTTCTCCATTTGTTTATTGGTCAACCTCCCACAAACACACTAATCATCCCAGCTCTACATGCTGAGTCACCCTTGCTCAACCTCGCACTGATCTCCACCCTTATCCTCATCGATGCAAAATTTCAGCTTCCTATTTTTGGTTACAATTTGTAGACCCATCATGGCTCATAGATATCTCATGATTCATGACTTCATGTTGCCTACATTCACAACTATGCTTCGCTTACCATGCTCGACTTGGCTTTCCCTCGTGAGCTCAAGATTTAACTTGAGTTATCCATCGAGGCTACTATTTTACCACTCATTCGTGCGTCATATTGGCTTCACTTCATGCCATTGACCCTGCATGATAACGAGATCTACGTGCAAGTCTTATTTCCTATGAATCTTTTATCAATCCCATCTTGTCACTCATTTGATAGATCTTCACCCCACGTTTGGGCCTCCTTGTGAATACTTCCGCTTGGGCTCATGCGAATCGGCCCTAACCAAGCTATACTATCTAGTCCCCGAAAGCCAATATCGAGCTCTCTTTACAATGACCGAGCCTCCTTTGTGTTATGTTTTACTTCGACTCAACAAGAAGGTTGTCGAGTAACTTAGCAAGCCTATTTGTATGCCCACTGTGTTGTCACCTCCCATGGCCTCCTTTGTGTTGTGAGTTATTGAGCTCAAGTAATATGTAGAGCTACCCAAGAATGGCTCGGTCGAGCCCCCATGTTACCACATCGAGGATTAACCCAATGAGCTCATCGAGATACTCGGTGAGCCCCTTATTTTAGCTTGATGCCTCATAATAGGCCCCTTTTGTAACTTCGACGCTCGGACTCGGGATCTTTTGCATTTTGGATTTTCAAACCCGAAGGCTCATGAAGAAAGGTTAAGGTGAATTTTGGATCTGTTGACCAAATTTGGTTGTTTTTCTTGTCTGGCTAAGAGCTAGCTGTCGGGGCTAAATTTCTCCTTTAAGCACACACTAGGTTATTCAAAACCCGGAAGAGTAAAAATTCTTGAATTGATTTCATATCTCTCGAAACCAATAGAAATATTCCCAAAACCCGTGAAATTTCCTATGAACCCAAATTTCCCCATGATGGCCCTACTCCTAGTAATTTGGTCTGTCCTCCCTATTGTCCATTTTTCCCAAGGGTTGAAATAGATAACAATTTTGTAACTCGCGGGAACATATTCTGCTTTAGATGTTCATATACCTTGTAGCCTAAAGCTAACCTTTATCCTATTGAATTTTTCCCTTGAAACCGCTTGCAATGCTACTAAACCTAGACCTACTCCACCACTTGCATTCCTCAAACTTTAAATGAAAATTCTAAAATTTGTATAAGTGGAATATTATTTTGATTTGAATTTCCTTTCCTTTTATTTCTTTGTAAGCTTGACTTGTTCAAAATTTTGATGCCCCTTGGTATGTAACACCATGAAACCTATGATTGTTTGGCATGCATAGTATGGTACGAGTTCTAAGTAATACATTCTCTAAGTTTTTACATCATGTAACTGTATTAAATTATGATTTTTCTCTTCTTGAGTATTCCACTTGAAACATTCTGCTAAAGGTTGCTTTACGATTCAAATGGAGGTGTTAGAACCTCAAACCTTAACTGATCCTAAGAGATTGAAAAAATAAAACTTATAGGAATTTATCCCTAATCTGATTTTAGTTTCTTTGCATTTGTTTTAATTTTATTACTGCAATTATTCCCTATAATTATGAGCTTCTTACGCATGTACGAGGCCTACTAAAACACCATGTACTATGCTAGAGCAAATCAAACAAAAATATCTACAAAAGGAAAAATCATACATGCTCAAATGAGACATGCATATTGTGCAAGAGAACTTGTTATATGGAAATCAAGCCTACTCCTACCTTACAATAATCGTAGAGATAGGATACATCAAACAAACCCCGATGTCGGTAGGGTAAAATAACTCCCTTTTCTACAAACTTGCATCCATGCAAATAATTTGACACTAGACATGGTTGTGTATATGAGTGAAAAATTGATACAAACCCAATTCTCCACCTAGATCATCAAGGAATTAACTGAAAACAAAACAAATACCTCCTCGAAGAGATTTAGATAGGATTTGTTAGAGGTGTTGTAGTTGAAGTAGCTGATCCTGGGTATTGTGAGGCTCATCCTCATATTTAGAGATGAACATGATCTGGTTGTGACGAATCAGATCCTAGCTCCAATGAAGCTAGATACCTTATGGGGCACAACCTGGTCCACCAAATGTTCCCACTACTGCGAGATTCAATCCCAATAAGAAATTCTTGATGCGATCTTTCTTGGAAAAGGTGACTGTCTATAACTTCATTTTCTTCCTTTCACACATTTACGAACACCGATGTCCACTTTAAGTGAAAGGTATGAAATGGATGACATCCTCGTGCTCCTTCCCTTTATTTACAACATGGATCTCTTCATCAACATGTAGCTTCATGGGACCAATTTTAGCTTCTTGTTGAACCATTGATGAATTAATTCAAATAGTTGAACTTTGTTGCTCACTAGTCTACTCACTTAAGATTCCCTCCTCCTTTTCTAGCATGCTCCTTGGAAGATACTATTTCTCCAATATTAGCTCAAGATAACTCTTATGAGAAATAAGCTGCTCTTGGATGTGCTCCTCCTTAGAAATAGGATCTTGTACTTGATAAATGGATGATGGAGGAGAAAATGTGGTGATTTTTACGGGCCCCTCTCCATCAAATAAATCCTCCAAATCTGATAGATAATTCTACCTCTTTGTTGTCATGTTGTGCTGACTCAACCTCCTCCATAGTGTTCTTTGGATTTTCAATTTTATCACTATGCTTCCCCTCATTCTCGAACATGAATTTTTGATAGCTCAAGTTTCTCTTCAATATAAGAATTTGGAGAAGATGAAGTGGTAGAAGGGTTGAAAACCTCTTGTGTATCATGTTTTGTAATTTATACCTTCTCCGGGCTATTTTTCTATCCTCCATAGCTTGAGCATGCTCCTCTTTTTGGAATTAGAGCTGATTTTATCTCTTCCCATACTAATTTTGTAGCTTACGGTTGATCAAAAATCTCTTAAAATAGAGTTCCCTCATGGATACTTCATTCCAAAAAAAAGCTGATTGTTGGTCATCTTCTACTTGTTCTTGCTTTATTTATATCATCACCGCAACCTCGACCTTCACCACTGTTCTTCCACCTTGGATTCCTCTCGAAGGATTGACCAAGAAGGAAATTTTCTCAATTACGAATCTTAGGGCCAATCTTATGAAGTTTTCCATCATTTCTTATTTTCTCGGTTCTCCTTTTTGTTGTTTCTCTTGAATGGTTTTTGATATTACTCTCAATATGGGTTCGGGACTATGAGGGGAATGGTGGGTTGGGTCTCCACTAATTTTTTCTTCGCTTGTGGTGGTGGAGGGAAGTTTATGCATTGTGTTCTTGTGGAGGGGACTTGGGTTTGGAAGGGAAACATGTGGATAATTACATATGAGATGGGAGAGTAGAAGATGAATAAGTGGGTTTCACAATGGCGGTAGTAGGTGTGAAACTTAGAAATTGGTGTACGAGTTGAGATGGAAATGATTATGTGATGGAGGAAGGGCTACGGATATAACAATGCGGTGTCTCCCCATTGATAGGATGAACCAAAATTGGATTCATAAGCTTCTATTTCCATTATCCATTGTTCATGTTATGGCAATATATCAACAATGAAACCAAGTTTTTGGTGGGGGATGTAGTGCATTGGCATTGGACCAATGCATAGACATGGTGCCATTAATCCAATCCTAAATGCCTTCATTTGAGATGTGGCCTGGAACTGCACCATACCTACTTGCAATTCCTGGATTTTCATTTGCAACTTAGAATCTTCGGGCGTAGGATAACCTCTATAGTCTGCATCCTCCTAACCCTAAATATTTGTATAGTTTGGTGGATAGTCAAACTGGTCTACTTCTTTTCCATAGGAATATGCATATTGATTCTCATCATAGAATAGTTATAGAGGTGATTGATAGTACTTTGGAAATGAATTATGCAAATTTAGAGACAGTAGAAATTACATGGATGTTTCCTTAGATGTGAATCCCAAGAAATGAATGTACATACGATTGCATGACTTCATACAAGAAATGAAATGGAAAGGGATGAAACAAATGGAAAGAAAAATTGAAGTAAATGGGTAGAGAAGAGATGATCTCGCAACTTAGAGAAGATGGTTTTTACTAAATGGAGTTTCCAGTTGTGTTTTTCACATGCCTCCAAAGGTAATAATTCCACCAAGAGGGCAACAACTTGATAGAATGAAATTCATACTTGAATGCACACCTTGAAGGGACCGAAAATGCATGTGGGACCGAACTAGTACAGCTATAAATGATCCCCAAAATCCCAAAATTTTAGAACCCCACTCCGCTTGAAAACCTCTAAAATACCAAAATGCCACAAACCACGAAATTCTTAAATACATGCAAAATCCAAAATTTTGAAAAGAGAATTATTTGAAATCAAGTTCCAGTTAAAATTCAAAAACCTCCAAAAATTTAAAATTTCAAAACTCAAAATCCCGAAAAGTCCAAGTTCAAATTTGGAAAAGTCTAAAATCTCAAAAGTTCCAAAATTTTGAAACCTAAAATTCTAAAATGGGAAAAATTAAGAAATTTTGAAATTGAAAAAATCCCAAAAAGGTCCGAAATCAAGAAATTTGAAATTCCGAAATGTAAAAAATTCGAAATTCCAAAATGAGATTTTGAAATTCTAAGGCTACCCTTTTGATCTCCATTCCCGATCTATCATCTAAGAAATTTTGAGCCCATTTTGCATATGTTAAGCCCTAAAAACTGATTTTGGAAATTTGACCCTATAACAACTCCTGAATCCAAAATTAGCAACTTTCGAGCTCCAAAGTGTGAGGGAAACTCTGAAAATGGCTTGTTTTTGGCTTTGGCTTCAATTTGAATTAGATCTGCATTAGAACAACTTGTTAAAAATGAAACCCTTGACTTCAATGTTATCCCATCAGGTGTGCTAAACTGTTGTGGAAAAATCACAACACCTCCAGAATGGCGAAGTTATAGATGGGGCATTTGGTGTAATTGTCAAACATGGAGCTATCCTAAGTGTGGGACCTTTCGAAATGGGATAGCTCTCCTGATAAATTTTGTTCCTACCCCTAAATCTACATACAACAAATTAATCCTAATGTAACAAAAACTACTTACTAACCCTATTCTAAAGCTTCTAAGGGGACAGGGAGAGAGATGCATGGAAAGTAAAACCTACACTAGAAGTGGTGATACAACAAGAAAAGGAGTGCTAGATAGATTACCAACCCTACACAAGGAAGAAGAATGCACTTGGAGAGGTGGTTATACACCACATGCCAAGATGCACACACTACACCATTTCCAAACAAACACATCAAAGCCTGACAAATCCTGCAATGAAAAATAAGTTGTCATTGAACACCGATAGCAATGAAATGCAAAAAGGACCATCAAACCATAAAAGGATAAAATATTTAACGCAAACACAATTTCATTGCTCCATATGAATTTTCACAATACATTGCAATAGGGAAAGGAAATAATACCATTAAATTTTTTGTGTAAATGCCTCAAGCCCCATGAAATTCACAACATCTCAAATGAAGGAATGGAAACTAGGGGTGCAACAGAGGAAAAATAACAAACTTTTTGTTTTGTGCAACTCCTTTACATTTTATAGAATAAATCTTGAGAGGAGAGAAGAAATTCATATTTCTACTATAAATCACCTACAAAATCCATCATAGCACCTAAAAGAGTGATGGGCAAGTATGCAAATCCCATTACTTTTTGTACCTTGCCTTGTTGGTGAAGAAAACATGCCCATACCTTCATTAATGACACTCACCGACCACAACATTGTATAGTGTTCATGCATTTTCAAAAATATAGAATCCTCAAAATTCCAAATTTAATGGCCCCATTTCATAGATCTTCTTTTCACGATTCTAACGACTGGTTTTTTTTGCAAAAAATAGATATTCGATCTCAAGTTATGCGATTTCAATATTTTGGGACTCTACAAATTTAGAGCTTTGAAAATCTCCGAAAATCTCATTTTATGTCTCCATGTTGTTTTTCTCAATCTCAGCTTTCCATTGACTATGATTTTGTCAAAAACGGGCAACCCGGGCTTGAGAAATTGTTGTTTTTGTGAAGGGGTTTTTGCATGTTTTAGGGCTTGTGCAATGTTATTCATTGGCGAGTTAGCTCGCCAAGTCGTTCGGCACGCCGGGCGAGTTCGCTCCTATCTCTAGTCCATCATTGTTTTGGTCCCGATTGGTTCAACTTTCCTAGAAAATCCCCGAGCTCAACTTTCATTACCATATTGTGTTACACTGGACATGTTGCCTCCCGCCATTGGGCTAACCATTTCCTACAATTGATTGTGCTCGATCACTCATTCCGGCTCTTTATAGGTTTGAAACCCGTGCTACATCAAAATTAACTTAGTCTTACATGGTTGGCCACTAAAATTCTAATGCAGTCGGTCCATTTGTTGTAATTCACGTGGTGATCCCACTCATGCTCCCTCCAGCCATCGAACTCTTCCTTCAACGTTCTCGTGCCAATTTATCGGGTCACCCTTCGTCTTCATCGACCGCTTTATACCTATGCGAGATCCGCATCATGTCAAACACCATACTTCCCTGTGAATGATCCCCGAAACTCCAAAATCCACACAAGGGCTCCCAACCATTATCTCCGTGTGCATTGGCTTTGGAATTTCCTCAACAAATCACAAAGCTCGTCGTGTTTCACTAACAAAACCTCCACCTATTGCCAAGAATCTTGGGACCTTCCTTGAGATCCATGTACCAATGCACCACTCGACCGATAGCCTTGGTGTAATTCCCAAGCTCGGCATTTGCCTTTTGGACATCCATCATGGTGTAACTTTGGATATTTCATTTTGGGAGGGCGGTGCACTATTCATTAGCCTCGGAAACCGAGAAAACTCCAAATCGCCAAGTCCCAAAGTACAAATTTCAAACTTCAGTCTTTGGACTTTTTCCTCCTCCATCAATATTTCACCCGAGCTATTCTCCGAAGAAAAAAATTCTACCAAATCCTGAAATGTTTCCTCGTCATGGCTGGTTGACCTCCAACAGATAAGATCGGCTTTAAGGATTTACATTACTTTAAACTTTTCTTACTCCCCGAGCGACATTGTTCATCATTTGAGCTCGCCCTTTTCTCTCGACATTCCAAGGCTCAATTCTCTGAAATGGCTCGCTTCGAACTTGTTGCTTGGATTTTCCCGACCTTCCATCCGCTTCGGCTCTCTCGTAGACATGGTTGTGCACGAGCTCCTCATTGTCCACCCAGTACCCCATGCCAAGCTCACGTTTCCGCTTGATCATCTTTACATCCGTTGTCATCGCCATGCACGAGCCTCGTCCTTTTCTACTTTGTTCGACCATACCCGCTTGGGGTCTCATCGCGTGGGTCCATTTTTGAGCTCGGCTCATCCCGAGCCTTCTCCATTTTCTTATTGATCAATCTCCCATGAACACAATGATCATCCTAGCTTTGAACGCTGAGCCACCCTTTCTTGAGATCACACCCGATCTCCACCTTAATCCTCATCGATACCAAAGCCAAGCTTCCGCCTTCCTGTTTGTGGTTACGAACTTGTATACCCATCATGGCTAATAGAACTCTCATGATTCATGACTTCATATTTCCCACATTCACAAATTTTCTTCTTTTATCATACTCGACTTGGCTTTCCGTCCCAGAGCTCGGGATTCAACCTAACCTATCCACTAAGGCTACCATATTACCACTCATTCATGCGTCGGATTGACTTTACTTCATGTTAATGAACCCTACATTATGATGATCTCGACGTGCCAAGTCTTGTTTCCCTATGAATCTTTCATTGATCCGATCCTGTGAGCTCAGTTAATGGATCTTCACCCCACGTTTGGGCCTCCTTGTGAATCCTTCCACTCGAGATCATGCGACTTGGCCCTAATTGAGATCTTAAGCCGAGTTATGTTGGTTTCCCCCATAAAGCAACGGCCAAGATCTCATTACAATGACCAAGCCTTGCTTGTGTTATGTTTTACTCAGCTCTCCGAGTAGCTTGGTGAGCTCCTTCATATACTCAGCCTGCATTATCACCTCCCGCGGCCTCCTTCGTGTTGCAAGCTATTAAGTGCGAGCTATATGCATAGTTACCCAAGAACAGCTCGGTCGAGCCCCCTTGTTACTATTTCGAGCCTTAATGCACCGAGCTCACCAGAGTAGCTCGCTAGGCTACTTGGTGAGCCCCTTATTTTAGCTTAACGACTCGTAATGGGCCCCTTTTACAACTTTTACGCCTAGAATCCGGATCTTTTGGCCTTTTGTATTTTTTGAACCCATTGGTTGGCACGAGACAATCCATAGTAGCTCTAATATTGGAAGGATCGACTGCGATACCTTCCCCATAAATGATGTGACCCAAGTATTGAACTTATGACTGGAAAAATGCACACTTCTCCGAGGATCTTGTATAGTTGATGCTCACGAAGACAACTGCAGGGACTGGTGAAGGTGCTCCTCATGTGTACATGAGTATATCAGAATGTCATCAAGAAACATGAGCATGTAGCAATCCAAAAACATCCTAAACACCCCATTCATCAAACTCATAAATATTGCAAGGGTGCTCGTCAAACCAAATTGTACCACTATGAACTCATAGTGTCCATATCTCATGCAAAAAGTTGTCTTATGGATATCTTCCTCCACAATCCTCTACTGATGGTAGCCTTACTTAATATCTATCTTAGAAAATGCAATGGCCTTGTTATGACAAAATCACATCACTCCTGAATGCTTGTAACTCGATGGATTGAAACTATAAGTGTGATTGCATAACATGGAACTTTTCCCAAAGTGTGGGAATTTACAATCAAGAAATCTCTCCGAATGAAGGTTGGTTCATATTCCTCTATTTTGATGAACACATTCAAATTGTAGATGATCTACTCTAAATTCTACTCTAACTTGCCAATGAGACGAGGTTAAGAAGATTACAAGAAATTAAACATAAACTAACAGAGGTGATGCACCAAAAGGAATGTCAGATACTTTCTTTACATGGATATGGAAACCACAACAAGATTAAGGAGGATAAAAATACACCATAGATCAATCCACTGATGAGAATGGACACTAACCATTAAACACAAACCATTAAAACATAAATAATTAAAAATGTAATACATCCACCATGCACAGATAACCAAGATTGCAATGAAAGATCAAGAAGGTGTAATGAACATAAGAGAGGGTTGAAATTCATCCACAGACTTATATTATTTCTCTACAAATCAATACACTTTGCATAACAATGGCCAAGATGCACGAACTTGCATTATAGCTTGAATGGGAGGTTCAAACTTCACAAATTCACTTATAGACAAGAGAAGAAGGGGTTTGCGAAGAAAAATATACAACCTCATAACAATGCCCCTACTTACAATATATATGAAAATGGGAGGACATAGAGACAGGGAAGAAAATCAAAATCTTGCTTCAACCACCCTAAAATGCATTGAATTCACCTGTAACAATGATGGGTGCCACTACAAAACCCATACCTCCTTGTACTTTGCCTTGTTGGAGAAGAAAGGAAGCCCATACTTCATCATTGTGGTAGGTGAGAAACCTAGAACATCCTCTAAAATGGTGGACTATATTTCTTCATTTTGAATAACTTAGTCCCACTTAAATTAAGAGTCAAAACTATAGGAATATTTATTTATTTTCGTTTTAAAGGGGTTTGCAAGGTTAGACATTTCCACAATTAATAAATTTCTTGGTTAAAGTCTTTCTACACAAGCTTGTGAAAGTTAGAATTTAATTAATAATTAATTATTATTAATTTACTTCCTAAGATATATTTATGGTTTAAAGCATCTACTAAGCTCCATTAGTTTAATTAGTTATCATGCACCAAGATTACATTATTTTCTAACTCAAAGGTTTAATTGTTTTCCTAGCAACTAAGCCCATTCACTCAATTACACATGTTATTTTTTAAAATTTGAATTAAATTCCCACAAAATACCTTCCACTTAAGTGAGGTAGGGTTTAATTTGTGCCATTGCATTGAATCTATCATAGCCCTTAGATTTGGGATGCCCTAAATATCCTTATGGGTTTCCTTATATTCCTTTTTTCTCCAAAACAACCTCATTTACTATATTTTGTTTTTAGGTTTTGGAAGAGGAGAAGGAGGAGAAGCCACGAGAGAAAGAAGTGCATAGGGAAAAATTTCACTTGGTTTAAGTTGTAAACATTTTTACTATTGTAATATTCTCATTACATAATGTAAAGATCCTACCATGGATCTGTTTTTTGTGTTTTTAATGTAAACATTTTTTTTAGTTCAACAATTATTGAAGAAACCTCGTTTGATAAATCTATAAATTTTTACACATTGATTGCCCATAAAAGAGATTTGCAAGGCTTAATCAATTAAATTCAATTAATTACTAGTTGTTGGAAGTTTCCTTTTAATGGTTTTAAGATTAGATTTCAATTAAAGGTCAATCTAGGGTTTACACAAACATTTTATTTTTCTATCAAAAAATATGAAACCGCCACCTTGCACAGGCCAGTAGTTTGTGACCGCCGTCTGCCTAGGGGGTGGGTTCATTGACCGCCGCTATGTTGGGCGGTGGTTTTGAAACCACCGCTTTACATAAGGTGACTATTATGCTCCCCGAAAATAGAATATTCATATTCAATCAATAAATAGAAATGGGATGTGAGGATGATGAGGTGGGTCCATGTAGGATGCCAATTCATCATTCCTCCATTATAACACACAAGTAAAAAAAAATTCCCAAGACAATAAATGAACATGTAAGACTTATGACATGCCCGCATGACACTCCAACTTGCACACCATGCCTATCAAGGAAAAATTAATTGTGGTAAGCGGAAAGTGCAATTATTTTAACTTTTACACTCCAAAATACATAATATAGCCTAAAATTAACTCTCCATACTATAGGTATGGTTTTGGGTAATTTAAGAGGTATGGGATAAGCTTAGCTTGTCCCACAAGTGTCCAAAAAATCCTCTCAAGTTAAAATCCGAATTTTTAATTTGGGGAAGAGTACACAACACAAAATCCAACACAAATCTAACTTACATCCACAAGATTTCAAGGAAAATCTACCCTCATAATTATCTAATTGTCACATCCTTATTTTAGTTAACAAATTAAGTTGAATTAGCTAATTAAGACACATTAATAATTGCTAATAAAGTGACTAAAATTTCCCATTAATTAAATAGATATGACACAAATAAAATACACACAAAAATAAAATAAGAGAATAAATTACACCCCATGGCCACACATGTAAGGTCACCTCCCAATGGGAAACCTCCTAACTAGGCATGCAATAACACCACATAAACATTAGACAATTTTTTTAAATTTGGCCATGTTACAAAAATACCGGACATCCTTCCATGGTTGGTCCCCTATCCCCTTTTGATGTATGGTATAATTTCCTTACAAACACAAATAAAATACCCCTCGACTTCATGGCATATCAATGACATCGAGAAATAATATATACATAGAAATCAATAATTGTTATCCAAAATTAAGTAATTTTATCATTTTTAACATATTAAATAATTTGATTCTAACATCCATGAGATCATAATTATACTCAGAACATCCAGAGTATAATGTGTCAATATAAAATCCAAATAATGCAAATCAACATATATCGAACTATCTACCAATGTCATCTAGTGTATCATAATCAAAATGTGAATCACAACATATCAATAGTCTAAATATTTGCATAGTCTATCATCTACTACTCAAAATATAATAATCAAAATGTCTAAGTATCAATCCAACAGTAATCTCATCATAATGAAAATAGTGTCGAAGAGGAGTGGGCACTACGGGTTAGATGTGAAATTGAGTTTATCAAAGTGCGAAAAGAGTGAAAAAAGTAATACACGAATTTCTAGACTCTTACTACCAAGCTGGTCAAAAATTGAGCAGTTTGGTCACTTCATAATTTCCAATCGACACTTTTATACACTCTTGGTCCACTAGTCATAAAGACACAAGGAATGATCTATATAGTTTCCATATTGTATTTATTCCATTTTTGTCAACAAAACAATCTAAAGCTCTTCTAATCTAGCTAAGGAACTCATATAACCCTAATTTGACTTCATAGTTTATGTGGCTTATTGTACTTGTGAATAGTATATATAGTGTATATTCTCTTTATATGTCCAAGTACAAATCTGAATTCATTTAAAATTAGTTTCATTATATTTAAGTTTAAACTAATTGAAGTAAATTAATGATGATAGCCTAACCAACAAGTATGTCTTTCTTAGCTCTATCCTTTCATTTTTCTACTAAATACTTATAAAATCCATAAAACAATCTAGAAGCATTATTATTTCTTGCTAATTTACATGGATTTAACTCACCATCGAGAATCTTAAGAAAATATGAATCCAAACTTTTATAGGAAAACAACAATTCTCAATGCTCATACATAAAATAATGTATGTAGATATTATCTTTCATTAAATTTATTTATAAAAAGCTGAAAAATTCATATACTCTATGGTGAAAGAAATTCTACATAATTGAAATGATTCCTTGATGGTTGATGTTCAAGGCCTCTCTCTATGAAGAATTTTAAATGGGAGGATTAACCACAATGAAACACAAAGAAAGTGGTGAATACTTGATATAGGAAGAGAAGTCTATGTTGAAGAAAGTGGTGTGAAAACATACTAACCTACGGTGAAAATTTAATGTTCATTGTAGTGCCCTACTCCATCATGTATTGTTTAAAAATATTCTTTAACACCATCATGATCATTGATGGTTCCATCAAATACGTGTGGTGTTAAACTATGCAATCAAACCTTTTTGTGTCATGTCGCAAATACCGAGGTTGGTGAGATATTTTGAACGAGGTTGAATTGAAATAAATAAAATAATATTTATACACGTCTAAAATATTTATACATTTATATATGTTTGTATCAATGAATATATATATATATATATATATATATATATATATATATATATATATAAATGGAAAAATTAATAAACAAATAGAGCAATTAAAAATATATATAAAACAAAAATATTTAATAAAGGTAATGGAGTTAGCAAAGTGAGTAATTGAAAATGGCGGTGGAGGAATTAATGTATGTAGGTGCATTTAATGGAGACATTGGGGGGGGGTGGGCGGGGAGGGAGGAATATGGCGTGTGGAGAATCACGACAAAGCACATGGGAGAGCCAAAGTTTTCACAATTCATGACAATGCATAAAAATGTGAGTGGATTTCGTACATATGTTTTATATTTCTCTATGAGGTTTGAAGGAAGTGCTAGAATGAGCCCATATGGCATAGTAATTTCAACGTGGGAATAAATATTTCTCCATATCAAGATATTTGGTCTTCAAGATAGGTAAATCTATTCAATGGTTTCGAAGTTGACTTAAGTTTGTTGGGAGAGGATATTCTACCCATCGGTTAAATTTCCTCTTCCACCCATTACAAATAAAAGATCATTTCTTCCATCCATCTCTATCAATACCCAACTAAAAGAAGGTGACATATTGAGGAAGGAAAGGTCTTTCACTCATGAATAAGTAGTCAAGTATTCTCATCTTAGCTAAGACAACAATCCCATTCACTTAGATTCAGCACAGGCCAGAAAGGTTGGAATTAAAGATATAATTGTTCATGGAATGCTCAAAGAAATGTGACCATGTGGGCTGTGGGAGGAGAGGAAAGGTTTGGATGTGGCACAGTAATGATTTCCTATGGCTCTAAATGGGATGTTAAATGTGGTACCCAAATAATAAATCCACTCCTTCCATAAAAAAATGTGAGCTCTAGAATAGGGTATGGTTGCACAACAAAGTATAGAAGATAGAGGGATTTTTTTCATATGTCATAGCTCCAAATTCTCTGAAAAATACATATGAAAAATGTGGAACCTTGCATGAGGTAGATGAACTATTTGAGATAATGTATAAAAAGGGGGTGTGGGTTTTGTGGATAGTGTGGATGTAGGATATGCAAAAATGGATTTTTAATGCATTAATGAAAAGCGAGATATTGAGTAATACGAGCTTTAGATATTACAATATTCCTTATGATATGCATTACGCAAGATAGGAAATTGATGGTACTTTTCTTGTCATAATTTGTAGTGCAATGGCCCAATCTTTGCAAAAGTTTTGTGTTTTTACGTGTAGGGTGTGAATGTTCCTTGGGAAGGTGTGAACACAATGCTTGAACATGTTTTCATGTTGTCAATATTGGTGTGAAAAAAACATGGGGATAAAACAAAAGGGTATGTGAAAGGAGTGTGTTGAGGTGCAAAAACAATGTAAAAAAAATAAGATCTCTATAATGAGATAATTGTGCTAGATGTGAAAACATAGATTTACACAAGTGTTGGTCGAGGTGGTTAGAAGGATTGAAATAACCTAAACAAGGATGTGTCTTTAATGGAATATAATAGAAGAGTTTTCGATGCATATGAATTGTTTATCGGATATCCAAAAGAGAGTTAGAGCCTTGTAGAATGAGGTAAACCCACCTTGAACATCAATCCAACTACAAATGTTGGTATTGCAGGTATGATATCCTTCTTGAAGTATTTTTTAATTTTTGTAATTCGGTTCTTTCATTTGATATATAACATGAATATTAAATCAATGGATAATTATACATTTGGATATTTATCAAATTAGTTAGTCTAAAGCGACAAAACACCACGTTGTGGTTTGATTAACCAAGTTACACCTCAACCACCAACCGGGACTTCTCCCACAACCGTATGCATTGATAAACCCTAGGTATCTATATTTTGGTTCCCATTCCTGTTGAGTACTTGGCGAGAGATAAATGAGTTATATAAAACAACCATTTCTGTCTACCTTACAAGTTAGAAAAACGTAATTTCCTGAGACTTTGAAATCAACACTCGAAGCCACATAAAAGCGATGTCAAGTGTCGTATGTGTTCCTTGTTTTATAGAGAGTCACATCAAGAATTCATTCAACCTTGTTTGAATGTTTTATCTCTCTTCGCCACTCATCCAGGAGCCTTGTTACACCATTTTTTAGTTGTAGGAAGCTGCTAAATTTGAAAAGTTGGGTTTCAAATCGGCTTGCCATTTGAATCTTGGACAACAAAATGCATATCCGACTTTGCAAACCTCAAGTAATTTAACTAGAACATTTCTGGAACCTTCAGCTTGGGGAAATAATCTTCTTCATAGTTTGGAAAAGGCATTACAGCAGGCCTTTGGTCACGATTTTCCTAGGTCAAAGCTGGACCAATTATAACCGGTGGCTCCGAGAAAACATGTCGCCATTTGATAACCATTTTCTCGTTCTCATTCCCATAGAAGAATGCACGGTGAATCATCCATACATAAGGGAAATTGTAGGAAATTTCTCGTTGCAATTTCATCCATCGAACATCAGTTTTAGGCGTGGTTTTACGAGCCCTTGAGCTAACTTTTGATCATTTACAAGTAGGCCAATTACAACCAATGGCCATGGAAAATTAGTTGCCAATCGTAAATCATTCGCCAGTGCTAAATTCCTTCAATTCCTGTGAATTATTAGTTTATAAGAGGACATGTAGAAACTTACTCGTGGTGTTTTTCTCTCATTGGAGGACAATTTTTGAAAGTGTTTTCTCCACCTCCAAGCCTAAATTGAACGTTTTTGCAACTAGTAGGAAAATGTAAAGAGAAAGTTGTGGGACCCTTGTTGGGTTGCCAAACCATCATGGAAACTTGTTGACTCTTGTAAATAACTACTTGAAACTCTAATGTGTGACTATTATGTGAATTTAAACTTTTGGCAAATAAGTGTTTCTATCTCTTCCCTATTTCTCTCTCTCTCCTTGGTTAAGAAATGAAATGAGATGAAATGAAATAAGTATGTGTCTTTAACCTTCTCCCTTTCAAATGTAAAATATTAATGTTATTATGTAAATGGGAAACTAAAATTTTTTTATGATAGATTTGGGTGGATGCCATGACAACGATTATCGTTGATTTCATGCTTACATGTTTTTGCGGATCAAGTAAAATGGAAAAACAAAATGGGTGTGATGCATTATATATTGTTAGAATTTATGTATGTTAATAGAAGGAATTTTTTTATGTATTTTTATGTTACAATAAATTTATTTATTGAAATTTGGCAATATGAATGAGATGCTAGTTTTAGGGGTGCTTTGGGAAATGTGCATGTAACTAAAGGTGTTCTTTTGATTCATATTTACATATGGGAAAAAGAGGGTTGGATACACACACACACACACACACACACACACACACATATTAAATGAAACTGTGGAGAATATTTCCACATTTGTGAAGTATGAAAAGGTTTATAATTGAAGTTACATAATACGTTAGATCTTTGAGGGTTTAAGGGAAATGTTCCTGTACACATGGGTGTTATCTTGATCCTCAAATTTTGTATTGTAAAAGTTAGTGTTAGGAATTAGATTGTTATTGTGAACATTAGATATTTATATATTTGTGTGTGTGCAAATATATATTATATATTGTGTGAATAAATAATGTAAGTGAGTTATAACTTCACGTAGATAAGAGTTTGTTGAGATATGTTGAGTGATTAGTGGATCACAATATATTCTAGGAGGTAGTTTGAGATTGAATTTGAATCCTTATATTAAGGAGATCAATCTTCTATATATTGTAATCTCCTTGTCTAATAAAACATCCCAAATGAATATAGAAGAAATATATTAGTGTGTGTATAATTAATTATTCTCGAATTATTTCTTGTGTAAGTTTGGTTCAAAGTTTATAGTTAGATATGTATCTTAACTCAATTTGAATTTTAAATCTTGCGGTTCATTTCCGAGTGTACATTATACTATTAATTAATTAGTGTGTTGTAGTCTTACCTTGTAAATGTAATATAGATATCTAAAGGAAAAACACAACCCTAGTATAACACTCGAGTATAACCACCCTTCCTACATGAAATATTTTAGTGTATGAAACTAAAACCGTAGGATAAAATTCAATCTCTACACTCGATTACACCTTATGGACTAAGTAAATAAGATCCCTAGTTTGAGTTATCATCATAGTTCGCATGTTTAGCGACATCAACGTGAACCCGATGGTTAGGAATGACATGGTCAAATTATTTCTAGTGTAAGTAGAACTAGGACTTCCTTAGTATCCTAGTGGACTACCAAATCTCACAAAGTTATATTTAGAAATTAACTTCATCATTGAATGAATTATCTGTGGGATCTAGATGACACAAATGGAAATAGGGAAATAGTTTTAATATGACTTAATCTCTAGTTAATGATCTTTTTAGTTCCTCGCAGATAAATGTGCTACCTTGGTTACTCATAACATATCACCTTGGTCTTTCATGAAGGGTTTTTAGCATAAATAGGTACTCTCACCTTAAACTCACATATAGTTGGGATGTAGATCCTTAGCTGAATTTTGAATTAAACCAAACCTTAGCTAATTAAGGGGTTAACTTGTCTTTAGTGGAATGGTAAAATCGGTGGCTTGTGTGAACTTAAGCTTGATTTAATTAAAATATGAGCCTATAAAAAATAAAAAGGAAACCACCAACAAATTATAACGAGAATAAATTCATGGATTCGATCATGTAAATCTTTGAATGAGATTTTAAATGTATGACACCTCATATAATAACTTGAAATAGGGTTTTGGCCCAAATAGAGAAATCAAAATGGAAATACTAAGTAACTATTCTAGATTTGAAATGGAAATCTCTGAAATCAACAAATGGAAGACATTGCCATATTAAACCCATAAACTAAACTAAACTAAGCTTGAACCAAATGAATTCCTCCATGGCTTCCACTCCTCCAAGACTGCAAATAAAAGAAAAGAAAAGAGACCAAATGAGCATGCTAGGGAAAAGAAAAATGTTTAATAAAAATTCATAAGGATAGCTAAGGTTAATATGGAACCCTAAAATATAATGGCCACAATGAATTAATCCAGGGATATGAATCAACCCTATATTTTATAGGTGATAATATATTAAGGGCTTTTAAATAATTTAAGTATATGTGGAAATGGGTAAATGTGGCCATTTTGTTCCCTAGTGTATTAAGTTAAAAATGTATCTCTCTAGTGTGTTTTCGTAAATGATTAAATAGATATCAAGACTAATAATTTGAAAAAGGAACTAAGGGTAAGGGTTTAATAAATGTGGAATGAATGTCTTTACGTGAAAGTGAAAACTATTTAATCAAGTAAAAGAATTAATGGACACTTTTCAAGAGAATTGTAATTAGATTATAATTAGAATTGAATTAAGAATATTTGAATATTAAACTAGACTTGTTCCATTTTATGCAATACGGTAGTTTCGGTAAGAAATTAATCAAACGTATTATAGGGTTTGGCACCCTTGCATGCTTTAACAAAAATATTATTTCCACAACTTTCTAGGCAAGTATTTAGGGTTTAATGTGGTTTTAGAATGTAGGTTTTGTGTGTGTTACATTTGGTATCAAAGTGAGGTTGTTCAACGCTGGGACCTTGGGAACACTTGGAAATGTAAGACATAACAAGAAAACCTAGCACAACTCTAAACCTAGATCACGCAACATTATATGATATTTTAAAGTGTAGAAGACGTAAAAAACTGAAACAAATCCTAAATTAATAGTCTAACTCTTGCTTTGAGTACGTGCATGCATGAGGCGCGGATATGACAAGGGGTTCTTATATGTAGACCTAGAATTACCACCCCCATATCAGGAAGTAACAACCATATTGCCTCACATACTATAGACACTACTGAGATGTTAATGTCGCTATACGTGGGGATCTCTAAGAGGGAGACCTAGCGAGACAAGACATCGAGCCATTAGTAGAGGCTCGTGCACCTTCTCGACATAGCAATGAGTATAGGGTAGAGAACTCCCATGTGGAGTCATTAAACAAGATTCACCACGAGAGAAGTGCTAGAGATAGTGCTACAAGACACACACATATAGATTCGGGAGCCCTAGATAGAGTGATGATTGGGTTAAGAGACATAGAGGTAGACATTCTACAACATGAGATCACATGAAAGAGATTCTAAAAATCCATCCATCTCATTTCTTGAGGAAACGGGGATTTCAAGTAGAGGCATGGTTAGTCAACTTTAGTAGATGCTTCAAGCTATGTTCGTGTACCCGATAACACAAAGGCTCATGTTGCCATAGACCTTTTAAGAGACGGAGCCAAGGTGTGGTGGAGGACTGAGGAGCAGAAGATCCGTGTGGATTCCAAGAAAGTTACATGGGAGCTATTCGAGGAGTGTTTTAGGAGAAAATACTTGTCCAAGAGATTCATTCAGTAGAGGATAGATGAGTTCCACGACCTACATCAAGCATCCATGATGGTAAAAAAGTATGAGAGTCGATTCCTAGACCTACTTCAGTATGTAGACTACATGTAGGAGGAGAAGGTGAAGATCCATAGGTTCATCAAAGTCCTAAACCTAGAATTAGGAGGGAAATGCACATTCATTGTCGGTAAACATTACCGAGGTCGTTGATAAAGCCTACATTGCGAGGAGGAGACCAAGGGGAAGACGCACCGAAGCTAGAGATAGAGTGTAGAGTTGTATCCACAAGATTCGGGATAGCCGATCAAGGGGGTTAGCTCCTACTTCTCATGGAAGACATGATTCTGCATAGTCTTCATTCGAGACCACCACAAGAGCCACCTCAACAACAACAACAACAACAGATTCATCCTCCATCTAGGACTCCACGAGAGATTTGATGCTTATAGGGGACACGCGTATGAGTCCTCATCCTATGGTACTAGTTAGGGCTCAAGTAGTGCCTAGAGTTTAGCCCATAGGAACTCGTGTAGCAACAATCATAGTAGTCTATAGCGAATCATCGGGATCCATGCACGAGACCACTAGAGTACTGTAAGAGCCACTTCTCATTGGACGGGACCAGGTCATTGATACGGGTGCGATGTAGTTGGGCATCATTGGAGAGAGTTCCCTCATAACCCTAATAACAAGGGTAAGGAAGCTGGTTTGAGCCTACATTAGGCAAAATAGCTAGAAGCCACATGATATATGTAGTGGTTGAGAACCATGAGGAAGAGCATTATAAAGCACGATGATTGAGACTACATGTAGCATTGATGGTATTCCTATATCTATTTTTTTATTTCGGCTCCTCTCATTCTTTTATTTCTCCATTTGTAGTAGACCTATGTAGGCTAGTGGCGAGTTAGGAAGATCCATAGTTGGGATGTGGAGATGGCTTCGAAGCCAAACTCACATTGGAATCCTTAGTCAAGGAGTGCATAATTGACATAGGGCCTTTTTCCACAAGTTTTGATCTTTGTATCCTTCCTATGGGTTCATATGGGATTATTTTGGGTATGGATTGGTTGTTTACACACAAGGCTAGAGTAGATTGTCACAAAGAATTGGTAATAACATGTGTATATGATTTGGGAGTTAGTAGACGTACCTCTATTCGCACCATATCCACTATGGAGCTTAAGCGGTGTGCATGACGAGGTTTCCAATTGTATGCTATCATAGTTAGTGAAAAATCGAGGATGAGTCTATGAGGTCATTAATTGATGATCATCATATTAGGAGTGATTTTTGGATGCCTTTCGAGGAGCTTCAGGGTTACCTCCCCACATGAGATAGTTTTTCACATTGATTTGATTCCAGGTGCAGAGCCCATCTCACGAGTGCCATATAAGATAAATACCCCTAAGTTGTGTGAGCTCAAGTTGAAGCTAGAGGTCCTTCTAAGGAAAGGCCTAATCTGTCCTAGTCTATCACCTTGCAAAGTGCACCGGTGATTTTTGTAAAGAGGAAGGATAGTTCCTTGTGTGATTTTGTATCGATTATCATCAAGCTGAACAAAGTAACGATCAAGAATCATTATCCCCTTCCACACATTGATGATTTATTTGATTAGATGAAGGGGGCGAGTATTTTCCAAGATAGATTGTATGTTTTGGTACCATCAACTGAGGATCAT
The DNA here is from genome assembly GCA_018340775.1 of Taxus wallichiana var. yunnanensis. Lineage (NCBI taxonomy): Eukaryota > Viridiplantae > Streptophyta > Pinopsida > Cupressales > Taxaceae > Taxus > Taxus wallichiana. The sequence continues at coordinate 555,714,140 of CM031241.1, forward strand.
GGAGGCAGATATTCATAAGATAACCTTTTGTATGAGATATGGCCACTACGAGTTCACAGTAGTGCCTTTTAGTCTGAAAATTTCCCCTACAATATTCATGAGTTTGATGAATGGGGTACTCCAAACATTTTTAGACCGCTTCATTCTCATATTTCTTGATGATATTTTTATTTACTCACGCACACGTGAGGAGCATGTTCACCGGGTTCTACACAGGCTTAATGAGCGAAGCTTTACGCGAACTAGGAGAAGTGTGCATTCTTTCAGTCAGAGGTGAAGTACTTGGGTCACATCATTTCAGGGGAAGGTATCACAGATTGATCATCCTAATATTAGAGATTTTATGGATTAGCTGCGTTGGCTAGTGTGACCAAGGTGCGTAGTTTCATGGGGTTGGTAGGCTACTACAAGATATTTTTTCAGGAATTTTCTCAGTTTGACCCCATCACTTTCCTTTAGCAGAAAGGGAAGAATTTTGATTGGTTTGATGGATATGAGAAGAGCTTCGATATATGAAAGGTATACCTTACATCAACAATGATTCTTGTTGTACCCGATGCTTAGAGGGATTTCTTTGTGTGTATGGATGTTTCCTTGGCAGGAATATGGGGTGTATTGATTCAAGAGGGCCGTGTGGTTTCCTTTGAGTCTCACAAACTCAAAGATCATGAGATCAATTATCTTACTCATGACCTTGAGCTTGTAATAATTGTTCATGCTTTGGTTTGATGGAGACATTTCCTTACGGGTAGGAGGTTTGTTCTTAGGGTGACAATTTGAGCTACAACATGTCTTCATACAACCCAATCTAAACACTCTTCACAACATTGAATGGAGTTCCTACGTGAGTATGACATAGAAATAGATCATGTGAAGGGGAAGGAGAATGTTGTTGCTGATGCTCTAAGTAGGTGAAGACATGTGGTTATGGCTACATAAGTGGGGACAATTTTAAGGAGAAGGATTTTACGTCGACTTCCTCATGATTATTTCTACCCTACTGACTAGATTAGATATTGAGTCTCAAAGACTCCTTGAGGGGAATTTTGATTGTTTTGCATTAGATTTAGATGGAATTCTAAGACACGAGAGGCGATTTATGTACCTAGGGATGGAAGTTAGAGACAGGATATCTTAGTAGAGGTTCATCGTGCACCTTATTCAACCCATCTAGGGGTGAAGAAGATGCATGCCACATTGAGAAATTTGTACCATTAGAGACATCTTTGGAGAGATGTAGCTCATCTTGTGTCACGTTGTTTAGAGTGTCGAGGGTGAATGTCGAGCCTCAACCTCCAACTAGTCTTCTTTACCCACATGTTATACAGTGGAAATGGGACACCATTTACATGGATTTCATAGTAGGGCTACGATGTCGAGTTACAACCATGATTCCATCATGGTCACGGTGGATAGATTGATGAAAGTGGCTCATTTTTTCTTTGGTAAAGACCACGTATACATCTAGTGCGATAGCGAGAGTGTACCTAGATGAGATTGTTAGAGTGAAAGGTATTCCACGAGAAGATCATCGTGACAACAATCCTTTGTACACATCACACTTCTTGACTACTATGCAATAGACACTTGGGACAAGTATCAATTTCAGAATATCCTATAATCATGAGACAGATGACTAGACATAGTCAGTGAATCAAATTTTGGAGGACATGCTTCGGATGTATGTCATGGACCATTAGTCGAGGTGGGAGGAGTACTTGTACTTGGTTGAGTTTGCATACAACCATAGCATTCAGAGTTCTATTGGGATGACAACATTTTAGGCACTTTATGGAAGGGAGTGCAGGACACCTTTGCATTGGGATAGATTCTAGGATAAAGTATCTCTTGGGTCAATGATGTTATAGGGCATGAAGAAACATGTTTTTTTATCGAAAAAAGTTGTAGGAGGCACAACATAGATAGAGTAAGTATGCAAATAAGAGGAGTGTTGACCGTAGTTATGAAGTGGTCATGAAGGTTTTCCTTCGTGTCAGGCCTCATAAGAGTCCTATCCATTATGAAAAAGGCTCTAAGTTATCTCCTAGTTTCGTGGGTCCATTCGAGATCTTGGAGGATAGGTCCCTTAGCTCATCGTCTAGTCTTGTCACCCAACTTGTCTCATGCGCATGATGTGTTCCATGTATCTGTTACGAGGATACATATCCTAGATACTTCTCATGTTTTGGATTGGACCACATTGCAGGTGCGGGATCAAGAGAAGATGATGGTGGAGCCCATGTGTATTATAGAGCGTAGGACCACGGGCCTTTGAGGAAGAGAGATTGATCATGTGCAAGTCCAAGTGGGACAGGTATTGTTGGTACCCAAATTTACACTTCTTCACAAATAGAGAAACATCATGGATTTGTGAGACACTCAAAAGTAGATAAATGATAATGTATGTCATTTTGTAGCTAGGGAAAAATTTATCGGACTTTTTACCACTCAAGCCTTCAAGAAGTGGGTAGCACCTTAAAAGGATTTAATCTTCCCTAACTATTTTACGTTGTTCCTTTCAACCAAGGTAAGAGAACCTATTTTGTAACATTTGTTATTGAAGGAGATTCGAGATACCTTTCTTAAAAAACTTTATAAAGAAAACCTTAGGAAAATATGATCAACACACCAAATCGACTCTCACGAGTTGTCACTTCCAAATTATGGAGATATTTTCAATACAAGGTAAAGGTTACTAAAGACATTAAGCGATGTTGATTGTTCTACATATCTTTGCACGTAGATTCTGTTCCTTTGTTGATACATAGGGAAAACAAGGGTAGTTCGGGGTGGATCAATGGTTTTAAATGATTTTGTTTGGGAGATGAAGCAAGATAAAGTTGATTATATCAGATCTTTGGAGGGAATTCACAATAATGAACAGCTTCACAACAGAAAAGCTCTAGAATAGTCAAGATGTTCCTTGAACTTGTAAGGTGTGCTTGATGGAGGCCTACATCGACGTTTTCACATAATCTTTGAGACTCTAACATGAAGGCTCAAATTTAAAGACTCAATTAAACACTAAATTTTTTGATGAATCATGCCTAAGGTACACCCAAATACTTACAGACAATCTTTATCAACAAATGACGGTAAATTGATTTTAAATTTGTTTATCTCATCCAAGATGAAGGCTCTTCTTGAAATGAAATTGCAAATACCATTAGACTATCATAGGGATGAGATCCTATGTGATTTCACAAAAATTTCAGTATAATATTGCAATAGGAACGAAAGAAACTATTTGTAGACATTCTAAAAATAAAGCGAGGCACAAAATTTCTAGAGATTAGACACAAATTAATTCCAAAATTTCTTAGATTCATCAACAGGGGAAAGCTTCTAGAGAAATCTTAGTGCTTATCAATGGCTATACATCTAGAACCAACTTGAAACGATAGAAAATCGACACGAGAATAAAATAACGAGTAATCTTGTCTTTAGCCTCTCAGGAATATGAATTTCTCAAAAAAATTCTCAAGAATTCATAGTCCAACCATTTGCACGAGTAATATCATTGAATTTATAATACACCCTTTACATCCAATTTTCCCCCCCAAAAGAGGAATATTTGAAGCACCTTTTTTGCACATATCGGATCATGTTTTGCATAAAGTGACATTCAACATATTTTTAAAAAGGTTGTCAGGTGTTTTCAAAAAAGGTGAATCATTGCAAATATTTGCATCATTGTTCTAACTAGAGGCATATTCTTCACCCTTGGTGCCTGTAGCACCTTTTCCCCTCAAAAGAGAAGAATATTCAAGGGACATTTGCTTGTTACCAATTTGTTTCGGATACAGACATTTAACAAATTTAGATCCAAAATCTACCAGGTGGACCAACTGTGAACATATCACGTTTCTTGGGCCTTCGACTAATGACTAGGATACCATGCCATAACTTTTTGGGAGTCCCTTTAATCATTATGATTATGTCATGTGATAAATACCCTTTTTAATCATTTTTCGAGCCTCTGCATAGCCGGACTTTGACAGTCATCCCTTTTTCTCTCAATCCAATGTGCTTTCCACTTTTTTTGCTGTACTTTCATCATTTCATCCTTTTTCCCTCCTTTTCCTCTTAAATTTTACTTTGCAACTTATGGATCTAGCGTTTTGCATTTTTTCATGAGCCTAAGAACAAATCCACTTCAAAAGTACTTTAGATTTACAAATTGATCTCCCAAATTGATTCAATTGAACTCTGCAGACCAAAACGATACAAATTTTCCAAAAACATGACAGAGAATGATGCAAAAAATGCCTCTCCAAACATCTTGTAGCTTCAATGGAGGAAAAATCAAATGAAATACACATCTACCATTGATCATGTCTTTCTACTTTTAATCTAAGCCCTCTACATGGCAAAATGTGATTGGAAACGGGCTTGGAAGCACCTTTTTACATTTTATAACTTTTAGAAAAAGAAAGTTTTTCCAAATTTTTCCTACTGAGGCCCAGCACCTCCATTTTTAACTATTCAATGCTAGCATTACTTTCCTTTCAGGGTTGTGCTTCAACTTATAATTTTATCCCTTTTTTACAAAAGGCAAAAAACCTTAAATGACCCCAAAGCTCTGTTTCTCCATTTCCCCGCCTGCTACGTGTCTCAATGGCGCATTTTGAGATGGTCTCGAAAAGTAGAGACCCCAAACATGTGTGGTCTCTCCACGTGTCCCGGGCCCTTTAGATAGTTGCTTAAAAATTCTAAGTATGGAAAGGCCCGACGGAAGCCTCCACGTGTCTTTATGGCACAACTTTAAGATGGTCCCCAAGAGAGGAGACCCTGAGCAAGCGTGGGCTCACCATGTGGACATGTTTTAGGTTGAAGTGAGCCTTATAATTGTTAAACAACCGAGAAAGGGCCACATTTCAACCGATCTTTGAGAAATTATTTTGACCAGAAACTTTGCCCATCAAACCGTAAAATGCTGGAGAACCACCATTTGAGTCTGGGGAGATAGAAAACATAACAGAGGCCTCAAATTGAAGAATTTCAATGAAAAATGGGGTGAGACAAATTTGAGCACCAACACAGGCTCTGACTCGGGATGGGCACTCCCTGTGAGTGCCACAAGAACAAATAGTATACCAAGTTCCAAGAACGAGGCCAAGTGCCAAAAACATACCATTGGGCAATAGAGTCAAAGAATAAGCCTACAGAGCGAACAACCACAACCATCCTCTAAAAATGAACAAATAAACTAGTAAAACCAGGTCACCAAGGATGAGAACGAACAAAAACACAAAAGCAGACGAGAACAAAGAACTATACACTATACAAATGGAGAGCATCCTAATTCAAAGAAATCAATCAAGGAAATGATTCAAATGCCTCGCCATTCTAGATATGACCTACATGCTAAGTAGTTGTGATATTTTTTTAATAGCTTGTTATATGATTTCCTTTCTTTTCCATCCATGTCATTATCCAAGAACATTTCTTCAAGCTTATCCTTTGGGCCTAGGTCAAGTTTTCTAACATCTTTCGAGGATGCATCAAACATCAAAGTCTCGGAAAATCATCTTGCTTATGATACCCATGGATCAATTTCATATTCCTTGAAAGCAACATAACTCACATAGTTATCAATATCAACATCTACATGCAATACTTCATAAGAAGCATTTTTGGGGTCCTCAATAAGAGATAACATCTTCTTTTCACCAGGTAACTTCACAAGTTTTCCCTCAATTGGTATGGTGTCACAAGACATGTCCATCTGAAAATTTCCACCAACACTTGTATCCCACTTTCTTGATAAAAACATTCCCCATTTGGCAAGGCAATCAACAATGAAAAGATCAACAACGGGCACCTCTCTAGAGTCCATTGCAAAGACACTTGCCATAAGTTGTTGTCACTTTAATGTTTAATTCATTCATGACTTCTAGAGGCATAACATTGCATGATGCTCCAGAATCAAACATACAAGTGTGCAACAGTCTGTCTTTAATAATCAATGTTGTAAAAAATGGATCGACATTTAATTGAGACTCAACCAAAGATGTTCCCAAGTAAACTTCAGGTGGTTCACCTAGTTCTTCTAGTACTTGGGGTTTTTAAACTTTGAAATGGTAGGAGTCTCAACATTTCTGCCTTGGGTGACTTTTTCTTCTCTAAACCCCAAATATTCGAATGCTCTGTTCCTATGCTCAGGGATTCTAAGAAATTCAACAATAGGAACATAAATCTTGATCTGACTCAAGATTTGGGCTATGTCACAAGGAACATATTTGGGTAATGCAGTGTTAGGAGGGAGGTTTAAAAATTCATCTAGATGGCATAGGATTTTTTATAGTCTGAGCATAGGGAGGGACACAAGTTCTACTTGAGACAACAAGGCCTTTTCTAGATGTATCTTTCTTTGGAGTCTCTTTTGGGATACTGGTAAGCACTGGAATTTTTGGTTTGGCCTGAGGCCCTACCCCTTTGGCAACCCTACTCCTGGTATTATATTATTTTTCATGGCCAACCACAACATTCATTAACAACTACCTATCCTCCTCAGAAGGTATCCCTCCATCATACTTCTCAATCATTAGAGCTCTTAGGTACTCAAAATCATTATTAGGAAGTTCAAAAGCTTGCACCATATCAATTTTAGAAGTATGAGTGGGAGGAAGAGGTAATACTCGGTGAATGCAATCCCAGAAATCTTTAGCAGTTTTGGCACTCATCAGCTTAGTTGAGGTTTCTCCCTACTGTGAACTCATAGAGGAATCCACCATGCATGCATCATCATCAGTACCATCATCATTATCAACTTCTTCTTCTTGTTGATTTACTTCACATGGAGGATGGGGCAGAAAGCATCTATCACACCAATCAATCTCATTGGCTTCATCAACAACAGCAACCCAGGCAGTCAGAGGATCAGGCACCATTCAACTTTCACATGCTTAGGGATGTTTATTTGTAGATCCCATGGGTTCTTTACCTCTGTCATCGACGTCTCATCCCCTTAGGATGATTGCAAAATCTTTCATGATTTTGTGACTTTTGCTAACCTTGTGAAATCTGCCCAATTCCTTTCTCTACCCTGCTATTTTGTAGGAGATTTCTTTGACAACCCCTGCCAAATTTTTAACAACCTCCTCAAGATCCACACTCTTTCTTGCTTGAGGTTTTTCTGGGTTTATCAATTTAACACCTTCCCTCTTAGGAGGTTTTCTAATGGCCTTGATGTTGTTCTCAATTTGCAAAGCCATAGTAAAGGCCTATCTCAAAGTGCCAGGGTTTTTATCCCTCAAATATTATGCAACCTTCTTGTCAAATGCATCCGCATACTTTATAAGACAAGGTTCATCACACGGCCTCAAATTCACAGAAATCTTCTTAATGTCTTATTTAATTATGTATTAAAATCATGCATTGATTCATTGGGATTCTTCTTAATATTCTCAAAATCTAACAAAAGAAACCTAGGTCTGTTTTGTCACCATATTGCAATCTAAATGGATTCTTCATTTCATTCCAAGAATCAATAGAGTTATCGGAAGAGATTTATACCAATCCCTAGCATCCTCTTCTACAAAGTATGAATAAATAATTTAATGTATACATCTTCAAACTCTATTTCAAAATCCTCCATCATATTGACAAAGAGTTTCAAGTGCTGATCACAAGTTATTGCATTATTTCCTTGAAACTTAGGCAATATGTTTCTTACATCCGGTGGCACAACATTCAGATAGCCATCCATACCTATAAAAATTATAGGAACAAAAATATTAACAAAAAATAGAGGTTTAGGTGGAGGTTGAGCCATGTTATTCTAAGGAGGTGATCTTACGGGGAAACAGAGTGATGAGGAGTGAGGGGTCTGTGTGGTACATGGATACAATTTTCAGAATGAATATCCCCTAATGGCTCTTTTTCATGGCAAACACTATCAGATTTGGAAAATACAGGGGTAGAATGAGATGCAAATCTTTCAAATACAAGGGTGGAATGAGAAGGCCCCTCTCCAGATGGAGAATTTGGATTTACAAAGAGACTACCTGATTCAGAAGTAGTTGAGGAAGCATTGCAATCTTCAATCACGTGCCGATCAGTTTCACCAATGGAGATCTCTTTTCTTGATGCTTGATCTCCAACAACCTTCCAAATTCTTCCTCCTTCTAAATTAGACTTTCCAAACTCTGGAAACAACCTTCTACTAGGGTTTGCGGTGAAGAAATATCTTCTTCCTTCCATCTTTGCAAATATTAGTAACAAATTTACATTGACAGAGGTTAAGACACTAGCATTTACCAAAAAAAAATCAACACGGAGTCGCCACTAAGGATTTTCACCCTAGTTGTGCAAATGCACTAAAATAATCTGTCAAATGTCTGTCAGCACTAAAAATCATACAAATATTTACAAATCAAAGCTTCCTTCACCCAAATTTATCAATGGTGAGGAAGACCTAGTACAATAATTGCTGGAAAAATTGGACAGACAGCACACAAAACTTATAACTTTGTTCAATTCTTACAGATTTGATCAAAGAATGAGTTTTACAAAACATATTTGATCACCGAACTGAAAGAAAAATTACCAGGGTTTGTATGCATACACCTTTGTTTAAATACTTCAAAGAATCCACAGCAACGGTGCCGAAGCGTGTTTGAAGGGCCAACTAGATATAAACTAGCAATAAATCAACAAATCTGTCTCGGTAATGCAAATCAGTTCCTAGCAACGGAAATCAGTCCCCTATAACATAAATCAATCCCTAGCAATGCAAATCAATTCCCAATGAATGGAAATCAGTCCTCGACAATGCAAATCAATCCCGACAATGATGCTTTGAAGCGTGTTTGATGGGCCAAATGGATATGAACTAGCAATAAATCAAAAAATCAGTCTCGTAATGAAAATTAGTTACCATCAATAGAAATCAGTCCCAACAATGCAAATCACTTCCCGTGAAGAATGGAAATTAGTACTTGCGAATGCAAAGAAGTCCCTGAAAATGGCACCATTTGGGTGTTGGTACCCAGATTACTCTTCTTCACAAATCGAGTAGCATCATGGAATTGACATGACACTCAAAATCAGATAAATGATTATGTATGTCATTTTGTATCTGGGGAATCAATTTATCAGTCTTTTTAGCACTCGGGGCTTGAAGAAGTGGGTAGCACCTTAAAAGGATTTGATCTTATCATAACTTTTTTAGGTTGTGCCTTTTAACCAAGGTAAGAGAACCTATTTTGTAACCTTTTTTTTATTGAAGGAGATGCAAATACCTTTCTTTTGCTCAAATTTTATACAGAAAACCTTGGAAAAATATGATCAAAAACAAAATTTGACTCTCACCAGTTGTCACTTCCAGATTACGAAGATATTTTTAATACAAGGCAAAGGTTAATAAAGACATTAAGAGATCCTAATTGTTCTACATATTTTTGCAAGTAGATTTTGTTCCTTTGTTGATGCATAGGGAAAATAGGGGTAGTTTAGGGTGAATCAATGGTTTTTAAATGTTTTTGATGGGAGATGAAGCATGATAAATTTGATTATATTAGATCTTTGGAGGGACTTCACAATAATGAACAACTTCACAAAAAAGCTCCGAGAAAAGTCAAGATGTTTCTTCATCGAAGGTGTGCTTCAATGGAGGCCCATATCAGCACGTTTTCACATAATCTTTGAGACTCTAACACAAAGGATTGAATTTAAAGACTTAATTAAACACTAAAGTTTCGATAAATTATGCCTAGGGTACACTCGAAGACTTACGGACAATCTTTATCAACAAATGACAATAAATTGATTTTAAATTTATTTATCTCATCCAAGATGAAGGATCTTCTTGAAATGAAATTGAAAATACCATTAGATCATAATGAGGATGACATCTTGTGTGATTTCACAAAAATTCAGTATAAGATTGCAATAGGAATGAAAGAAACTATTTGTAGACATTCTAAAAATAAAGCGGCACAAAATTGCTAGCGATTAGACACAAATTAATTTTAAAATTGCTTAGATTCATCAAAGCATGGGAAAGCTTCTAGAGTAATCTTAGTGCTTGTCAATGGCTATACTGATTCTACCAACTTGACATGACTAAAAATCTAACATAGATGAAAATAACAGTAATATCAGCTTTGTCCTCTCGGGAAGATGACTTTCTCAAAAAATTCTCAAGAATTTATAATACACCCTTTACATACAATTTTCCCCCAAAAGAGGAATATTAGAAGCACCTTTGTTGCACATATTAGATCATGATTTATAGAAAGTGACATTGATAGATTCACAAAAAGGTTGCAGGTGTTGTTGAAAAAGGTGAATCATTGCAAATATTTGCATCATTGTTCTAACTGGAGGAATATTCCTCACCCTTGGCGCCTCCAAAGACCTTTTTCCCCTCAAAAGAGAAGAATATTCATGGGACCTTTACTTGTTACCAATTTTTTTCAGACAGAGACATTTAACAAATTTAGATCCGAAATATTTCAGGTGGACCAACTGTGAACAAATCACATTTCTTGGGCCTTCGACTAATGAGTAGGATACCATGCCACAACTTTTCGGGAGTCCCTTTGATCATTCTAATTCTATCATGTGAGAAATCACCTTTTTAATCATTTTTCGGAGCCTCTACGTACCTATAATTTGATAGGTCATCTCTTTTTCTCTCGAGGAAACATCCTTTCCACCTTTCGTGCTGTACTTTTATCATTTCATCTTTTTCCCTCCTTTTCCTCTAAAATTTTAATCTGCAACTTCTGGATATGGCATTTTCCATTTTTAAATGAGCTCGAGTAGAAATCCACTTCAAAAGTACTTCAGATTTACAAATTGAGCTCCCAAATTGATTCAATTGAACTCTCAGACCAAAATGATACAAATGTGCCAAAAATTTGATGAAGAATGATGCCAAAAATGCCACTCCAAATAGCTGGAGCTTGATGGAGGCAAAATTAGATAAAATGCACAAATACCATTGAACTTGTCTTTATACTTTTAATCTGAGCCCTCCACATGGCAAAATGTGATTGGAAACGGGTCTAGGAGCAACTTTTTGACATTTTATAACTTTTGAAAAAACAAAATTTTTTCCAAAAGTTTTCTGCGAGCTTGCACCTCCATTTTTGACTATTCAACGTTGGCATTAGTTTCTGTCTGGGAAACACTTCAACTTACAATTTTATCCCTTTTTTTTAAAGGTAAAAACCTTAAAAGACCCTAAAGCTCCATTTCTCCATTTCCCGCCTACTACGTGTCTCAACGGCGCATTTTGAGATCGTCCCAAAATTAGAGACCCCAAACATGCGCGGACCCTCCATGTGTTCTGGGAACTTTAGGAAGTTGCTTGAAAATTCTAAGTACTTGGAAGGCCCAGGTAGAAGCTTCCACGTGTCTTTATGGTGCAACTTTAAGATGGTCCCCAAGAGCAAGCATGGTCTAACCACATGGACATGTTTTGGGTTAAAGTGAGCCTTAGAATATTTAAAGTGCCCCGAGAGAGTTGTATCAAACTAGAAAGGGCCACATTTCAACGATGCCGAGAAATGATTTTCACTGGGAAACTTCACCTGTCAAACCGTAAAATCCAGGAGAACCACCGTTTCAGCCCGGGGAGACAGAAAACATAACAGAGGCCGCAAAATGAAGAATTTCAATGAAAAATGGGGTGAGAAAATTTTGAGCACCAACAGTATGATGAGACTACCGCCACATGGGAGGATTCTACATTGTTTTTTTATCATGGGTAAATAGTTTTTTGAAAGGGACTATACCCTTGTATAACAATGATCAAAAGAAAAATTTTACCCCAAAAAGCCCAACAACAAAAAATGATCATCAAGAATAGAACCATAAAAAGCAAATCAGCTGCTAGAAAAATAGCTAATAAACAACTTAACAACAACACAACAGGCCATTTTCCTAGATGTAGCAATAATAGCACCCAAAAAGACAAGAATCATACCTTGTCCAATATGGTGGGGGATTTAGATTTGGCATTTCCCTTCTTTTTCCTATCCACCACTATCCATTCCTGATTTCCCACATCCACTGAAATTAGAAGAGCAACTACAATGGATTTGATGGGGATGTGACCCATAGGAAGGGGGTCGAAACATCCATAATCACTGAATCAAAGAACCTGAAGAGAATAGTCTGGAGGTAGCTTCTCTGTGTTGGTCTATGAATCAACCACGACGGGTGAGTCAACTTGCAGGGGGGCACTAGATTCCTCAGCCGGATCTGAGTCAATTGTAAGATGTTCGGGTAGAGAATCCTTCCACCAGGCAGGTTTGGTCTTTCATTTGGAATGTTCACAATCATCTATAACATGACTAGTTTGGAAGCAACGCCGACATCTGAAGGCAAGTCTCTCATAGTCTATCCTCTGCACCTAGAGCCTTTCACCAATTTGAAGATTGATTTCTACTGGTAAGAGTTTGGAGGTATCAAGATCAACCAGGATTCGAGCATAAGTAGTATGTGTTTGAATGGAGGTCTTATCATCAACTGCCACACATGAGCCTAGAGTATCTCCTATAAAAATGAGACAAGATCTGTTCTAAAGCTATAATGGGAGTCCTAATAAACGAACCCAGATCGGGTAGGTATCAAAAGAATCCTTTAATGGGTCAAAAGATGGATACCATGGTTTGGACATAAGCCCGTGTTCCCCCCAAACCCAATGTTGGCTAAAATTTTTATCCCTATCTTCAGGGGTTTCAAAGACAGCAAGGAAGTAAGATTTAGCACAAGGATAAAGCTCAATCTTACCTTGTATTTTTTCTCTCCATCTTTGGGATATCTAGTCATGGAGATGATAAAGCTTAGGCCAAAATTTGTGAAATCTGCATATGAGACCCAGCCAGGAGAGATTTTCCTCCTCCTTAAGAACCTTTAGAAGTATATCCTCCTCGATTTTCAGCATTAGGACCTCCTGGAGGGTTTCAAGAGCTCATTTATGGCATTCTCCTTCTATTTGGAGACCGCTGAAGCATAAGATCTAGACCTATTATCGCTGTTATGTTTTCCCAGTTCTGTTCAACCCCTGTTTCTCTCCCTCCATCACCAGATCCATGCATAGTCGATTTGAAATGAGCATGGATTTGATCTCCCTTTTCTACAAACCAGGAGACTAGATCTTTGTTTTCCTTGTCTCCACTATGAATGCCCTCAGATTTCTTGTTTGCATCAGGGGATTTATCTCCACCAGAGGTTACTGTATTCCCCTTGAGACCCTGAAGTGAGCTGGATCTATCCATGCTCTTGGGAGTAGATCTGTCATTTTTAAATGATCCATAACCATTGTTGAGTTTTATAGGAGAGGATGATTCTTTGGCTGAGCCATCTTTACCTGCCCCAATAGAGAGAACCCCTGTTTTGTGACAGGGTGGAGAAACTCTTTCTCGGTTTTGCTGAATAGGGGGGTCTTGGTTAGCATCGAAAGCCATGCCAATCCATGAGATTGATGCTTTATTTTCCACATCATTTTGCAGCCGCCTCCATTAGATTTGCAAACTCTAGGGATAGGGGACTCTAGTTTCCCATAGCCATCGTCAATGAGAGGGGCATCATGTTTTGATTCACGAATCTCTCGCAACAAGCTTCATGCCTCCTCCATCCCCATCTTCTAGCCGATCCTTGTGCGGTTCTGCAATTCCAGGGCTCACGAGACTGCGTGAATCACACGTAGAAACCATGGAAGCAAAGCTATGGTGAAGCTAGGGCTCGCAGTGTTATCTATGTAAAGGATCAAATAAACATTTAACTATATTTAAAATTAGTAGTCTATTTTTACATTATTACGAGTACAGTTTCCACACCTATTTTAGTGACTTCTAGGAGGAAGTTGAATCTAAGGGGAGGGGGTGTAGTTCCCACTTCTCTTCGACATTTATTACATTTTCATTTTGATTACTTTTGACAATAGACATGGATATTATCATATAATTTCTGGTTTAACATGATGTTAGATGATAGAGATATTATGACTATTGATGGATTTTGATTCATAGTTTGATCTGTGTGGATTATTAGACACATAGAGAGATATTTTATAAGGATGATGATAATGTTTTGTTAGCTTATATATTTACTCACATTAAGAATTCTCATCATGCCGACTATGTTTTAGCATTTAAAAATAATCTCATGGTCTTGTTGATATTGATGAAATGGTAGAATTGAGATGTTGTTGAAATTATAGACAAATGATAGCATTTTTAGTTTAGATGATGTTTTTTGATATGAGGATATTATTGATAGATGTGTGTATATTTTATCTTTGATGTATTTGATATGGCCATGAGGTCAAGGAGGTATTATGTGATTTTACAGTAATTATATCATAATAATCAAAAGGGGGTTAGGAGATCAATCACATTGGAATCTTTGGATGGATACAATGATGGTCACTATGGCAACTTCGTAATGTGTTATGTTTTTCATTAGTTTGTTAGGGGTTCCCATGGGTTTGTGGGTAAATTTTCCCTTTCTTTTATTTATTTTGGAGTATGTGAATTACTTTGTGTTGTAATTTGTTTTACAATTGTTTATTAATGTGCCTTAATTAAGTGAATTAATCATGTTTTACAGATTATTTATGGATTTTACAAAAGGGGCCATTTATTAGACTAGTTGGTCATTTGGATCTTGTGATTTAAGTTGAGTGTATGTGACCTTGAGTGTTGTACACTCTACCTTAGGAAATTCAGATTTGGGCTTAAGGGCCATTTTTAGGCTTTTGGAACAAGTTAATCTTGTCCCACAACTCTTAATTTGATATACCAACCCGACTTATGGATTTGGGGGTCAAAACTAGACCCTATTATGTGTTTTGTAAGGAAAAATGTGGCATTTAATTACACTTTCTTATATGGGTTTTAAATTGTGTCCATAGGGGGTGTGAGTTTGTTAGATTAATTAATAAATTTTTAGTTAGTTGTTGTTAGTGAACAGTTATGTAACCGTTCCTCCTATCCTCCCTCTCACGCAACCTATATAATGGCATGCTCTCTGTGTGAATTGAGATAGCAATCAATAATAATTGTTGGAGCACCATCATTAGTATCAGAGCTACCGTCTATCCTCTACACCGAGTGGAAGACACGGCGACCAAGGAAGGAAGCGTGAAGGTGAAGTGCAGACCTTGCATGAAAGAGCACTGCTGTGTCTTTGGAGGAGGCTGCCGTGGAAGGAGGCCATGGAGATCCAAATGACCAAATCCTCGCATGGAAGATCCAATCGACTAGAGCCTACGTGGAGATTCAATTGACCTCTTATCCTATCATGTGTTGTGCGTTTGGAAAGTAGCCCCCAAGGAAGGAGCCCTCGGTGGCTGCGTTTGGAAAGTAGCCACCAAGGAAGGAGCCCTCAGTGACTATTCTTTTCTTCTTTGCTATGCATGGAAGGAGCCCTCAATGACTATTTTTTCTTCTTTGTTGTGCGTGGAAGGAGCCCTCAGTGACTATTTTTTATTCTTTGCTATGCGTGGAAGGAGCCCTCAGTGACTATTTTTTCTTCTTTGTTGTGTAAGAAAGCCATTAAACTGTGCAAGTGGAAGAAATCCTGTAGACATACAACCCTGTGCAAGAAAGCCATTAAATTGTGCAAGTGGAAACTCCATGCGGACATACAACCTGTGTAAGCAAGTGAAAGAAAGCCTACAAATTTTGAAACCGTGTATGTGCGTATGTCACAAATTTCTGATGCACAAAGCACCGTGAGCAATGCACCAAATATTTGGGCATTGAGTGACAACGAAGACACCACTGGGCTATTATTTTCCTTGGTCAACGAGCTACACAACACTAGGAACATTCTCTTTGACGAGATTGTGTGCCAAGGACTGTTGGAATATTTTTGGTTGGACGTTCGATGTCAAGCACGGTGGATTCATGCAGAACTTGAACGTGGTTATGATGCAAATGATGAAAACAAAATAGAATGCCCACAGGAGCGTAGGCGTCTCACTGCACGAGCCTATAGAGCCCATCTTTGGGACAGATTCCTTCAGTAAGCATTGTAGCAATTTTTTTGAAAATAAATAAATAAAATACAATTTTGAGTTTTTGAAAATGTCTTCTCCAAAAATATTGCTATCTGATGCCCAACTCTTGAAAGGGCCAAATTTCACCGCATGGAAAACCAAGATGCGGATGATTCTTCAGTTCGAAGATCTTTGGGGATCATTTCCAAGCAAAGACGCCCCTCCCACAGACGCTAATCTGTTGGATAAATATGAAAAGGATGATGCAAAAACACTAATTCTTATCACCCTGAGAATTTCTGATGAGGTGCAGCCATACATTCGGGAAGCAACCGCTTCTTCTCGGGCATTGAGCACATTGTGTACCATCTACTGAAGCTAAGAATTTGACGATAAAATTGCATCTTCGAACAAAGCTTCATACAATGAGTATGCATGATGGAGAATCGCAGGAAAGCCTTCTTACGAAGTGTGGCTGAGTTATGTGCAGAACTCTCTGCTCTCGGTGAACCAGTGGATGACAAGTTGCTATTCCCACTCACCTTGTGAGCTCTTCCTTCTCGGTTTTGGACACTGATCACCACGTTGACCATCACTCAACAACAGGTGATTTTTGCCACCCTGGTGAATTATCTCCAGTAGGAAGAAGTCATGCAAAATGTGCAAGAAGCCTTCAAAGAAAAGGCTCTCATCACGAGGTAAAAACATAAGCCTCAGAAAGGGCATTCAACCCCCTAGAATAAGAAGCAGCATCCTCAGTAACCATCTTCACAAAGCCCACCACCACAATGACCACCCTAGAAGTAGCATAATCACAAGGTAGATCGGTGGTGCCACATTTGCTCCACGGATATGTACACGACTGCGAACTGTTATTACAACAGTCACAAGTATGGTAACTCGGTGAAGAGAGCACTTCAGGCCAAGGATATTTCGAGAAATCCCAATGGCGTGCTCATAATCAGAGGCAGAAGGGCCACATTGTTGCTCAGTAGGATGCCACCTCCGATGAAGAGGTTCAAGACACGACTCATTCTAACATTATTCTGGTCTCATAGACTTTACAGCCGTCAGAAGATGTCTGGTTGATTGATTGAAGCGCGCCGCCAAAAACACATGATCCCGACAACAAGAAGTTGTTCCATACTCGAACGACATGCCCACTAGAGATCGGATCACCATCACAGACAATTAGGAGTATATTACGGCGGGGATTGGTGATGTCATCATTCCTCTTGGAACATGAAGATGTACACTCACGAAGGTGCTATATGTTCCAGGTTTGACCTCAAATCTTTTGTTTGTGAGTCAACTTCTTAACCATCGGATGCAGGTTGAATTCTTTGTTGAGAAAGGGGTCAAGTCCTACATCATTTCTCAGGGAGATTCAGTAATTGCTCAAGCATTTCTGAAGGGCCACCTATTTACACTGGATGCGGTCACTTCATCTAGCATTGCTCTCTCTGCTTCAACAAGAGTCCACTGCACTATGGCACTTTCGATATGGTCATCTTTCTGCTGGGGCTCTGCATCAGCTCAGTGCCAAGGAAATGGTAAGAGGGCTTCCTCCACTCTCCCATTCCTTACCTATTTTCTCGAGATGTCTTGTGGGAAAACAACATAGAGGTCCATTCAAACAGAGCTCTTATCATTCTATAAAGCATCTTCAGGTCGTTCACACCGATCTTTGAGGACCCCTGCCATAGCTTCTTCCAGGTTTTGCATACTTTCAGCTCATCATTGATGATTACTCACGGAAAATGTGGGTATATTTCCTTCGGAAGAAGAGTGAGGCACTTGCAAATTTCCAAACCTTCTACCAGAGAGCCACCAGCAATGCAGGAAGCCTCTTCTTCTCCTCCACTCAGATCGAGGGGGAAATTTGTGTCAAAGAAGTTCTTAGCATACCTGAAGCAGCATGGCATTCAGCAACATTTGACTGCACCCTACACGCCCCAACAGAACGGGATTTCGAGCACCACAACAGGACTGTCATGGAGATGGCTCATTGTATGCTCTCGACCAGCCAAGTTAGAGGATCAGTTTTGGGTAGAAGTAGTCCAGACAGCAGTGTATCTACTCAACCGGGCACCCACGAAGATCTTGCGGGACACGACACACTCGAAGAGGTATTGGTTTAGTCATAAACCTTCTATTCATCATTTGAGAGTTTTTGGTTGTCTTCACAGAGATATGCATGTTCCAGATAAGAGAAGGAAGAAGATCGATCCAAAGACACTGCCATGTCTTTTCTTGGGGTATAGTACTACCTTAAAGGTGTATCATCTCATGGATCCTAAGACGAAGAAGATCTACGAGAGTCGAGATGTGGTATGTGATGATTCGTCCTTTGACTCCTTGTCACACAATGAGAGATCAGACCGACCTCGTCGCATAAATTTCTCACACATCTAGATGATGGGCAAGATGATTCTTCTCAGAGAGAAGAAGAGCTGAGTGGAGACTTGTTCGTTGATCTTGGCACACTGGAAAACACATCTTCACATCAGTAGCACCAATGTCCAAAATGGGTCCATAGTACTATTAGGGATGCACACACAACTCACTTCTGGTATTTCTACGAGAGTCGAACATGAATTCAAGCTAGACATGAGGTAAATTTTACACTCATGAGTTCAGTTGTTGAGAGCACCGAACTTGACATTGTTTGTGAGGCATTAGACCAACCACAGTGGAAACAAGCTATGGATGCTGAATATGATTCCCTAATTCAGAATCAGACGTGGGAACTTGTCGATCTACCTCTAGGTAAGAAATCCATTGGCTGCAAATGGATTTTCAAAAAAAAATATAAGGCAGATGGTTCAATCGACAAACACAAAGCACGACTTGTTGCAAAGGGTTATGCTCAGCAAGAAGGAATTGACTATGACGATACCTTTGCACCCACTATGAAGATCTAAACCATCAGAGTTTTCTATGCACTGGCAGCACAAAATGGATGGAAACTTTAGTAGATGGATGTCAAGAGTGCTTTTCTAAATGGTGATCTAAAAGAAGAAGTGTACATGGCCCAACTTGAAGGGTTTGTAGATGAACATCAACCACACAAGGTATGTCGTCTGATAAAGTCTCTCTATGGACTCAAACAAGCACCTAGGGCATGGTATATAAAAATTGATGATCACCTATTGCAAAGCATGGATTCACTCGTAGTCCCTCAGATACAAATTTGTATATCAAGAAGGTAGGAATAGAGATTGTCATTCGGTTTTGTACATAGATGATCTTGTGATCACGGGAAGTTCGACAATCTTGTTAATGATGTAAAGAATGATCTGAAGAAATCCTTCGACATGACTAATTTGGGGCTACTACACTATTGTCTTAGCTTAGAGATATGGCGTAAAGAAGAATCATATCTTCATCTCCCAGATGAAATATGCCAAGACACTCTTGGAAAAGTATGGGATGTCGATTGTAAACCAATGTCCACACCTATGGAAAAATGTTTGCAATTATCTAGATTCCAGGATTCACCGTAGGTAGATGGCACTCACTACAGGCAACTTGTGGGGAGTCTCATTTACTTGACTTATACCAGACCAGATCTTTGCTTTGCGGTGAGCTATCTCACCCATTTATGCGAGAGCCAAAGAAATGTCACTGGATAGCAGTAAAGCATGTGTTGAGATATGTCTGAGGTACAGTTGACTTTGGTCTAGAGTATCAGAAGAACACTCAGTTCTTCTTACAAGGATATATAGACTCGGACTATGCAGGATCCATTGATGACAGGAAATCAAGTTCAGGATATGTTTTCATCTCGGATCTGGACCTATCTCATGGATTAGCAAGAAGCAAACTATTGTTTCTCTCTCATCCACTGAGGCTGAATACCGCACCGCACGAGGAGCTATGTGTGAAGTAATTTGGTTACGTCGCATTCTTGCAGATATAGGGATTCCTGAAGAGAAACCTCCCATCATTCAACTGCGATAATCATGGTGTGTTGAAGCTTGTGAAGAATATTGTTTTCCATGAACGCAACAAAGCATATTGAGGTCAAATGTCACTACATTCGTGAACAGGTCTTGAACCACCAAATTAAGCTCCATCTTGCCCTCACCGATTTTCGGGTTGCGAGATATTCTCACCAAGCCTCTCGGCAAGGTGAAGTTTGATTTGTTTAGGGGTACATTTGTAAGAGCAATGTATTAAGGGGGGGAATGTTAGCTTAATTAATACATTTATTGTTAGTTGTTGTTAGTGAACAGTTATGTAACTATTCCTCCTGTCCTCCCTCTCACGCAGCCTATATAATGGCATGCTCTCTATATGAATTGATATAGCAATCAATAATAATTGTTGGAGTGCCATCGGGGTTGAAGTTGTGTGTGTAAGAGGTTTGTCGTTTCTCTCAACCACCAATTTATTGTTCCTTGGGGTTGAGGTTTTAATTGTGAGGTGGAATTGAGGATGAGTGATGTGGCGTCCTACATGGAGCCACTCACCCTCCTCTTCCCATTTTTATGTATGTAAGTTTATTTTTGTAATGGGGGTTACTTCATTTTATTGTGCACTTGTATTTTTGGAGTTAGAGAATTTTGGAGTGCTTTTTGAAGTCATGAGCTTGTTTGAGTTGGATTGAGCTTGAAGGAGCTTGGAGTGTGATTATTCGATCAAGTTCTTACTATAAAGGTTGGAACTAAACCCCTTTTTACTTGTTCTTTTATATGGGTTTTTGCATGCAAGTGAATGGTTTGTATGCTTGTTTGGATCTTGGGTATAATGCCTAAGTATGGTGTAGGAGAAGGCTATGGGGATATTCTATTTTTTTGAGGCATAAGATATTTCTCCTTGTTTTCGGAGTGAGTTGGGTTGTGTGCCTCACCTTAGATAAGAAAATTCTTGCTTTTCTTATTTGGTTCTTTTGAGGAGACATAAGAGATTATAGGGAGGCATAAGAGAATGTGGGAGGTAAAAGAGGGTCTTGAGGGAGGTATAAGAGTTTTATAGGAATTTTGAGTTGTGTCTTGGTTTTAATGTGGGCACCTAATCCCATTGGAAGGCATAAGTGATCTCCCCATAGATCCATCCTCCATTGGCTTTGCATTTCAAGCCTTGTGTATTTTTTAAATTTGCATTCTTGTAATTGTTTGAATTTGTTTGAATTTGTGTTAAATGTTTGTGAAATTCGTATTGTGATGTGTAAGCATTGTGTAAGTTGTCATGAGTTGGACTCATTCCTTATTTCATTTTGGTTGGGGGATCGGGGCCAATGAGGATAATATCTTCTTCTGCTCATTTGATTATTGGTTGGGTGAAAACTGTTTCCTCTCCCCCATTTTTGTTGTTGTGATGGAAGTGAAGAAATGTTGGAGTCTTTGTCAAAGACTTGGAACTTGGAGCATAATAGAAGTCAAAATAAATTTGTCATTGTATAAACCTTTCTTGTAATTCCCACTTAAGTGGAAGGCTATTGGATTTGCATTTCAAAGAACATTTGTATTGTATATTTGTTTATTAAGTTTTAATGTATTGTTGAAAAGAAAGCTCTTTGCATTGGAAAAAATGAGCTATCTTTGAAAGCAAAAAGAAGTTCATTGTATTTTTAGGAGTTATATTATTGTAAAGAATGAAAGGAAAACTTGAAAGCTATAAATCATTGAGAGTAAATCTTAAATGTATAATAGTTGCTTAGTTTTCTTTAAAGAAATGATTGTAGTTGAAATGGAAGAATGCACAAAATTATGATGAGTTACCTTGTTGAAAAACTATATTATTGTTTTGGAAAAAGAAAGCAATGATACTTAGGAATAGATTGAATTTCATTTCTTCATTTGAGCTTGAAAGCAATTTCATTTGATAAATAATATGGTAGTTGTTTTCTTGTATGTTATTAAAATAGAAAATGTATGTAATTTAATTATTTAAGTCATGGAATGAATAAATGGTTTGAATTTTCAACTACAAACTTGAGGCACATAAATTCAAGTTAAGGATAAAATGGAAATCACTCTAGTAAGATTCATTTTTAGAAAAATTGTGGAATTGATGGTTCTATTTTTGAAGAAAAGGACCACCGCCCTATGCGAGCGGTGGTCTCTGGACAACCGGCACGATAAGAGAGGTAGTCTTTGAACTACCACCCAAACAAGGCGACGGTTTACAAATTGTCACCTAGGTAGGGTGGCGATCGCAGATACTTCAAGTCCGCTTTGGGCGTGCCAGTTTCATCATTTTCGGTGGAATGGTAAAATCCACGACCGTGTGAAGTTAAATTTGATCTAATTAAAATCGAGCATATAAAATGTAAAAAGAAAACCATGAGCAAACCAAAAGGGAGTAAATTCACGGTTGTAAGCATGTAAATCTTTAAATGAGGTTTTAAATGTATCAAATCTCATAAAATAATTTGAAATAAGGTTTTGGCCCAAATAGAGATATCAAAATGAAACTACTAAATAACTACTCCAGTTTGAAATGGAAATCAGAAAATCAACAAATGGAATACATTCCATAATAAATCCATAAACGGAACTAAACTAAGCTAAAACAAAATGAATTCCTCCATGGCTTCCCTCCTTGCACCCATGGCATCCACTCCTCCAACCTGCAAATCAAAGAAAAAAAAAGAGTCCAAATGAGGAGACTAGGGTTAAGAAAAACATTTAATAAAAATTTATAAGGATAGCTAGGATTAGTATGGAACCCTAAAATGTAATGGCCACAATTGAGTTAATCCAAGGCATCGGAATCGAGTCTTACATTTGTTAGTCGAGAATATATTATGGGCTTCTAAATAATTCAAGTGTATGTGGAAATGGGTGAATGGGGCCATTTTGTTCTCTAGTGTATTAAGTTAAAAATGTAACTCTCCTAGTGTGTTTTAGTAAATGATTAAATAGACATCAAGATTAATAATTTTTAAAAGGAACTAAGGGTAAGGGTTTAATAAATGTGGAATGAATGTCTTTTGTGAAAGTGAAAACTATTTAATCAAGTAAAAGAATTAATGGACATTTTTCTAGAGAATTGTAATTATATTAACATTAGAATTGAATTAAGAATATTTGAATATTAATCTAGACTGTTCCATTTAATGTAATGGACTAGTTCTTTGCTGTAAGAAATTAATCAAACGTATTATAGCGTCTGGGACCCTCGAACCTTTAATAAATAATAATAATTTCCACAACTTTCTCGATAAGTATTTAGGGTTTAATGTGGTTTTAGAATGTAGGTTTTTGTGAGTGTTACATATTTAGTAGCTAGACTTCAATAAGTCCCTTTTTTAGAAGATCAAATGAATCTAATCTATATCCAATCACTCATTAAGTAAATGAGCCTCTTTTTGTTTGATAACGAAAAGGAATCTAATCCATGCACTATAAATCACCAAATGAATGAACCTTTTTTATCGGTTGTTGAAAGGAATCTATTATGTGAGCTACCAATCACCAAATAAATGAGTGTCTTTTTTTTTTTGGTGCTGCAAAGGAATCCAATACCTCAAATATCAATCACTAAATAAATGAACCTTTTTCCTATTGGTAGCCAAAATAAATCTAACTCTGTGACCTACCAATCACCAAATAAATGAGTGTGTTGTTGTTTGGTAACAAAAAGCAATTCAATACCTGAACTATCAATCACCAAATAAATGAGCCCTTTTTTATCGGTAGCCAAAAGGAATCTAATATGTAACCTACTGATCATTAAATAAATGAGTGTCTTTTAGCTATCAGTAGCCAAAACAAATCTATCATGTGATCTACCAATCACCAAGTAAATGAGGCTATATTTATTTGGTAACAGAAAGGAATCCAATCCATAAACTCTCAATGACCAAATAAATGAACCCTTTATTTATCATATGGAAATAAATCTAATGTGTGACCTACCAGTCAAATCAACGAGTAAATGAATTTGTAAATATAAATAAAACTAAATAAGACACATTTTCGGATAGCAATTACGAAGACAAGATTTTTGCATTTTACCTTTGTTCTTTGTCTCTTCTCACCCACTGCAGAGACGTTATATGATCACTTTATTTGCCTTCAAAACTCTAGTGAGTGACGGAGGGAGTGCTGCATTACAGCATGGCATTTTCTGAGATGATTGAACCAATAGCTATTGTGTTCACAACCAGTTTAGTCATCGTATACATTTTCTGTACATTCAGGGAAAAAGGTAAGGGAAGATTGCCCCCGGGCCATTTGCATGGCCATTGATAGGAAATCTCCATCTGTTTGGAAAGCTTCCCCACCGTTCTTTTGGAGACCTTGCTAAGAAGTATGGTCCAATTATGTATTTGAGAATTGGTTGTATTCCTACTGTGGTGGTATCATCTACTGAAATTGCAAAAGAGTTTCTTAAAACCCAAGATTTGCCTTTTGCCAGCAGACCTGAAACTGCCGCTGCAAAATATTTGTTTTATAATTACAAGGGCTTGGTACTTAGTCCATACGGATCTTATTGGAGGAATGCTAGAAAGATCTGCGTGATTCAATTGCTGGGCACCAAAAGATTGGAATCCTTCAGATATATAAGAGAGGAAGAGGTTTCTATAGCCATGAGAGGTATTTGGGAGAGGAGCCGACAAGGCACTGTTGCTATCAATATTAGCACTGCCATTCAATCGCTCACCTCCGCTATAATTTGGCGAATTCTGGCTGGCACCAAATATTCTGACACGAGCGGAAAAGAATTAAGGGACATGGTAGAGGAAGTTAAAGCTATAGCCATTAACATTGGAGACTTTATTCCTTATCTAGACTGGCTTGACTTGCAAGGCAACACCAGGAGGATGAAGAAGGCGCATCTCTTCTTTGACAGAGTTGTTCAGAAAATTATAAACGACCATGTTAATACTAAGCGCACACAGACGTCAAATGTTAAGGACATCATTGATGTGCTCCTTGAGATGTCTGAGATTGATATTGTGAACATCAAAGCGATAATTTTGGTAAGCCCTAGTACCCGCTTTAACGATCTGTTTACAGTCATGTCCTAACCACGTTGAGTATTTCGATGTATTGAGTTTTCTTTTTGTTTTGTCATTTTTCGCAGGATCTGTTCTTGGCTGGACTGGAGACAACCGCTAGTTCTTTGGAATGGACTATGAGTGAGATGATGAGAAACCCCCATATTGCAAATAAGCTACAACAAGAAATTGAATATGTAGTCGGTAAACACCGTACAGTAAGAGAATCTGATCTTGACAAAATGGAATACCTGCAATGTGTGGTTAAAGAGAGTTTGCGATTATATCCCGTTCTCCCATTGATGTTACCACATGAATCTACACAAGTTTGTACCGTGGGAGGGTTCGTTCTACCAGAGAAAACAATGCTTACGGTGAACGTGTGGGCAATAGGAAGAGATCCAGCTGTATGGGATGATCCCTTAGAGTTCAAGCCTGAAAGATTTATGGGAAAAGATATTGATATAAAGGGACGAGACTTTAGCATGCTTCCATTTGGAGCGGGAAGAAGGGGATGTCCAGGGGCACAAATGGCAGTTGGAGTTGTGGAGCTTACGTTGGCACAACTTATGCACTGCTTTCACTGGACAGTGGAAGGTGGTGCATCCCATGTGGATATGAGTGAGGCCTTTAAAGCGACGTTAACGAGAAAAGAACATCTTTTTGCTATTCCTGTTTTAAAAGCTCCCGATATCCTTTAAATTTGGACTCTGTACCAAACGGATGTTTCTCTTTCTAGTTAATGTGTTCTTCGTTGGTATGTCTGGGAACTAATTCTAAGAACATCGGTGTTTGGACATGATTACTTAGCTGAGATATGTTGCTTCTCGCTCCAATTTTGTTCCTCGGAAGAATTCGTATCTCTATTGGTGTAGTTCGCTACTTGTTCAGTTAATCAATGCAATTTTCATTTCTTATAACTTTTTGTCTTAAAGTTTAATGAATCTAGTAAAGATGCAACAATTTTGTTTGCATATTACTCGTAAACATAAAAATTAGAAAAATTCCTTTGGTCTACTGAAACAGATAAACTGTAATTCGAGTATTGACCTCAACATAGCACTTGCCGTAGAGTTGTGCTCATGTACTTGCTTACCCTTGGCATTATTGTTTTATGCATCAATGTGTTGTGTACATAAATAACACCCCCAAGCCTCGTACTTACTTCTTATAGCAATTTTGGCATTTAGAATCACTCAATATTTTAGTATTTAATTAAAATGAAATAAAACCCTTTTAATTATATGTTTCCATAGGCGAGGCTCGCTAATGTGAATGAAAGAAAAATATCATTCTTGGAGCATTTACTAGTTGGATGTGATGTTTATGATGCACACAACAATTAATATCGAGACTTTTGGGGTTGATGTTGTGAATTGGAGTTAAAATGAGATATCTAGTTTTTTCATGATAATTGAAGAATAATATCATGAACCCAACAAACAACTTCCATAGATGCAAAATATGTGAGCAGGCATACAAAATAATTATTAAATAATTGAATTTTAAATTTTAAAGTTGCTATTTAGTTGCAGTTGTAATTTATTATTCTAGCATTGTTAATATTGAAAGTGCATCATTTTTTTATTAATGATGAAAGATTTTTTACTAGGGATCCTACCTAGGAACAAAAAAACGGGTCAATATCTAGATAAAGCAATAAGTACAATAGAAAAAGCATGAAGCACGGTGTCAAGCGATCAATAAGAAACAAGAACCATAAATGAAATCCGTTAAAAATAGCAACGAAAAAGGTACGTCTAGATAGCAGAAAAAAAGAGACAATTTCTAGGAGGTGGAAGTAGATTTTTTGTTTTTTTATTATGAACCTTTTTCCACCCACCAAAATCTTCCTTTAAAGGAAGAACATTTTCTATGCTTTCAATCGGTTGATAATTACTTTTTGTAATGGGAAAGCAATTCTCCTTTGTTGCTTCATGAATTTATGGTTTAGGATTGATGATCCTTAGAGTTTCTTCCGCAGACAACCCCTTAGAGCTAATGGGTTGGGGATCACAACAACCGTCTGCATATTATATTCATCCCTTGTGGACATATTTTCCAAGCAGGGCGACGATGGATCGAGAATCGAGGAAGGAGCGCACACCGTATAATGGCCAAGAAGAGATTCTTTCCACCATGAAGGTTTAGATCTATTGTGTTGAGGTTGTTCACAATTAGTGATCAAGTGACATGTTTTGAAGCATCTATGGCACCAAAAAGGCACACCTTCAAAGTCAAGCTTTTTGACCCATGTCGTATCACCTATCAAAAGGTTGATCTCACTGGAGAGGTCTTGAGTGAGGTCCATGTCTATTAGTAAACAACAAAAAGAGTATGGAACTGTTGAGAAGTATTGTCATTAGATTTAACATAAGCTCATAACCTATTAGCTATGGCTTCAAAGCAATATTCATTCCGAAGTTGGATGGGAAATCTTGGTAGTCTAACCCTTATGGATTGAGATTGAATGGGGGCTTTGGAGGAATCAAAGGTAGGGTACCAACGTTTGACCATGAGAATGTGTTCCCCCCAAACCCAATATTTGTTGTCTATGATTGACATGTCTTGACTAATTCAAAAATAACAATAAAGAAATCTCTAGAGCATAGGTAGAGCTCCACTTTACCTTTGATTTTTGGACTCCAAGGCTATCCATTCATTTATCTCGGGCAAGCTTTGGGCAAAAGCTCTTAAAACAAGATGCGGTTGTTTGAAAGCTTTTCCTCTGAATCACACACAATTTCAAACATGTGCTCATCAAAAATAAGAGAAGGGGAAGAGCCAAGTTTTAGGAGAAGAGATCTTTGAGAAGATCCTTTAGTACCTTCAGCAAAGGACTTTCCCTGCCACCCACACATGTTACAAAAGAATCTTCGCACGAATAGAATATCCTTCTATCTCATCGATGTGAACCACTGTCTCCATGACACAGGCGGCAAAGATGGAGGCTCCTTGCCTCTTAGAAATATATCCTCCACCTCGAGGTTTTGACCCCTAAAGAACAAGCACATCCTCGGCCTCTACCTAAGATGAGCCCTACCAAAAAATCACCTCCCACAACAACGAGATCCATTCCTTTTCTTGTTTAGGTCAACATTCTTCGATTATCTGCCCCGCCAACATGGTTACGGGGTTTTTATTAGGATCTCCACTAACAACACCAACACCACTACGTGAGCCCTACCGAATCCTTTCTCGATGCCATTCCCCCACTAGACAAGTTACGCCACCATTAGCAGAGATAGGTGAGATCTTAGGATTTCTTGAAACTAGACGCTTAGGGCTCACCATGTCTTTTTATTGTCTCTAAAAATGTGGATGAAGCATTTTTCAAGGAAAACACAACGAACATTGTGAAATGTAGGACACTTATTTTAATACAAGTTATTAGTTCTTATTAATCTATCTTGTGGAGCTCTTTAAAAGAAGCAAGAAGATGTGTGAGACAAATTTCTTATGACCAAGGGTAACTAAGTTGAAAATATTGAAGCTAAAAATACCCAAATGCACCATGTAAGTTACCATTAAATTCATCTCATTGCACACATAAATTTTAAATTATAAACACTAAATAGTCTCATTTCGGCATTCAAATAAATCCCAAAAAATTAGAAGTTTATTTAGAAGTGAAACATCAAAGCTTGATTATTCATGCAAAGTGGAGCAAAATTTATACAACATGGAATGGGAGTTACAAAGTAGTTTCTACAAAAATGATATAATAGTCTACTATACAAAACTACTCATTCTACCATGTAGAAATGTGGTCTAATGCTAACATCTAGTTCCTATGAATCTACTTGTGCTAATAAAGATATCTAAATCATGTTGACATTCCCCCTTATTACATTATTTTTACAAATGTATTGCCTAAACAGTTCAATTATCAAATCTTTGAGAGATTTGGTGAGTATATCAGCTATTTGTGTATTTGTTTGGAAGTACTATAGCTGGATTGTAACACAAGCTAAAACAACCCACTTCAAACCCACGAATAATCTAGGATTAGTTAGGAAAATCATGGAATAATTTCTTTTTGATTAAAAGAATCTACAACCAAGTTCAAGGTAATACATTACCACTAACAAGTTCCAGAACAATTCAAATCCAATAGAACATACTTTTCTTTTATTAACAATTATTAAAGGTCATAAGGTCAAAAATTTAGGGTCGAAGGTTGAAAAGGCCGAGAGGGTAATTTCTCACCCAACCCACTCTCTAACAGCTTAAAAGATTGATCCTAATTTTAATTAAATTTAACACATTCAAAACTTTCCCAAATTAATTCCATTAGATATGAAATTTCCTCACCTTTCCAATGATATAAAGAATTCCTCCTAACTCCTCATAAAACTCAAGTTATGGGCTAGTGGGCCTTGGGGTGAAAATTTTCTTCAAAGGCGGGCTGCGCGGGCCTAGGGGAGAAAATTTTCCCTTGCGCGGGTTGGTGGAGCGGGAAAGAGTATTGGCATTTTTTCCCTTTTTAGGAAAAATCACGATTTGCCTCCGCGCACCCGCGAGCCCGAAGAGGACACGTGTCATCTTGGGAAAGTTCGCGAGAAAGTCACCACATATAGAGATTTAAGGCATTAAGCCTTTTTGGTCACAAAACGCAAGGGGAAATACTTCCCACGTGCTTCCACTTGTGATATCGGTGAATGAATAATGTTCTATTCAATGCATTTACAAACAAAAGGGCAAGCCAATTATATAGGCTATGGGGAGAGAAGGAACAGTTATAACTGCATAATTGTTTACTAATTTAACAACTAACAATGTATTAACATTAGATAGATAACTAATGCGCTAACATTCCCCCCCTTAATACATTGCTCTTACAAATGTACCCCCTAAACAAATCAAACTTCACCTTGCCGAGAGGCTTGGTGAGAATATCTGCAACCTAAAAATTAGTAGGGCAGTATTGGAGCTGAATTTGGTGGTTCAAGACCTGTTCATGAATGTAGTGACATTTGACCTCAATATACTTTGTTCGTTCATGAAAAATAGGATTCTTCACAAGCTTCAACACACCTTGATTGTCACAAAGTGAATGATGGAAGGTTTCTCTTCAGAATCCCTATATCTACAAGAATGCGTTGTAACCAAATCACTTCGTACACACTCTTCATGTGACACGGTATTCACCCTCAGTGGATGAGAGAGAAACAACAGTTTGCTTCTTACTAATCCATGACATAGGTCCAGATCTGAGATGAAAAACATATCCTGAAGTGGATTTCCTATCATCAACGGACCTGCGTATAGTCCAAGTCTCAGATATCCTGTAAGAAGAACTGAGTGTTCTTCTAATACTCCAGACCAAATTCAACTATACCTCAGACGTATCTCAACACATGCTTTGCTGCTATCCAATGACATTTCTTCGGCTCCTGCATAAATCTGTGAGATAGCTCACTACAAAGTAAAGATCTGGCCTGGTATAAGTCAAGTAAATGAGACTCCCAACAAGCTACATGTAGTGAGTGCCATCTACCTGTGGTGAATCCTGGAATCTAGATAATTGCAAACCTTTTTCCATAGGTGTGGACATTGGTTTACAATATGACATTCCATACTTCTCCAGGAGTGTCTTGGCATATTTCATCTGGGAGACGAAGATATGATTCTTCTTCTACCATATCTCTAAGCCAAGACAGTAGTGAAGTAGCCCCAAATCAGTCATGTCGTAGGATTTCGTCGATCATTCTTTACATCATCCACAAGATTGTCAGAACTTCCTGTGATCATAAGATCATCTACGTACAAAACTAGAATGACAATCTCTATTCCTACCTTCTTGATATACAAATTTGTATCTAAGGGGCTACGAGTGAATCCATGTTGCAATAGGTGATCATCAATTTTTATATACCATGCCCTAGGTGCTTTTTTGAGTCCATAAAGTGACTTTATCAGACGACATACCTTGTGTGGTTGATCACCCTTCAGGTTGGGCCATCTAAAACCCTTCGAGTTGGGCCATCTATACTTCTTCTTTTAGATCACCATTCATAAAAGCACTCTTGACATCCATCTGCTAAAGTTTCCATCCATTTTGTGCTACTAGTGCACATACAACTCTGATGGTTTTGATCTTCATAGTGGGTGCAAAGGTCTCATCATAGTCAATTCCTTCTTGCTGTGCATAACCCTTTGCAACAAGTCGTGCTTTGTGTTTGTTGATTGAACCATCTGTGTTATATTTTGTTTTGAAAATTCATTTACAGCCAATGGATCTCTTATCGGAGGCGATCGACAAGTCCCACGTCGATTCTAAATTAGGGAATCATATTTAGCATCCATAGCTTGTTTCCACTGTGGTTGGTCTAATGCCTCACAAATAGTGTCAGGTTTGGTGCTATCAACAACTAAACTCATGAGTGTAAAATTTACCTCATGTTTGGCTTGACTTCATGTTCTGACTCCCGTAACAAAGCACTGGCGGTGAGTTCGGTGTGCATCCCTAATAGTATTCGACCCATTTCGGATGTTGGTGCTTTATTACTCGCTGATGTGAAGATTTGTTTTCCAAAGGTGCCTAGATCAACGAACAAGTCTCCACTCAGATCTTCTTCTTTCTGAGAAGAATCATCTTGCCCATCATCTAGATGTGTGAGCAATCTATGTGATGAAGTCAGTACTGGATCTCCATTGTGTGGCAGAGAGTCAAAGGATTACTCATCACATACCACATCTCGAATCTCGTAGATCTTCTTCATCTCAGGATCCATGAGACGATATGCCTTTGAGGTAGTACTATACCCCAAGAAAAGACATGGCAATGTCTTTGGATTGATCTTCTTCCTTCTCTCATCTAGAACATGCATATATGTAGTACAACCAAAAACTCTCAAATGATGAATAGAAGGTTTACGACCAGTCCATACCTCTTCCAATGTCTTGTTCTACAAGATCTTTGTGGGTGCCCTGGTTGAGTAGATACACTACTATCTGGACTACTTCTGCCCAAAACTGATCCTCCAAATTGGTGGTAGAGAGCATACAACGAGCCATCTCCATGACAGTCCTATTGTGTCACTCAAATCCCATTCTATTGGGGCATGTAGGGTGTAGTCAGATGATGCTGAATGTCATGCTTCTTTGGGTATGCTAAGAACTTATTTGACACAAATTCCCCCCCTCGATCTGAGTGGAGAAGAAGGAGATGCTTCCCAGACTGCCTAGTGGTGTGCTAGTAAAAATTTTGGAAATTGGCAAATGCCTCA
The DNA here is from genome assembly GCA_018340775.1 of Taxus wallichiana var. yunnanensis. Lineage (NCBI taxonomy): Eukaryota > Viridiplantae > Streptophyta > Pinopsida > Cupressales > Taxaceae > Taxus > Taxus wallichiana. Next base: position 555,746,286 of record CM031241.1, read on the forward strand.
CTCTTCTTCCAGAGAAAATATACCCACATTTTCTGTGAGTAATCATCAATGATGAGCTGGAAGTACTCAAAACCTTGGAAGCTAGCTAGCAGGGTCCGCACATATCTGTGTGTACGACCTGAAGATGCTCCGTAGAATGATAAGAGCTCTCTTTGAACGGACCTCTATGATGTTTACCGCAAGACATCTGAGAAAATAGGTAAGGAATGGGAGACTGGAGGAAGCCCTCTTACCATTTCCTTAGCACCGAGCCGATGCAAAGCCCCACTGAAAGATGACCATATCAAAAGTTTCATAGTGTAGTGGACTCTGCCATTGAAGCAGAGAGAGAAATGCCAGATGAATTGACCAAATCTAGTGTAAATAGACGGCCCTTCAGAAATTCTCGAGCAATTACTAAGTCTCCCCAAGAAATGATGCAGGACTTGACCCCTTTCTCAATAAATAATTAAACCTACATTCGATGATTAAGAAGTTAACTCACAGACAAGAGATTTGAGGTCAAACCTAGAACATATAGCACCTTTGTGAGTGTACATCTTCATGTCCCAAGAGGAATGATGACATCACCAATCCCCGCCGTAATATACTCCTGATTATCTGTGATGGTGATCTCGATCTCCAGTGGCCCCATCACTTAGGGTATGGAACAACTTATTATTGTCATCATGTGTTTACAAGTGCTCGAATCAATCAACTAGACATTTTCTATCGGTTGCGAAGTCTGTGAGACTAGAACAATGTCAGAATGAGTCGTGTCTGGAACCTCTTCATCGGAGGTGGCATCGTCTTTGAGTAGCAATGTGAACCTTCTACCTCTAATTATGAGCACACCATCGAGACTTCTTAGAATATCCTTGGCCAAAAGTGCTCTCTTTGCTAGATTTTCCATACTTCACTTGCGACGCCGTTATAATAACATTTGCGGTAAATGTGTGTGCGTATCCGTGGAGAAAATGTGGCACCATCGATCCGCCTTGTTATTCTACTACTTTCGAGGTGGCCACTTTGTGGTGGCTCTTTAAGAAGGTTATTTCGAGGATGTTGCTTCGATTTTGGGGGCTGACCGCACTTTCCAAGGCTTATGATTTTGCCTCATGATGAGAGTCTTATCTTTGAAGGATTCTGTATGGCTTCTTCTTCTTTGGAGATAATTCACTAGTGTGGAAAAACTCACCTCCTGTTGAGTGATGCTCAATGTGGTGATCAGTGTCTGAAACCAGGAAGGAAGAGCTCGCAAGGTGAGTGGGACTAGCAACTTTTCATCCACCGGTTCACCGAGAGCAGAGAGTTCTGCATGTAACTCGGCCACACACACTTGCAAAAAGGCTTCTACTAATTTGCCATCATGCATACTCATCATGTGAAGCTTATTCTCAAGATGCAACTTCGTAAATCGATTCTTGGCTTCATAGATGGCACATAATGCAGTCCATGCCGAGAGGAAGTGGTTGCTTCTGAATGTAAGGTCGAACCTAATTAGAAAGGATCGGGGTGATAAGCATTAGTGCTTTTGCATCGGCCTTTTCATATTTAGCCAACATATCAGCGTCTATGGGAGGGGTGTCTTTATCAGAAATGATCCCCCAAATATCTTCAAACTAAAGAATCATCTCGCATCTTGGTCTTCCATGCGGCGAAATTTGGCCCTTTGAGCAACTGGGCATCCGAAAACAGATGCGAACCACGTACATTTTCAAAAACTCAAAATTGTATTTTATTTATTTATTTTTCAAAAATGGATACAATACTTATCAAGGAATCTCTCCCAAGATGGGCTTTATAGGCTCGTGCGGTGAGATACGGATGCTCGTGGGGCATTCTACTTCGCGTTCATCATCTATCATACATCATAGCCATGTTCAAGTTCTACATGAATCGTCCATGCTTGACATCGAACATCAAACCAAAAATACTCCAACAAAGTCCTCGGTGCACAATCTCATCAAATAGAATATTCCCAAAGTGTTATGGAGCTCGTTGACCAAGGAAAAGAACAAGATAAAGGGTGTCTTTGTTGTTGTCACTCAATGCCCAAATATTTGGTGCATTGCTCACGGTGCTTTCTGCATCAAAAATTTGTGACATATACGTGGCGAGGATGTCTAGATTAGCCTCTCACGCCAAGCTCTTCATGCTGCAAATTCAACACAATCTCCACCTCCTCGTGTTGGTTTGCTTACATGTGTAGGTCTGTGATGCTACTGTATGCGTCCAAGATCTACATCTATGCTCAGGGGATGACTCAAGTCATTGCATTTGGTATTTGATCGGGAAAACTCCAAATAAATCTGCAATGAAAGTCTGAATTCTTCACAAGCAACAAAATGCCCAAGCAAAGCTAAATTTCCTCCTGCAGATTCTCCACCCACAGCAGGTAATTTCAAGACTCCACGCTCCTTCCTTGCCACCGTTCTGAGAATGTGAAGCTTCCATGCTCAACAAACAAATAATATGCCACATAGATCCTCAATTAACTTTTCCAAATGCCAAAAAATTTGCAAATTTGTCATTCCACTTTGATCCACGCAATAGGTCACTAGTCTTGCAGGGTCTCCATGTCCCACCAAAAGCAAGTTTAGATCTTCCAGTATGTCAAAAGAGCATTCTTTACGAGGTTTTTCCACGCTCTCTTTCCATGCTAATCCACGCAGATCACCGCCAACGCAATGCAAGAATGATTAATAAGAGTTTGTAGGATGCCATGCATAAGCAAATTCTTCTCCTGCTTTGATACCAATGATAGCAGGTGAATGAATAATGTTCTATTCAATGCATTACAAACAAAAGGGCAAGTCAATTATATATGCTGTGGGGAGAGATGGAGCATTTATAATCGCATAATTGTTTACTAATTTAACAACTAACAATGTATTAACATTAGATAGATAACTAATGCGCTAACATGCTACTCCCGGATGATGCCACGTGTCATTACTTGTAATGCCCTTCATCCTGGCGATCGAGTGCTAAGCATGGAGTGTCATTGTGCCTTCGCCAACCTCGATTGCTGACCATTATGACTATAATTGATAATTATTTTACAGGTGTCATGTAAATGATAATAATGATAATAATAATAATGATGACATTATGATTGTATTATCGATCAACAATTGTATTTTATTATTACCTTCTTTATATCGATTGTTATCGATATCATCCTCTGTTATCGTTAAACTATCCTTTTGATTTGTTTGTCACTTCCGCTGATCGAGCATCATTGTGCAAATGAGGAAGAGTATGTTTTGTTGGTGGCGCCACGGTTTGGGAGTGGTGTTCATGTAAATATTTCATTTAATTACTCAATCTTGTTCTCCTCCTGGGTCGTCCGATCCCGCAATCTTAGAATTGTTTTAAATTATTAATTTTAAATATAGATTCTTATGTCCCCAACCTACCTTGTCTCTCCCTTTTGGATCTCCTTGTGTACCAAGTTTGGCGTGGGAAGGAAAGGTTAATGATGTTTTTTTGACCTTGTTTCCTTGGTCGGCTGGAGGTGGGTGGCTTTAATGGCCACCTGCCATTGCATTAAAACCCCCCCCGCACCTTCTTGGCGTGTTCAACTCCTGGTTGGTGGCCGCACCTACCCATTTATTAAATTGTTGACTTGCAATCTGCTGTCACGTGGTCTACTTGTTGCTTTCTGCCCAAAACCACGAATGCTTGTTTCGCTCCATCAAATGCTGCAACAGATGAATTGCTACAGCGTGTTCTGGATAGTGGATTCATTGATGGTGAAATGAAGGTCTGTCACCCTGATGTTGCGTGGATGGGTGTGGATTCTCAAAATCGTGTTGTACAGGCAGTTTCAGTGGAGCGTAGAACTGAAATCCTCCTAGGAAAGTGCCGTGAGGAAGTGTTTGGCTATATGCAGCAGCTACAGGGCAGAGAAGTAAACTTATCCCAGAAAATCAGTGGCCTCCAGAGAGAGCTAAGTGCGATAGCTTCCGCAGGCGATCCCAAGGAACCGTTGGTGTTGATCCTGATGTTCTGGTTGCACGTGACCACAGTCGTGATCAGTTGTTGTAAAATCTTGCAACCGTAATAGAAGCCTTTTTAGCGCTCCAACAAGCAGTGGTCCAAATTCATTGTTATCTATTCAAACTTTCGATCGCATCCTCAAATTCAAGATTCTCCTTCAAGATATTCCTGCCAAAATCGACTAAGTGACAGTGAGAGTGTTACAAGGAGACCGTATGTTGACGCGATGGGAGGATCATTTTATGTGTTCTGTCCATTCCGTTTCTGGTCATGTTTGTACCCCGTTCTGTCCGTTCTATTTTTGTAATGTGTTGTGCATCTGTGTAGTGTGAATGTGCCCGTTCTTTCGTATGTATATTGTGCTTGTTTTCTGTGCTTGTATTTCTGTTTGTGGCCACTGTGTGCATTATTTCAGATTAGAAAACAGAGAAAAAAATGGAGGCGGCATCTTATCATGAGGTAAGTTAGGGTTTGCTTTACTTCCGTAATGCGGCTTTGTTTATACGTATCTATTTGGATCTTATTTCTCATTTTATTTTTGTTCTGGTTTAACGCATTGTGGACGAGAGCGGTTGAGCGGCCATTAATTGCGCAGGGTAGACACAGAAACAGAGGCCAAGGTCAGTCAAAGTTCATTCCATTATTTATGTTTTTCTATTTTTTAGGCGGTTTCAATATTAAGAGTTCAGTAAGAATATTTAGGGTTTGGAATCTGGCTTTCGGATTTTAAAATATTTTTTCCCCTCGCAGGGTTTTTAAGATTTTCTTGCTGTCGTAGCATTTCCTCTACATTACTCTGTTTGATATAGATTTATTGTAATTTTTTTATTCAAATCATAGACGTTTTGGTAGGTGGAGGAATTTGTTCGAAATGCCTCTAAAATTCTACGAAGATTTTGTTTGTATCTTTTTGCATCTCGCATACGGTAGATTTTTCTATTGTGTCTTTGAGCTTGTAGGATAACATTTATCTTCCAACTTCACCTGATTGCTTGGGTTTACAAGTTTCCAGGTTCTGAAATTTCAGTAACTAATTTATATATTGGATTTATTTGTTGTCCTATTTGTTGGGGCTTCAGCACTTTGTTTCCCCTTAGTTTTAGTAAGTAATGTATATGTTGGATTTATTTATTGTTTTGGATATGAGGGCCACCTTTATTTGGTATTCACACTGATGATTGTTTTTCCATTTTCTACAGAGTTTCAGAAATTATATTTAGGGGTTAGTGAAATTCCTCGGTTGCTAATATCTATGTACCAATGTAGTTAACATGTAGGATTTAGAGAAATAATCCAATACCGAGTAATGGCTAGTTGCAAGAAGCTCTTTGGTAGATTAAATGTGGTCCTTGATTATATGTTACTTGTGTTTATCTGTATTAAGTTTAGTGCATTGGTTGTGTGGGTTTTCTATGGTGGTTGTGATGCTCTTCAGAACAGAGTGCTTCTATCTTCCCGGAGTTGCTCCCGAGGATTCCAAGAAGGCATGTTTCAATCACCCCTTTCCTATGCCAAGCATGGCCGTTAACAGGGTATGGATCTTCAGCAGGCGGAGGAAGAGAAGTTGCGCAGGTTGTGTTGCTGTTGCCCGAGCCCTGGTCGACGTGGTTGTTGGTTGGAAGAATTCTAATCAGGCATGTTAAATCTACTCCTTGTAATAGTTTTCTACTTTCTTTCAGTATCTTGAAATGAATATTCTTTCCTCTTGAATGGTGCCTAGACAAAATGTTTTCGTGGTTGTTTATATCGCTCCCTGATTGTGTTGGTTGTTCCTTTAAATCTCGTTCCAATTTCGCTGGTTTTTCTTGGAATGTTCTTTCCTCTCTTATAGCTTACTCTATTTATATTTGTCTAAGTGGGCTACTGCAATTTTGAGTGATGCAATCTAGTTCATAGGGAAGGAAACATTTTAGAATTTTGTTTGCTTATATGACTCTCTTTTAAAAGAATTTTGTGATGGTATTTATAATTGAAGGCTTACTATATGGAAGGTTAAGCCTTCATATCTCTATTTGGTTGAATAAATACGTATTTCCTGTTTAGGGCTCTCCTGTTTTCCTAAAAGGTACATTAATAGTGACGTTGTGTTCTAAAACTTGTTTAAGCCTGTGGGCATTCCTTACTTTTTGTTTGATTAGAAAATGGCATTTGGGTTTTGTTTTAGAACTGTACATGGTTGACTGTTGTACCTAGTTATAGAGGACAAATAACCTGACATCTATTTTGGCCTCTACGTGTCAAGAGAATTTCTATACCTACTTCTGGTTCAAACTCTTGTTTAATTAAAGTAAGGGGGAAACATTGTAAGTTTTATTGAATGAAATCTCTACAATTTTTTTAGGGTCGCAAGCAAGCTAGTAATAGCTGGACTGAAACAAAAGTTGTAGGTGAATCCATGGTATTGGACTCGTGAAACCGTTCCTGTTAGATGACAGTTGATTACAGTGATAATATAATAGGTGGCTATTATATTCATCTATTTGATATTTGCTAGACTTTTCCCTGATAAGCCCACATGGATCGGGTAAAATTTCCATCTTCTATACCATTGGCAAGGAGCTCATAGAACTTCTAGGCCTGACTGCACTGCGTAACCTTCCTGATGGATATGTGTGTTGGTTCTTATTTTGTGCTTGTACTCGTGGTAAGGTCCTTTGATTCTGGGGCATCACTGGTGTATTACCCACCGTGTATCGAATCCCTTTGTTTTCGAACTCGAATATCTTATACTTCAACTTGGTTACTAAAAGTCCCATTTTGTGGCTTTGTTAAGGAAATCAATTTTTATCTTTATTTTAAAATACTTATTGACATTGTCGGAAATATATAAAAATTATTAACTACTTTTGGGTTTAGCCTTCCATTACATTATGAAGAGAAGTTGACGATTAGGATAAGGTTTGTTGGAAGAATAATGGCCCTTTTTGTGTCTCATTTGTATGCGTTTGGAAGGGTGGATTTGTTTTGTTAACTAGTACTACGTTTAAGAAATCCTATAAGGAAGTAGTGGTAAACTCCTTGGTTAAAACTGAAACTATAGTTGTTTTCTTTTAGGGCGTCGAACCCTTATTACTATGAAGCCTTCCCCTGGGAGAATTGGATAACGTCGTTTTGTTTCGCGCCTACGATCATAATTAGTATGTTTTGTCTTCTCTTGGACCCCTTTAGATGGATGGATTGAGTATTGGATTCCAATCACGTAAACCATAGGATCACATGAAGGAAATATCAACCCTCTTGACCTTCTTGTTCCTAACCCATAAGGTCTTGCCTTGATTTATGTAATTTTGTTCTTACTGGTATTTTGACTTTCTCCTTGTTGGATGGTTTAGATTTCTCTCTCATGCAAATAATTTTGGAGTTGTGGGTTGTGTTTTAATCCATTTTTGAATTAGAACTTTCCTTTCTTGATATTGTTAAATGTTAGCTTACTGTTGCAATGTGTAGCCTTAACATGCTCAGTTCTTGCGAACTGATTCTAGCTAGTATTTGTGCAGATGGATTATGCGAGTAGATTAAAGGAAAGAGTTGTAAAGGTTTCATCAGTGCAACTTATGAAGTTCTTTGTAAAAGTGTTCCATGTGTTGTAAATTGTGTAACTTTGCTTGCAAAGAGTTTATATGACCTCTTGCCTGGAGTTGTTCGGAGAATTATGTGAAGAAGTTGTTTTTTTTTTTTTTTAATTTGGCTGGTAACTCTTCTTAGTGAGAAATAATATTCAATCTTTTCATTGGCATGAGCATTGTAAAACTCTGATCTTGAGAATTAAGTGTTAATTTAAATCTTTCTAAGACTTTGTATTGATGTGTTATATGTAAGTTTTAATGGGGTGGTTTTTCCTTACATAAGTTACCTAAAAGTTTTATTCAAAGAAATATGTTGTGGTTTAGATCCCCTTGAAAAAAACAATGCCTTAAGTAATCAAGAGTGAGACTATCCTTGCAAAGTGTTTTTATATAACGTGTTATCCCTAACTGAACTAGTAAACACTACTCTTTTTGGTGAACGCTTAAAACAAGCTTAAAGGAAAACAATGGTTAGTTTCTAATAAGATTTAACAAGTAAGAGAAGAAAATTTAGAAACCACTCAATTCATCTCTCAGCCTATTTAAAAGTAAGTAGCTTCCTCTTGATAAGCTCTTTCAGTGAAGCCTATGTAAGAGCGTTAATGACTACGTATAAAACCTCAAGCTTCAATTAAACCTTAGTAAGAATTAATGACGTCTTAAGGGTGAATTCATTTGACCTTCTTCCTTTAACTTTATCCAGGGTACCTTGTAATTTTCTCTTAAGTTTGTTGAACGTGAACCGATGTTGTCTTAAGGGCATGAACGAGTTCTAGTAATGTAAGTGTGAATAGATGGCCTTATGGAATTAAATTACCATCTTTATCAAATAAATATATAAAACAAATAATGCTTATAAAGGAGAAGACTTTAAGCGAACAAATCTACAGTGTATAAGAACATAACTCAGTTGGTAAGATGAATTTGTGCAAATCATATATTGAATCCTTCGAAAACTTAAGTCACGAGTTAAAGGGTGTCTTATCAAAATAAATAACCTCAAATCATTTCTTATTGGGCTTGCCCTAGCTGTGAGAGTGTCATGTGGTTGGACTTCTATGTTGTTCATCAAAAAAAATATATTGTCCTTGATAGGTGTGGATGTTTCCATGTTGCTTTTATGGCCATCATCAGATCAAGTTGTTCACGAGTTAGTTGTATCCTTGGTGACGACATGTTGCGTCATGTTATGTGTCAAGCAAGTCAAAAAAAAAAAAATATCCTTTCTTTTCCGTGTTGTTCGTGTGTGAAATTTTTGGGTCGTTATAATTACCTTATTGGCCACGGGCCGGGGGAGGCGGAGGAAACCAAGAAAATTTTCCAAGAATTTTTTTAAAGTACTAAGCTTGAAAAAGGTGCCACGCCTCTGCTTCCCTCATGAGGCCATGTGGTAGCTTCTAATTGGTGGGATGGTGGAGCGGTGGGGAGAAGTTGGAAACTTTTCCCAATTTTTTTCCGAAAATGCTAAGTTAAAAACGGGATCCACCCATCCGCTGACACCTCATGGTGCCACATGGCAGCCTCTGATTGGCTGTTGGCTGGAAGAGAAATGTTTGAAAAATTTCCCAAAAATTTCCTAAGTCCTAAGGGAAAAATTCGGGCCATGGGCCCGCCAAGGAAATATTTCCGAAAATTTTCAACCAAGTGAAGAAAACTCGTAAGGGCATAACTTTTGACAGAGAGCTCGGTTTGGGAAAACAAAGACTTTTTGAAATCTCTCAAAGACCTCTTTGTACTTAAATCATTAATTTTAGATATTGATAAAGTGTAAGAGGTAAAGTTTAAGAAAACGGCCTACAAGCTTTTTAGAAGCAAACCGGTAAATTTTAACTTATAAATTTTGTTCAATTTTTCATTCTTTCTCCCTTAACATGTCAAATGAACATGGAGTATTTTTCTAAGAATAGTTTTAGGATGTAATGGAAGGTATTTTTTCTTGATTGATTTCCAATTTGATTTTTACAACTTCATACAAAGAAAAATAACTCGAAAGGTTTAGGCCTGATTTTACAATGTTTGAAGGATTTTTCCGTAAGTGTTTTAGTCTAATTGAGTTAATTTGTATCATGACATGTTAAACTTCAATGTTTCAATGATATTTATTGTTTGCGGTGTTCGAATCATGCATTTTAGAGGAAATATTTGAATGTTTAAAATTCAAAATAGAGGTCAATTTGTAAAGGATCTATTTATCATTTTTCATCTTCCAAATATGGAAATTCATTTATATTCTAGTCTAATACATTTAGTTGATTCAAACAAACCATTTAATAGCTAAAATACAAATTCTGATTTCTAATTTTACACATTTCCAAAAGACAAAATACTATATTTTTCTCACACGCATTTCTTCCTTTCAAACAGAGATTCCAATACATTGAAATGATCAGATTCAATACTACAATGTAATTTGAGAAAACATTACATTCATTTTTTGGTTCCAATAGAAAACTTTACAACTTCTTTCTTTTATTCCTTCCAAAAATCATTTATCGACATAGGGCAGAATAATACATTTTCTTTTCACGTGTTGCACATTTCCACTTTCAAAACAGGGACTTCCTAGTGCATGATAAACACAAATTTCTAATTGAAGAATATCATATGAACAAGGTAAACACTTCCAATAATTCCAATGAAACTCATACAACCTCCTTTCCATTTACTTTCAAAATATAGTATATAAAATAGTATCTCTCTTTCACATATTTTTTTAAACATGAATACGTGAGTATAGATTTTTTACATTTCCAATTTCCACTTGCATTCAATACAACATCTCTCCATTACAAACATTTACAAGTTCATCCACTTCAAGTGGGAAAGGTTACAATGAGATTTTATTTCACAAGGGACTGTCAAACTATCTTTTCTCAGCTCTAGAACAACAACATGCATTCTTCTCTTTCTTCCAATTTTGATCACAACAAAGGAAGGGAAAGTAAACTCTCTCCACCCAACCAAGACATCCAATGAAAGGAGAAGCTATCCTTCTTCATTGGCCCCCTGAGCCCCAACCACAATGCAATAAGAAATGTATTTCAACTCATGGCAACAACAGGCTTCCACATCACAAAGCAATCTTTCAACAAGCACATTTCAAATTAAAAACACAGTCCAAAAAAACATAAGTTTTGCAACCACATGAAAGACATCACACAAAACTCAGGCTTCACCATGCAAGCCAAAGGAGCAAGGAACTATGGGGAAGCTTCTTATGCCTCCCAATAGGAATTTGGTATCCACCTGTAACATACCACTAATATAAAACATCTCCCATATATCCTTATGACCCCCACAATCCCTCCTTATGCCCCCCAAAAAAATTCCTTATGCACCCCAAGAGTAAGAAATGTAAGCTATTTATTTTCCATGGTGGATCCCAATCCCAAACTCCCTCCACAATAAAATTGATGCCACTTGCATTCCTTATTCCCCCTCAATGATTCCCCATAGTCTTCTCCTACACCATTCATAGGCAATCTACCCAGCCAGCCAATAAACACACAAAACATTCACCATTCACACAAACATAAAAAGAAATAAAAGCATATATGAAGAGCTAAGCTCCTACCTATCCATGGTAGATTTTTTTCCCATACAACAAGTTTTTCAATGTCCAAGTATGAAATGATCTCCAATCTCCTCCAAAATCAACAAGAGCTCCAAACAAAAAAAATTCGCCCAAAAGGAAGTATGCAAAATGTTCAACAATCCAAAACAAAGCAAGGAGTTATAATTTTATAGAAGAGGGAAGAGAAGAGGATGAGGTGGATCCATGTAGGATGCCACATCACACATCCTCAACTCTGACACAAAAGTCAAATTCATTCTCCAATGCACAATAAAGAGGTGGGTGAATAATATGACAATAAACTTACACACTCCAAAAAGCCCACACCCCAAGAAGGACTAAATTTAATAAAATGTAAGAAGAGTGCAATTAAAACTTACAATTAGTCATATAAAAATGCATAAAGAAGGTCTAAATTCAACCCTCCAACCATAGGTAAGGTTGGTATGCAAATTTAAGAGGTATGGGACAAGTCTAACTTGTCCCACAAGCCTCCAAAATCAGCCTCCAAGGACAAATTCGGATTTCCAAGGAGGTGGAGTGTTTCATACTCCAAAATCTGACTTACACAACTCTTACACATACTTACACATCACTTACACATTCTTACACATTACTTACACATCACTTACCACATTTAATACAAGAGCCAACAACTTCTATAATTACTTTCTTATATCCCAAATTTGATTAATTTATTTATTTTAACAATATGATTATTCACAACATTAACACAACATTTAATAACTAATGAAAAAGGGTAAAAGCACCACAAAATAAACACATGCAAACATTAATAAAAGAAACCACATTAATAAAATACACATAACCCCTTGGTCACATTCATAGGTAATACCCACCATGGGAATCCCTAACAAATACAACACACACAACAAATATAGTTGCCATGGTGACCTTGTTGAATTCATTTAGAATTATAATGTGGTTGGTCTCAATCCCCCGATATTTGTTGTGATAGTTTAACCCGCAAAACACAAATACCTCCTTCGGCCTCATGTCCATATTAGAACATCCAACATGATATAAATATAATAACAAAATCAACTATACATATGAATCACAACAACATGAAAGCAATCAACATTATCACTTACAATTTATATCAACAACTATATCATCATCATATAATGTCCATTTTCTAGGTCTACTCACAATATCTGAAAATCACATGTCCAAACAACATTCATAATATATTCATGTCAAATAGTATATCATCATCTATATAAAATGTATCTAACAATCATCATGCATCATATATGAATCAGAGTCAACAATAATCCATGATCTGACATCTAACACCATACTAAATCAAAACTATAATAATGTCCATAATATAGTCAGTAGTATCATGATCGTGTCAATGACATCAAAGGGAAGTGCACACTACATCCCCTCCCCTTAGACTCGACTTCCTCCCGAAAGTCACTTGAAAAAGAGATAGGAAAAATGCAATAGAAAAAGGACCACATCATTATGGGATTGCTTGCTTCAAATAAGTGTGGGTATACATAACCTAAGTTTGGTCCAATGCAATTCAAGTAAGAAGAAGGGAGATTTCAAGGGATGAGATCTAAACTTTCTTCATGCAAGGCTATGAACACTTAAATATAGAGAGTAAATTTACACTATCAACCAAGATACCACACATAACAATATAATATGAAGAGTTTAAAAGTGTCTTAAGAGTAACCACCAAGTAGAGGAATAATAAGGATAATTGCATGAGTTTGAGAATGAACACATAGTTTCCCAAGGAATACAAAATACTACATTAATAAAAGTTAAGGTTTCTACACGTTTAAGCATGATTTCAAGGTTCGTTGTTTAGACAAGGCTAGCAAAATCAACTATGACCAAATTTGCATGAGGAACAAGTCTATTCAAGGTCCCACAATTTGAGGATCACAAAGGATGAGGTTAATCAACAAGGACACCTAAATCAACAAAACATTTAAAATCAAGGAACTATTCTAGGAAAGCACTTCTATAATCTCGAGAGGGTACAATTAACTTTTCATGGTAATACAAGCAAATTCAAGACCACAAGTTTTCCTATAGTCTAATTTTAACACTTTTGTTTTAAGAATCGAACACACCATACCAACGAAATCTAAAGAAGTCAATCGTTTAGCAAAAGAATATATATATATATATATATATATCCCCTAGAGAACTAACATATCAATACAAGTACCATACATTATAGCACAATGGGATTTATTTATCTTATTTCCTACTCAAGCTCGGAATAACCATAAAGAGAGCACAAGAAACACCAAGGACCACTCAAGGTCGCTAGGGAGAAGAACAAGAAACACGGGGTCTAATTATAATCCAAGGGTGCATCGTATCAAAAGTGAAATAACATCATATTGCACTTTCCATCCTAATGGAAAAGGGGCAACAACAACAAGGTGACCCAAGAAAATATGAAGAAAAGAAGACTTCTCGAAGTTATTTTATATCCTTAACATATGTTTCCTTAAAATTACAATAACTTAGGTCTCCAAGGACAAGACAACACGCAAGGAGGTTGCTTCTCAAACAATAGATAAGTCTCAATCCAAAAGGACCACAACTCACATTCGTTGAGCTATGGGACAATAATGGTATGATGACCGAAAACTCCCACAAGAAAGGCACATACATCTATGAACAAGAAGTACTAAGCAACTAGAACACATTACTATCCACCGGTGTTTTAAAATTTCAAGTAGGTGATAAAACTACAAGTTCAACAATACATTGGACTCAATACACATAAATCTTACTTATTTTATAACTCAACTAATTAAGTCAAAAGTTGTACTTTCATTTGCTAAGCACATTCCTTTACGAGTTTTCTTAATTAAAATATTCATTTTTAATTCGATATCACATGTTTGCGTTATAAGGATCACCACTAAGGTGGCCATGATATCTCGCCATTCTGTATAGGCGGACAAAAAAATATTTATTCTACTCCTAGGGAAGGTAGATGGACAAAGTTTTTCCTTTTCTATTCTTCTACATGGTTTTTATTCCTTCTATTAATCTACCAAGGTTAAAGCAAGGACCATTTTCTCTTTCTATGTTCCAGTTTATTTGTTAAGCTTCAAGGCCAAATCTCCTCAATTACGGTTTTATGATGTTTGGGTGAGTCAATTTTTCAATAAAAAAATTTAATAAGAAGGAACGGTCAACATATCACACTATTACTTTTATGGGAGAGAGAGGTAATTCAACACATCACATTTTTAATTCTAAGGAAATAAGGGACGTTCAATCATAGAAAGAACATTATTAATTTGGTAAGAACTAGGAAATAATCAACCAACATGGATCATGACAATAGTTCAAGATTTTTCCACTAATTTACAAGTATCATAAAACATTCCTAGTGGGTTTCTAAAAGTTCTCAAAAGAAGTTACGAGGAAGACCCATTAAGGAAGCATAATTACTTTTACTTGATATACTAGGGTTTAACACTTGTTTGTTGTTTCGCGAAAATATTTTACTCACCTGATAAGACAAGGAAATTTTTCAAATATACACCCATACTACCACGTGATACCACCAACCAAGTGATCAAAATGACAAGGAAATATTTTAGCTATCGAACCCCACATACTCATTAGAAGTGTCAAATGTAAGCGAGACAATCACCATCTTATTCAACATGGATTTACGACCAAGAGTTACAGCTTTGCAAGAGAATCACATTATAAAATACCACCGAGAGTAAATCATCAAGGTCTAATTATACTATCATCACCAACGTCATGGTGCAAAAGACTCAAAGCATCCATAAGTGTCTCCACGTAATTTAAAATTAATAGGTCATAGAGTATTATTCATAATAACTAAAAAAAATTAAGGAAAGGGTAGACTTATTTATAGGTCAAGAGGGAAAACAAACACACACACAATACTCGAATGGGATTAATTCTAACCATAATTACCAAGATGCATACAACCCTCAAGTCACTACTTTATATAATGAAATAAGAAAATCCTGATAAAACTTAGCATACCATCGAAAAGAAGCCACTATCAAACACACACTTTTCCACAACATCCGAGCCATCCAAAAATAACCCGATCCTAACATAATTCATCAACCCACAATAAAACACCTTTACTTTGATGAGGTTCAAGCTCTTACTAGATTGTAAGATAATCACCACCACTGCTAATAGATCGCTAAGTAGAACGTACAACACAACAAACTCTCTTCCAATAAGGTTGAGTAACGAAAAATTCACTCTAAGATCCTAGACACCCTCAAGGTTCCCTGCATCCAAAACCAAGGCATAACTTTAAGAACCTAAGAATACATTGAAGACACCAAGGGTGTACCCCCATATGAAGAAATGTCACAATACAAGAAGCATGGAACCATCTCAACAACATGCAAGAAGGAAACCACGTAACGTTTAGCTAAGTAGCCAACAACATAATGAGCTCTGAGTCACCAATCAAAATAAAATATAAGAAATGTCAAGAATCAAGGAAAGTGGCTAAGTAGCTGCATTGCAAAGTTTGAAAATTCTCACAAAAATAAATATAAATAAAAAGAGCCTCAGAGCTTCTTAAATCAATCATAAAATAAGATGTTAGTCCTTGATAAAATAACACAAGATTACAAAAGTAAAACATAAAAGTTAATACCACATTCACTCCACAACCCTTCATGGCCACCAATAGGGGTACTCTGCCTCAAGGTTAGTTCCAAGGACACATACATAGGATTGGGTCATAAACTACACTCAAACTTAATGTCCACTCTCCCATACGGGTAACAAAATGAAAAACTGACAACCATACTAACTTTCCTAACTACTGAAGGAAGGAATCTCTAAGAAGCTTCTAATTAACTCTTCTTAAGCCCATCACAATCACTATTTTCCAAACACAAGATTCACACCATATAATTTATCATTCCAACAACTCTAATAAGGAAGGGTCTCAACAAAGGGCTTAATGTATCATACAGCTAAATCAAGCTTTAGGACTTGTAAAACAACACATTTTCAAAGGGGAGCCAAGTTTCCACTACACTAGAAGTTCACAAAAATTAATTTAATTTGACATTCTTAATTATCCAGGTTTAGAAAAATGTCACTAAGCAAACACAACAACTCAAACAACTTATTATTTTATTATCGTTTTAATTCTCGTAATTCAAATGAAGAAAGTAATGTAATATTTCTTCATATGCATTTCTTTTTCAATTTTCAAACAAGTTCATTTTCTTAGATTCAAAAGTGTGCTAGGTTTACGCTTCATGTCTCAAGTTTTGTAGTGTGCCCAAGGGTCCAAGATTTTAAACCAATGTTACGATACCAAGTGTAACGCCAAATTAAAACAACCCACTTGAGACCCAAGAACAACCTAGGATTAGTTCGGAAAATTATTGAATAATATTTTTTTATTAAAATAATCTACAACTAGGTTACAAGATAACAACTATCACTCACAGGTTCTAGAACAATTCAAATCCACTAGAACATACTTTTATTTTATTAACAATTATTAGAGGTCATAAGGTCAAAAATTTAGGGTTAGAAGGATCAAAAGATTGAGAGGGTAATTTCTCACCTAACCCACTCTTTAACAGGATTACAAGATTCATCTTGATTTTTCTTAAAGTTAACTCATTCAAAGCTTTCCTAAATTACTCCAATTAGATAGGAAATTTCCTCACCTTTCCAATGATATAAAGAAGTCCTCCTAACTCCTCATAAATCTCAAGTTATGGGTCGGCGGGCCTTGGGGTGAAAATTTTATGCAAGGGCAGGCTTGTGGGCCTAGGCGAGAAAAATTTCTTGCGCGGTTGGCGAAGTGGAGAAGAGTTTTGGCATTTTTTCCTTTTTAGGCAAAAGCACAATTTTCCTCTGCATGCCCATGGGCCCAAAGAGGACACGTGTCATCTTGGGAAAGTTAATGCGAGGAAGGTCAAGTCGTTGGAGATATTTAAGGCATTAAGCCTTTTTAGTCGCAAAATGCTAGGGGTAAAACTTCCCGCACGTCTCATACTCCTAGATGATGCCACGTGTCATCACCCTATTAGCTGCAGGATGGCAGGGAGGTGGAGGAAACCAAGAAAAATTTCCAAGAAATTTTGTAAAAGTTGCTAAGGTTGAAAAAGGTGTCACGCCTCCTTTGTTGCCTTGTGAGGCCACATGGCAGTTTCTAATTGGCTGTGGGATGGCGGAGCGGCAGGGAAAAGTTGGAAAATTTTCCTAATTTTTTTCTGAAACCGCTAAGTTAAAAAGGGGATCCACCCATCTGCGGACACCTCATGATGCCATGTGGCAACCTCTCGATTGGGTGGGCTGAAGGGCAATGGAGAAACTTTTAAAAATTTTCCTAAAATTTCCTAAGTCCCAAGGGAAAAATTCAAGCGGTAGGCCCGCCAAGGAAAATTTTCCCAAACTTTTCCGCCAAGTGAAGAAAACTTTAGAAGGCCATAGCTTTTGATAGAGATCTTGGTTTTGGGAAAACGAGGAGTTCTTGGAAAGCTCTCGAAGCCCTCTTTGCACTAGAATCATTAATTTTAGATCGTGATAGAGTTTTGGATGTAAATTTTAAGAAAACATATCATGGGATTTTTAGAAGCAAACTGGTAAATTTTAACTTGTAAACTTTGTTCAATTTTTTCATTCTTTCTCCTTAACATGTTGAATGAACATGGAGTATTGTTCTAAGAATAATTTTAGGATGGAATGGAAGCTATTTTTTCTTGATTGATTTCTAATTCAAATTTTTACAACTTGAGACAAAGAAAAATAATCGTGAAAGGTTTGGGCCCGATTTTGCAATGTTTGAATGAATTTTCCTTAAGTGTTTTAGTCCAATTGAGTTAATTTATATCATGACATGTTAAATTTCAATGTTTCAATGTTATTTATTGTTTTCGTGTTTGAACTGTATTTTAGAGGAAGTATTTGTCGGTTTAAAATTCAAAACAGAGGTCAATTTCTAAAGGATCTGTTTATCATCTTTCATCTTCCAAATATGGAAATTATTTTCTATTCTAGTCTAACACATTTAGTTGATTTAAAAAACCATTTGCTAGCTAAAATGTAAAGTTTTATTTCATATTTTACACATTTCCAAAAAAAAAAAACTCGTATTTTTCTCACACACATTTCTTCCTTTCAAATAGAGATTCCAATAAATTGAAATGATCATATTCAATACTACAATGCAATTTGAGAAAAACATTACATTCATTTGTTGGTTCTAATAGACAACTTTACAACTTGTTTATTTCATTCCTTCCAAAAATCATTTATTGACACAAGGTAGAATAATACATTTTCTTTTCATGTGTTGCACATTTCCACTTTCAAAACAGGGACTTCCTAGTGCATGATAAACACAAATTTCTAATTGAAAAATATCATATGAACAATGTAAACACTTCCAATAATTCCAATGAAATTCATACAACCTCCTTTCCATTTACTTTCAAAATATAGTATACAAGACAAGATCACTCTTTCATTTTTTTTAAAATGTAATACAGTATAACTCTTTTACATTTCTAGTTTCCACTTGCAATCAGTATAACATATCTCCATTACAAACATTTATAAGGTCATCCACTTCAAGTGGGAGGGTCACAATGAGATTTTATTTCACAAGGGGTCAAATTATCTTTTTCATCTCGAATAGCAACATGCATTCTTCTCTTTTTCCAATTCGGATCACAACAAAGGAAGGGGAAAGACAATGCTCTCCACCCAACCAATACATCAAATAAAAGGAGAATCCATCCTTCTACATTGGCCCCCGAGCCCTAACCACAATGCAATAAGAAATGTATTTCAACTCATGGCAATAACAGGCTCCCACATCACAAGGCAATCTTTCAACTAGCACATTTCAAATTAAAAACACAGTCCAAAACCAAACATCAGTTTTGAAACCACATTATTAAATACACATAACCCCTTGGTAACTTTCAAAGGTAATACCCCCATGGAAATCCCTAATAAAATACAACACACACAACAAATATAGTTGTCATGGTGACCTTGTTGAATTCATCTAGAATTCCAATGTGGTTGTTCTCCAATCCCCCAATGTTTGTTGTGATAGTTTAACCTGTAAAACACAAATACCTCCTTTGGCCTCGTGGCCATATTAGAATATCCAATATGATATAAATATAATAACAAAATCATGTATACATATGAATCACAATAACATCAAGGCAATCAACATTATCACTTACAATTTATATCAACAACTATATCATCATCATATAATGTCAATTTTCTAGGTCTACTCACAATATCTAAAAATCACATGTCCAAACAACATTCATAATATATATCCATGTCAAATTGTATATCATCATCTATATAAAATGTCTCTAAAAATCATCATGCATCATATATGAATTAGAGTCAATAATAATCCATGATCTCGACATCTAACACCATCTAAATCAAAACTATAATAATGTCCATAATATAGTTAGCGATATCATGATCAATATAAAAAGTGTCGAAGGGAAGTGGGCACTACATGGATGTGGTGGTTTAAGACTTTCTCTTGAATGTAGTGACATTCAACCTCAATATTTTTGGTCCTTTTATGAAAAATAAGATTCTTAACAAGCTTAAACACACTTTGATTTTCACAATAAAGGATAGGTGCCTTCTCTTCAAAATTCCATATCATCTAGAATATAATGTAAGCATATCACCTCGCATACAACTCTACGTGCCACACGATACTCTACCTCACCGGATGAAATAGAAACAACTATTTTCTTCTTACTGATCCATGAGATTGGTCCTCATCGACATGAAATATGTATCCTGAAATTGAATTTCTATTATCAATAGATCCAACATAGTCTTATTCGGTGTATCCCTCCAAGAAGAACGTATTGTTCTTCTTGTATTCTAAACAATATTCAAGTGTACCTCAAACATATCTCAAAACATGTTTTTCTGCAACACCACGACATTTATTTGTTTCTTGTATGAATCACGAAAGATAGATTACATCAAAACATATGTCCGGTGTGGTGCGAATCAAGTAGATAAGACTCCCCATGAGCTATCTATAGAGAGTTGCATCCACTTGAGGCACGTCATGGAATAGAAAGAGTTATAAACTTTTATCTATTAGTGTTGAAAGAGGTTTACAATCTATCATTATGTCTTTTTCCAGAGTTAGTTGCCATATATTTTCTCGGGAGATTAAAAAGTTATTTTTTTCACCATATCTCCAAGCCAAGATAATAATGGAGTAGTGCTAAATTAGTGGTGTTGAAGGATCTTTTGAGTAATTCTTCACAATGTAAGCCTGGTCTTTTGAACTTCCAATGATCACAAGATCATCAACATCTAAAACAAGAATGACAATTTTTGTTCACACCTTCTTTATATAGAAGTTAGAACCCATGGGACTACGGGTGAAACCAT
The DNA here is from genome assembly GCA_018340775.1 of Taxus wallichiana var. yunnanensis. Classification (NCBI taxonomy): domain Eukaryota; kingdom Viridiplantae; phylum Streptophyta; class Pinopsida; order Cupressales; family Taxaceae; genus Taxus; species Taxus wallichiana. The sequence goes on from CM031241.1 coordinate 555,766,860, forward strand.
GATGCAAAATGTGATCATCTATCTTGATGTACCATTCCCTAACAAATTAATTCCATTCCTACACGTTGATTTGATGAGATGACATACCTTTTTAGAATGATTTTCATCAACAAATCCTTATGGTTGAGTCATGTACACTTCTTCTTTGAGATCACCATTTAGAAAAGCACTCTTGAATAACATCTACTGAAATTTCCATCCATTCTATGCTTCTAGTATACATACAACCCGATGGTTTTGATATTTGCAGTGGGTGAAAATATTTCTTCATAGTCAATGCCTTTTTTTTTTAAGCATATCCATTTTTTATAAGTAATGCTTTGTGCTTATCGATGGATCCATTTGCCTTATATTTAGTTTTGAAAACACATTTACACCCTATAGATTTGTTTTCGTAGGCGTTTGACAAGTTCCCAAGTCTTATTCCATACAAGTGAGTCACACCGAACATCCGTGGATTTCTTCTATTGAGGTTGACTTAGTGCTTCTCGAACATTATCAAGTTTAGAGCTATCAACTATTGTACTCATGAGTGAAAAATTTACCTCATTTCTTGTCTCGATTCCTCATTCGACTCCTAAAGAAGTACTTGGGAGATATTTCACATCGAGTCTTTGATAATGTTTCATACCCACATTGTATGAGAGCTTTTTTGTTGATTTGAAGAATTTATTGGTGGATGTATAGTCACATTTTCTAGTGTTCCAAGATCAACATACAACTCCCCTTTTAGTTCATCTTTTCTTTGAGAAGTCTCCTCTTTCTCATCATCAAACTCGAGAGAAATTGGTGAGAAGTGTTTGGTGTTGATTATTCTTTCTGTATTACTAATTCAAAGGATGATTAGTCACAAACCACATATTTAATTTCACATTTTTCTTGGTCTCGTGGTCTATGGGATGGTATGATTTTGAGTTAATTTTATAGCTCAATAGGATACAAAAGAGGGTTTTTGACTCGATATTATTCCTCTTTTGAGTTGGGACATACATATATGTTGTGTAATTGAACACTTTAAGATGAGAAATCAAAGGATTTTTACCACTATATACCTCTTCAAGAGTTTTGTCTTGTAGAAAAATTATTGGTTCCCTATTGAGAAGATAAACATATGTTTGCACTACTTCTACCCAATATCATTCCTCCAAATTTTTTTTTAATAGCATGTAGTATGTCATCTCCATTATAATGTGATTACATAGCTAAATATTGCCATTCATTGGGGCATATAGGGAGAAGTTAAAAAAAAATTATGCCTTGTTTGTTCAAGAATACCAAGAAATTATTTGACGTTAATTCCCCACTCGATCCGAGTGGAGTAAAATAAGATGTTTGTTATTCTCATTCATAAAATGTTAATAGAAGACCTAGAAATGATGAAAGGCCTCACTCTTCTTCTTTAGGAAAAACACCCATGTCTTTCGAGAGTAGTCATCCATGAATAGTTGGAAGTACTTGTATCTTGAAAAGGAAGTAAGTAATGGTTCGAGAATATTGGTATGAAAAACCTCAAAATGTTTCTTTGCATGAAAGGTGATTTTATTAAATAGATCCATGTGCTATTTACTTATGAGACATCCAGAGAAAATTGGCAAGAAACTGAACAACTTGGGAAGTCCATGTACTATCACCTTTAAACTTACTCAAGACAAATACCTAACAGAGAGATAATCATAATGGTAGTGCTAGAGGGTAGTAGATTCTACCGTAGAGGTAGATAGAGCTACTACAGAAGATGAAACAACATCTAAAGAAAATAATTTATCTTTTAAGAATGCTCTAGCAAGAATTGTACCTTATCGTGAGATCATGCAAGATTTTGTACCATTATCAACAAGAAATTCTACCGTCATATGATGATTCAAAATTTGACTGAATCATAAGAGGTTGGATGTCAATCTAGGAACATATAGTACCATTGACATTGTACATTTCGTGTTCCAAGAGGAAAGCCGACTTGGAATTTTCCTTCTACAACATACTCTTTATTATAACCAAATCTCTAATGGGTTGGTCTCATTAGCAAATAAAATAGCTTCCTATCACCTAACATGTGTTCACTAGCACCTAATTCGATCAAGATGGCATCCCTCATGGGCTGCAAGATATGGGATACTACAACTAAGATCTTATGTGCACCAAAATTGGATTTTTTAGGTATCTCCTCCTCGGATCCATAATCTGTTTTGAGCTATTATATGTCCCTTCGCTTCTCGTAAATGACGTGTTTTCAATTTTTAGAATTGTCATGCCATGATTTTATTTATTAACTAGATGACCCTTTTTCAAGCCATTAAACTAGTAGTTACTCATGTTGTGAGTGTTTTTTCAAGAAATGTGACACCACCGCTTTGAATTTTGAGATTTTTGTTATTGTGAGAGACTATTGTTGTTTTTATTGTTTCCTTTTTCGCTTCTATGGGGTCCTTGAAGAACTTATAACCACATTGCTACTTCGAGATATGTTCTTTGTCGTATAACCCATCGTGGACATAGTTGATGTCTTCTTCTTCTGTAACAGTTCATGAGTTCTTCGGATGACATTATTTTCTTAGAGACAATCTACTTCATGAAGAACACTCTGTATTGGGAAAGGAGATCTCTCAAGGTGATCAGACCAATATTTTATCATCAATTATCTCACCGAGTGCTAAGAATTCCATTCCTAGATCATCAATCGACATAAGAATTCCTCGACTTTCTCGCCAAACCCCATGGATAGTGTGTGAAGCCTCAAATGTAGATGACAAATATTTGTCTAATATTTCACCTCATAGATGGTTTTTAATTTATCCCATGCTTCATTTACTATTTATACATCCCAAACTTGTGGTTGCACATCATCAGTGATACTTAAAATCATCAAAGATGAAGGTTTTGGCATCGGTCCTTACACACTTCTTCAACTAATAGGGGTTAGTAGGGAACGACTCGATTCTGTGAAAATTCTGATAGTCCCTCAAACCTAAGGATGGTACGCATATTTGTTTTCTAGGAGGAATATTTCAGCCCTTTGAGAATTTGGGTGTCAGATGGAAGAAAATTCGAAGCGTATCATTGAGAAAACTATTCATATTAGAAAACATTACAAGTCTTATTACTCACCGCAAATCAAAGAAACTTCGTCCTAATGCTTTGACACAAGTGACTCAACCACTTGGTGCTCGGTTTTGAACAATGAACTTGCCAATGTGTGGATATGTGTAGACAAATCAAATATCATTTTTTCATGAAACATAGTCTATTCAAAAAGCACACGATAGGGGTGTTAGGATCTAATCAATGAAACCAACATCTATCTTGGTCAATGTACCCATCCAACTTGGTTAGGAGCTTGGATTCAAATATTCAAACAACTCTTACAATTTGGTTTTAGCTCAATTCGATAGAGCAAGAGAGGTCACTTTTGGTCACCTCTGATATCTTCTCTCTAGAGTAGGGTTGACATGGAGAGAGACTAAAGATTGACTCATCCAAATCGGCTCATTCAAGGAGAAGAAGGTCTCATTACTAAAATTAATAGATAAACACCAAGGAATGGAAGAAAATTTCAAACAAATAATTGTTAGACACTATAGAAAAATAAGTAATGATTATAATGCGTATACACCATGTAAAAAAATTATTTCATGGTTTGTTCCTCACGTGCGGGTTGCTTCTTCCTCATGCGCTGGTCTACACTCTACTTGGAAAATTTTCTTTGGTAAACTTCCTTATGTGTTGTCCAATATCCCAATTCACACATTCCATGAGCTGGGATCTGACAGTTTTATCGAAAAAATTAGACACATGTCCTCCATGCATCTACTATGTAGAAAATCTCTGCAGTCTTATACAACGAACAACATAAAGAAAATAAACAGAATAATAAAATAACTTGCAAATAACGATTAAACATCAAACAAGTAGTTTTGTGCATTCTCCATTAATTAAATATTCATATCATATATTTTTGTCATTACATTCAATATTTGCATGTAGTTGTGTGCTTTCAATACACCATCCATACAAAAAAATTGCAATTTTTGCTATTAAATAACAACCTACAACTCTAAAAACATAGCACTCTAAATCTGAACTGTGTTTTAAAATAGCACATGTTGTGCATGCAATAAATTAGATTTCTTTTATTTAAATTGACTTCCTAATAATAGGACAAATCAGAGTTAACTAAAGAAAACTAAATCTAAATTTATTTCTCCTAAAAAGCTACGGGATGAATTAATCATGCATTACACATGCATATTTCCAACACTCCCCTTCATTTTGAACCAATAGTTTTTACTATTCTGGAGTTGTGTTTGTATTTCCAGATCTGTCATGTGCGGGATCAAAACTCCCAAATAATCTCTAAAATATTTGAAAAATTCCTTTTCCAAATCCTTTGTAAAAATTTCTACAAACCAATCTTGATCTAAAAAATTCAAGATGAATTTCCTTTTTGTTTATGATCTCCCGATGAAATGATACCTCGTATCAATGTGCTTGCTCCTCTTATGAAAAACATGATTTGTGGACAATGCTATGGCTGAGTTGTTGTCACAAAAATATGTGTAGCTTCCTCTTGTTTCTACCTCAAATCTTTCAAAACTCTTCTCATCCATGTAGCTCAACATGTTTCTCTCGATGCTGCAACATACTTTGCTTTTGTTGAAGATAATGTGACAATGGGTTGATTTTTTGATGCCCATGCAACCACTCCTGTTCCAAAGTGAATATTATAGCCGGATGTTCTTTTCTGTCATCTATACTTCCAACAATGTCAATATTTGTATAACCAATGAGTTTGAACTCATCTGAACATGAATATAGAATTCCATGATTCCACTCACACACCTCAAAATTCTTTTTCCAGCTTGCCAATGTGAATCGTTTGGGAATTCCATGAACCTATATATGAGGCTCACACCATACATAATGTCAAGCCTTATGGCCATCAAATACATAAGACTTCCAACCAATTTTTTAAACAATGTCGGATCCATAAACGATCCTTCATCCTCTTTGTTCAACTTCAAACCTACTTCAACTAGTGTTCATGTTGGAATAAAATTCAACATGTTAAAACTTTTCAAAACATCATTTGCATACTTTTATTGTGAGATAAAAACTTCACGTTCTGAGAGATGGACTTCAATGCCCAAAAATTAATGCATAAGACCAAGATTTTTCATCTCAAATTCCTTCTTCATGGCTGATTTGAATGACCATGTAGATAGATTTCTAGTAATGATCAAATCATCTACGTATAAACAAACAATTAGAATCTTACCTTGCTAATTTATCTTGGTGTATAAGGTAAGATCACTCCTTCTCCTAATGAAACCATTCTCAATCGTATAAGAATCAATTCTATTATACCAAGCTCTAGGTGATTTCTATAGACCATAGAGCAATTTCTTAAACATGTATACCTTTCCTTCATGACCTTCAATCTCATAACCTTTTGGTTGATTCACATAAACTTCCTCTTTAAGGAAACCATTCAATAATTTTCATTTTACATCCATCTAATAAATAGGCCATTTGTTTTGAGCTGAAATTGCTAAAACCATTCTTACCATATCCAAACATATTACTAGTGCAAATGTTTCATTGTAATCAACTCCATATTACTGTGTAAAACCTCTTTCTACTAGCCTTGGTTTATTTTTTTGAACTTTTCTTTCAGCATTTTATTTTGTCTTGTAGACCCACTTGACTCCTATCACATCCTTTCCTTTTGGGAGATCCACTAACTCCCACGTCTTATTCTTCTCTATAGCATCAATCTCATCATCTATGTATTTTTCACAAAATTTATTTTTATAGCCTCTTCGAAATATATTAGATTTGCAGCTTGAAAAACAATGCAAAAACTGAAAATGAGTTAGTTGTGTCAGCATTATAAACCTCACTAATACTCTATGTTTTCCACCGCATGGACTATTCGATCACGGATCGCTTTGTGGTGATGGAGCTACTTCGTGTTCTCTCTAGTGTCTCTTTCATGGCTGAAGATGGCTGAATTCCTAGAGATATCTGAACTTTAGATGGAGGTGTAGCGTGTGCTATGACTCATGATGCATGTACAAGATTTATAGAAATAGTACCTTGCTACTCTAATGTTTCATTTGCCATATCATCATGTTGAATAGTTGCTACTATACTCATTATTTTCTCTATACTTCCATCCCATTCTTCATTCTCAATAAAATGAACATCTCTGCTGATCACAACCTTTCTTGTGACCAGATAGTACAGCTTATATGCTTTTGTATTCTCTGAATACCCAAAAAAATACATTTTTCTCCTTTGTTGTCTGACTTCTTCCTTAGCTCATCGTGTACATGTGCATAAGCTACACAAATAAAAAATCTGAAATGAGAAACATTGTGTTTCATGTTAGTCCATGCTTGTTGAGGAACCATGTTCCTAAAAGTATTTGTTGGAAACCTATTTAAAATGTAAACAAAAGTTGCTACTACTTCTGCCCCCAATAGTTATTCGGAGGGTGCTTTTTCTTCAAAATACTTCTGGTATTTCCATAATGGTTATATTTTTCCTCTCTACCACACCATTCTACTTGCATTGTATACCTAGTATTAAACTTCTTGTGCATACCATGATATTTTCAAAAACTCATAAATTCATTAGAAACATATTCACCTCCTTTTTCCATCCTAAGAACTCTGATGTAGTATCCACTTTGATTCTCCACTAATGCCTTGAACTGCTGAAATGTATCAAAGGCATCTGATTTATGTCTTAGAAAATATACCCATGTCTTCCTTGTGTAGTCATCAATGAATGTCATAAAATATAAACAAGCTCCAATAAAATTTGTTTGCATGGGTCCACATAAATCTTAGTGCACAATTTCAAGCGGTGCACTTTCTCTTGCTATTTTTCCAAGCTGGGAAAGAATCTCTATTTTGCTTCCAAAAATATAACCTTAACATACCCTTTCTCATTTCTCAATCAATGGAAAACCTTTAACCATATTCTTTTTGTAAATTAATTTAAATCCTCCAAAATTCAAACCTCCATACCTTAGATGTCAAATCCATGATTCATCCTTCATGATTGATTAAAAAGTTCATTATGTTCCTTCAATGTAGGACTCAATTGTATTAGCGCAGACTTGCTTATTATAGCTCGGGGCTGATTTACATTGGCGCAAGAATCTATTACCTTAGCATAGGACTCAATTGTTTGAGCACATGACTCGATAGAAAGATTGATTTGAATTAGCACATGACTTGGCTGCAAATTGAGCTATTGTTTTTAATGCAAATGAATCTGATTTCTTCTTTTTCTTGGTATTAAAATCAATAGAAACATCCTATCACTTCTCATCTTCACTTTTGTAATCAATTCAGTCTAGGATTATTTTTCACAATCACGCACTCATTGTCTTCCATATAGACTCGATATCCTTTATGTACCAACTTTCCAATACTATAAGGTTATGTTTCAAACCTACAAACCTAATAAACATCTTACATACTTGTTTAGTCCCCTGCCTTGTTAGAATACTAATTGTGTGCTTTCCTTTTACATGCATAATATATTTATTTCCAAGAGTTACATCACTCTTAACGAGAATCATCCTAACTACAAAATAAATCTCTATTACCTGTCATGTGATTACTACAACTTGAATCCAAATACCATCCATCACATGGACACTCTTTTTAAAAATTATGTTCAATAGGGGATAAAGAAGGTATTGCTTTGGAAATTCTTGTACAGTAATAAGCATAGGTTTAGAAATAGAAATTCCAACCTGATTTTGATTTTTCTTCTCCTAGTCATATTTCTTTTTGCAATAATGGATCTGAACATGAGACTTATCTTATCTCTCACCATAACTTTGTTGTTGATTATTTCCTCTTCAACCTAAATTTGATGAACCGCTGATGCGTCCTCTAGATGTACTTCTTCCTCTGTCTCTTGGGTTGAAACTACCTCTTCTTTTCCATGACTACCTATTATCGAGATGCAAAAGCCTACTCTACACTTGCATGTGATCTATTCATTCTTTGTTCATGATTGATGAGTGATGTATACAACTCATCAATAGAAAACTCACTCAGATCCTTAGTTTATTTGATAGCAAAAAACTAAAGGATCAAATTTCATAGCAAACTCCTAAACAATTTTTCAGAATCCTTCATCCTTCAAGAGTATCACCATGGGATTTTATTTGATTGACTAAGCTAACTACATTAGTAAATAATTATTCTTTGAAATTTGAATCTTTCATTAAAAATTTCTCAAAATCTCTATGAAGTAATTGTAGCTTGGCGGATTTTACTTTCTCCTTACCTTGATATACAACTTGACGTGTTTCTCATGTGGTCTTTGCTTGACTTGTTGCTACCACTTTGTGAAGGATACTTTCATGCATCTCCTGATGAATGAAGAAACAAAATTTGTCATCTTTCTTCCGTCACTCCTTCAAAGTATATTTCTCTACTTCTGAAAGTGTAGTAAATGTTGTTGCATCTAGGGGATCTATGTACCCATCCTCAACGATTTCCCATACATCTTGAGATATAAGTAGTGCCTTCATGGTCAACGACTAATACTTGTAATTCTTTCCATTAAAATGTGGTCTTTCCATGCTAGAAGTAGAAGCCATAGCTTGCTACAATTTAATAAACACTTGGAATAACCTTCCCGATACCAATTTGTAGAAAATTTATGCAATCTTATACAGAAAACACCATAAAAGAAAATAAACGAGAACAATAAAATAACTTGCAAATAACAGATTAAACATCAAACCAACACTATTGTGCATTCTCCATTAATTAAATCTTCATACTCAGAGCTTCGACTCATTACATTCAAGTTGTGCATGCAATTGTGTGTTTTCAATGCACCATACAAAACAAATACAATTGTTGTTATTAAATAACCACCTACAACTCTAAAAATAGAGCACTCTAAATTTGAATCTGTGCTTTAAAACAGAGCATGCAATAAATCATATTTCTTTTATTTAAATTGAATTCATAATAATAGGACAAAGATGGAGTTAACTAAAGCAAACTAAATCTAAATTTATTTCTCCTAAAAATCTATGGGAGGAATTAATCATGCATTGCATATGCATATTTCCAACACACTAATGGACTTTAGCATGTCTCTAGCCACTTTTAAATCTCCATGTCTAACAAGAATTATTTTTAAGTGGTTTCAATGGGATCTTTACATGCAATCATTTCTTCCCAAGTCACCTGTCAAAGACTCATTCTCGTGTTGATCCACATATGTCTCCAAATAGAAAAGAAAACAAATTACCAAAGACAAACAAGATTGTCTCCCAAAATACCACGACTTGCCTCTACACGTCTAGGATCTTGCTCTATTACCACATTGAAGCCGAAACATGAAAATCTTGATTACTCATGGAAAGTGGAGTATAATTCATACAACATGGAAGGGAAGTTACAAAGCAATTTCTAAATAAAATATGCATTGGTCTCCTATACAAAACTACCCATTCTACCATGCACACATGTGGTCTAATGATAAAAGATAGTTCTTCCAAATCTATTATGCTAATTTGGAGATCTAAAATATTCTAACATATATATCCCATTTATAATCTCATGATCAAAAATACACGTTGATAATTAATTTTTATGCCATTTTCATGTATTTCTAAGTTTAGGTCATATTTAGGTGTGGTAAAGTTCTACAAAAATTATGAATTGTATTTAAAAATAGACATATAACAACATTAACACTATTATCATTCTCATTTTGATGATGGAAAATTTAACATAATACGAATTATTGATCTTAACAGTTCTAACAGGTTTTAATCACAAATCTCTCTTCTCTAATGCTTACTTTTGTAAGGCAGCCACTCTTGTTGGAAAATGATGGGTGTTATTGGGCATATGTATTTGTGCATTGGGGTGAATACCTTTTGCATCTTTCTATAAGTTAAAGAAACCCTAGACAATGGGATCTGAGTAGCCAAAATGTGACCGCGGTGGTATGTTCAACTTGATGCACAAGAAGCTTTGGACATGTTGTATAAATTGCCTCTTATTGTTTGCATCCATTCTCTTTTTCTTGAATGTTGGTAAGCTAAGAAGGCTGGTCACTGAATCTAAGTCTCAAAGTAAATAATCACCTCTCCTTAATGATGCTTAAAATGAGAAATAAAAAATAGTGGAAAATATATGCCTTATTGAAAATTTTATAACCCGATTTAAGAAAAACAACATACCAGGGGATTAATGGAAGACGTGCTTCATGCTTTAGCTATTATTTGTGTTTTTCCTAGATTTATTTGGATCCCTAATTGAGGATCACATTCTTCTAAAATGTTTCAATGAAATGTGTCTATACAAGCCATTCTATAAATATTTAAGACACAACTATTTTGTTTTCATGTACCTTGTGATCATAATTTGGTAAAATCTTACTAAGAGTGTCATTGGGCATGATGTCGGTGGACAAGAATCTTTCCATATGCTGCAAAAATTACCTATTATTCTTTTTAGCCATTATTTTGTTTCCTTGAATATCGGTAAGAAACCCTCAAATAAGGTCCCCAAATTTGAGTCTCTATATTTTCATCAATTAGAAGAAAATGAATATTAATCTATGATATCGGGTTTGTATTGGGATGAGATAGATTTGAACCACTTTGTAAGAATATTGCCAACCGATTTATAGTTCATCCCCATTAGCCACAAAAACTACATGGCCAGCCTACCTAGGATGGATCTAGGTATGTTGTGCATAAAGGGCCTCCCCTACTATGAAGTGAAGAATTGCCTCTCTTTCATAATAATAACAAACAACAACACAAAAATTGAAATATTTATTTGTTATTGAAATTGTTAAGACCTATTCTAATAGTAAAAAACATACTAGGGATAAATGGAAGCTACCTTTAATGTTATCCATTATTCATTTCTTCCATATATATATTTGGGTCTAATTGGAGGATCACCTTATTTTGAAACCTTTTTTTTAGTGATCTCCTTTCATATAAGACATTTGTAAAATTTATTATTACATTGGAACTATGATTCGACAAATGATTTTAATTAACGCCTTATTGAAAACAATTACTAGCCTAGACATGTCACCAACATTCCTCTAATTTCCAAAAAAATCAAGTCATGATACTTCTACTTGATAGAGATACCACATGTCTTCCACCATTTTAATGAATGGGAGGTATTATCCCAAATCCATCACCAAAATCATATAGGTTGATAACCTTTATATAATATATTAAAAATAAGTTGAATTTCTAAAGAATTTGGTAGAGAATGATGCTCCTCATTCTTTGCATGATATTTTACATTCTTTCATTAAGGTTAGTAGGTCCATATGAAATATCATCGGGAATAATTTTTCCTTTAGACCTTTTTATTCTTGTTTCTCACTAGAAAAACTTTATTTCAACACCATTATTCTTTACTTTGGTTCATTTTGTGGAAAAATAACAATACCCCTAAATTTCCAAGTTGTGGATGGGGCATTCAGCGTGATTACCAAAAATAGAGCTATCCTAAGTGTGGGACCTTCCAAAATGGGATAGCTCTTCCGATATTTATTCTTCCTATTGCTAAACCTCCCTACCACAAACTACTCCTAATGCAAGCAAAACTACTGACTAACCCTAATCTAAAGCTTCTAATGGGAAAGGGAGAGAGATGCACAAAATGTAAAAAGTACACTAGAAGTGGTCATATACAAAGAAAAGGAGTGTTAGAAAGATTCCCAATCCTAAAAATAAAGAAGAATGCACTTGGAGAGGGTGGTTGTACGCCACAGGACCAAGATGCACACACTACACCATTTCCAAAGAAACACATCAGCAATAAATCCCTAACAATTAAACACAATTTTTCATAGAATGCCTCATAGCAATGAATTGTAAGAAATGACAATCAAACCATAAAAGGATAAAAGATTTAACACAAACATAGTTTCATTTCTCCATATCAATTTGCACAATATATTGCGAGGGAAAGACTAGAATGACATTACAATTTTTTTGTAAATCCCTCAAGCCCCATGAAATTCACAACATCTTAGCTGAAGGAATGGAGAATAGGGGTGTAAGGGAGGAAAAATAACCAACTTTTTTTTGTGTAACCCCTTTACATTTTATAGAAGAAGTCTTACGAGAGGAGAAAAGAAATTCAGATTTCTTCTTTAAATCACCTCGCAAAATGCATAGTGACACTGCAAGAGTGATGGAAAAGTATGTAAAGCCCATGCCTTTCTATACCATTCCTTGTTGGGGAAAAAACATGACCATACCTTCATTGAAGACACTCACCTACCACAACAATGTACATTATTCATGGATTTTTGGAAATCTAGAATAGCTAAATTTTCAAATTCGATGTGACCATGTCGTAGATTGTCTTTCCATGATTCTAACGACTAGTTCTTTCCAAAAAATAAAGATTCCAGGCTCAAGTTTTGTAATTTTGGACTTTTGAGACTCTGCGAATTTCAAGATTTGAAAATCTCTAAAAATCTAGTTTTCATGTCTCTGTGTTGTTATTCTCGTTCTCATATTTCATTTGTTGTGATTTTTTTGAAAACTGAAACCAAGGATTTTGAAATGGTAGCTTTTATGAAGGGGTTTTTACATGTTTTAGGGCCTATGCAATGTTACATTGGTGAGTTAGCATGCCTCGCTATTTAGCGAGTTGGGTGAGTTTCCTTTGATATCTACTCCATCGTTGGATTAATACCCTTCGTTCGGATTTCCCAAAAGCACCCTAAGCTCAAATTTCCCTACCATTTCATGTTGCATTGGACACATTGCCTCCCACCATTGGGTTCACCATTTCCTTCAATTTTACTAAGCTAGGTCGGTCATTCAGATCCTTCCCCTTTGAAACCCATGCTTTGCATCAAAATCAACTCGCCTTACATAATTGGCCATCGACATCGTAATGCGGTCAGTTGATTTGTTGTGCTTCACATGTTGAACAGTCAATTCTCCCACAATTCATCAAGCTCTTCCTTCAAATTTTTCCATGCCAATTAGCTTGAGTCACCCTTCATCTTCACACCGACCACGGTATATACCTCCCGTTACGGGACTTGATGCATAGTGGAATAAACTAACCCCCACGCAGACTGAGATGCTACTTTTTTCTCTCATCTTAGAGGATAAAGCTATTCTAGTAGTCCCAAACTACGCCTTACACCCACCTTCCATTCTTTACGTAACTCCATCCTTATGCACAAGTGAACTCCTGAAACACCTTTCACAGCCTACCTATACAACTTCTCTAGAAGAACACTCACCCAATACCATGGCCACCTATACAACTGCTGGGAGATCTTAATATGTATTGTTAGTCTACCTAGGGGAATACACAAATCCTACCTCCTTGACCCATCATTGAACCAGCTCTCTAAAATTCCATTGGTTGGCCCACTCTCGAACCCCCTAATCGCTTTGCACAATATCATTGAAGAACACCACAAGTCCTTACTACCATCCATCTATGAGTCTACCCGAGTTGTCGCGCCACCGGTGGGAGAAGTCCTCCTCGCGAGTCTTTCCCATGCGTGAGTCTCAAACTCACTATGATATGCTAACTATTTTTCCACCCAAGTCCCAACCCCAAAGATCCCTATGGGAGAACCGTAAGCTCTCCATTTTTGTAGACTACATCCTCTGTGGGTGAGGTACCCTTCTTCCCTCGGCTTGATCTCAACATCAATCTCGTCACTGATGTCAGGACATTGACACCCCCATGCCTACTCTTTGAGACACAAGTCTACATCTAGACCGTGTTGACTCTCCACTCGAGTCTTCCACTTTAGCTGCTAGATCTCCACATTGCGGACATATCCATGATGTCCTTTTCGAGGACCACCATGATACGTAACACCATGTGAACCATTCTCTAGGCCCATGTCCATGATTCTCCGTTCTTTACTCCTACACCCACTCCATATCCACACTTTTTTTGTGCCTCTAATACATCTATGTGAGAACCTAGCTCACTTGCACCAATTCACCTCTGCAGATTGAGGAGCTTGCCACTTCTTAGCTCACTCGTGTCTGAGTTACTTCTCCTCTGTTTCAACCTATAGATCCCGGTCCCACTCCAACTCACCCCATGGATGAATTCTATATGAAATCTTCTTCTAAGGATGTTTCCACCTCCAAGGTCTCCCCAGTCCACTACCAATTCACTCACGGAGTCCCACTACCGATCCCCGATGCACATCTCCACATGAACATAATCTACAAGGGTATAATATGTGTCCAAGGTCTCTTGAACACCCCTTTCCCTCTGAATTTCCAAGTCCACCAAGTGCTCCACATTCCACCTGGTGTGGGTGTGAGCTCCCAAGTTGGCCACCAATGTCTACACTACCCTTATGGCTCCTGAGGCACTTGCGTTGCACTCTCAACACAAGGCCTCACTTCTGCAAGGTCTTCATGCTTGAACCCTACAACTCTGCATCCACACCGCACTCATGAGTTTTCCAACTCGTTCCTCCTACATTGGGTGTGTTCTACACTCCAAGACATCTTGCACTACTTCTTAGTGCAACCAACTCACTCACCAACACACCTAAGAACTACTTGGATCTAGGGCCTCCTTGGGCTCATCTCATAGTTCATCCCATTCTCCATGCATAACTCTTACTCACTAATCGGCCCTCAAGAGTTACATATGTGCAGCACCAAGAACTTCCTGGGAAGGTCACCCATGCTAATACTAATCTATCCCGAGTGTGCTTAACTCACCCAACTCAACTCGCCTGACTCTTTGAGAGCTCACGTGTGCGAGGTCTCCAACCCCAAACCATGCATGGCCAACCGTCTACCTCGGTGGGGAGCTAACCCGTCCCATGGATAGTGCCTTACGCACTATCCTACTCGGATGGGTTCTGCCCATCCTTGGGAGGTGGTCTCTCCATGGCCCACCCCCTTATATTCTCCCCCACTCAAATTGGCAATGCCCACAACACCATTGATAGACTTTTGCAACCTACGCAAAGGATACCATGATTAAACACTAGGACAGGACCTACAAATGCACTCCACACATGTAATTGCACATTAGCCACCATTGACACAACACAACTTAGTCTCTTGACATCTCATTCGCATGCGCTAACTCCCCATGCTTGGGACCAAAAGTGCCAAATCACTCAACACTTTCGTGTTGTAGTTCTCTTTAACTCGAACTACACTTCACTTAACATTAAACAAAATGTTTGATGGAATACCCCTTCTTCAATTTTTTCAACACTTAGCAATTCTCGCATGATGCACAGGCACCAACCTTGTCACCTACATGGGTCTACAAAACCCTTATCACCGAAGGCCATGCTGACTTTGTCACAATTACATGACTCCTTCCTCATCAACCCTTAGTCTAACTCTGAGAAATTTCATTGGCTTCATTCAATCGACTTTGACATCAATCTAACTCAACTTAGCCTCGATACTCTTTTGGATCACTCGATCTAACACCGTTGTCCAACCTTGCACATGTCTTCTTCTTACATGGAACAACACTACTCCTCTTGATCCAGTTGAGTTGGCGTCCCACCATCCGACCGCCATCACATTGATTTCCAATTGTCTCAAGACTTAACCAACTAATCTAATTCAAAAACAACCAACTCCCACATCACAACTACAACTCTACTTAGCTGCGCTTTATGTTGGGTGCTTCAACCTGATGTTACTTGACTTGCACACACCCGGTGTACTTCTCCATTGAACAACCTTGTTATGTTTGGCCCAACTCTATTGGTGTCCCATCCATCTCGATCACCAACAACATTGATTACATTGGCTCCCTTGTCACGCCAACTTGTTCTCCATTCAACTCCCTCATCATTTATATGGATCTACTCAGCCTATGCATTTAGTTGGGTGCTTCAACCTATCATTGCTTGACTTGTACACACTAGTGTACTTTTGCGTTGAACAACTTTGCTCTTCTTAGCCCAACTTTATTGGTGTCTTGTCCACTCTTATCACTAACAACATTGATTGCATTGGCTCCTTATCTGCCACTCTGTTCTTCAATCAACTCCCTCATCAATGCTATAACTCTACTCATCCCGCACATTCATTAGGTGCTTCAACCAATGCTACTTGACATGCACACACCAGTCCACTTCTGCATTGAACACCACTCTTTTCTTGCTTGGCCCAACTCCATTGGTGTCCCATCCACTCCGATCACCAACAACGTTGATTGCATTGGCTCCCTTGTCTGCCAACTTGTTCTTCAATCAAATCCCTCAACATTGTCATTGGAAGCTCCTTCGCCAACTCTCCATGTTGGTTTACACTCTACTCTCCAAATTTATCTCCACCAAGGCTATGTATCGCTTTAACTCAAAAGCATGCTAACTCCTAACACGTTGCATCTAATCATGCATGAATTGTGCCAATGCCGCGTTTGGCTCAAGTGTTGGGCTCCAATGTTTCAAGAGCTCATATTTGATATGAGCTGTCATGTTGTGTATCATAGAGAAAAATATCTCCAAGGCTCGATAGATTCTTCTATGTTGCGTCTCAAAGGGAGTAATACCTCAAATGCTCACGATACTAGTTATCACAAGGCTAGCTACAGAGTAGAATAAACTAACCACCACATGGCACTAAGACGCTACCTTTTTCACTCACCTTAGAGGAACAAGCTACTCCGGTATTCCTAGACTACACCTTACACCCACCTTCCATTCTATACGCAACTCCATCCTTATGCACAAGTGAACTCCTCAAACACCTTTCATAGTTGCCCATACAATTGCTCCAAAATACCACTCACCGAATACCACGGCCACCCATACAACCATCAAGATATCTTAATATATATTTTTAGTCCACCAAATAGAATGCATAAATCTTGCCTCCTTAACCCATCATTGAACCAACTTTCTGTAACTCCACCGGCCGGCCCATTGCTCAACACCGAACTACTCTACACAATGTCTTTGAAGAACACCACAAGTTCTTACTGTCATCCATCCACGATTCTTCCTAATTTTTCACACCAGTCACCTACGTGTGCACTAGCGTCCTCCTTACAAGTCCTTCTTGTGCATGAGTCTCTAACTCACTATGACCTGCTAACTTTTCTACCACCCAAGTTGCAACACTAAAGATCCCTACCCTACGGGGATCACTATAAGCTCTCCATCTTTGAAGACAGCATCCCATGTGGGTGAGGTACTCTTTTTCCCTCGGCTCGATCTCAACATCGATCTCACGCTAATGTCATGGCCACCGACAACGCCATGCCTACTCTTCAAGACACCCATCCGCATCTAGACTACGTTAACTCTCCACTCAAGTCTTCTCGCCTTAGCCGCCACATCTCCACACTACTGCTTGTATTCATGATGTTCTTTTCTTGGACCACCATGCCATGCAACACCATGTGAATCATTCTCTAGGCCCACGTCTATGAGTCTTCATTATTGCTTTTGCACCCAATCCATTTCCATGCTTTTGATGCACCTCTCGATACATCTACGTGAGCACCCAACTCATCTGCGCTAATTCACCTCTACAATGTTGAGGAGCTCACCACTTATTGGCTCACTTGTGTCTAAGTTAATTCTCCTCTGCTTTGACCTCCGGATCCTAGTTGCACTCCAACTCACCCCATGGTTGTATTCTAAATGAACTCTACTTCTAAGGAAGTTACCACATCTAAGGTCTCCCCAAGTCCACTGCCAATTCACTTTGGAGTCCCACTGTTGATCCCCGATGCACAACTCTGCATGAACATACTCTATAAGGGTAGAATATGTCTCCAAGGTCTCTTGAACACCCCTTTCCCTCTAAATTTCCAAGTCCACCAAATGCTCCACATTCCACCTAATGTGGGTGTAAGCTCCCCACGTTGGCCACCAATGTCTGCACTGGCCTTATGGCTCCTAAGGCACTTACGCTACACTCTCAATGCAAGGCCTCACTTATGTAAGGTATTAATGCTTAAACCCTCCAAATCTACATCCATAATGTATTCATGAGTTTCCCAACTCACTCCGCATATCTTGGGTGTGTTCTGTGCTCCAAGACACCTTGCACCACTTCTTAGTGCAACCAACTTGCTCACCAACCCACATCAACACTACTTGGCCCTGGGGCCTCCTTGGGCTCATCTCATAGTTCATCCCATTATCCATGCATAACTCTTACTCACTAACTAGCCCTCAAGAGTTGCATATGTGTGGCACCAAGCGATTCTCGAGAAAGTCACCCATCCTAGTACTAAAATGGCTCTTGAGCACACTTAACTCACCCAACTCAACTCACTCTACTCTTTTGAGAGCTCACGCGTGTTAGGTCACTAACCCCAAGCCACACGTGGCCAACCGTCTACCTCGGCTAGGGCCACTCATCCCTTGGATAGTACCTTGCACACTATCCTACTCGGATGGGGTCTACCCATCCTTTCGAGGTGGTCTCTCCATGACGCACCCCATTAAAACCTCCACAATCTCTCGTGTGTCAAACACCATACTTCCCCATGTAAGCTCCCGATCAACTCTAAAATCCGCACAATGGGATCCTAACCATTACCTCTATGTGCACCGGCTTTGGAATTAACTTAGAAAATTGGTGAGCTCATGACATTTCACAACTCAATCCTCCACCTATCGTCGAGTACCTCGGGACCTTCCCCGAGCTCTACATGCCAATGCACCAACTCTCACTGATAGCCTCAAAGACAATTCCCAAGACCGGCCTTCTTTTCGGACATCCATCCTATGGAATTTCACACATTTCATTTTTAGAGGCCGGTGCATTGTTCATCGCCCAAGAAACAAAAAGCTTCAAATCACCAAAGTTTCAAGGTACTTCGATCGCTTTCCTCCTCCATCAAAATTTCACAGGTTATTCTCTCAGTAGCAAAATTTTCTGAAATCATGAAATGTTTCCTCATTTACTTTCCATGGCTCATTGACCTCCAGAAAGAATGGATCAGATTTTGGGATTTACATTGCTTTGGACTTTTCTTACTCCCCGAGCAACACTAATTAATCGTTTGAGCTCACCCTTTTCACCGAAATTCTAGGGCTCAATTCTCTAAAATGGCTCACTTCTAAACTTATTACATGGCTTGTCCCATGCTTTCATCCGTTTTGGCTCTCTCATCAACATAGCTCTACACGAATTCCTCATTATCCACCCAAGACCCCATGCCAAGCTTGACCTTTCACTCTACTAGCCTGGTCTAGCCATGGGGTGTTTGTTTAACCACTATGATCCCTTCGTTCCAATACGAGTTGTTCCGTTATATATTTCATCCCCAAACTTTATCTTGATCATCTTTACATCCATTATCGTCTCCATGCATGAGTTATGGCCTTTCAAAGCTTTACACGACCATACCCACTTGGAGTCTCTATCTCGTGGGTCCATTTTGTGAGCTCGGCTTAACTCCGAGCCTTCTCCATTTGTTTATTGGTCAACCTCCCACAAACACACTAATCATCCTAGCTATGCATGTTGAGTCACCCTTGCTCGACCTCATGCCCGATCTCCACCCTTATCCTCATCGATGCAAAATTTCAACTTCCTGTTTGTGGTTATGAATTTGTAGACCCATCATGGCTCACAGATATCTCATGATTCATGACTTCATGTTGCCTACATTCACAACTATGCTTCGCTTACCATGCTCAACTTGGCTTTCCCTCTGTGAGCTCGTGATTCAACTTGAGTTATCCGTTGAGGCTACTATTTTACCACTCATTCGTGCATCATATCAGCTTCACTTCGTGCCATTGACCTGCATGATAGTGAGATCTACGTGCCAAGTCTTATTTCCCTATGAATCTTTTATCAATCCCATCCTGTCACTCATTTGATAGATCTTCACCCCACGTTTGGGCCTCCTTGTGAATACTTCCACTTGGGCTCATGCGAATCAGCCCTAACTAAGCTATACTAGATCCCCCACGAAAGCCAATATCGAGCTCTCTTTACAATGACCGAGCCTCCTTTGTGTTATGTTTTACTCGACTCAACGAGAAGGTTGTCGAGTAACTCAATAGCAAGCCTATTTGTATGCCCACTGTATTGTCACCTCCCATGGCCTCCTTCATGTTGTGAGTTATTGAGCTCAAGTAATATGCGGAGCTACCCAAGAATGGCTCGGTCGAGCCCCCATGTTACCACATCGAGGATTAACCCAATGAGCTCACCGAGATACTCGGTGAGCCCCTTATTTTATCTTGATGCCTCATAATGGGCCCCTTTGTAACTTCGACGCCTTGGACTCGGGATCTTTTACATTTTTGAATTTTTCAAACCCGAAGGCCCATGAAGAAAGGATAAGGTGAATTTTGGATCTCATTGACCAAATTTGGTTGTTTTTCTTGTCCTAGCTAAGAGTTGGCCTGTCGGGGCTAAATTTCTCCTTTAAGCACACACTAGGTTATTCAAAACCCAGAAGAGTAAAAAATTCTTGAATTGATTTCATATCTCTTGAAACCAATAGCAATATTCCCAAAACCCGTGAAATTTCTTATGAACCCAAATTTCCCCATGATGGCCCTACTCCTAGTAATTTGGTCTGTCCTCCCTACTGTCCATTTTTCCCAGGGGGTGAAATAGATAACAATTTTACAACTCGCGGGAACATATTCTTGCTAGATGTTCATATACCTGGTAGCCTAATGCCTCGACTAGACAAGGAGTCACAACTGGTATTCTACATGCTAACCTTTATCCTATTGAATTTTTCCTTGAAACTCGCTTGCAATGCTACTAAACCTAGACCTACTCCACCGCTTGCATTCCTCAAACTTTATATGAAAATTCTAAAATTTGTATAAGTGGAATATTATTTTGATTTGAATTTCCTTTCCTTTTATTTCTTTGTAAGCTTGACTTGTTCAAAATTTTGATGCCACTTGGTATGTAACACCATGAAACCTATGATTGTTTGGCATGCATAGTATGGTGCATAGTTCTAAGTAAGACATTCTCTAAGTTTTTACATCATGTAACTCTATTAAATTATGATTTTTCTCTTCTTCTCGAGTATTCCACTTGAAACATTCTACTAAAGGTTTCTTTCTGATTCAGCAGAGGTGTTAGAACCTCAAACCTTAACTCGATCCTAAGAGATTGAAAAAATAAAACTTATAGGAATTTAACCCTAATCTGATTTTAGTTTATTTGCATTTGTTTTAATTTTATTACTGCAATTATTCCCTATAAGTATGAGCTTCTTCGCATGTGCGAGGCCTACTAAAACACCATGTACTATGCTTAGAGAGCAAATCGAACAAAAAATATCTACAAAAGGAAAAATCATACATGCTCAAATGAGACATGCAGAGTGTGCAAGAGAACTTGTTATATGGAAATAAAACCTACTCCTACCTTATAATAACCGTAGACAGAGGATACATCAAACAAACCCCGATGTCGGTAGGGTAAAATAACTCCCTTTTCTACAGGACTTGCATCCATGCAAATAATTTGACACTAGACATGGTTGTGTATACGAGTGAAAAATTGATACAAACCCAATTCTCCACCCATATCATCAAGGAATTAACTGAAAACAAAAAAAATACCTCCTCGAATAGATTTAGATAGGATTTATTAAAGGTGTTATAGTTGAAGTAGTTGATCCTTGGTATTGTGAGGCTCATCCTCATATTCAGAGATGAACATGACTGGTTGTGACGAATCAGATCCTAGCTCCAATGAAGTTAGATACCTTATGGGGCACGGCCTGGTCCACCAAATGTTCCCGCTACTTCCGAGCTTCAATCCCAATAAGAAATTCTTGATGCAATCTTTCTTGGAAAAGGTGACTGTCTGTAACTTCATTTTCTTCCTTTTGCACATTTACAGAACACTGATGTCCACTTTAAGTGAAAGGTATGAAATGGATGACATCCTCGTGCTCCTTCCCTTTATTTGCAACATGGATCTCTTCATCAACATGTAGCTTCATGGGACCAATTTTAGCTTCTTGTTGAACCATTGATGAATTAATTCAAATAGCTGAACTTTGTTGCTCACTAGTCTACTCACTTAAGATTCCCTCCTCCTTTTCTAGCATGCTCCTTGGAAGATACTATTTCTCCAATATTAGCTCAAGATAACTCTTATGAGAAATAAGCTGCTCTTGGATGCGCTCCTCCTTAGAAATAGGATCTTGTACTTGATAAATGGATGATGGAGGAGAAAATGTGGTGATTTTTACGGGCCCCTCTCCATCAAATAAATCCTCCAAATCCGATAGATAATTCTACCTCTTTGTTGTCATGTTGTGCTAACTCAACCTCCTCCATAGTGTTCTTTGGATTTTTAATTAGGTCACTATGATTCCCCTCATTCTTGAACATGAATTTTTGATAGCTCAAGTTTCTCTTCAATATAAGAATTTGGAGAAGATGAAGTGGTAGAAGGGTTGAAAACCTCTTGTGTATCATGTTTTGTAATTTATACCTTCGGGGCTATTTTTCTATCCTCCATAGCTTGAGCATGCTCCTCTTTTTGGAATTAGAGTTGAGTTTATCTCTTCCCATACTAATTTTGTAGCTTACGGTTGATCAAAAATCTCTTAAAATAGAGTTCCCTCATGGATACTTCATTCCAAAAAAACTGATTATTGGTCATCTTCTACTTGTTCTTGCTTTATTTATATCACTACAACCTCGACCTTCACCACTGTTCTTCCACCTTGGATTCCTCTCAAGGATTGACCAAGAAGAAATTTTCTCAATTCTGAATCTTAGGACCAATCTTATGAAGTTTTCCATCATTTTTTATTTTCTCGGTTCTCCTTTTTGTTGTTTCTCTTGAATGGTTTTTTGATATTACTCTTAGTATGGGTTCGTGACTATGAGGGGAATGGTGGGTTGGGTCTCCACTATTTTTTCTTCGCTTGTGGTGGTGGAGGGAAGTTTATGCATTGTGTTCTTGTGGAGGGGACTTGGGTTTGGAAGGGAAACATGTGGATAATTACATATGAGATGGGAGAGTAGAAGATGAATAAGTGGGTTTCACAATGGGGGCAGTGGGTGTGAAACTTAGGAATTGGTGTACGAGTTGAGATGGAAATGATCATGTGATGGAGGAAGGGCTACGGGATAACAATGCGGTGTCTCCCATTGACAGATGAACCAAAATTGGATTCATAAGCTTGTATTTCCATTATCCATTGTTCATGTTATAGCAATATATCAACAATGAAACCAAGTTTTAAAAGTGCGGGATGTAGTGCATTGGCATCGGACCAACGCATAGACATGGTGCCATTAATCCAATCCTAAATGCCTTCATTTGAGATGTGGCCAGAACTCGCACCATACCTACTTGAAATTCCCGGATTTTCATTTGCGCAACTTAGAATCTTTGAGCGTAGGATAACCTCTATAGTCTCGCATCCTCCTCCGACCCTAAAATTTGTATAGTTTGGTGGATAGTCAAACTGATCTCGCTTCTTTTCCATAGGAATATGCATACCGATTCTCATCATAGAATAGTTATAGAGGTGATTGATAGTACTTTGGAAATGAATTATGTAAATTTAGAGACAGTAGAAACTACATGGATGTTTCCTTAGATGTGAATCCAAAGAAATGAATGTAGATACGATTGTATGACTTCATACAAGAAATTAAATGGAAAGGAATGAAACAAATGGAAAGAAAAATTGAAGTGAATGGGTAGAGAAGAGATGATCTAAACTTAGAGAAGATGGTTTTTTGACTAAATGGAGTTTCCAGTTGTGTTTTTCATGTGCCTCCAAAGGTAATAATTCCACCAAGAGGGCAACAAACTTGATAGAATGAAATTCATACTTGAATTCACACCTTGAAGGGACCGAAAATGCATGTGGGGCTGAACTGGTATAGCTATAAATGATCCCCAAAATCCCAAAATTTTAGAACCCTCGCTCCGCTTGAAAACCTCTAAAATCCCAAAATGCCACAAACCTTGAAATTCTTAAATACATGCAAACTCCAAAATTTTGAAAAGAGAATTTTTTAAATCAAGTGCCGTAAGTCCAAATTCAAAACCTCCAAAAATTTAAAATTTCAAAACTCAAAATCCTGAAAAGTCCGAAGTTCAAATTTGGAAAAGTCTGAAATCTCAAAAGTTCCAAAATTTTGAAACCTAAAATTCTAAAATGGGAAAAATTAAGAAATTTTGAAATTGAAAAAATCCCAAAAAGGTCCGAAATCCGGAAATTTGAAATTCCAAAATGGAAAAAAATCAGAAATTCCAAAAATGAGATTTTTTGAAATTCTAAGGCTACCCTTTGATCTCCATCCCCCAATCTATCATCTAAGAAATTTTGAGCCCATTTTGCATATGATAAGCACTAAAAAACTAATTTTGGAAATTTGACCCTATAATGTAACTACATAATCCAAAATTAGCAACTTTCGAGCTCCAAAGTGTGAGGGAAACTCGAAAATGGCTTGTTTTTGGCTTTGGCTTCAATTTGAATTAGATCTGCAGTAGAACAACTTGTTAAAAATGAAACCCTTGACTTCAATGTTATCCCATCATGTGTGCTAAACCGTTGTGGAAAAATCACAACACCTCCGTAATGGCGAAGTTATAGATGGGGCATTTGGTGTGATTGTCAAACATGGAGCTATCCTAAGTGTGGGACCTTTTGAAATGGGATAGCTCTCCGATAAATTTTGTTCCTACCCTAAATCTACATACAACAAATTAATCCTAATGTAACAAAAACTACTGACTAACCCTATTCTAAAGCTTCTAAGGGGACAGGGAGAGAGATGCATGGAAAGTAAAACCTACACTAAGAGTGGTGATACACCAAGAAAAGGAGTGCTAGATAGATTACCAACCCTACACAAGGAAGAAGAATGCACTTGGAGAGGTGGTTATACACCACATGCCAAGATGCACACACTACACCATTTCCAAACAAACACATCAAAGACAAATCCTCCGCAATGAAAAATAAGTTGTCATTATCAACACCGATAGCAATGAAATACAAAAAGGACCATCAAACCATAAAAGGATAAAATATTTAACGCAAACACAATTTCATTGCTCCATATGAATTTTCACAATACATTGCAATAGGAAAGGAAATAATACCATTAAATTTTTTGTGTAAATGCCTCAAGCCCCACGAAATTCACAACATCTCACC
Organism: Taxus wallichiana var. yunnanensis; assembly: GCA_018340775.1. Taxonomy (NCBI): domain Eukaryota; kingdom Viridiplantae; phylum Streptophyta; class Pinopsida; order Cupressales; family Taxaceae; genus Taxus; species Taxus wallichiana. The sequence continues at coordinate 555,792,014 of CM031241.1, forward strand.
AAGGAATGGAAACTAGGGGTGCAAAGAGGAAAAATAACAAACTTTTTGTTTTGTGCAACTCCTTTACATTTTATAGAATAAATCTTGAGAGGAGAGAAGAAATTCATATTTCTACTATAAATCACCTACAAAATCCATCATAAGCACCTAAAACAAATGATGGCAAGTATGCAAATCCCATTACCTTTTGTACCTTGCCTTGTTGGTGAAGAAAACATGCCCATACCTTCATTAATGACACTCACCTACCACAACATTGATAGTGTTCATGCATTTTCAGAAATATAGAATCCTCGAAATTCCAAATTTAATGGCCCCATTTCATAGATCTTCTTTTCACGATTCTAACGATCGGGTTTTTTTTTGCAAAAATAGATATTCCGAGCTCAAGTTATGCAATTTCAATCTTTTTGACTCTACAAATTTAGAGCTTTGAAAATCTCTGAAAATCTCATTTTTATGTCTCCATGTTGTTTTTCTCAATCTCACTTTCCATTGATCGTGATTTTGTCAAAAACGCCAACCCGCTTGAGAAATTGTTGTTTTGTGAAGGGGGTTTTTACATGTTATAGGGCTTGTGCAATGTTACGTTGGCGAGTTAGCTCGCCAAGTCAGCTGTTCAGCGCTACCGGGCGAAGTTCGCTCCTATCTCTAGTCCATCGTTGTTTTGGTCCCGATTGGTTCAACTTTCCTAAAATTCCCGAGCTCAACTTTCATTGCCATATTGCATTGCAGACCGGACATGTTGCCTCCCGCCATCACAACCATTTCCTATAATTGATCGTGCTCAATCACTCATTCTCGCTCCTTATAGCTTTGAAACCCGTGCTACATCAAAATTAACTTAGTCTTACATGGTTGGCCACCAAATTCTAATGCAGGTCGGTTCATTTGTTGTGCTTCACGTGGTGATCCCACTCATGCTCCCTCCAAACCATCGAACTCTTCCTTCAACGTTCTCTGCGCCAATTTATCGGGTCACCCTTCGTCTTCATCCCGACCGCTTTATACCTCTGCGAGCTCCGCATGTCAAACACCATACTTCCCTGTGAATGATCCTGACCGAACTCCAAAATCCACACAGTGGGCTCCCAACCATTATCTCTGTGTGCATTGGCTTTGGAATTTCCTCAACAAATCACAAAGCTCGCCGTGTTTCACTAACGAAACCTCCACCTATTGCCAAACATCTTGGGACCTTCCCGGAGATCCACGTACCAATGCACCACTTGACCGATAGCCTTGGTGTAATTCCCAAGCTCGGCCGCCTTTTTGGACATCCATCATGGCGTAACTTCAGATATTTCATTTTGGGAGGGCGGTGCACTGCTCATCAGCCTCGAAACTAGAAAACTCCAAATCGCCGAAGTCCCAAAGTACAAATTTCGACTTCAATCTTTGGACTTTTCCTCCTCCATCAATATTTCACCCGAGCTATTCTCCAAGAAAATTCTACCAAATCCTGAAATGTTTCCGTCGTCATGGCTCGTTGACCTCCGGCGCAAGATCGGCTTTCAGGATTTACATGGCTTTAAACTTTTCTTACTCCCGAGCGACACTGCTTCATCATTTGAGCTCGCCTTTTCTCTCTCGACATTCCAAGGCTCAATTCTCTGAAATGGCTCGCTTCAACTTGTTGCTTGGATTTTCCCGACCTTCCATCCGCTTCGGCTCTCTCATAGACATGGCTGTGCACGAGCTCCTCATTTTCCACCCAGGACTCCCACGCCAAGCTCGAACTTTTGGCCATACTAGCCTATTCCAACCATGTAGTGTTCATTTGGCTTCAGTGATCCCTTCGCTCCAATGCCAAGTCATTCCGTTATGTGTTTCATCTTCACGTTTCCGCTGATCATCTTTACATCCGTTGTCGCCGCTGCCACGCACGAGCCTCGTCCTTTTTCCGCTTTGTTCGACCATACCAGCTTGGGGTCTCTATCTGGGTCCATTTTTTGAGCTCACTCATCCCGAGCCTTCTCCATTTTCTTATTGATCAATCTCCCATGAACACAATGATCATCCTAGCTTTGAACGCCGAGTCACTTGCTTGAGATCACACGCGATCTCCACCTTAATACTCATCGATACCAAAGCCAAGCTTCGCCTTCCCGTTTGTGGTTATGAACTTGTATACCCGTCATGGCTCACATAACTCTCATGATTCATGACTTCATATTTCCCACATTCACAAATTTTCTTCCTTTATCATACTCGACTTGGCTTTCTGTCCCCGAGCTCAGGATTCAACCTAACCTATCCACCAAGGCTACCATATTACCACTCATTCATGCGTCGATTGACTTTACTTCATGTTAATGAACCCTACATTATGATGATCTCGACATGCCAAGTCTTGTTTCCCTATGAATCTTTCATTAATCCGATCCTGTGAGCTCGGTTGATGGATCTTCACCCCACGTTTGGGCCTCCTCAGAATCCTTCCACTCGAGATCATGCAACTTGGCCCTAATCAAGATCTTAACCAAGTTATGTTCGTTTCCCCATAAAGCCACGGCCAAGATCTCATTACAATAACCGAGCCTTGCTTGTGTTATGTTTTACTTGCTCTCCGAGTAGCTCGGTGAGCTCCTTCATATGCTCACCTCGCATTATCACCTCCCGCGGCCTCCTTCGTGTCAGCAAGCTATTGAGTGCGAGCTATATGCATAGTTACCCAAGAACAGCTCGGTCGAGTCCCCCTTGTTACTATTTCAGCCTTAATGCACCGAGCTCACCGAGTAGCTCGCTAAGCTACTTGGTGAGCCCCTTATTTTAGCTTAATGCCTCGTAATGGACCCCTTTTACAACTTTTATGCCTAGAATCCGGATCTTTTGGCCTTTTGTATTTTTTTGAACACATTGGTTGGCACGACGAGACAATCCATAGTAGTTTAATCTTGGAAGGATCGATCATGCGATACCTTCCCATAAATGATGTGACCCAAGTATTGAACTTATGATCGAAAATGCACACTTCTCCGTGATCTTGTATGGTTAATGCTCACGAAGACACTACAAGACCTAGTGAAGGTGCTCCTCATGCTCCTCACGTGTACATGAGTATATCAGAATGTCATCAAGAAACACGAGCATGAAGCGATCCAAAAACATCCTGAACACCCCATTCATCAAACTCATGAATATTGCAGGGGTTCTCGTCAAACCAAATTGTACCACTATGAACTCATAGTGTCCATATCTCATGCAAAAAGTTGTCTTATGGATATCTTCCTCCACAATCCTCTACTGATGGTAGCCTTACTTAATATCTATCTTATAAAATGCAATGGCCCCATTATGACAAAATCACATCACTCCCGAATGCTTGTAACTCGATGGATTGAAACTATCAGCAGTGATTGCATAACATGGAACTTTTCCCAAAGTGTGGGAATTTACAATTAAGAAATCTCTCCGAGTGAAGGTTGGTTCCTATTCCTCTATTTTGATGAACACATTCAAATTGTAGATGATCTACTCTAAATTCTACTCTAACTTGCCAATGAGACAAGGTTAAGAAGATTACAAGAAATTAAACATAAAGTAACAGAGGTGATGCACCAAAAGGAATGTCAGACACTTTCTTTACATGGATATGGAAACCACAACAAGATTAAGGAGGATAAAAATACACCATAGATCAATCCACTGATGAGAATGGACACTAACCATTAAACACAAACCATTAAAACATAAATCATTAAAAATGTAATACATCCACCATGCACAGAGATAACCAAGATTGCAATGAAAGATCAAGAAGGTGCAATGAACATAAGATAGGGTTGAAATTCATCCATGAGACTTCTATTATTTCTCTACAAATCAATACACCGCATAACAATGGCCAAGATGCATGAACTTGCATTATAGCTTGAATGGGAGGTTCAAACTTCACAAATTCACTTATAGACAAGAGAAGAAGGGGGTGTAAAGAAAAAATATACAACCTCATAACAATGCCCCTACTTACAATATATATATGAAAATGGGAGGACATAGAGACAGGGAAGAAAATCAAAATCTTACTTCAATCACCCTAAAATGCATTGAATTCACCTGTAATAATGATGGGTGCCACTGCAAAACCCATACCTCCTTGTACTTTGCCTTGTTGGAGATGAAAGGAAGCTCATACTTCATAATTGTGGTAGGTGAGAAACCTAGAACATCCTCTAAAATGGTGGACTATATTTCTTCATTTTGAATAACTTAGTACCACTTAAATTAAGAGTAAAAACTATAGGAATATTTATTTATTTTCATTTTAAAAGGGGTTTGCAAGGTTAGACATTTCCACAATTAATAAATTTCTTGGTTAAAGTCTCTCTACACAAGCTTGTGAAAGTTAAAATTTAATTAATAATTAATTATTACTAATTTACTTCCTAAGATATATTTATGGTTTAAAGCATCTACTAAGCTCCATTAGTTTAATTAGTTATCATGCACCAAGATTACATTATTTTCTAACTCAAAGGTTTAATTGTTTTTCCTAGCAACTAAGCCCATTCACTCAATTACATATGTTCTTTTTTTAAAATTTAAATTAAATTCCCACAAAATACCTTCCACTTAAGTGAGGTAGGGTTTAATTTGAGCCATTGCATTGAATCTATCATAGCCCTTAGATTTGGGATGCCCTAAATATCCTTATGGGTTTCCTTATATTCCTTTTTTCTCCAAAACAACCTCATTTACTATATTTTGTTTTTAGGTTTTGGAAGAGGAGAAGGAGGAGAAGCCACGAGAGCAAGAAGTGCATCCATGGAAAAATTTCACTTGGTTTAAGTTGTAAACGTTTTTACTATTGTAATATTCTCATTACATAATGTAAAGATCCTACCATGGATCTGTTTTTTTGTGTTTTTAATGTAAACATTTTTTTTAGTTCAACAATTGTTGAAACCGCGTTTCAATAAATCTATAAATTTTTACACATTGAGTGCCCATAAAAGAGATTTGCAAGGCTTAATCAATTAAATTCAATTAATTACTAGTTGTTGGAAGTTTCCTTTTAATGGTTTTAAGATTAAATTTCAATTAAAGGTCACTCTAGGGTTTACACAAACATTTTATTTTTCTATCAAAAAATATGAAACCGCCACCTTACACAAAGCTAGTAGGTTTGCTGACCGCCGTCCCGCTCGGGGTGGGTTCATTGACCGCCGCTCTATGTTGGGCTGTGGTTTTGAAACCACCGCTTTACATAATGTGACCGTTATGCTCCCGAAAATAGAATATTCATATTCAATCAATAAATAGAAATGGGATGTGAGGATGATGAGGTGGCTCCATGTAAGATGCCACTTCATCATTCCTCCATTCTAACACACAAGTAAAAAAAATTCCCAAGACAATAAATGAACATGTAAGACTTATGACATGCCCACATGACATTCCAACTTGCACACCATGCCTATCAAGGAAAAATTAATTGTGGTAAGTAGGAAAGTGCAATTATTTTAACTTTTTACACTCCAAAATACATAATATAGCCTAAAATTAACTCTCCATACTATAGGTATGGTTTTTGGGTGAATTTAAGAGGTATGGGATAAGCTTAGCTTGTCCCACAAGTGTTTAAAAAATCCTCTCAAGTTAAAATCTAAATTTTTAATTTGGGGAAGAGTACACAACACAAAATCCAACACAAATCTAACTTACATCCATAAGATTTCAAGGAAAATCTACCCTCATAATTATCCAATTGTCACATCCTTATTTTAGTTAACAAATTAAGTTCAATTAGCTAATTAAGACACATTAATAATTGCTAATAAAGTGACTAAAATTTCCCATTAATTAAATAGATATGACACAAATAAAATACACACAAAATTAAAGTAAGAGAAAAATTACACCCCATGGCCACACATGTAAGGTCACCTCCTAATGGGAAACCTCCTAACTAGGCATGCAATAACACCACATAAACATTAGACACAAATTTTTAAATTTGGCCATGTTACAAAATACCCGAAATTCTTCTATGGTTGGTCCCCTATCCCCTTTCGATGTATGGTATAATTTTCTTACAAACACAAATAAAATACCCCTCCGACTTCATGGCCGCATCAACAACATCGAGAAATAATATATACATAGAAATCAATAATCGTTATCCAAAATTAAATAATTTTATCATTTTTTAACATATTAAATAATTTGATTCTAACATCCATGAGATCAAAATTATACTCAGGCATCAAGAGTATAATGTGTCAATATAAAATCCAAATAATGCAAATCAACATATATCAAACTATTTACCAAAGGTCATCTAGTGTATCATAATCAAAATGTGAATCACAATATATCCATAGTCTAAATATCTCGCATAATCTATCATCTACATGCTCAAGATATAATAATAAAAATGTCTAAGTATCAATCCAAAATTAATCTCATCACAATGAAAATAGTGTCGAAGAGGAGTGGGCACTACAGGTTAGATGTGAAATTGAGTTTATCAAAGTGCGTAAAAGAGTGAAAAAAAACAATACACAAATTTCTAGACTCTCACTACCAACTGTCAAAATTGAACAGCTTGGTCACTTCATAATTTCCAATCCTAACACTTTTATACACTCTTGGTCCACTAGTCATAAAGACACAAGGAATGATCTATATAGTTTCCATATTGTATTTATTCCATTTTTGTCAACAAAACAATCTAAAGCTCTTCTAATCTAGCTAAGGGACTCATATAACCCTAATTTGACTTCATAGTTTCGTACGTTTATCTTATTGTACTTGTGAATAGTATATATAGTGTATATTCTCTTTATATGTCCAAGTACAAATCTGAATTCATTTAAAATTAGTTTCATTATATTTAAGTTTAAACTAATTGAAGTAAATTAATGATGATAGCCTAATAAACAAGTATGTCTTTCTTAGCTCTATCCTTTCATTTTTCTACTAAATACTTATAAAATCCATAAAACAATCTAGAAGCATTATTATTTCTTACTAATTTACATGGATTTAACTCACCATCAGAATCTTAAGAAAAATATGACTCCAAACTTTCATAGGAAAACAACAATTCTTAATGCTCATACATAAAATAATGTATGTAGATATTATCTTTCATTAAATTTATTTATAAAAAGCTGAAACATTCATATACTCTATGGTGAAAGAAAGTCTGCATAATTGAAATGATTCCTTGATGGTTGATGTTCAAGGCCTCTCCCTATGAAGAATTGTAAATGGGAGGATTAACCACAATGAAACACAAAGAAAGTGGTGAATACTTCAATATAGGAAGAGAAGTCTATGTTCAAGAAAGTGGTGTGAAAACATACCGACCTACGGTGAAAATTTAATGTTCATTGTAGTGCCCTACTCCATCATGTATTGTTTAAAAATATTCTCTAACACCATCAAGATCATTGATGGTTCCATCGAGATACGTGTGGTGTTAAACTATGCAATCAAACCTTTTTGTGTCGTGTCGCAAATACCAGTTGGTGAGATATTTTGAATCGAGGTTGAATTGAAATAAATAAAATAATATTTATACACGTCTAAAAGATTTATACATTTATATATGTATATATCAATGAATATATATATATATATATATATATATATATATATATATATATATATATAAACAGAAATTTAATAAACAAATAGAGCAATTAAAAATATATATAAAACAAAAAATATTTAATAAAGGTAATGGAGTTAGTAAAGTGAGTAATTGAAAATGGCAAAGGAGGAATTAATTTATGTAGGTGCATATTAATGGAGACATTGGGGGAAGGGAGGGGTGGGGGTGGAAGCGGGAATATGGCGTGTGGAGAATCGCCGATAAAGCACATGGGAGAGCTAAAGTTTTCGCAATTCATGATAGTGCATAAAAATGTGAGGTGGATTTCGTATATGTTTCATATTTCTCTGTGAGGTTTGAAGGAAGTGCTGCAACGAGCCCATATGGCACAAGAATTTCAACGTGGGAATAAATATTTCTCCATATCAAGATATTTGGTCTTCAAGATAGGGAAATCTATTCAATGGTTTCAAGTTGACTTAAGTTTGTTGGGAGAGGATATTCTACCCATCGGTTAAATTTCCTCTTCCACCCATTACAAATAAAAGATCATTTCGCCATCCATCTCTATCAATACCCAACTAAAAGAAGGTGACATATTGAGGAAGGAAAGGTCTTTCACTCATGAATAAGTAGTCAAGTATTCTCATCTTAGCTAGACAACAATCCCATTCACTTAGATTCACGAGACCGGCCAAAGGTTGGAATTAAAGATACAATTGTTCATGGAATGCTCAAAGAAATGTGACAATGTGGGTCATGGGAGGAGAGGACAGAGTTTGATGTGGCTCGTAATGATTTCCTATGGTTCTAAATGGGATGTTAAATGTGGTGCCCAAACAATAAATCCACTCCCTCCATCAAAAAAATGTGAGCTCTAGAACAGGGTATGGTTGCACAACAAAGTATAGAAGATAGAGGAATTTTTTTCATATGTCATAGCTCCAAATTCTCTGAAAATACATATGCAAAATGTGGAACCTTGCATGAGGTAGATGAACTATTTGAGATAATGTATAAAAAGGGGGGTGTGGGTTTTGTGGATAGCGTGGACTGTAGGATATGCACAAAATGGATTTTTTTTAATGCATTAATGAAAAGGGAGATATTGAGTAATACGAGCTTTAGATATTACAATATTACTTATGATATGCATTACGCAAGATAGGAAATTGATGGTACTTTTCTTGTCATAATTTGTAGTGCAATGGCCCAATGCTACAAAAAGTTTTGTGTTTTTCTGTGTAGGGTGTGAATGTTCCTTGGGAAGGTGTGAACACAATGCTTGAACATGTTTTCATGTTGTCAATATTGGGTGTGAAAAAAACATGGGGATAAAACAAAAGGGTATGTGAAAGGAGTGTGTTGAGGTGCAAAAAACAATGCAAAAAAAATAAGATCTCTATAATGAGATAATTGTGCTAGATGTGAAAACATAGATTTACACAAGTGTTGGTCGAGGTGGTTAGAAGGATTGAAATAACCTAAACAAGGATGTGTCTTTAATGGAATATAATAGAAGAGTTTTCGATGCATACGAATTGTTTATCGGATATCCAAAAGAGAGTTAGAGCCTTGTAGAATGAGGTAAACCCACCTTGAACATCAATCCAACTACAAATGTTGGTATTGCCATGTATGATATCCTTATCAAGTATTTTTTTATTTTGTAATTTGGTTCTTTCATTTGATATATAACATGAATATTAAATCAATGGATAATTATACATTTGGATATTTATCAAATTAGTTAGTCTAAAACAACAAAACACCACGTTGTGATTTGATTAACCAAGTTACACCTCAACCACCAACCGGGACTGCTCCCACAACCGTATGCATTGATAAACCCTAGGTATCTATATTTTGGTTCCCATTCCTGTTGGTACTGGCGAGAGATAAATGAGTTATATAAAACAACCATTTATGTCTACCTTACAAGTTAGAAAAACGCAATTTCCTGAGACTTTGAAATCAACACTCGGAGCCACATAAAAGCGATGTCAAGTCTCGTATGTGTTCCTTATTTTATAGAGAGTCACATCAAGAATTCATTCAACCTTGTTTGAATGTTTGATCTCTCTTCGCCGCTCATCTAGGAGCCTTGTTACACCATTTTTTAGTTGTAGGAAGCTGCTAAATTTGAAAAGTTGGGTTTCAAATCGGCTTGCCATTTGAATCCTGGACAACAAAATGCATATCCGACTTTGCAAACCTCAAGTAATTTTACTAGAACATTTCCTGGAACCTTCAGCTTGGGGAAAATAATCTTCTTGATAGTTTGGAAAAGGCATTTTGTAGGCCTTTGGTCACAATTTTCCTAGGTCAAACTGGACCAATTATAACCGGTGGATCCAGAAAACATGTCACCATTTGATAACCATTTTCTTGTTCTCATTCCCATAGAATGCACGGTGAATCATCCATACATAAGGGAAATTGTAGGAAGTTTCTCGTTGCAATTTCATCCATCGAATGTCAGTTTTAGACGTGGTTTTTTGAGCCCTTGAGCTAACTTTTGATCATTTACAAGTAGGCCAATTACAACCAATGGCCGCGGAAAATTAGTTGCCAATCGTAAATCATTTGCCGATTCTAAATTCCTTCAATTCCCGTGAATTATTATTTTATAAGAGGACATGTAGAAACTTACTCGTGGTGTTTTTTTCTCATCAGAGGACAATGTTTGAAAGTGTTTTTTCCACCTCCAAGCCTAAATTGAACGTTTTGCAACTAGTAGGAAAATGTAAAGAGAAAGTTGTGGGACACTTGTTGGTTTCAAACCATCATGGAAACTTGTTGACTTTTGTAAATAACTACTTGAAACTCTCTTTGTGTGACTATTATGTGAATTTAAACTTTTGGCAAAAAGTGTTTCTATCTCTTCCTATTTCTTTCTCTCTCCTTGGTTAAGAAATGAAATGAGATGAAATGAAATAAATATGTGTCTTGAACCTTCTCCCTTTCAAATGTAAAATGTTATTATGTAAATGGGAAACTTAAAAAAAAATTATGATAGATTTGGGTGGATGCCATGACAACGATTATCGTTGATTTCATGCTTACATGTTTTGCGGGATGCAAGTAAAATGGAAAAACAAAATGGGTGTGATGCATTATATATTGTTAGAATTTATGTATGTTAATAGAAGGAATTTTTTATGTATTTTCATGTTACAGTAAATTTATTTATTTAAATTTAGCAATATGAATGAGATGCTAGTTATAGGGGTGCTTTGGGAAATGTGTATATAACTAAAGGAGTTCTTTTGATTCATATATACATATGGGAAAAAGAGGGTTGGATACAACACACACACACACACACACACACACACACACACACACACACACACACACACACACACACACACACACACACACAGATATATATATTAAATGAAATCTGTGGAGAATATTTCCACATTTGTGAAGTATGAAAAGGTTTATAATTGAAGTTACGTAATACGTTAGATGCTTTGGGTTTAAGGGAAATGTTCCTGTACACATGGGTGTTATCTTGATCCTCAAATTTTGTATTTTAAAATTTAGTGTTAGGAATTAGATTGTTATTGTGAACATTAGATATTTATATATTTGTGTGTGTGCAAATATATATTATATATTGTGTGAATAAATAATGTAAGTGAGTTATAACTTCACGTAGATAAGAGTTTGTTGAGATATGTTGAGTGATTAGTGGATCACAATATATTCTAGGGAGTAGTTTGAGATTGAAGTTGAATCCTTATATTAAGGAGATCAATCTTCTATATATTGTAATCTCCTTGTCTAATAAAACATCCCAGAGATGAATATAGAAGAAATATATTAGTGTGTGTAAAATTAATTATTCTCGAAATTATTTCTGTGTAAGTTTGGTTCAAAGTTTATAGTTAGATATGTATGCTAACTCAATTTGAATTTTAAATCTTGCAGTTCATTTCCAGTGTACATTATACTATTAATTAATTAGTGTGTTGTAGTCTTACCTTGTAAATGTAATATAGATATCTAAAGGAAAAACACAACCCTAGTATAACACTTTAGAGTATAACCACCCTTCCTGCGTGAATTATTTTAGTGTATGAAACGAAAACCGTAGGATAAAATTCAATCTCTACACTCGATTACACCTTCTCTACGGACTAAGTAAATAAGATCCCTAGTTTGAGTTATCATCATAGTTCGCATGTTTAGCGACATCAACGTGAACCCGATGGTTAGGAATGACATGGTCAAATTATTTCTGGTGTAAGCAGAACTAGGACTTCCTTAGTATCCTAGTGGACTACCAAATCTCACAAAGTTATATTTAGAAATTAACTTCATCATTGAATGAATTATCTGTGGGATCTAGATGACACAAATGGAAATAGGGAAATAGTTTTAATATGACTTAATCTCTAGTTAATGATCTTTTTAGTTCCTTGCAGATAAATGTGCTACCTTGGTTACTCATAACATATTACCTTGGTCTTTCATGAAGGGTGTTTAGCATAAATAGGTACTCTCACGTTAAACTCACATATAGTTGGGATGTAGATCCTTAGCTGAAATTGGAATTAAACCAAACCTTAGCTAATTAAGGGGTTAACTTGTGTGTCATGTGTAGTTTATAATGCTTCCAATCGGTACTTCTACAAGATGTTAGAAAAATACTTCGTAACTCCTTTTTTTTAAAACAATGCTAATAATGAGACCATAATGTGATGTAAATGTGAAGCATACAAGAGTGAAACGAGATTTGAGGTTAGAAATAATGTCACTTTTGGAGTCCTTATAACTCAATTAGACATTTCCTTGTGTTAAAAATAATATGAATTGCCTTGGTGAGATCAGTTTCGAGAAAACAAAAGATATTTATAAATATAAATAAAATTTCTTGACTTGGAAAATTTTAAAGGATTCAATAATTTATCGAACTATATTAACTATAGTAGGGAAATGAAGATACCATGATCAAAAAAATGTTTTGGAAAAACGTATCTTGAATCTAAATCTACCTCACATCCTAAGATTTTTGTCTTGACATCACATCAGATTCAATGTTGTAGTAAGGGTAAAATTTAAACATTGAATGAACGTTTGAGAAATATAATCTTAACCTATGAACGAGTGAATTAAAAACTTTGTATGCAATTTGAAATATGTCAAATAATTATGTAAGTTATGGAGATTGTCATAAGAGATAAAGAGACAAATCAAAAGGTTGAACTGTAAGTTGAATATGAAACAAATAAAAAAATCGGTAGGTTGAAAAAGGATAAAATTATCCTTGCACAATAATTTTCTTGGAATGTTAATCATAACTAAGATGTAATCATGGTAATGATGTGTTGTGGGTTTGCCAACCCTTGAGTCCTTTTCTTGTGGTTGGGTCATTGCTAGCATTCATTCATTAGGGAAAGTGTGGCATTGACATGTATATGGTGTTGTCATGTGTCTATGTGATTCTATGACTTATGTAAGTGTCTTGTGTGTTGTTGAGTTTATCTTCTTGGAGCCTTTGTGGTGTTGTGTAGTGAGAAATGTAAGTCAAAAAAATTATTCTAGTATTTTCATTGTTGTATTTATGGGTGTCAAATGTGGTCGTACATTTGGTATCAAAGCGAAGGTTCATGTCCTCGAACCTCTGGGACATATTGGATTTTTTATGGTTTTGTATGGTGGTGGTGGAGATTGGAAGGATAATGTGATATAAGTGTGATGTGAACAATGTTGTAATTGTGATATTATGAACACACATGTTGTGTGTGTCACTTTGTGTGTATTTTTTTATCATGGTTATGTGCTTGTGATGAGAGTATTCACTCTCCATTTTGTGGATTCAATGAATAGTTCATGTGTGTTGTGTTGCCTTAGTGTGTGATAAAATAATGTTGTTGTGGATTGCGGAGTGTTGGAGTTTCTTGTTATTCTATGGTATGTACGTGTGTTGATGTGTTCCATGAAATACTTGGTGTATAGTGAATTAGATTGTATCGTCATCTTGCCACCATGTTGTGATGAATTGTGTTTATCACCATGTTATATAGGGATTAATTTTATGTTGTAATGTTACTCATTGCACGTTCATCATACATATTATTTGTGTAATATATGATGGTTCCCATCGTGATTTAGGGACATATGGTTAAGTTATGATCCATATTGTACAGTCTTGTACTTCGGTGCATTATGTGGTAATGTGAGGTATTGAAACCCATGAAGGTGATGATTTTGTTAAACCCCGTATATATAACATGCATAAGACACTATGGTTAAGGTACGTGCGCAGCCATTGTGTTAGTGGTGTAGTTATGTGTTAGGTTGTGAACCATAGACTAACCAACCCTAAGGGAAATCAATAAAATTTTATGTTTGGAGTGAGGAAATGTTTACTGCTACCCTGTCACTCGAGCCAAGTAGGAGATAGGAAGTGGAGTCTTACATAAGCTAAAAACCCACTTTTGTTCGTTTGGTATTTATGACACTTGCTCAATGGGTGTCATGCATATTGTGTTTTTGCTAACACCTTAGGCTCATTAGATGGTGAATAGTACTCCTTTCTCTCTCCCTATATGGTTATCATATAGATTCAACCTAAGTTTAGTTATGACTATGTTAAACCTTGTCGAAGTGGTGGTGGGATGATTCGGATAGAGATGATGACAGTTGTATTATTTGATATGTTTTTTTATGAGATGAGGTTCAATGTCTAAGTGCCAAGAGCTCATTGAGTACACCTTTGTTGGCCGTATAAGGCCACATAGTTATTGTGATGTGCTATTTCACTATATGTATTTTATTTGTAAATTGAACACTTTCCCTTTTCTTGCTAGAACCAACAGTTTTCTTGATTGACATGTTCTTATATTTTGGGAATTTATTTGGTTGTTGCACTAACATGCTGATTTTTGCACTAACCATGGCTAATTAGCCATTTACTTTTCTTAGTTTTAGATTTGCATATCAAGTTTAAAAGTTTTATAGCCTAGCCCAAGGCTTTGGATTTTTGCCACTTGGCATTTGAAATGGATTGTTATGCTAGTTCTAATGTCGTAATGACTTGAAATAAAGTCATGAGATTCACCAAGTAGTAGTGGAACCTATGGACCCACTTCGTTGTATAGGGGTACACCCTAAGGAGTTACAGATAACTATCAGATTATTGAACCATGAGTTATTATGTCACTTGGGTTAGAGGTATTTGGACTTTATATGCCTAGGGCCATAGGTTGACCAGCCTCTTTTAGGGATTGAAAAGGAAAATTAACATTTATTTTATTTACTTGAGGGAGGCATAAGAGACTTGAGGGAGGCATAAGAGATTTGTGTGGGTGTGATTGATGCTTTGGGAGGTATATGGAGTTTCTCTGTGATTCTTGGGAGGTATATGTATTTGTTTTGTGATGCTTGGGAGGTATATGGAGTTGTTTTGTGATGTTTTGGGAGGCATATGGAGTTGGTGTTATGATTTATGTGTACTTTTGTGAGTTTGGTTTATGTCTTGTGATATTGTTCCCATCTTGACACTATGTAGCTATAATTATGGGTTTGAGTTGTGTGAAACAATTGTATGTGTAGATGTTGGGAATTCCATGTGTTATAGTATGTCTATGATATGAGTACATTTGTGCCAGGGACATGTATATGAGAAGTACTATGTGTGTGGATCGTGTATGTTCTTCCATGGTTTGGTTGAGTTCTTGTGATGTGATACATCATAGAAGTATGTAGAGATATGTCTTGTGGACAGTTAGTGGTGTGTTTGGTTCTTGTGTCGCATCATGATGTTAGTTCTGTTGGGCACCCACGAACATAAGAAAAATAAAATATTAAACAATGAAATACTGAGAGTTGAGGTTAATAAATATTTTTAAGGAAAAGCACTATCTAAGTTATAAAAAAAAAGGAACTGTTAATCTTCACAGAACATTAAAATTTTAAGATATTACTAAATTAAGTTCTTTTATCACCGAATCACAAAGACCCCCTGAGATATACAAGTGCATATACTTGAACTCACGGTGTGATTGGATATCATGGGTACTATCTCCAAGTTGTGGGACTTGCTACTTGAGATAGACCTCCGAGAAAAGCAGGTTCTTGCTCCTAAACTACCCGCCACAATCTACTCTCTTTACCAGGATAAGCTAACTGTTCTAATCTAAATTTCCAAGGGACCAAGGAGAGAGAATGCATAAAATGAAAGCCTAAACTAAAGCGGTGATACACCGAAAAGGAGGGTGTGAGAGTAGTCTCCAAATGTGTGAAATACGAGAGAGAAAGTGCACACTAGAAGAGGTGATGACAGCTTCTCCATAATCTAGCAAAATGCATTCACAAAGAATATTCCAAGCACACACAATGATAATGAATTCTGTAAGAACATAATAATAGACACAATATTCTTGTAGAAAGATAAAATGGGCAAGAAGAATGCAAGAAAACACAGCAGGGGAAGATACATCCACAAACTTGTATTTTATTGCTTCTTGGTATGCACATTTTAGTCTATTACAAGATAAGGGCCTGGATCACCATGCAAGGAGTCCACTACAAGGACCTGCACACACACCGGCTTCAAAATCAATTTTGGCGAGCTTTACCCAAAACTCTCTCTTTACAATGAGCCCAACACTCCAATTTATAGAAAAATGAGAAGGAAAAGAGAAGGGAAAATGGAAATCCTGAAATCTGTCCTTCAACCACCTGTAAGAGGCATTGAATTGAGTGAAATGGTTATAAATTACTTGCAAAATTCTCCCCATACTGTCCCATGTGCTGCAGCAGAGAAAGAAGGATGACCATGCCTCTTAATTGCACTCCCAACTACCAAATAAAACACTGTTCTGAACCCGGCCACGTTTCCTTAAAAATCTCAATCAATTTCTAATAAAATCTAGAATTTCTTGATTACTGTGCATCGGTCTCGGAACCATGATTCCAACGGTACTAATTTTGTGCGATTTCGTTGAGAAATGCAAAAGTTATGGCCTTCTGAGTGCGGGCAGCTACTTTGGGTCTGGCAGGCGTTTTCTGTCATTTGATGGGAATGAGCATTGGTACCGACCGAGCTCGAGTCAAAAGTTATGGCCGTTTGAAGTTTCCGGACCGAATGTTGAATTTTCTGCTTCTCCTTCAGCCACTTCGGCTTTTCGCATCCCACTCGTCCCTTTGTCCCAAATGCTGCGCAGGACAAATCCTTCCGAACCGCCCAAAATGGGCTTCCATGTCCCCCTTTTGCCGGTGACACGTGGCATGATCTGATTGGCTTTCGGCTCCTTCGGCTATCCGCGTCTTGCGCGTCCCTTTGTCCCACTTGGCACAAAGTGCTGAAATTTCCCGTTTGGCCGATCCGGTGGTTCGCGTACTCGCGGCCCAAATGTCCCATTTGCTTTCAGACCGTCTGGGACAAATTTTCCCGATTCGCCCGGTTCGGCCGGTTCGCGCCCTTTTGTCCCAACTGTCCCGGTACAAAAGTTCTCATTTCGGCCGATCCGGCGGTTCGCGCAGATACTTTTTTACCCGGATGTCCCAGATCGCTATTTCAACAAGATTAGTCAAATTTTTCCATTTTTCGGCCAGTTCGGATTTCCGCGTCCCGCGCATCCCTTTGTTCCAAATTTTCCAAATGCTTTGCACAAACTGACCCTGCGCGCCTTTCAAATTGCTTTCGCGCCTTTTGTCCCAACTGTCTCAATATTATGAGGACTAGGACTTAGCCATTTTCATGATTTTTCGGCCCGAGCCTGTTTTTGCAAAAAAATTTACCTTTCCTCGAACTTGCTCTCTTCTACTTGGGCAGGGAGTTAGAAAAATATGAGGGACCTTAGAAACATGACTTTTTCCGGACTCAATATAATTGCTTGGGACTAAAGAATTTGATGCATGTTATCAAAATTACCTTGGGGTGAATTTTGGATAACAGCTTACTTTCTTATGGTTTGGTTATACCGACAAGTTGTTTAGTTAAGCGACTTATTTCATTAATGAATTTCTTGTCTATGTGTATCGCTCGAGCTTCGTTGTTGTGTCGTATCGAGGATGATGCTCTTATAAGGAGAGAGAAATGTAGTGCCCTACTCCATCATGTATGGTTTAAAAACATACTCTAATTCCATCAAGATCATTGATTGTTCCATCACATACATGTGGTGTATAACTATGCAATCAAACCTTTTTGTGTTGTGTTACAAAACACTAGTTGGTGAGATATTTTGAACTAAGGTTGAATTTAAATAAATAAAATAATATTTATACACGTGTAAAAGAATTATACATTTATATAGGTATATATCAATGAATATATATGAAAGAATATATATATATATATATATATATATATATAGATATATGTATATATATATATATATATATATATATATATGTATATATATATATATATATATATATATATATATATATATATATATATATATATATATATATATGTATATATGTATGTATATATATATATATATATAACATATATATATATATATATATATATATATATATATATATATATATATATATATATATATACATATATATATATGTACATATATATATATATATACATATATACATATATATATATATATACATATATATATATATATATGTACATATATATATGTATATATACATATGTACATATATGTATATATGTATATATATATATATATATATATATATATGTACATATATATATATATATATATATATATATATATACATATATATATATATATATATATACATATATATACATATATATATGTATGTACATATATATGTATGTACATATATATACTATATATATATATATATATATATATATATATGTAACAAAAAATATATATTAATAAACAAATAGAGAAATTAAAAATATATATATAACAAAAATATATAATAATAGTAAAATGGAGTTAGAAAACTGAGTAAATTGAAAATGGAATCGGAGGAGTTAATATGTGTAGGTGCATATTAATGGAGACGTGGGGAGGGAGTATGGCGTGTGGAGAATCCTCGACAAAGAAATTGAGAGAGCCAAAGTTTTTGATTCATGATAGTGCATAAAAAAATGTGAGGCGGTTTTCGTACATATGTTTTAGATTTCTCTATGAGGTTTAAAGGAAGTGCTGAACGAGCCCATATGGCATAGGAATTTCAACGTGGGAATGAATATTACTCCATATTACGATATTTGGTCTTCAAGATAGGGAAATCTATAAGATGGTTTTGAAGTTGACTTGGGTTTTTTGGGAGAGGATATTCTACCCATTAGCTAAATTTCCTCTTTCACCCAGTACAAATAAAAGATCATTTATGTCATGCCTCTATATCAATACCCAATTGAAAGAAGGTGATGTCTTTGTGGAAGGAAAGGTCTTTCACTCATGAATAAGTAGTCAAGTATTCTCAACTTAACCAGACAACAATCCCATTCACTTGGATTCAAACATGCTAGAAAGGAAGGATTTAAATATACAATTGTTCATGGAATGCTCAAATAAATGTGACCACGTGGGTTGTGGTAGGAGGAGACGGGTTTGGATTTGGCCTGTAATGATTTCCTATGGCTCTAAATGGGTCATTAAATGTGTCTCCTAAAGAATAACTCCACTCCTCCATCAAAAAAACTCCGAGCTCTAGAATAGGGTATGGTCACCTAGCAAAGCATAGAAGATAGAGGAAGTTTTTTCAAATGTTGTAGCTGCAAATTCTTTGGTAGATGTGTATGTAAAATATGGAACCTTTCACGAGGAAGATGAACTATTTGAGTGAATGTATAAAAAGGGGGTGTGGGTTTTGTAGATAGCGTGGACTGCAGGATATGCACAAAATGGATTTTTTTAATTGTTTTAATGAAAAGGGAGCTACTGAACAATACAAGATTTAGATATTACAAAATTCCTTATTATATGCATTACACAAGCTAGAAATTGATGGTACTTTTCTTGTCATAATTTGTAGTGCAATAGCCCAATGCTACAAAAGTTTTATGTTTTGTTGGGTAGGGTGTGAATGTGCGTTAGTAAAGTATAAACACAATGCAAACATGTTTTCATGTTGTGAATATTGGGTGTGAAAAAAAACCATGGGGAGAAAAAAAAAAGGGTGTGTGAAATGAGTGTGTTGAGGTGCAAGAAAAATGCAAAAAAATAAGATCTCTACAATGAGATAATTGTGCTAGATGTGACAACATAGATTTACACAACAAATGTTGGTCGGGGTGGTTTGAAGGATTGAAATATCCTAAATAAGGATGTGTCTTTAATGGAAAATAATAGAGGATTTTTTGATGCATATGAATTGTTTATCAGATTTCCAAAAGAGAGTTAGAGCC
Organism: Taxus wallichiana var. yunnanensis; assembly: GCA_018340775.1. Classification (NCBI taxonomy): domain Eukaryota; kingdom Viridiplantae; phylum Streptophyta; class Pinopsida; order Cupressales; family Taxaceae; genus Taxus; species Taxus wallichiana. The sequence goes on from CM031241.1 coordinate 555,811,918, forward strand.
TTGTAGAACTCGGGTAAACCCACCTCAACACCACTCGAACTACAAATGTTGGTATTTCCGGGCATGGTATCCTTACCAAAATATTTTTTAATTTTCGTAATTTGGTTCTTTCATTTTCTATATAACGTAAATATTAAATCAATCGATAATTATATATTTAGATATTTAGTCAAATTACTTAGTCTAAAATGAAAAAACACCATGTTGTGATTTGCTTAACCAAGTTACACCTCGACCACCAACTAGGATTTCTCCCACAACCATATGCATTGATAAACCCTAGGTATTTAAATGTTTTTGCTCATGCCCATTGGTGTTGGTGAGACCTAGATAAGTTATATAAAACAACCATTTTTGTCTACCTTGCAAGTTAGAAAACACAATTTCCCGAGACTTGGAAAACAACACTCTAAGCCAAGTAAAAGTGATGTCAAATGTCGTATGTGTTCCTTTATTTATAAAGAGTCACATAAAGAATTATTTCAACCTTGTTTTACTATTTTTCTCTCTTCTCAGCTCCTCTAGGTTCCTTGTTACACCATTTTCCAACCGTGTTGGAAGTCCGCTTAATTTGAAAAGTTGGGTTTCGTATCATCTCGTCGTTTGAATCCTGGACAACGAAATGCATATCTGGATTTGCAACCCTCAAGTAATTTTACTAGAAAATTTCTTGGAACCTTCAGTTTGGGGAAAAATAATCTTCTTGATATTTTGGAAAAGGATATTTTTAGGCCTCCGGTCGTAGTTTTCCTAGGTCAAACTAGACCAATTATGACCGGTGGCTCTAGAAAACATGTTTCCATTTGATAACTATTTTCTCATTCTCAGTCCCATAGAATCTAGTGAATCCTCATTATATAGGGTAACTTATAGGAAGTTTCTCATTGTGTGTTCATCCATCGAACGTCATTTTTAGATGTGGTTTTCTTAGCCCTTGAGCTAACTTTTGATCATTTACAACTAGGCCAATTACGACCAATGGCCTTGGAAAATTAGACGCCAATCATAAATCATTTGCCGATTCTGAATTCCTTCAATTTCGTGAATTCTTAATACATAGGACACATAGAAACTTACTCGTGGTGTTGTTTCTCATCAGAGGACAGTGTTTGAAAGTGGTTTCTCCACCTCGAAGCCTAAATTGAATGTTTTTGCAACTAGTAGGAAAATGTAAAGAGAAAGTTGTAGGATCCTTGTTGGGTTGCCAAACCATCATGGAAACTTGTTGACACTTGTAAATAACTTCTTGAAACTCTACTGTGTGATTATTATGTGAATTTTAACTTTTGGAAAAATAGTGTTTCTCTCTCTTCCCTATTTATTTCTCTCTCCTTGGTTAAAAAATGCAGTGAACTGAAATGAAATAAATATGTGTCTCTAACCTTCTCCTTTTCGAATGTAAAATATTAATGTTATTATGTAAATGGGAAACTAATAACGTTAATTATGCCAGATTTGGGTGGATACCATGCTAGCTATTAACGTTGATTTTATTCTCACATGTTTTTGTAGGATGCAAGAAAGATGGCGAAACAACATGGGTGTGATGTAATGTATATTGTTAGAATTTATGTATGTTAATAGAAGGAAATTTCTATGTATTGACATGTTACAATAAGTTATTTAATTATATCTAGCAATACGAAAGAGATGCTAGTTGTAGGGGTGCTTTGGGAAATGTGCATATAACTAAAGGTGTTCTTTTGATTCATATTTACATATGGGAAAAAGAGGGCCGAATATATATTTATATATGTTAAATGAAACTGTGGAGAATATTTCAGTTACACCCTTAACCTATTTCTTATATTAGGATATGAATAACCGACTTGTGGCTTACCATATCATTTTATTATACCATTTATACTTTCTCATGCTTAGTAGGTTAGCCTTGCAATGGCCATAACATATGAATAGTATATATAGGGATTGTAGGTAGTAGTTCATCATCATTTGAGCATTTGAGTATTATTGTATAGTTTGGAGGTTGCCCCTCGAAGTGGCGAAGCTATTTAATTGCATATTGATATCATTATTCTATAATATTGTTTTATTTTGTGTTATATTTCTGCTCATGATCTAAATTATACAAGTAATTTCATTACAAGTGGTATCAGAGTTGTGATCTGAGGCCAAAATTAGGGCAAAAACCCCTAATTTTTGTTTCCGCCATATATTGCAAACCATAGCGAATTGGTTGGAGATATTTTTACCAAAGCTGAGGAATATTTTAAGTAAGGTTCCCTCAAACTTTTAGACTTTTTTAATTTATGTTTCAAAAGTTATTACAAATTTAGGTTTTTTTATAAAATCGCTCCCTAGGGTGCAAATTGTGGAAGTATTTCAAATTAGTTACATTTTCAGAAATTAAAAAAAAATTATTTGGGGTTTGTTCTTTAAGCTTGTTTATATTTGGCCGAATTTGTATCGAAATCTGAAACCCTAAAATTTGACCGTGATCCCTACATCCTACTATTTTGGGGCATCATGGCGGGGCCTTCCACAACAGGAAAAAAGAATCCCATAAATCTAGGTAAAACACCAGAAAAGGATGAGATATTATTTTAGGATTTGGAGACAGAAGATATAGCTACAGATTCCTTAGGGTTAGGGTTTACTTAAATAGACCATAAAGTAAGCCAACTTGAGTTTAACCTAAGAGACCTCGAATCTCGGGTGGCCAACAAAGAAGATGTGGATAGGATTGGACAAATATTGGAGGATTTCATGTAAAAATTTAATATGCATATGATGGGTAATCATACTTATGTCAATCAAGGTGGATCCTCAGGTCAACATAATAGACACATGAGCCAGAGTGGATCTTCGAGTGTGCACAATCTAAATATGAGCACTCTGCAAGCCCATACTATGTTTCCAAAAGTGGAGATGTGCAATTTTGATGGAAAGGATCCACTCAATTGGATCAACCAAATGGAGAATTTATTTGAACTACATCAAATTCCATCAGGACAAAAGGTGACCATGGCAGCTTTGTATCTTGAACCTGACCAATTCATCTGGTATCGATGGTTATGTGCTCAAAGGAAAAAGAGTGGTCTCAATGTTACATGGACAGTATTCACTGAAGAGTTGCAATTACACTACAGTTCTAGTGTGTCAGATAATTACTTTAGCCAATTAGCAAAGTTGAGACAGACAAGATCTGTTAAGGATTACATTCATCACTTCCAAAACCTTTCTTTGCGGGTGGAAAATATTACTGAAGAGAATCTGAATGACCTATTTCTTGGGGGTCTTAAGGATCACATTGAGCATGAGGTGCGTATGTTTAATCCTCATAAGGTTTTTGATTCGATGATTATGGCAAGAAGGGTAGAGGATAAATTTGTTTCAAGTAGGAGACAACATTTCACTTATACCAGAGATCACAACACCTTGGCCCCAACACTCCCTCAACCAGTTAGATTGACACCTCAAAAAATTGAAGAAAAAATAGAAAAAGGGTTATGTTTTAATTGTGACAATAAATTTGGACCCAGACATAAATGTGCTGAAAAGAAGTTGTTCTACATTGATGGGCCTAGTGAAGATGAAGAGAAGGATGAAGATTCAGAGTCAGAGGTCTTGGTTGAGCCAAAGGAGGAGTTAGGAGATCCTTAGCCAATGATCTCATGCCATGAAATTTTAGGTATTAGCACCCCCCAAACCCTAAAGGTGGTTAGATTCCTAAAAAAATAGAGGGTCATAGTGTTGATTGATTGATTCAGAAGTACTCCCAACTTTATCAATCATAAGTTAGCAGTGTGCCTAAATTGTTTCATTTATCCCACTCCTGAATGTCAAGTAATGATTTCTGATGGAGGTATTGTTACTTGTTTTGGAAAATGCCATAGCCTTAAGCTTGCTATGGGAGATTACATACTAAATAGTCCCATGTATTCCATTTCTATGGGAGGAGCAGACATTGTGCTAGGAGTTCAATGGCTTACCACTTTGGGAACCATTGAGATGAACTTCCAAGACTTGTTCATGCGATTTCACTCTGAAGGAAGGACTTTTGAGCTAAAAGGCTTAAGAGAAAAGTCTCCACAAATAGTAAGTTCTCATTAGATGCACAAAATTCTAAAAAAGGGTGTAGAGGGATTTGTGGCACAACTTTTTTCATTGGAGGCTCATCCTTCTAAGGACATTATACCATCATATATGTAAGCAGTGTTGGATGCACACTATGTTGTATTTGAAAATATACCAAAGGGCTTACCTCCAAAGAGAGATCATGATCATGTTATTCAGTTATTACCAGGAAGTCAACCACCTAACATCAGACCTTATAGGTACCCATATGTGCAAAAGAGTGAAATCCAAAATATTGTACTAGAGATGTTGGAAGCAGGAATCATCCGTCATATTCAGAGTGCTTATTCTTATCTAGTAGTGATGGTACGTAAGAAAGTTGACATGTGGCACATTTGTCCTGATTATAGGGAACTTAATAAGTACACAATCAAAGATAAGTTTCCTATTCCTGTAATTGATGATTTGCTTGATGCGTTGCATGGTTTTGTTTATTTTACAAAGCTTGATCTTCGTTTGGGATACCACCAAATCAGAATCAAGGATAAGGATGTTCATAAAACAACCTTTTAGACACATCAAGGCCATTATGAATTCTTGGTAATGCCTTTTGGACTCAAAAATGCACCTTCAACATTTCAAAGTTTGATGAATTTTATTTTTAAGTCATTCTTGCAGAAGTTTGTCTTAGTGTTTTTTGATGATATATTAATTTATAGCAAAACATGGGAGGAACATTTGCATCATGTAAATAAGGTTTTGGAAACCCTTGAGTAACATCAACTTTATGCAAATCCCTCTAAGTGTTCTTTTGGACTCAAGGAGGTTGAATATTTGGGTCACATTGTCTTTCATGAAGGGGTTAAATTGGATCCTAATAAGATCAAATCCGTGATGGAGTGGAAGGTTCCAAAACCGTAAACAATCTACGAGGATTTTGGGGCTTACAGTTATTACCAAATCTTCGTAAGGCATTATGGAAGCATAGCTGCACCTCTCACATCTTTATTAAAGAAGGACTCCTTCCATTGGAGTGAGGATGTAACCAAAGCATTTGAGCAACTAAAGGAGGCCATGTGCACCACTCCAGTCTTGGCTACTCCAGATTTTTCCAAAACATTCATTGTTGAATGTGATGCATCAGGGTTGGGTATGGGGGCAGTTCTCATGTAATAAGGCCATCCTATTTCCTTTTTGAGTCGTCAATTCAAAGGTAAGAATATTTCAAAGCCAACTTATGAGAAGGAAATGCTAGCCATACTTCATGCAGTAAAGCAATGGAGACCATATCTCATAGGAAGACACTTTAAAGTGAAGATAGATCATGATAGTTTGAAATACTTCTTGGAGCAGCATTTATCATCTAAAGAACAACAAAAATGGGTCTCCAAGATGTTGGGATATGATTTTGAGATTATCTATAAGAAAGGGAAGGAGAATGTAGTTGCGGATGCTTTGTCGCAGAAAGATGAATCAACTATAGCCTTGTTATGTGCCATATCCATATTACAGGAAGATTGGATGGATGAGGCAAGGTCCGAATGGAGAAATAACCCAACCACACAAAATCTTATTCATCGCCTCCAGAATGATCCAAGCATGTCTGACAAAATTGTATTGAAAGGGGATGCTTTATGGTATAAAGATAGACTATACCTATGTAAGAACTCCACTCTTAAAAATAGGATTCTATCTGAGCTTCACTCTTCTCCAGTAGGGGGGCAATCTGGATTTTTGAAGACTTATCATCGATTCAAACAATATTTATTCTGAGAAGGTCTCAAAGGGGATGTCCAAAAATTTGTGGCAGAATGCATGGTTTGTCAGCAAAATAAGGGTGAAACAGTTCGGTCCCCAGGTCTTCTACAACCTCTATCTATTCCTAGCTAGTGGTGGGAAGAGGTTTCCATGGACTTTATCACAGGATTTCTTAAATCTGAAGGAAAAATGTCATCATGGTTGTGGTGGATAGACTCACCAAATATGCTCATTTTTTTGCCTTGGCACACCCATTTGTTGCAAGCACGGTAGCAACAGCCTTCATGGACATAGTTCAAAAGCTTCATGGGACACCAAAGATTATAGTAACTGATCAAGAACCTATATTTACTAGTAATTTTGGACTGATTTATTCTCATGTTTGGGTACTCAATTAGCTCGTAGATCTTCTTATCATCCCAAGTCGATGGGAAAAAAAAGTTTTAAATAAGTGTTTAGAGGGATATATCTATTGCTTTACGTCAGATAAACAAGCAAGATGGGTCCAATGATTGCCACTTGCAGAATGGTGGTATAACACTTCCTTCCATACTTCATCTAAAATGTCTCCTTTTTGGCACTCTATGGGTACCATCCACCATCCATCACATCATCATAAAGAGGAAAATCGTGGGCTAGAGCAAAGAGAAGAACACTTTCAGTATCAACAAGAGGTTCTCTCTAGTCTCAAGGAGAACTTGGACATGGCACAAAACCACATGAAGCAACAGGCTGATCAACATCACACAGAAAGGCATTTTGAAGTTGGTGATTGGGTTTTTGTGTGGTTACAAACATATAAGAAAATGTCTTTGAAACAACAACAAAAGGATAAAAACTTTCACCAAAGTATTATGGCCCCTATCAAGTATTGCAAAAGATTGGTACGGTAGCATACAAATTAGAACTTCCACAATCAACCAAAATGCATCCAGTCTTTCATGTTTCTTGCCTAAAGAAATTAATTGGACATAGAGAATCATCCCAAACAATGTTATCTGAGCTCGATGAGGAGGCGCGGTTCATCTTGGAACCTGAATGCATCCTTCAAACACACACTAAAATATTGAGGACATGGGTTATTCTGAGTACACGATCAAGTGGAATAATATGGACAATGAAGAGGTAATATGGGAAGATATGAAATTTTTGCAGCAACACCCAGAGCTTCTCAACATTGGGGATAATGTTGCTTTGAAGGGGAAGGGCATGTTACGCCCTTAACCTATTGCTTATATTAGGATATGAGTAGCTGACTTGTGGCTTACCATATCATTTTATTATATCATTTATACTTTTTCATGCTTAGTAGGTCAGCCTTGGTGATGGCCATAACATATGAATAGTATATATAGGGGATTGTAGGTAGTAGTTCATCTTGATTTGAGCATTTGAGTATTATTGTACGGTTTGGAGGTTGCCCTCAAGTGGCAAAGCTATTTAATTGCATATTGAGATCATTATTCTAGAATATTGTGTTATTTTGTGTTATATTTTTGCTCATGATCTGAATTATACAAGTAATTTCATTACAATTTCCACATTTTGAGAGTATGAAAAGGTTTATATGTGAATTTCGTGATATGTTAGATGTTAGGGTTTAAGGGAAATGTTCCTCTACACATGGGTGTTATCTTGATCCTCAAATTTTGTATTGTAAAAGTTAGATATGTATGCTAAATGAATTTGAATTTAAAATCTTGTAGTGCATTTCCAGTGTTCAATAGATGATTAATTAATTAGTGTGTTGTATTCTTACCTTGTAAATTTAATAAAGAGATCTAAACGAAACACTCAACCCTAGTATAAGACTCGTGTATAACCACCCTTCCTACATGAATTATTTTAGTGTAGGAAACTAAAACCTTAGGATAAACTTCAATCTCTACACTCGATGACACCTTCTGGATTAAGTAAATAAGATCCCTAGTTTGAATTATCATCATATTCGGTATGTTTAGAAACATCGACATAAACTCAATGGTTAGGAATGACATGGTCAAACTATTTCTTGTGTAAGTAGAACTAAGACTTCCTTCGTATCTTAGTGGACTACAAGTGTAATGAAGTTATATTTAGAAATTAACTTCATTACCGAATGAATTCTCTATGGAATTTGGGTGACACAAATAGAACTAGGAAATAGTTTGCTATGACTTAAACTCTAGTTAATGATCTTTTAGTTCCTTGCAGATAAATGTGTTACCTTTATTACTAACAACATATCACATTGGTCTTTCATGAATGTTGTTTAGCATAAATAGGTACTCTACCTTAAACTCATGTATAGTTTGGATGTAGATCCTTAACTGAAATTGAAAGTAAAAAAAATCTTGGCTAATTAAGGGGTGAACTTGTGGGTCATGTGTAGTTGATAATGCTTCCAATCAAGTACTTTTGCAAGATGTTAGACAACTACTTCAAGAACTCTTTTTGTTATAAAATAATGTTATTAATGAGACCATAATGCAATGTAAGTGTAAAGCATTTAAGAGTGAAACGAGATTTTAGGTTAGGAATAATGTCACTCTTAGAGTCCTTATTACTCAATTATACATTTCCTTGTGTTAAAAATAATATGAATTGCCTTGGTGAGATCAACTTCAAAAACAAAATATATTTATAAATCTAAATAAAATTTCTTGGCTTGGAAATGTTGAAAGGATTCAACAATTTATCGAACAATATTAACGATGGTAGGATAATAAAGATATGTGATCCAAAAAAAATTGGAAAAATGTATCTTAAATCTAAATCTACCTCAAATCCTAATATTGTTTTCTTGACACCACGTCAGATTCAATGTTGTAGTAAGGGTAAAATTTAAACATTGAATGAACATTTGAGAAACATAATCTTAATCTATGAACTTTGTATGCAATTTGAAATATGCTAAATAATTATGTAATTTATGGAGATTGTCGTAAGAGATAAAGAGCCAAATTAAAAGGTTGAATCGTAAGTTGAATCAAACAAATTAAAAAATTTGTAGGTTGAAAAAGGATAAAATTATCCTTGCACGATAAATTCATTGGAATGTTAATCGTAACTAAGGTGTAATCATGGTAATGATGTGTTGTGGGTTTGTCAACCCTTGAGTCCTTTTCTTGTGGTTGGGTCATTGCTAGCATTCATTCATTGGGGAAAGTGTGACATCAACATGTATATTTGTCATATGTCTATGTGAGTCTATGACTTATGTAAGTGTCTTGTGTGTTGTTAGTGTCTCTTTTTGGAGCCCTTGTCTTGTGGTGTTGTGTAGTGAGCAATGCTAGCAAAAAAATTACTCTAGTATTTTCACCGTTGTATTTCTTGGTGTAAAATGTGGTTATTGCATTTGGTATCGAGAGCGGAGGTTAATGCTCCGAACCTCTGGGACATATTGGATTTATTATGGTTTTGTATGGTGGTGGTGGAGATTAGAAGGGTAATGTGATATAAGTGTGATGTGAAAAATGTTGTAATTGTGATATTACGAACACACATATTGTGAGTGTCACTTTGTGCATACTTTTTATCACGGTTATGTGTTTGTGATGAGAATATTCACTCTCCCTTTTTGGATTCAATGAAGAGTTAACATGTGATGTGCTGCCTTGGTGTGTGAGAAAATAATGTTTTTGTGGATTGCGGAGTGTTGGAGTTTTTTGTTATTCTATGGTATGTATGTGTGTTGATGTGTTTCATGACATAATTTTTGTATAGTGAATTGGTTTGTATCGTGATGTTTCCATCAGGTTGTGATTAATTGTGTGCATCAACATGTTATATAGCAATTAATTTTATGTTGTAATGTAACTCGTTGTGTTCATCATACGTATTATTTGTGTAATATATGATGGTTCATGTCATGATTTAGGGACATATGGTGAAGGTATGATCCCTATTGTACAGTGCTTGCACTTTGGGTGCATTATGTGGTAATGAGATGTATTGAAACCCGTGAAAGTGATGCTTTTATTATACGCTATATATACAATGTGTAAGATGCTATGGTTAAGGTGCATGTGCAACCATTGTGTTAGTGATGTATTTATGTGTTAGGTTGTGAACTCTACACTAACCCACCCCAGGGAAATCAAGAAAAGCGTATGTTTGGAGTGAGGAAATGTTTACCGTTGCCTGTCACTCGAGCCAAGTACGAGATAGGAAGTGGAGTCTTACATAAGATGAAAACCCACTTTTGTTTGTTTGGTATGTATGGCATTTGCTCAATGGGTGTCATGGATATTGTGTTTCACAGACACCTTAGGCTCAGTAGATGGTGAATCGTACTCCTTTCTCTCTCCCTATATGGTTATCATATAGATTCAACCTAAGTGTAGTTATGACTATGTTGAGCCTTGTCGAAGTGGTGGAGGGATGATTCAGATAGAGATGATGACAGTTGTATTATTTGATATGTTATTTTATGAGCTGATACGTGTGGTTTTAAACTATGCAATCAAACCTTTTTGTGTCATGTCAAAAATACTAGTTGGTGAGATATTTTGAACTAAGGTTGAATCAAATAAATAAAATAATATTTATACACATGTAAAATAATTATACATTTATATAGGTATATATCAATGAATATATATGAAAAGAAAATATATATACATACATACATACATATATATATAATATAAAAAGAAAATTTAATAAACAAATAGAACAATTAAAAATATATATAAAACCAAACAATATATAATAACAGTAAAATGGAGTTAGTAAAGTGAGTAAATTTAAAATGGCGGTGGAGGAGTTAATGTGTGTAGGTGCATATTGATGGAGACGTGGGGAAGTATAGCATGTGGATAATCCCTAAAAAATCACATGGGAGAACCAAATTTTTGCAATTCATGACAAGGTGCATAAAAATGTGAGGCATATTTCATACATATGTTTTAAATTTATCTCGTGAGGTTTGAAGGAAGTTCTAAAATGAGCCCATATGGCACAAGAATTTCAACATCGGAATGATTATTTTTCCATATCAAGATATTTGGTATTTGAAATAGGGAAATCTATAAGATGGTTTTGAAGTTGACTTGGGTTTGTTGGGAGAGGATATTCTACCCATCAGCTAAATTTCCTCTTCCACCCATTACAAATAAGACCATTTCTAACATCCCTTTCTATCAATTCCCAACTTAAAGAAGGTGACGTATTGATGAAGGAAATTTCTTTCACTCATGAATAAGTAGTCGATTATTCTCATCTTAGCTAGACAACAATCTCATTCACTTGGATTCAGGACAAGCTAGAAAGGATAGATTTAAAGATACATTGTTCATGGAATGCTCAAAAAAATGTGACCATGTGGGTTATGGGAGGAGGAGATAGGTTTGGATGTGGCCTGTAATGATTTCCTCCAGCTCTAAATGGGTTGTTAATCAGTGGCGCCCAAAGAATAAATCCACTCCCTCCATAATAAAAATTGTGAGCTTTTGAACATGTTATGGTTAACCAACAAAGAATAGAAGATAGAGGAGTTTATTTCATATGTTAGAGCTGAAAATTCTCCGACATATGCGTATGAAAAATGTGGAACCTTGCACAAAGTAGATGAACTATTTGAGAGAATGTATAAAAAGGGGGTGTGGGTTTTGTAGACAGCGTGGACTGCAGGATATGCACAAAATGGATTTTTTTAATGCGTTAATGAAATGGGAGAGACTGAATAATACGAGGTTTATATATTACAATATTCCTTGTGATATGCATTACACAAGCTACGAAATTGATGGTACTTTTCTTGTCATAATTTGTAGTGCAATGGCCCAATGCTGCAAAAGTTTTATGTTTTGCTACATAGGGTGTGAATGTGCCTTGGGAAGGTGTAAACACAATGCAAACATGTTTTCATGTTGTGAATAATGGGTGTGAAAAAACCATGGGGAGAAAGCAAAAGCGTATGTGAAAGGAGTGTGTTGAGGTGCAAAAAAATAAGATATCTACAATGAGATAATTGTGCTAGATGTGGCAAAGATAGATTTACACAACAATTGTTTATAACACCTCTAACATGACAGTACCTAAGACGACTTCTAATTTAGAAGATTCAAATTTTGACAAGTGATTTGGTCTAAATATGGTGTACTCTTGTGACTTTTGAAATCATGTTTGTAGTAGAACATGTTTTACTGTATTTAATAAGAGCAACCCACCTCCTTATGCAGAATTAGTTCATTGCTTGAATTGAGAAATTCGGTTTCAATTTTTATAAAACTCTTCCTTCATAACAACATTACCTTGGATCAATTCCATTGATCCAAGGTATGCTTTTAATTCATAATTTTGTGATCATAATGACCAAGTCTGTTAGATCAGTTGATTGTTGGATTCAAACTATGCTAGAGAATTAATAAAGTCTTCGACCCTGCAGTATGTTGAATACTGATGTCATGGTTGGTTCTTCATTTAATTGATTGCAATTTTTGCTTTGAATGGTAACCTATTTTAACTATATG